>CAMZMU010000084.1:30905365-31505365 GCA_947311845.1 Poa pratensis
CCTCAAATGCAAAATTCTGAAGTTGTGCCAAAGCAAGAGGGTCCAAGTCCTTCAGCTAAACCTTGTTTCACGTGTGGTCAGCCAGGACACACTTCTCGCAATTGCTATCAAAACAAAGCCCCTCAAACATCTCTGGTTGTCAAAAACAAGACAAGGGTAAAAAGTGCTTGGGTGAACAACTTAACAGCTGAGCAAGCAGAAAGTGCACCTGAAGTTGTGCTTGGTATCTTGACCGTGAACTCTGTTCTGGCAAAGGTTCTCTTTGATACAGGCGCATCACATTCCTTTGTCTCATCAAGATTCGCTGATAAGCATGGCTTGCCATGGTGTCCTTGTCCAAGAATCTCATGGTGAAATCTCCTGGTGCAGAAATGACTTCATCCAAAATAAGTCATGGCAACCGTATTCTTATTGGTGGCTATACTTTCCTTGATTGTGCTTGGATCTTCAGACATTGATGTCATCCTTGGAATGGATTGGCTCAAGAAGAATGGTGCTCTAATTGATTGTGTCACCAAGTCAGTTTCACTTGCTCATCCAAAAGGCCAGATAGTCTATTCTCCAAATGCTCCTTCGTCAGCTCAACTCTTTGCTCTTGAAGTGGATCCTCTACCACATTGGAAAGCATTCGCGTGGTGCAAGACTTTCCAGATGTGTTTCCAGAAGAGCTTCCAGGAATGCCACCTGACCGGGAAGTTGAATTTGTGATTGAACTTGAACCCGGAAGCTCCTAACTCCAAGCGTCCTTACAAGATGGGTCCAAATGAATTGGCCGAGCTCAAGAAGCAGCTTGATGAACTTGAAGCTCAAGGGTATATTCAGCATAGTGTCTCCTCTTGGGGAAGCCCAACCATCTTTGTCAAGAAGCGAGACAAGACGGATCGCCTTTGTGTGGATTATCGTGGTCTCAATGCAAAGACAATCAAGAATAAGTATCCTCTCCCGCGCATCATGGATCTATTTGATCAATTGCTGGCGCCGTTGTCTTCTCCAAGCTTGACTTGCGAAGTGGTTATCACCAAATAAAGATTCGCAAGGAGGATATTCCAAAGACCGCCTTCACAACTAGATATGGCTTGTATGAGTACACGGTCATGTCCTTTGGTCTCACAAATGCTCCTGCCACATTCTCTCGCCTCATGAACTCGGTATTCATGGAGTACCTTGACAAGTTCGTGGTGGTGTATCTTGATGATATTCTTGTCTACTCGAAGTCAATGGAAGAGCATGAAGAGCATCTTCGCCTCACTCTCACCAAACTTCGTGAGCACCGCTTGTATGCAAAGTTCTCCAAGTGTGAGTTTTGGCTTCATCAAGTCACATATCTTGGTCATGTGATCTCCAAAGAAGGAATTGCAGCAAATCCTGAAACAATCAAGTCAATTGTTGAATGGCTTCCTCCCAAGAATGTGAAAGAACTTCGTAGTTTCCTTGGTCTTGCAAGCTATTGCCGTCGCTTTGTGGAAAACTTCTCCAAGATTGCTAAACCTCTCACTGATCTCCTCAAGAAAAGTGAAAAGTTTCTTTGGTCTCCAAGATGTCAAAAAAGCTTTGTTCCCTCAAGGAAAAGCTAACTTCTGCACCGGTGTTGACTCCTCCTGATACCACAAAGCCTTTTCAGATCTTTTGTGATGCTTCTCTACAAGGACTTGGTGTGTCCTCACGCAAGAGCGCAAAGTTTGTTGCCTATGCTTCTCGCCAGTTGCGTCCCCATGAACTCAACTATCCCACTCATGACCTTGAACTTGCAGCGGTTGTCCATGCTTTGAAACAGTGGAGGCACTATTTGCTTGGAAACCAATGTCAGATCTTCACGGATCACAAGAGTCTCAAGTACATATTCACTCAACCTGATCTCAACTTGCGTCAAAGAAGGTGGATGGAAACCATTGCTGACTTTGATGTGTCCATTGACTACACTCCGGCAAAGCTAATGTGATGGCTGACGCCCTCAGTCGCAAAGCTTATTGCAATAATCTCATGGTTCAAGAAACCAATGAGCATCTCTTTAAGGAACTTCAAATGTTCAATCTTGAACTATGTCCTCAAGGGTACCTTGCAAATTTGGTGATGGCTCCTACTCTTGAAGAAAGAATTCGTGCCGCTCAGTTGCGCAATCCAATGGTCAAGAAAGTGAAGGAAAATTTGACCAATCCAAAGTACAAATCCTATTCTCTTGACAGTCAAGGCACTCTCCTGTTTGAAGGAAGAATTGTCGTGCCTAAGGTCCAAGCTCTCAAAAGATGATCCTCAAAGAAGCTCATGAAACTCTTCTTGCTATTCATCCCGGCAGCACAAAGATGTACTATGATCTGAAGCCATACTATTGGTGGACACGCATGAAACGTGAGATTGCAAAGTATGTCTCCGAATGCGATGTTTGTCGAAGAGTGAAAGCTGACATCAAAGGCCCGCCGGTCTCCTTCAACCTATCCAAATCCCTGAGTGGAAATGGGATAAGATTGAGATGGATTTCATCACTGGTCTTCCTAAGTCTCAAAAGGGCAACAATGCAATCTTTGTTGTGATTGACAACCTCTCAAATGGCTCACTTCCTCCCTTGCAAAGAAACAATAAGTGCAAGTCAATTGGTGAACTCTACACCTCAAGGATTGTATCTCTCCATGGTGTTCCTCTTGAAATAACCTCAGATCGTGGAAGCCTCTTCACTTCCAGATTTTGGGAAAGATTCCAAGTGTGCATGGGCACAAATGTCAAGTTCAGCACAGCTTATCATCCTCATACTCAAGGCCAAGTGGAAAAGTCAATCAGATTCTTGAAGACATGCTTAGAGCTTGTGTCATCTCCTTTGCATGAAATGGGAAGAGTGTCTCCCATATGCTGAGTTCTCCTACAACAACAACTATCAAGCAAGCTTGCAAGCTTCTCCTCTTTTGCTGTCCTCTACGGTCGCAAGTGCCGTACTCCGCTCAATTGGAACCATGCTTTCTCAGAAACTGGTGAAAGGCGTCTCCTGAAAGTATTGGGTCCTGATATGGCTCAACAAGCTGAAGAGCAAGTCAGGATCATCCGTGCAAACTTGAAAACCGCACAAGATCGGCAGAAAAGTTACTATGATGCAAAGCACCCCATTGCAATACAAAGCTGGAGATCTTGTTTACCTTCGAGTCACTCCCATGAGAGGCACTCATCGCTTTGGGATCAAAGGCAAACTTGCTCCGAGATATGTGGGTCCTTTTGATATCATCTCCAGAAGTGGTCCTCTTGCTTATGTGTTGCAACTGCAGAGTCTCTCTCCAAGGTTCACCCTACCTTCCATGTTTCTCAACTCAAGCAGTGCTTCAAAGATCCTGGTAGAGGTGTTGATCACTCTACAATTGAGCTCAAGGAAGACCTTACTTACCATGAGCATCCTACGCGCATCCTGGATGAAGCCGAACGCAAGACAAGAAACAAGTCTGTCAAGTTCTTGAAAGTGCAATGGTCACATCACTCTGACAAGGAAGCTACTTGGGAACGCGAAGATCTCCTCAGATCCGAGTATCCCGCTCTCTTCACATCACCCTAGAATCTCGGGACACGATTCCTTCAAGGGGGGGGGGGTGAGTTGTAACATCCCAAAATTACTTTTCTGCCATGTCATCATCATGTTCCATCCTTGACATCATATTCTCTTGCCATGTCATCACATCTGGTCACCTTTCATGTCTTGCATCTTTTGTTTTGGAGCAAATAAGTTTTCTTGCATTATAAATTTTGCATTGCATGGCTTTATCATTTTATGTGCATATGTTTTAGGTTTCTCTCTCCCTCTCTTATTCTTTTTCTTATTTTGTCCCCCCCCCCCCACTTAGTTGTGTTGTTTGCTTTTTACTTCTCTCTTGTGCCTAATGTTTTTGGTTGCAAAAGAAAACACAAAAGAAATAAAAGAGCTAACCCTAAAAACAAAACAGTAAAAGAAATAAAGAGAAAAAGAAAAAAAATAAAACAACAAACCAACACCCAACCCTAACCTACCTACGGCCAGCCAACTCCAGCTCTCCAGACGCCACCTCCCTTTTTCTCCCTTCTGGCCCAATAGGCCCCAGAAGGCCCGTGGCTGCTCATCATCTTCTTCCCTGCTCTTCTCCTACGCAAGTTTGCTGTGGCTGTACGGCGACCATCTGGGAGCTCCTCGGGTCGCTGTCGAGCCATCCTGCGCCTCCCAGCACTCGTTCCCCCTACTTAACCTCCGCGCCGCACCTAGCCTAGGGTTTCCCCTCTCTCCCCTCTCTGCGCCTGCTATATTCCCCCTTCTTCTTCCCCTCTGTCTTCTCTGAAGACTGCAGTTGCGCGAGCACGTCAGACACCCCCCTGTCGCCGGCGATTCCGTGCAGCCCCGGCACCGATGAGTGGCGGAAAAACACCGCCGCTTCCCCCCTTCCTCCTCGATGGCTCCGCGGTGAAGAAGGCCCTGGAGCTGCTTCTTCCCCACCGACGCCTGACGCCGCCATGTTCTTCCTCCTCGACTCCCCCCGTCTTCTTCCCCTCCGGCGTGATGCCCACCTCTCCGCCGATGAACCTCAAGGTGAGCACGCGCCTCCTCCTCCCTGCTCTCTCTCGCTCCCCTCCGTAGCCCTGACGCCCGCGAGTCCTCCGATTCCTCCCCGACGCCGACGATACCATCCGCCGTAGTCTCCTCTGTCTCCCGGCGTTCCCCTGCTCTCCTCACCACTGGCCTCCCCGACGACCTTCTCGCCTCGCAGCGCACCACGGCGTCCCCCACCGGAGCTCCAACCACGGCGCCTCCAATTCACTGCAGCATCGACGCCGTCTCTCCCTGTTTTATTTTCACCTCTGAAGAACAAACGAACACCCTAACACTTTGTCAGTTCGGTTTCGTCAGAATCGCGCGTAGTGTTAGGTTAAAAATGTTTCAGGCTTCAGTATGCGCAAGAACCACACAACTAGCACACTGGTTCTTGGTTCCTTCTGTGACGGCGAGATACACGGTTCGATCGCCGCGGGCGCGGGATTAACCCCACCTTATTACCTCACACGCTGACAGGTGGGCCACGGCCGTCATTCTCTCTGGCACCCCAGTGTTTTGCAGAAAGACCCCTATAATTTCCAGAATTAAACCCGGCGTCCAGTGTTCTTTCGTCTTTCTGAAAACCCCTGCAACTCTTTAGTTTGAACCCGGCGTCCCTGAAACCTTCTGAAACTTCATAGAAGCCCTCAGTTTCTATCCACAACAGTCAAACCAATTCAAATTTGGTCAAAATCAATTTCAAACCTCAATTCAAATCTGTTTCAAACCTAACTTTCAAATGCTTTTGAATTTGACAAAACTTCAAACACCAAAGTTGCTTCATTTTGAATTCTAAACTCAAATACACTTCCTGTTTTCAAATCTAATTATTAGAAATGCCTAAACTAATAACAATTTTGGCTTTTATCAATTAAAAATGCCAACATTAATAACTTTTGAACCCTAACTCCAAATAAAACATGTAATATATCAAAATCACTCAGAAAAATGCAAGGATTTCAAATATGCTGTCCAAACTTGCTTTTGCATCATGCATTTTAAAACCTAAAATTGCTAACCACTTTAACCAAATGTCTATGTGGCTTATTTTACTGTTTTGCCATGTTTACTTTTGTCGGCCACTTAAAACTGCCTCACTCATAACATTCATCTTTGTTGCATCAATGAACTGCCATGCATCATGAGTGTTGCATCTTATTACTTGTGTTGATTGAATCCTTTTGTTTCGGTGTTTTGATCCTTCTCGTAGAGGACCGTCCGTTGGAGTGTACGCCTGTTTATCCACAGTACGAGTATCTTATGAGATTGTACCCTCGTCTCATGTTCCTTCAGGCGAGCATTCTCATCCCTTCTACCTATCTTACTTTTGTAGTCTTTACTTCTCTGTTGATCTATTGCTATCCTTTATGTCACGATGCTTTAGTTCCGTACCCGTTACTTACCTTTGCAGCCTTTCATCCTTGGTATCCTATTGCCTTTGTTTGAGTAGATAGTAACGCCCTTGCGAGTCGTAGTGCTGCTTAGCCGCTTTCACCCAGGTACCCTCTCACAAGCGATGTATCTTTGGGGTGTGTTATAACTGTTACTTCGCGCGGTCTTCTATACCAGTATTGATCGGTTCCACCGTGGTCTCTTGGTACCCATGTGGGCTGCTATATCAATCGTAGTAATCGCAAATGGCAATGGTAGCGACCCCCGGTGTTGGGAGCTACTTGCGTCGAACTTGGAAAACGTTGTGCTGGACATCTGCTCTGAGACTATCGCGCTAACCGCACGTGGGGATTTCAATGGATGAACCCTTGATCCTACCGAGCTATTCTTATATCCAGGGTGCCACAAGCTGGTTTTCCATTTGGTGCATACGCATGATACCTTCGGTCCGATATTTGGTGGATTTGTTCGAACATTGCATACATAAACGGTTCGTTACGAAGTGGTCCGGCTCCCAAGTGAGTGTCCGGTTCTACCTAGTGCGTGGTCGCAAACTCTTGTGCCTACGTGGAGATTCGGCCGAACTCTTCGTTTGGATCAACACAAGTTGGTGGTTCCCTGGATATCTGGTAGCAATGGATAGTTTCTCGTTGGAATATCTGGACGGCACGATTATACCGTTGCCTGAAGGGTTGAACATGCGTGTACGGGTACTGTAGTGCACCCCTGCAGGGTAAATCTTTTCGAAAAGCCGTGTCCACGGTTATGGACGCCTCAAGAGCAACGTGCTGGTTCATAAATCAACTTACACTAAACTTCTTCCCTTTAACTTGTCTACAACTGTTTTTCTAAACTTGACTAGTAATTAGCCTTATCAATGTTTTCATAAAACGTAACTAAAAATGGTAATCCTCGGGTCTCTGTCTCGGTTGTGGATCTTGAGATAGCGATAGAAGGATTTGTTTGTAACAACTTCTATTCGTGTGCGTTTTCGGAGAACCGACGAAGGAGTTCTCCCGGAAGGTGAGTATCCGAAGGAGAACCGACGAAGGAGTTCTCTCGGATGGGTTGTGTTGCGCGAATCCGAAGGAGGACCGACGAAGGAGTCCTCTCGGATGGGTTATGTTTGTTACTGTCGCAACAGTGGAACATGGGGTTCCCCTAGTACTGCCAAAAGTGGGTCCACCCCATGTGGGCCCAAGATGAAGATGGACAAGACCAAGACTCAAGTCAAGCTGGCGGGTTCACCGTCAAGACACGCATGGCCTACATCGACAAAGGGCTCCGGTCCTGGGGACCCTCCGGGTCCCCGAACCAAGCAAGAAGGCCAGGAAGGACCCGAGAGCCCGAGATCCCGGCAGGAGGCCAGGTTCCCTCTCGGGTACCTCCCCACGTCCCTGCGGATAAGCTCTCCACCTCACCACGGATGACTTGGGAAGCAAGGCGAAGGCAGCGCGGGTGGGAAGCACGTCCCGTGGTGGTGTCAGCTCCTGTCCACCCCGAGGCAGACGCTCCCACCTAACCCAAAGGAGACGCTAGGCTGAGGAGAGGCCACGTCTCCTCCTAAACTAGATGAGGAGGGTCCTTCACCCCGAAGGTCCCTCACACCCCTCACGTGACCATGTGGCAACCCCTTAGCCTATAAAAGGAGGACCAAGGACGGAGGAGGGGAGGTCGAACCAAGGATGAACACAAGCTAGAGCCAGAGCAAGACTAGACTAGGGCTGCGAAGGTAGAGAGGAAGGTGATCTCCTCCGGGTCAGGATCTGTCCTTCTTCTACCTCTAGCCAAAACCCTTCCGGGTACCCTGTCCGGGAGGCTCCATTGTAAGCCACACTATGAAGAACTTATCAATCCAGACATGCAGGAGTAGGGCTTTTAGCCTCCGGGCGGCCTGAACCTGGTAGCTCCTTGTGTCCCTTTGGTTGCATGCTTTGATCGTGGAGAGGAGAGCTTGATCTAGACTCCGCCCAAGAAGACGATTCTCAGTCTCCTTCGCGCCCGTGCCGAACCTAAAAGGGGTATCCTATACTCCCGGTGTCCATGCAACGAGACACGACATCTGGCGCGCCAGGTAGGGGGCGCAAGCGCTGGTTTCATCTTCATCAAGTTCATCGGCAAGTTCTTCGTCAAGCATGCCACCGAAGAAGAAGGGAGATCCTGCGGCGTCCAAGCCGGTCTCTCCCTCACGCACTCAAGCTTCCGCTGAACGTCGTGCTGCTGGCGCACGGCGGAGCGTCTCTCCGTCCCCGACGTAATTGACGATTCGAGGGAGTCGTGCTCGAGGTCCGTGGCATGACCGCTTCGGCGCCGTTGACCATGAAGAAAGGCGTGAAGCCAGTCGATCTGTTCTCGGATGTGCGTATACCCCATAGGACGGAGGGCAGCTCTTCGACCCAGCAACCAGCTGCACGTTCGAGTGGCTCGAGCAGGCGTGGCTTGAGACCGGAGTATGCTCTGATTGGCGCGTTCAGCTTGGCCGTTCGACACAGGATGGACGACCGAGGCGAGGTCGAGTCGGATGTGATGCTGTTTGCAGAATTCTGCCATCTCTCCCTTGGCGAAGTTGGTGCCGTTGTCGGTGATGATGGTGTGGGGGAAGCCATAGCGGTGGATAGCTCGCGGAGAAATTTTGTGGCTGTTTTCCCATCGCACTTTCTAATTGGCTTGCTTCGACCCACTTGGTGAATTTGTCTACGGCGACCAGGAGATGGGTGAACCCACCAGGGGCTTTCTTGAACTTGCCACCATGTCGAGTCCCCAGACCGAAAGGCCAGGTAATGGGGATCGTCTTCAGCGCCGAGCTGGGGAGATGCGTTTGGTTGGCGTATTTTTGGCACCCGGCGCAGCGCCGGACGATGTCGACAGCGTCTGCGTAGGCGGAAAGCCAGTAGAAGCCATGGCGCGGCCTTGGCGACGAGTGACCGGGCTCCGGCATGGTGGCCGCAGTCCCCAGCATGGATGTCGTAGAGGATCTGGCGGCCTTCCTCTGGGGAGATGCAGCGCTGGAATACGCCGGAGACGCTGCGTTTGTACAGCTCTTTGTCGATCATGATGAACGACTTGCATCGTCGCACGATCATGCGTGCCTCGCTTTCGTCCTTGGGCAGGGGGTGCAGGGTTTTGCAGTGGGCGTGCAGTCGCAATACCAGGTCTCCCCCATATGGCAACCCCAGAATCGTTATGAAAAAGCCAACTTGAAAGCCGCCTTTGGAGTCGCATGCGACAGGACCACCGGGCTGAGATGGCTGGACGTGCTACAAAACAGCACCCACTTCTGTCCTTGTCAACCTTAGGTTGTGCGACTCGAACGGCCAAATACTGCGAACGAGCGACTCGTAAACCGAGCCTCGGATCGACAAGGAAAAAGCCTAGTACAGAGCCATCTTTGGAGTCGCATGCGACTGGCCTTCCGGGCCAAGACAAGAGACTCGCTACGTGAACAGCGAACCAATCGTCCTTTTCCAACCTTGGCTGTGCGACCCAAGCAGCCAAGTAGCACGCACGGGACTCGCAAAACGAGCCCCGGAGCGTAAGCGAAAGACGGTCATGCGGGAGCCCCCTTGGAGTCGCATGCGACAAACCCACCGGGTTGAGGAAAAGAGACACCGCTACTCATACAGCGGCAGTTCCCAACCTCGGATGTACGTCCTCAGCGGTAAAAACACGCTCGGGGACTCGCAAATTGCGGCCCGCAGTGATCGCTATACACCAGTCGGGCGTCTCCCTGGAGTCCATGAGACTAGCCCTACGTGACGGCCAATGCGAGTAGCTCTTAAACATGAGCACTTGCCAAAAATGTGCTGACGAGCACATAAACAAAAAACATATGCATATATTCATATAGTTGCACAACTAGCCGACAGGCATATATCATCGTAGTCAATCGCTACAGGCTGTCACGCCACAAAATGCATATACATATCTTAGCTGTTACATCTTTGTGATTAACCATAATGTGAACGTGGAGCACCAAGCCACTCGCCTCGTCATCATTTCTTGTAGGTCGCAAGCCATGAAGCATCAGGCTCTGCCTCTTCACCTCGGCAACAATTGGATCGTCATCCTCCACCACATCTGGTATGCTCTCATCATCAGATGAGGAATCATAATCCAAAGGAGTGTATCTTGAGGCTATCGCCAACTTCTCAGCATTGGTAAGTGTCCTGTACCTTGGCACTCTCGAATAATCTAAGACAAAAGTCTCTGTGGTATATGTTGTTAGCTCGCCCAACCTCGCCGCTCGGAAATACTCCCTGGTGCAAGATCCCTAGGTGCCTTTGGAGCCATCACATCTCCAGGAGCAACTCGTGAACCCTGGTGAACATCCAGGTTAATGTCAGCCCCACGACCACACATATCCACTAGCCTGTTCAGATCCTCAAGTGGGCGCGGAGTTACTGCCAAAGGCAGGCCTCGCAAAGGTGGCAGGCACGGTACCGTACACCCCGCATCCACAACCAGGAAAGAAGGGACTAGTGCGTGTGTGAAATGGTGAGACACGGTCCCACATGTACACAAGCATGCACATGCGGCCGGCCAAGTAACAACACGTTACAGAGCATAGAACATGTACAAAGAAAGGAAACATAGCCAAGATCCAAATATAATATAACACGAAGTGGCACAAGTACCATCAATACATCATACATCAAGCGGAAGCGAAAATGGCGGAGCCGAGTACGGCTAAGATACAAAATGGCATAAGATGCCTAGAAATAAGCAAGTGAGACCCCATGTCCCACACGACACCAAGAAGTCTGAAGGAGACCCCGAACTACTACTCATCGTAGTCCTCATCAGCGACGAAGTAGACGAAGGCGCATCCTCAGCATCATACTCCAACGTACCTGTTTAATCGTGAAAGCCGGCAAAGGGCAAAGGAAAAACAAAGAAAGAGCGTGAGTACTGAGGCCAGCACATCAGCGAGACTTAGAATTCAGTGGGCCTCGCCTACAGGCTGTATGGTGGGTTTAGCGGCGAAAGCAAGCACTATGTAACCTATAGAGACACGCTACAACTTCGTCATACAAAGAGCGAGATGAGAGAAACCTAAGCGTTAACAGAAAAGTAACTGTCGTGTCTCGTTGCACGGACACCGGGAGTATAGGATACCCCCTTTTAGGTTCGGCACGGGGCGCGAAGGAGGCTGAGAATCGTCTTCTTGGGCGGAGTCTAGATCAAGCTCTGCTCTCCACGATCAAAGCATGCAACCAAAGGGACACAAGGAGCTACCCAGGTTCAGGCCGCCCGGAGGCTAAAAGCCCTACTCCTGCATGTCTGGATTGATGAGTTCTTCATAGTGTGGCTTACAATGGAGCCTCCCGGACAGGGTACCCGGAAGGGTTTTGGCTAGAGGTAGAAGAAGGACAGATCCTGACCCGGAGGAGATCACCTTCCTCTCTACCTTCGAGCCCTAGTCTAGTCTTGCTCTGGCTCTAGCTTGTGTTCATCCTTGGTTCGACCTCCCCCTCCTCCGTGCCTTGGTCCTCCTTTTATAGGCTAAGGGGTTGCCACATGGTCACGTGAGGGGTGTGAGGGACCTTCGGGTGAAGGACCCTCCTCATCTAGTTTAGGAGGAGACGTGGCCTCTCCTCAGCCTACGTCTCCTTTGGGTTAGGTGGGAGCGTCCGCCTCGGGGTGGACAGGAGCTGACACCACCACGGGACGTGCTTCCCCCCGCTGCCTTCGCCTTGCTTCCCAAGTCTTCCGTGGTGAGGTGGAGAGCTTATCCACAGGGACGTGGGGAGTACCCGAGAGGGAGCCTGGCCTCCTGCCGGGAACTCGGGCTCTCGGGTCCTTCCTGGCCTTCTTGCTTGGTTCGGGGACCCGGAGGGTCCCCAGGACCGGAGCCCTTTGTCGATGTAGGCCATGCGTGTCTTGACGGTGAACCCGCCAGCTTGACTTGAGTCTTGGTCTTGTCCATCTTCATCTTGGGCCCACATGGGGTGGACCCACTTTGGCAGTACTAGGGGAACCCCATGTTCCACTGTTGCGACAGTAGCCCCCGGGCATGGTCCCGGCGGCTCTTGCTCCAGCTGCCGGGGCCATGGCCTAAAGATAGGTCAAAGTGGGTCCCGGGCACCTGGTCTTCCTTGTTCAGCTTCGTTGATGGCCTTGAAGGTCTTGGAGTTACTCCGCTCGGGGGAGTAACTGCGGTGGCCCCTCGATTCCCACTAACGGAAGAACCGAGGAGACGCCTGACAGAGGCCCGCCGTGGCTATAAAAGCGAGGCGCACCCTGGCTCTTTCGTCATTTCTTCGGCCAACTCCAGGCCTTCTCCAAGCTGCCTGCCAATGGCGAGAGCGAGGAGAGGAGTTGGGCGCCCTCGTTCTTCTTCAGCTGCTGCGGAGAGTGGCCCCTCCACTCGTGGTCGAGCTGTTCCGCGAGGTCGTGGGATTCGCGGTCGCGGCGGCCGTGGAGGCCGTGGCACCGCTGCTCCCCTCCTAGGAGCATGGTTCATACCAGCTTCGCGCCGTTCGAGTTCGTCGTGGATCTGAACGCAGGCCTCGCAGCCGGCTTCCTCCTGCCGGATTCCTTCGCGATGGCGACGGAGGACATCGGACCCTCCGGCTTCTGGCTGCAAGTGGAAGGCTGCCCCAATGGCCCCTCCTGGGCCATGGCGGAGCGCACCACTGAAGGCGCCATGCTTCTGGGTCCGGGGTGGAAGTCGTTCTCCCGTGCCCGCCGCCTGTCCAGGGGGCAGTGCTTGGTGTTCCGGTACGACGGAGATGCAACGCTCTCCGTGAAGATCTTCGGTGTCGATGGCGGACGCGTGGAGTGCTGCATGGAGAGCAGCAGCGGCAGTCGAGCTCCTACGACGAGGATGAAGATGAGGAAAACTCATCTGACATCAAGGTCGAGGGGAGCTCGTCTTCCTGAAGGCGAGGAGCTTCGGACGGGCGCCATGGAGATCTCGTTGACCTCCTCCCCTGGCCTTGACGACGTACTTCTGGAAGTAGCGTCTTCCATTGTACGGCGGTGCTCCTTGCTCGATGGGGCCAACCTTTTTGTTGTAAAAAAGATCGTCCCCTTGTAGTCCTTGTAAATGAAGAAGATCTTGTTTTCCTCCTTGTCTTCGTGTCGCGTCCGTGTGAATGAGAACGAGTTTTTTGCAAAACGCGCTCCCATTACTGCAGCAGCCGTAGCGTCAAGGGGTAGGTGGAGCGTGGGAGGCCTATAAAAGACCATCCAGACTCCAACCCCGACACATCTTCTCGCCTTGCTCCGCTCTTCTTCCTCCTTGCCTCCCCGCCCCAGAACAATGTCGGCGAAGCAGAGAGGGCCTTGTCCGATGTCGACGGCGGAGTCCGTCTTCCGAGGAGCGGCGGAGGCACCCAGCGAAGCTGGAGCCCGAGCCACTGACGGCGAGGTTGCGTCCCGTTCTTCTGCTGCCCAGAATGTTGCTCGCCTGGCGGCCGTCTCTGGTCCTGTTGCCCAAGAAGAGGCAAGGATTAGGGCAGTAAGGAGGACGCACCTGTGGTCCATCCTGAAGGAAAGGACTGCCGGTATTCCGGAGCTGTCCTTGGTTGTGGCTGAACTCGAGGCCATTGAGCAGGTTCACTGCTTGCTCTTCTCCATTTTCCGCCTTTTCTTCTTGGATGACCTCGATCTTGATCTGGACTTTTGCAGGCCGAGAGTCAGTCCGTAGGCGAACTGGCGGACGGAATCTTCCGTCTCTTTGGCCCTGGAGCGCCCTGGTCGGCAGAAGGGGGTCGAGCTCTTCGACGCGCCTGACAAGATTCTGCACGCGTGTTATCTTTTCACCAGGCGTCCCCGGAAGAAAAGAGTGCACCCGGCAGGCAATAAAACAGAAGACAGCTGCACAGCCAGGAGCCCTGAGCTGGCCTTAGTAGCATAGGCTAGATATGTATCCAGGAAAGCTTCGACTGAATGTAATCAGAATTGTAAATTCAGAATGTAAGTTCAGATGAATGCAATCCTAGGGCTCAACTCCCGGGGTCATTTCCCAAACCTCCCTTGCACTAACGCGCCGTCAAGTTTTCTGAGGAGATCTCTTAGGTGACAAGTACTCTAACCGCCTGCACCGGTAGCAGCACCCCTAAGAGCACTATGCCTTCCGGGAGTCCACTCCACAGCCACGGGTACTAGGCCAGAAGGGAAATCTGACCGTTCGCCGGGGAGGACGCATTACCCCCGCAAAGGTTCTCATCAACTGTCAAGCATGCGCAGGTTGGTGGTATATTGACTCCGAGCGAGATATTATGCCTAGAATGCAGATGCACATGCAAAGACTTAGCTGGTTTTTGCCGTGCCCTTGATCTGCTCTGTCCTTCCCGGGTATCCAGCTCCTGAGCCGCTCTTCAGCATCCATTCCTGTCCCGGGAGAGGCGCTACACATAACACACTTTCAGTAGGAAAAGAATGGACCCTCCCTTACATGTCGTGAAAGTGTTTCATCCGGAGCAACCCGCAAGCAAAGTTGAATGTGCATTTCTGTGTTTAGGTTCTTTAAAACACAGCACTGCCCGTTCCACTTCTTACCGCGGCAGTACGGCACGATCAGGTGGCAGCGCCTACTGATAGGCTACTCGCGCTCGACCTGTCAGCCACCGGCACCATGTCAGCCCCCTGCTTGGGGGTTGTTACGGATAACACACTTCACGACAACAAGAGAGGCTCACGGAATTGAAAAACTTATCTTTTATTCCTTGGCGACGATTCTTACACCCTTATACAGAACACTAGCCCCTTGGGCGTGCTTAGTTGACTCGAACTATCTGCGATTCATGTTCGTATTCAGGGGTAGAATTTCCGGAGATTCTCGATGTTCCAGGCGTTGCCCTCCGGCCTGCCTTTCTCGTCCTCCAGATAAACAGCTCCGGGTCTCAGGGTATGCGTCACCCGATAAGGTCCTTCCCACTTGGAGGACAGCTTGTTCATGTTATCAAGCTTCTGCTTCTTGCGGAGAACCAGGTCTCCGGGTTCCAGTACCCGTGAACGGATATGGCGATCATGATAGCGGCGGAGCCCTTGCTGGTATCGAGCAGATCGTAAGGAAGCTCGGCACCGCACCTCTTCCAGGAAGTTGATGTCATCAATCCTCCTCTCAGCTTGTGCGTCTTCATCATAGGCAAGTACCCGGGGGATCCATGCCTGAGCTCTGTTGGCAAGACGGCTTCTGCTCCATAGACAAGGAAGAATGGTGTTTCTTGAGTGGCTCTGCTTGGTGTGGTTCTGAGGGACCACAAGACACTTGGTAGATGCTCAATCCAGTTCTTGCCCTTGTCTTCTAACTTGTCAAAGGCCTTGGTCTTCAAACCCTTTAGGACCTCCGCATTGGCTCGCTCCACTTGCCCATTGCACCTTGGGTAGGACACCGAGGCAAAACACACCTTGATTCCCAGCTCTTCACAGAAGTTGAGGAAGGATCGGCTTGTGAACTGAGAGCCATTGTCCGTTATGATTCTGTTGGGTACTCCGAAGCGGTACACGATCCCTTCAATGAACTTGATGGCTGCTTGAGCTGTCTGTCTTGGTACTGGCATCACTTCCACCCACTTTGTGAACTTGTCGATGGCCACGAAAAGGTATTCATGGCCCCCGACAGACTTCGGTATCTTCCCACGATGTCCAGCCCCCAGACCGCGAACGGCCAGGAGATTGGAATTGGCTGCAGAGCTTGCGCCGGCTGATGTATGTTCTTCGCATAGTACTGGCAGGCTTCACAGGTCTTGACTAGCTGCTCCGCATCACTGAGGACTGTTGGCCAGTAGAACCCGTGACGAAAAACTTTACCCGCCAGTGATCTTGATGCCACATGACTTGAACATGTGCCCTCGTGGATGTCCCGTAGCAGTACTTGGCCTTGTTCTTGAGGGATGCAGCGGAGCTTGACTCCGTTGTCCCGTCGCCGGTAGAGCTCGCCGTCGATCATGACGTAGAGCTTGGCTTGACGAGCCACCCGCTCGGCGTCGTGATCGTCCTCCGGGAGGGCGTGCTCCATGATGTACTTGACGATGTCCCGGGCCCAGGGTGGGTGGGTTCCTTCCACCGGTAGCACCATCCGACGGAAAGAAAGCATAGCTTCCTCCGCTGGAGGGGCTGCCGGGTCTTGAGCTTCTGGGCTGGCTACCCGTGTTGTCGAGGTAGAAGGGTCGCCAGCCCCCGGCGCAGATCTTGTCGCGAGCCTCTCGGGTGGGATCGAAGGTCGCCTGAGGACCTCGATGTAGATCCCGGGAGGCACTGGTTCTTGCTTGGACGCCACCTGCGATAGCTCATCCGCGGCCGTGTTTTCTCCCCGTGGGACGTACACAGCCCGGAAGTTGTCGAAGCGCCGCTGCAGCTTCCAGACCTCTTCAACGTATGGTGCCATCTGAGGGCACGCGTACTCCTTGTTCACTTGTTTGATGACTAACTGAGAGTCACCCTTGACGACGATCTTGTTGATGCCGAGGCCGATGGCAGCACGAAGTCCTGCGAGCAGGCCCTCGTACTCCGCCGTGTTGTTGGAGATGTTCCCTTGGTAGTGCATCTGGACGACGTACTTCAGCCGGTCCCCGGTTGGTGAGGTTAGGACAACCCCAGCACCTCCTTTCCCCTTGGTGTAGGAGCCGTCGAAGTGCATGGTCCAGGCGCTAGGATCTTCCTTCCCGGGGAGGCAGGTTTCCTCTTCCGGGTCGTCGAACGCCGTCTCGGTCCACTCGGCCGTGAAATCCGCCAGCGCCTGACTCTTGATGTTGTCCGTGTGCTCGAACTTGAGACCGAAACCTTGAAGCTCCATGGCCCACCATGATATGCGACCAGTGGCAAGTGGGTTCTCCAGGGGGCTTCTTAGGTTGTACTTGGACACCACCGTGATGGGATGGCTTTGGAAGTACGGCCTCATCTTGCGGGAGGCAATGAGGATTGCCAGCAGCAGCTTCTGCATCATGGGGTACCGCTCCCGGGCGTCGCGCAGCACTGCGCTGACGAAGTAGACCGGGTGCTGCACCTTGCGGGTCGCCGAGTCCTGAGAGGGCTCGGCTTCCTCCACGTCGATGTCTTGGGGTGGGGACGAGGTAGCCCCCGGCGAAGTCTCGTCGGAGGGAGATTCTCCATTCCCGACGGGCTCCGCGTCGCTGGTGAGGTTGCAGTGACGCCAGGATCATGAGACCCCTGGTCACCCGGCAGCCTTTTCTTGCACGGTTGCCCGGAAGAGAGTTCCCGGGTCGCTTGCCCTTGATCTTGCTTGACTTCTTCGGAGGAGCGTCACGCTCTACCACAGCACAGCGCTGATCACCTGGTTGGTGGCAGCAATGTACAGTAGTAGGGGCTCCTTCTCTTCTGGTGCCACGAGGATTGGTGGCGAGGCGAGGTAGCGCTTAAGGGACTGCAGGGCTTCCTCGGCCTCGGAGGTCCACTCCACGGGGCCTGATTTCTTGAGCAGCCTGAAGAACGGTAAGGCCCGCTCCCCAAGCCTTGAGATGAAGCGCCCGAGTGCAGTGATGCACCCGTTGAGGCGCTGTACGTCCTTGACCCGCCGGGGCGCCTCCATGCGCTCGATTGCCTTGATTTGTCCGGATTCGCCTCGATCCCTCGGTGAGAGACCAGGAAACCCAGCAGCTTGCCGGAGGGGACCCCGAACACGCACTTGTCGGGGTTGAGCTTGAAGTTGACCCGGCGGAGGTTCTCGAAGGTCTCGTGCAGGTCTTGGATGAGGGAGTCCTTGTACCGGGTCTTGACCACGATGTCGTCGATGTACGCTTCAACGTTGCGGCCCAGCTGTGACCCAAGGCATGCTTGCATTGCGCGCTGGAAGGTAGCGCCGGCGTTCGGAGGCCAAAAGGCATCCGGGTGTAGCAGTAGCAGCCCTTGGGAGTGATGAAGGCCGTCTTCTCTTGGTCCTCGAGTGACATCATGATCTGGTGGTACCCGGAGAAGGCGTCCAAGAAACACAGCAGCTCGCACCCGGCCGTGGAATCCACGATCATGTCGATCCGCGGCAGGGGGAAAGGGTCCTTGGGACAGGCCTTATTCAGGTCTGTGAAGTCGATGCAGAGTCTCCACTTGAAGGTCATGGGCTTCGGTACCACCACGGGGTTGGCCACCCAGCTTGGGTGGGGAACCGACCGGATGACACCAGCTTCTATCAACTTGTCCACCTCGGCGATGATGAATTCCAGCTTTTCCTTGCTTTGGTTCCGGAGAACCTGCTTCACGGGGCGAGCCCCCGGATTGACCGCCAGTTTGTGCTCGATCACCTCCCTTGGAACGCCGGGTAAACCTGACGCCTCCCACGCGAAGACGTCAGAGTTTTCCCGAAGGAAGGCGACGAGCGCGCTTTCCTATTTGTCGGTGAGGCGGGCGCCGATGGTGATGGAGCGAACTCCGTCGCTGGTTAGCGCCACCTTCTTGGTCAGCTGCGGATCGCCATGGAATGGCGCCTTCTTGGGGGAGTAGATGTGGAGCCCCCGGGTGCCCTTCGCCCCCGGGGAGAGCCCCATCATCATCCTCCTGTACACCTTGAGGGATATCCGCCGTGGTTGCCACCGTCTGGTTCAGCTGGTGAACGCAGTAGATAGCATCGTCGATGTCGGCCTTGACCTTGATCACACCCACGGCGCCGGAATCTTCAGCATGTTGTAGGCGAAGTGGGAGACGGCCATGAACTTGGCCAGAGCAGGTCTGCCAAGTATGCCGTTGTACGGTAGCGGAGTGTCGGCGATGTCGAAGACGATTTCCTCGGTGCGGAAGTTCTTGGAGTCGCCGAAGGTGACCGGAAGGGTGATCTTCCCGAGGGGTCGAGTAACACTTCCGTTCACGCCTTGGAACACCCCGGTGTCTTGCAGGCGAGACAGGGGAATTTGAAGGATAGCCAGGACCTTCGCCGTCAGCAAGTTGAGGCTGGAGCCTCCGTCGACCAGCATCTTGGTGACCTTGTAGTTGTGGATGACGGGCGACACGATCAGCGGCAGGGTCCCGACCCCGGCAGTGTTTGCAGGGTGGTCTTCTGGGTCGAAGGTGATGACTTGGCTAGACCAGTCCAGGGGCTTGGACGGAGCAGAAGCAACCGCGTTCAGCTCCCGGACAAGTCTCTTGCAGGCGCCGTTGGAGGGAGGCAGAGAAGACCCTCCGTGGATGCACCCGACAACTCCCGTGACTTCTTGATACTTGCCGCCGTTGCCTCCTTGGGGAGCCGGAGCTTCCCCGTTGCCGCGTGGGCGGCCTCCGGAGTGTTGTACCCGCGACCACCTTGACCGCCGCGTCCTCCTCCACGGCCCCCGCGGCCACCGCCTCGGTACCATCCACGGCCGCCTCCGCCTTGGCGACCCGTGGGACAGTCACGAGCGATGTGCCCGGCAGTGCCGCAGTTGTAGCAACCGTCTTGACTGACCCCATCAGCTCGGCGTTGCTCCCGGACGGCGAGGTTCTTGAGCATGCGGCAGTCCTTGAGCAAGTGGTTGCCTTCTGGATGGATGTGGCACCAGGGATCACCTTCACCTTCTTCCTCGGAAGTCGGCGCGGGCTTGGTCTTCTTCGGAAGAGGCTCGGTGACGAAGATCCGCTTGTCGGGTCCAGGGTCCCGCTTCTTGTTCTTGGCTGGAGCGACCTTGTCCTCGGGTTCATCCTCCCCGGGGAACTTGGCTCCTTCTTCAGCTCGAGCGCACCGATCTGCAAGCTCCCAGAGCTTACGAGCAGACTCGACGCGATGGATGCTCAGCTTCTCGCGCATCTTGGGGTTGCGGACGTTGGCGTGGAAGGACTGGATCACCAACTCCTCCTTGATGCACGGGATGGTGTTCATCTTCTGGGTGAAGCGCTGGATGAACTTGCGGAGAGTTTCACCCGGCAGCTGCTTGAAGTCGTGGAGATCACTGGGAGCCCCGGGCGCTCGTACCCGCCTTGGAAAGCCCCCAGAAACTGCTCCTTCAGTGCCCCCAGGAACGGATGGAGCACTTGGGAAGGTTGAGAAGCCAAGTCTGGGCATCTCCCTTCAGGGCCAACGGGAACCAGTTGGCCATCATGACCTCGTCGGCCCCGGCAACCATCGCAGCAAGAGAGTAGATCTGCAGAAAGTCCCGGGGGTTCGTGGTGCCGTCGTAGCGGAGAACGTCGATCTTGAATTTCTTGGGCCAGTTGAAGTGGCGGAACTCGGGGCGAGGGCGAGGCAGCCTTCGGCGAGGTCGATGCCCCGATCTTCGGCGGTGACGTTCTCGGCGACGCTCGATGCGGGTGCGCATATCCTCGTTCTGACGGCTGTTGAGCTCGTCACGAAGATCTGGGTTGCGCGAGGTAGACGACCCGATGGAGATGGCCTCGCCGTGATCGCGGTTTAGCCGATCAGCCATCGGTGGCGCGGTGCGAGGAGGCGCCGTCTTGGCTTGACGTTCACCACGAGGCTGGCCTCGCGGATCACGTGTCTTGTCTTGTGCTGCTCCGGGATCGTCGACGGTGGGAGCTTGAGTGGGTTCGACCCACGGACCACCATCGGCGAAGTCGAGGAGCCTCTCGACGCGAGTCCTCCATTCTTGGTAGACCTTGGGGTCGCCGCTGCTTGGAGGGAACTGCATCAGGCCTTGGCAGCGACTAGAGCATCATGGCGAGCTTGCACGTCCGAAGGCGAGTGCGCGGAGGTCTTGCTCTTGGATGCTCGTGGCCCCGCTGGGGCGAACGCCGTGGTTCCCTCCTCCAGCGGTGGGCTCCTTGCCGGTGCCGTTGCAGACGCTCTTCTCCCCTGAGCGAGGAGGAGGCATGGTGGCGCCCTTTGGAGCCGCCGCTCCGCCAGGGCCGTTGTCCTTGTCGCGACCGTCCACTTCGTCCGGCGCCACCCTCTCCATGGGAGGCGGGGACGGAGAGACGCTCCGCCGTGCGCCAGCAGCACGACGTTCAGCTGAAGCTTGAGTGCGTGAGGGAGAGACCGGCTTGGACGCCGCAGGATCTCCCTTCTTCTTCGGCGGCATGCTTGACGAAGAACTTGCCGATGAACTTGATGAAGATGAAACCAGCGCTTGCGCCCCCTACCTGGCGCGCCAGATGTCGTGTCTCGTTGCACGGACACCGGGAGTATAGGATACCCCCTTTTAGGTTCGGCACGGGGCGCGAAGGAGGCTGAGAATCGTCTTCTTGGGCGGAGTCTAGATCAAGCTCTCCTCTCCACGATCAAAGCATGCAACCAAAGGGACACAAGGAGCTACCCAGGTTCAGGCCGCCCGGAGGCTAAAAGCCCTACTCCTGCATGTCTGGATTGATGAGTTCTTCATAGTGTGGCTTACAATGGAACCTCCCGGACAGGGTACCCGGAAGGGTTTTGGCTGGGTAGAAGAAGGACAGATCCTGACCCGGAGGAGATCACCTTCCTCTCTACCTTCGCAGCCCTAGTCTAGTCTTGCTCTGGTTCTAGCTTGTGTTCATCCTTGGTTCGACCTCCCCTCTCCTCCGTGCCTTGGTCCTCCTTTTATAGGCTAAGGGGTTGCCACATGGTCACGTGAGGGGTGTGAGGGACCTTCGGGGTGAAGGACCCTCCTCATCTAGTTTAGGAGGAGACGTGGCCTCTCCTCAGCCTAGCGTCTCCTTTGGGTTAGGTGGGAGTGTCCGCCTCGGGGTGGACAGGAGCTGACACCACCACGGGACGTGCTTCCCACCCGCGCTGCCTTCGCCTTGCTTCCCAAGTCTTCCGTGGGAGGTGGAGAGCTTATCCACAGGGACGTGGGGAGGTACCCGAGAGGGACCTGGCCTCCTGCCGGGATCTCGGGCTCTCGGGTCCTTCCTGGCCTTCTTGCTTGGTTCGGGGACCCGGAGGGTCCCCAGGACCGGAGCCCTTTGTCGATGTAGGCCATGCGTGTCTTGACGGTGAACCCGCCAGCTTGACTTGAGTCTTGGTCTTGTCCATATTCATCTTGGGCCCACATGGGGTGGACCCACTTTGGCAGTACTAGGGGAACCCCATGTTCCACTGTTGCGACAATAACAAACATAACCCATCCGAGAGGACTCCTTCGTCGGTCCTCCTTCGGATTCGCGCAACCCAACCCATCGAGAGAACTCCTTCGTCGGTTCTCCTTCGGATACTCACCTTCCGGGAGAACTCCTTCGTCAGTTCTCCGAAAACGCACACGAATAGAAGTTGTTACAAACAAATCCTTCTATCGCTATCTAAGATCCACAACCGAGACAGAGACCCGAGGATTACCATTTTTAGTTACGTTTTATGAAAACATTGATAAGGCTAATTACTAGTCAAGTTTAGAAAAACAGTTGTAGACAAGTTAAAGGGAAGAAGTTTAGTGCAAGTTGATTTATGAACCAGCACGTTGCTCTTGAGGCGTCCATAACCGTGGACACGGCTTTTCGAAAAGATTTACCCTGCAGGGGTGCACTACAGTACCCGTACACACATGTTCAACCCTTCAGGCAATGGTATAATCGTGCCGTCCAGATATTCCAACGAGAAACTATCCATTGCTACCAGATATCCAGGGAACCACCAACTTGTGTTGATCCAAACGAAGAGTTCGGCCGAATCTCCACGTAGGCACAAGAGTTTGCGACCACACACTAGGTAGAACCGGACACTCACTTGGGAGCCGGACCACTTCGTAACGAACCGCGTTTTATGTATGCAATGTTCGAACAAATCCACCAAATATCGGACCCGAAGGTATCATGCGTATGCACCAAATGGAAAGCCAGCTTGTGGCACCCTGGATATAAGAATAGCTCCGGTAGGATCAAGGGTTCATCCATTGAAATCCCACGTGCGGTTAGCGCGATAGTCTCAGAGCAGATGTCCAGCAAACGTTTTCCAAGTTCGACGCAAGCAGCTCCCAAACACCGGGGGTCGCTACCATTGCCATTTGCGATTACTACGATTGATATAGCAGCCCACATGGGTACCAAGAGACCACGGTGGAACCGATCAATACTGGTATAGAAGACTACACGAAGTAACAGTTATAACACACCCCAAAGATACATCGCCTGTGAGAGGGTACCTGGGTGAAAGCGGCTAAGCAGCACTACGACTCGCAAGGGCGTTACTATCTACTCAAACAAAGGCAATAGGATACCAAGGATGAAAGGCTGCAAAGGTAAGTAACGGGTACGGAACTAAAGCATCGTGACATAAAGGATAGCAATAGATCAACAGAGAAGTAAAGACTACAAAAGTAAGATAGGTAGAAGGGATGAGAATGCTCGCCTGAAGGAACGTGAGACGAGGGTACAATCTCATAAGATACTCGTACTGTGGATAAACAGGCGTACACTCCAACGGACGGTCCTCTACCGACAAGGATCAAAACACCGGAAACAAAAGGATTCAATCAACACAAGTAATATGATGCAACTCATGATGCATGGCAGTTCATTGATGCAACAAAGATGAATGTTATGAGTGAGGCAGTTTTAAGTGGCCGACAAAAGTAAACATGGCAAAACAGTAAAATAAGCCACATAGACATTTGGTTAAAGTGGTTAGCAATTTTAGGTTTTAAAATGCATGATGCAAAAGCAAGTTTGGACAGCATATTTGAAATCCTTGCATTTTTCTGAGTGATTTTGATATATTACATGTTTTATTTGGAGTTAGGGTTCAAAAGTTATTAATGTTGGCATTTTTAATTGATAAAAGCCAAATTTGTTATTAGTTTAGGCATTTCTAATAATTAGATTTGAAAACAGGAAGTGTATTTGAGTTTAGAATTCAAAATGAAGCAACTTTGGTGTTTGAAGTTTTGTCAAATTCAAAAGCATTTGAAAGTTAGGTTTGAAACAGATTTGAATTGAGGTTTGAAATTGATTTTGACCAAATTTGAATTGGTTTGACTGTTGTGGATAGAAACTGAGGGCTTCTATGAAGTTTCAGAAGGTTTCAGGGACGCCGGGTTCAAACTAAAGAGTTGCAGGGGGTTTTCCAGAAAGTCACGAAAGAACACTGGACGCCGGGATTAATTCTGGAAATTATAGGGGTTTTTGCAAAACACTGGGGGTGCCAGAGAGAATGATGGCCGTGGCCCACCTGTCAGCGTGTGAGGTAAAAAGGTGGGGGTTAATCCCGCGCCCGCGGGGATCGAACCGTGTATCTCGCCGTCACAGAAGGAACCAAGAACCAGTGTGCTAGCTGTGCGGTTGTTGCGCATACTGAAGCCTGAAACATTTTTAACCTAACACTACACGCGATTCACTGACGAAACCGAACTGACAAAGTGTTAGGGTGTTCGTTTGTTCTTCAGAGGTGAAAATAAAACAGGGAGAGAGACGGCGTCGATGCTGCAGTGAAGTTGGAGGCGACGTGGTTGGAGCTCCGGTGGGGGACGCTGTGGTGCGCTGCGAGGCGAGAAGGTCGCGGGGAGGCCAGTGGTGAGGAGAGCAGGGGAACGCCGGGAGACAGAGGAGACTACGGCGGATGGTATCGTCGGCGTCGGGGAGGAATCGGAGGACTCGCGGCGTCAGGGCTACGGAGGGGGAGAGAGAGAGCAGGGAGGAGGAGGCGCGTGCTCACCTTGAGGTTCATCGGCGGAGAGGTGGGCATCGCGCCGGAGGGAAGAAGATGGAGGGGAGTCGAGGAGGAAGATCATGGCGGCGTCAGGCGTCGGTGGGGAAGAAGCAGCTCCAGGGGCCTTCTTCACCGCGGAGCCATCGAGGAGGAAGAGGGGGAAGCGGCGGTGTTTTTCCGCCACTCATCGGTGCCGGGGCTGCACGGAATCGCCGGCGACGGGGGGGTGTCTGACGGCGTGCTCGCGCAACTGCAGTCTTCAGAGAAGACAGAGGGGAAGAAGAAGGGGGAGCATAGCAGCGGCGCAGAGAGGGGAGAGAGGGGAAACCCTAGGCTAGGTGCGGCGCGGAGGTTAAGTAGGGGGAACGAGGTGCTGGGAGGCGCAGGATGGCTCGACAGCGACCCGAGGAGCTCCCAGATGGTCGCCGTACAGCCACAACAAACTTGCGTAGGAGAAGAGCAGGGAAGAAGATGATGAGCAGCCACGGGCCTTCTTGGGCCTATTGGGCCAGAAGGGAGAAAAAGGGAGGTGGCGTCTGGGAGAGCTGGAGTTGGGCTGGCCGCAGGTAGGTTATGGTTGGGTGTTGGTTTGTTTTTTTATTTTTTTCCTCTTTTCTCTTTATTTCTTTTACTGTTTTGTTTTTAGGGTTAGCTCTTTTATTTCTTTTGTGTTTTCTTTTGCAACCAAGAACATTAGGCACAAGAGAGAAGTAAAAAGCAAACAACACAACTAAGTGGGGGGGGGGGGACAAAATAAGAAAAAGAATAAGAGAGGGAGAGAGAAACCTAAAACATATGCACATAAAATGATAAAGCCATGCAATGCAAAATTTATAATGCAAGAAAACTTATTTGCTCCAAAACAAAAGATGCAAGACATGAAAGGTGACCAGATGTGATGACATGGCAAGAGAATATGATGTCAAGGATGGAACATGGTGATGACATGGCAGAAAAGTAATTTTGGGATGTTACAACTCACCCCCCCCCCCTTGAAGGAATCGCGTCCCGAGATTCTAGGGTGATGTGAAGAGAGCGGGATACTCGGATCTGAGGAGATCTTCGCGTTCCCAAGTAGCTTCCTTGTCAGAGTGATGTGACCATTGCACTTTCAAGAACTTGACAGACTTGTTTCTTGTCTTGCGTTCGGCCTCATCCAGGATGCGCGAAGGATGCTCATGGTAAGTAAGGTCTTCCTTGAGCTCAATTGTAGAGTGATCAACACCTCTACCAGGATCTTTGAAGCACTGCTTGAGTTGAGAAACATGGAAGGTAGGGTGAACCTTGGAGAGAGACTCTGGCAGTTGCAACACATAAGCAAGAGGACCACTTCTGGAGATGATCTCAAAAGGACCCACATATCTCGGAGCAAGTTTGCCTTTGATCCCAAAGCGATGAGTGCCTCCATGGGAGTGACTCGAAGGTAAACAAGATCTCCAGCTTTGTATTGCAATGGACGGTGCTTTGCATCATAGTAACTTTTCTGCCGATCTTGTGCGGTTTTCAAGTTTGCACGGATGATCCTGACTTGCTCTTCAGCTTGTTGAGCCATATAAGGACCCAATACTTTCAGGAGACGCCTTTCACCAGTTTCTGAGAAAGCTTGGTTCCAATTGAGCGGAGTACGGCACTTGCGACCGTAGAGGACAGCAAAAGGAGAAGCTTGCAAGCTTGCATGATAGCTGTTGTTGTAGGAGAACTCAGCATATGGAGACACTCTTCCCATTTCATGCCAAAGGAGATGACACAAGCTCTAAGCATGTCTTCAAGAATCTGATTGACTCTTTCCACTTGGCCTTGAGTATGAGGATGATAAGCTGTGCTGAACTTGACATTTGTGCCCATGCACGCTTGGAATCTTTCCCAAAATCTGGAAGTGAAGAGGCTTCCACAATCTGAGGTTATTTCAAGAGGAACACCATGGAGAGATACAATCCTTGAGGTGTAGAGTTCAACCAATTGACTTGCACTTATTTTTTCTTTGCAAGGGAGGAAGTGAGCCACTTTTGAGAGGTTGTCAATCACAACAAAGATTGCATTGTTGCCCTTTTGAGACTTAGGTAGACCAGTGATGAAATCCATCTCAATCTTATCCCATTTCCACTCAGGGATTTGGATAGGTTGAAGGAGACCGGCGGGCCTTTGATGCTCAGCTTTCACTCTTCGACAAACATCGCATTCGGAGACATACTTTGCAATCTCACGTTTCATGCGTGTCCACCAATAGTATGGCTTCAGATCATAGTACATCTTTGTGCTGCCGGGATGAATAGCAAGAAGAGTTTCACGAGCTTCTTTAAGGATCACATCTTTTGAGAGCTTGGACCTTAGGCACGACAATTCTTCCTTCAAACAGGAGAGTGCCTTGACTGTCAAGAGAATAGGATTTGTACTTTGGATTGGTCAAATTTTCCTTCACTTTCTTGACCATTGGATTGCGCAACTGAGCGGCACGAATTCTTTCTTCAAGAGTAGGAGCCATCACCAAATTTGCAAGGTACCCTTGAGGACATAGTTCAAGATTGAACATTTGAAGTTCCTTAAAGAGATGCTCATTGGTTTCTTGAACCATGAGATTATTGCAATAAGCTTTGCGACTGAGGGCGTCAGCCATCACATTAGCTTTGCCCGGAGTGTAGTCAATGGACACATCAAAGTCAGCAATGGTTTCCATCCACCTTCTTTTATGCAAGTTGAGATCAGGTTGAGTGAATATGTACTTGAGACTCTTGTGATCCGTGAAGATCTGACATTGGTTTCCAAGCAAATAGTGCCTCCACTGTTTCAAAGCATGGACAACCGCTGCAAGTTCAAGGTCATGAGTGGGATAGTTGAGTTCATGGGGACGCAACTGGCGAGAAGCATAGGCAACAACTTTGCGCTCTTGCGTGAGGACAGCACCAAGTCCTTGTAGAGAAGCATCACAAAAGATCTGAAAAGGCTTTGTGGTATCAGGAGGAGTCAACACCGGTGCAGAAGTTAGCTTTTCCTTGAGGAGAACAAAGCTTTTTTGACATCTTGGAGACCAAAGAAACTTTTCACTTTTCTTGAGGAGATCAATGAGAGGTTTAGCAATCTTGGAGAAGTTTTCCACAAAGCGACGGCAATAGCTTGCAAGACCAAGGAAACTACGAAGTTCTTTCACATTCTTGGGAGGAAGCCATTCAACAATTGACTTGGTTGTTTCAGGATTTGCTGCAATTCCTTCTTTGGAGATCACATGACCAAGATATGTGACTTGATGAAGCCAAAACTCACACTTGGAGAACTTTGCATACAAGCGGTGCTCATGAAGTTTGGTGAGAGTGAGGCGAAGATGCTCTTCATGCTCTTCCATTGACTTCGAGTAGACAAGAATATCATCAAGATACACCACCACGAACTTGTCAAGGTACTCCATGAATACCGAGTTCATGAGGCGAGAGAATGTGGCAGGAGCATTTGTGAGACCAAAGGACATGACCGTGTACTCATACAAGCCATATCTAGTTGTGAAGGCGGTCTTTGGAATATCCTCCTTGCGAATCTTTATTTGGTGATAACCACTTCGCAAGTCAAGCTTGGAGAAGACAACGGCGCCAGCAAGTTGATCAAATAGATCCATGATGCGCGGGAGAGGATACTTATTCTTGATTGTCTTTGCATTGAGACCACGATAATCCACACAAAGGCGATCCGTCTTGTCTCGCTTCTTGACAAAGATGGTTGGGCTTCCCCAAGAGGAGACACTATGCTGAATATACCCTTGAGCTTCAAGTTCATCATGCTGCTTCTTGAGCTCGGCCAATTCATTTGGACCCATCTTGTAAGGACGCTTGGAGTTAGGAGCTGTTCCGGGTTCAAGTTCAATCACAAATTCAACTTCCCGGTCAGGTGGCATTCCTGGAAGCTCTTCTGGAAACACATCTGGAAAGTCTTGCACCACGCGAATGCTTTCCAATGGTGGTAGAGGATCCACTTCAAGAGCAAAGAGTTGAGCTGACGAAGGAGCATTTGGAGAATAGTCTATCTGGCCTTTTGGATGAGCAAGTGAAACTGACTTGGTGACACAATCAATTAGAGCACCATTCTTCTTGAGCCAATCCATTCCAAGGATGACATCAATGTCTGAAGATCCAAGCACAATCAAGGAAGCAAGGAAAGTATAGCCACCAATAAGAATACGGTTGCCATGACTTATTTTGGATGAAGTCATTTCTGCACCAGGAGATTTCACCATGAGATTCTTGGACAAGGACACCATTGGCAAGCCATGCTTATCGCGAATCTTGATGAGACAAAGGAATGTGATGCGCCTGTATCAAAGAGAACCTTTGCCAGAACAGAGTTCACGGTCAAGATACCAAGCACAACTTCAGGTGCACTTTCTGCTTGCTCAGCTGTTAAGTTGTTCACCCAAGCACTTTTTACCCTTGTCTTGTTTTTGACAACCAGAGATGTTTGAGGGGCTTTGTTTTGATAGCAATTGCGAGAAGTGTGTCCTGGCTGACCACACGTGAAACAAGGTTTAGCTGAAGGACTTGGACCCTCTTGCTTTGGCACAACTTCAGAATTTTGCATTTGAGGAATTTCAGCTTTCTTCTTCTGCTGAATTTGATTACTTGGCTGTTGCTGAACTTGCTCATGCCTAGGAATCATCAAAGGTGCGGGTGGGCGGGAAGCAACACGGGGTGGTGCTGGCAAGAAGGAGGGTGGTATAGGAGCAACCATCCTAGGAACAACCATCATAGGAGCAGCATATGGAACTTCAACAAAGTGCTTCTGAGGAGGCAAAGACATTGCTGCAAGAGTAGCTTCATCACGAGAGCGTTTCTGACTTTTCACGAACAACTCTTTCTCATACTCGGCCTTCAAAGCCAAGTCTAGAAGCTCGTCATAGTCTTTACACTTGAACAAACAGAGTTTGAGCTTGAGAGCAGGAGCTAGGCCTTTGCGGAACCTATATTGCTTCTTTTCATCAGTTGAGATATCCTCTTGGGCATATCGAGAAAGACTAGTGAACTCATTCTGATAAGTCCACACATCATTGCTTCCTTGAGTTAGGTCCAAGAATTCCTCTCGCTTCCTTTCCATGAGAACATCACCGATATAGCGACGTCTGAAGGCAAACTGGAACTCATCCCAAGTAAAGACAGCATCTTGGGGTTTTGATCTCTGACAATCTTCCCACTAAGAAGAGGAGTGCCCTCTAAGCAAGTAAGTCGCAAAAGGAACACGGTCCTCATCAGCAACATGAGCAACCTCGAATATCTTGTTCATCTCCAGCAACCAATCATCTGCATCAAATGGCTCTTTGGGAACCTCAAATGTGCATGGTTTATACTCGAGAAACTCCAGAAATGTCACTCGATTGCTAGCTGCCAAATTCTGAGTTTGTTGCAGTTGAATCTGTGCCATAATTTCAGATGCCTTAAGAATAGCTTGGCCATAATCAGGCGGAGGTTCATCTTCACCATTCTCCATCCTGAATTGGAAAATTTTGGTTAGCACAACAATCGGATGAAAATCCAACATAAGTGCATTTGCAAACTTTAGTTTGCACAAGATACATGAACATGACATAGATAACATCAAGGTACGAATTAAGTACACAAGAGCTAGCTAGTATAACATGTAGAGATTTTGAATGGTAGCATAACATAATCACCCATTATAAGTGTGTCATAGCATAACCAAAACCAAATTACAATTACGAGTGTCGGAACGACGCAAGTTATGTATTTAGCCCAATTAGAATAATAGCATTACATATGTTTCACTCATGATAAGTGTCATATGGCTAAGAAAATTTTACAATGGCGAGAGTGAAAACTCAAGTTATGTAAATTAGGAGTAACCAGTTGAAGTTTGAAGAGTAAACTTTGGAGTAGCCACCGGTATCAAAAGAACAAGTTAGCAAGACTATGCAAACAAGTAGAGTTGATGAAATGCAATTTTAGCAAAACAGATTTTGTTTTATGCAAAACATTTTGTAAATCATGAGTTTTTGGTTTTCAAAACTTTTCACAAGTGAACTGCTTTCCTAGGTACTACGGAAGCCGAAGACTTTCGAATTCCTAATAAAACGTTACACTTCCTCACCAGATAGGGAAGGGTGGGTGGGGATAAGAAGAAAAAGCAAGATTTCCTACTCTCACGTTGATTTTTCTTATAGTACAAAATAATTTTTCTAGTCGTCCGCTGAAAAGGGTTTCCTACAGGTCGAACCATGCTCTGGATACCAAGTTGTTAGCCCCACGACCACACATATTCACTAGCCTGTTCAGATCCTCAAGTGGGCACGGAGTTACTGTCAAAGGCAGGCCTCGCAAAGGTGGCAGGCACGGTACCGTACACCCCGCATCCACAACCAGGAAAAAAGGGACTAGTGCGTGTGTGAAATGGTGAGACACGGTCCCACATGTACACAAGCATGCACATGCGGCCGGCCAAGTAACAACACGTTACAGAGTGTAGAACATGTACAAAGAAAGGAAATATAGCCAATAAGATCCAAATATAATATAACATGAAGTGGCACAAGTACCATCAATACATCATACATCAAGCGGAAGCGAAAATGGCGGAGCCAAGTACGGCTAAGATACAAAATGGCATAAGATGCCTAGAAATAAGCAAGTGAGACCCCATGTCCCACACGGCACCAAGAAGTCTGAAGGAGACCCCGAACTGCTACTCATCGTAGTCCTCATCAGCGACGAAGTAGACGAAGGCACATCCTCAGCATCATACTCCAACGTACCTGTTTAATCGTGAAAGCCGGCAAAGGGCAAAGGAAAAACAAAGAAAGAGCGTGAGTACTGAGGCCAGCACATCAGCGAGACTTAGAATTCAGCGGGCCTCGCCTACAGGCTGTATGGTGGGTTTAGCGGCGAAAGCAAACACTATGTAACCTATAGAGACACGCTACGACTTCGTCATACAAAGAGCGAGATGAGAGCAACCTAAGCGTTAACAGAAAAGTAACAAACATAACCCATCCGAGAGGACTCCTTCGTCGGTCCTCCTTCAGATTCGTGCAACACAACCCATCCGAGAGAACTCCTTCGTCGGTTCTCCTTCGGATACTCACCTTCCGGGAGAACTCCTTCGTCGGTTCTACGGAAACGCACACGAATAGAAGTTGTTACAAACAAATCATTTTATCGCTATGTCGAGATCCACAACTGAGACAGAGACCCGAGGATTACCATTTTTAGTTACGTTTTATGAAAACATTGATAAGGCTAATTACTAGTCAAGTTTAGAAAAACAGTTGTAGACAAGTTAAAGGGAAGAAGTTTAGTGTAAGTTGATTTATGAACCAGCACGTTGCTCTTGAGGCGTCCATAACCATGGACACGGCTTTTCAAAAAGATTTACCCTGCAGGGGTGCACTACAGTACCCGTACATGCATGTTCAACCCTTCAGGCAACGGTATAATCGTGCCGTCCAGATATTCCAACGAGAAACTATCCATTTCTACCAGATATCCAGGGGAACCACCAACTTGTGTTGATCCAAACGAAGAGTTCGGCCGAATCTCCACGTAGGCACAAGAGTTTGCCACCACGCACCAGGTAGAACCGGACACTCACTTGGGAGCCGGACCACTTCGTAACGAACCGCGTTTTATGTATGCAATGTTCGAACAAATCCACCAAATATCGGACCCGAAGGTATCATGCGTATGCACCAAATGGAAAACCAGCTTGTGGCACCCTGGATATAAGAATAGCTCCGGTAGGATCAAGGGTTCATCCATTGAAATCCCCACGTGCGGTTAGCGCGATAGTCTCAGAGCAGATGTCCAGCATAACGTTTTCCATGTTCGACGCAAGCAGCTCCCAAACACCGGGGGTCGCTACCATTGCCATTTGCGATTACTACGATTGATATAGCAGCCCACATGGGTACCAAGAGACCACGGTGGAACCGATCAATACTGGTATAGAAGACCACGCGAAGTAACAGCTATAACACACCCCAAAGATACATCGCCTGTGAGAGGGTACCTGGGTGAAAGCGGCTAAGCAGCACTACGACTCGCAAGGGCGTTACTATCTACTCAAACAAAGGCAATAGGATACCAAGGATGAAAGGCCGCAAAGGTAAGTAACGGGTACGGAAACTAAAGCATCGTGACATAAAGGATAGCAATAGATCAACAGAGAAGTAAAGACTACAAAAGTAAGATAGGTAGAAGGGATGAGAATGCTCGCCTGAAGGAACGTGAGACGAGGGTACAATCTCACAAGATACTCGTACTGTGGATAAACAGACGTACACTCCAACGGACGGTCCTCTACCAAGAAGAATCAAAACACCGGAAACAAAAGGATTCAATCAACACAAGTAATAAGATGCAACACTCATGATGCATGGCAGTTCATTGATGCAACAAAGATGAATGTTATGAGTGAGGCAGTTTTAAGTGGCCGACAAAAGTAAACATGGCAAAACAGTAAAATAAGCCACATAGACATTTGGTTAAAGTGGTTAGCAATTTTAGGTTTTAAAATGCATGATGCAAAAGCAAGTTTGGACAGCATATTTGAAATCCTTGCATTTTTTGAGTGATTTTGATATATTACATGTTTTATTTGGAGTTAGGGTTCAAAAGTTATTAATGTTGGCATTTTTAATTGATAAAAGCCAAAATTGTTATTAGTTTAGGCATTTCTAATAATTAGATTTGAAAACAGGAAGTGTATTTGTGTTTAGAATTCAAAATGAAGCAACTTTGGTGTTTGAAGTTTTGTCAAATTCAAAAGCATTTGAAAGTTAGGTTTGAAACAGATTTGAATTGAGGTTTGAAATTGATTTTGACCAAATTTGAATTGGTTTGACTGTTGTGGATAGAAACTGAGGGCTTCTGTGAAGTTTCAGAAGGTTTCAGGGGCGCCGGGTTCAAACTAAAGAGTTGCAGGGGTTTTCCAGAAAGTCACGAAAGAACACTGGACACCGGGTTTAATTCTGGAAATTATAGGGGTCTTTCTGCAAAACGCTGGGCGCCAGAGAGAATGACGGCCGTGGCCCACCTGTCAGCGTGTGAGGTAAAAAGGTCGGGGTTAACCCCGCGCCCGCGGGGATCGAACCGTGTATCTCACCGTCATAGAAGGAACCAAGAAACAGTGTGCTAGCTGTGCGGTTGTTGCGCATACTGAAGCCTGAAACATTTTTAACCTAACACTATGCACGATTCACTGACGAAACCGAACTGACAAAGTGTTAGGGTGTTCGTTTGTTCTTCAGAGGTGAAAATAAAACAGGGAGAGAGACGGCGTTGATGCTGCAGTGAAGTTGGGGGCCGTGGTTGGAGCTCCGGTGGGGGACGCCGTGGTGCGCTGCGAGGCGAGAAGGTCGCCGGGGAGGCCAGTGGTGAGGAGAGCAGGGGAACGCCGGGAGACAGAGGAGACGACGGCAGATGGGATCGTCGGCGTCGGGGAGGAATCGGAGGACTCGCGGGCGTCAGGGCTACGGATGGAGAGAGAGAGAGAGCAGGGAGGAGGAGGCGCGTGCTCACCTTGAGGTTCATCGGCGGAGAGGTGGGCGTCACGCCGGAGGGGAAGAAGACGGAGGGGAGTCGAGGAGGAAGAACATGGCGGCGTCAGGCGTCGGTGGGGTTGAAGCAGCTCCAGGGGCCTTCTTCACCGCGGAGCCTTCGAGGAGGAAGAGGGGGAAGCGGCGGTGTTTTTCCGCCACTCATCGGTGCCGGGGCTGCACGAAATCGCCGGCGACGGGGGGGTGTCTGACGGCGTCCTCGCGCAACTGCAGTCTTCAGAGAAGACAGAGGGGAAGAAGAAGGGGGAGCATAGCAGCGGCGCAGAGAGGGGAGAGAGGGGAAACCCTAGGCTAGGTGCGGCGCGGAGGTTAAGTAGGTCGCAGGCGTGCAGCAGTGGACCGCCAGAATAGTAGGTAAGTATTTTTTGTATTTCTGCATTTGTTTGCCACTCGTGCGACCCAGTCCCCGAGCATTTTGTTGACTTATGTTTTGCTCATAGTAGATGTTCTTGGCGTAGAAGGGATATCAGAAACGTCGACCCGATGGACTGCCTGGCGGCTATTTACCATGCTGCTCGAGAGGAGCTGACGGGAGTCCGAGCAGGTTTGCAGCACATGGCAGTAACGGAGAATATCCCAAGTGCATTTGCGGAGATCGGCAAGTGCTTGTCCAAGCTGCCGGAGGTGTTCGACTGGATGAAGCGGTCGACGTTCCGCCGTGGAGCGACCACGGCAATGGCCATGATTCTGTCACATTTTGGAGACAGTCTTGGACTTGAAGAAGTGACCCAGGGGTTGGGCATATGATGGGCCGGAGGAGCAGATTCCCATTGATGAGGTGCAAAAGCTACTCGACCGTGCGGCGCCATTTGCTGAGCGCATATTGAATGCTGGCGACTTCACGCCGTTTATGGCGACTCAGAGGGTACCTGGCGATCCCGAGCCACAACATGTGGATTTTGACGTGCAACGTCCATTCCAGGCTGCATGTCAGGGGCCAATCACCACTCACGTGGTGAAAGCCTGGGTGCCGAAGCACGCATTTTATCTGGGAGGCGCGGCTCAACTGGAGGCTGCTGCGGGAATGAGCCGATCACGGCGATGATTGGGGACGGCGGGAGTAGTGTCCCGTTATTGGAGACTGGTGATGCGGGAGCCGAAGTTGAGAAGGGCGACGACGCGGCCTCGAATGAGGTGATGCAGTAGTTTCCTTAGCTTTTCTTTTGTACCTGCAAGTACTTGTAAAACTGGGCGTGTTCTACCACTATTATGAATAAAAATTACCTTTTGGCACATCTTTTGATTCTGTTCTTATACCCATGCATTTTTGCATACAGCTGGCGATAGTTGTGTACACTGGTCCGCGGTCGACTGCAACTCCTGAGTTGGAGAAGATGCGATTGGAGCTTGAGCATGTCAAAAGGAAGCTTGAGTCGAAGAAGAGGGTATTTGCTCGATTTAGCAAGTCGACAGGCGAGGCGTATGATGCGCTGAAGAAGGAGCATGACTTGGTTTTAATTGCCCTGAAGGGACTGGCTGTAGCTTTCCTCAGTAAGTTTTTAATTTGAACTGTACGAGTCCCCAGTATGCTGGCGAGAGGGTCGAGTCCCCAGTGTCTTGGCGAATAGGTCGAGTCGCAATTTTGACTCGTTTTTGAGCATCTTCTTGCTTTCTAGGTCCAGATAATATTGAAGGCAAGGAGCCATTCGAGCTCATGGACAATCTTTACCTTCGCTTCAGGATTCTTACTCGCGAAACCGTATGTGTGCTGAAAGCACTCAATAGAGGAGAAGATCTGACAAACCAGAAGCACTGGGCGAACACATACTTCAAACTTGTGCCTGAAGTGGTGGCATGGATGCGGCGATCTGCTTGTCGCAGGGGTATCTCGACCGCACTTGGCATAGTACTTGACCAGTGCCCAGATGTTGATCTCGATAGGGTGACCAAGGTATATGCTAATAGAGGGGTCGGCGATCCAGAAGTGGAGCAGTTGGCGGGGATTGGAGCACCTTTTGCTGATCGGGTGCTTTCACTTGTTAACCTGGATGTTCACCAGGGTTCACGAGTTGCTCCTGGAGATGTGATGGCTCCAAAGGCACCTAGGGATCTTGCACCCAGGGAGTATTTCCGAGCGGCGATGTTGGGCGAGCTAACAACATATACCACAGAGACTTTTGTCTTAGATTATTCGAGAGTGCCAAGGTACATGACACTTACCAATGCTGAGAAGTTGGCGATAGCCTCAAGATACACTCCTTTGGATTGTGATTCCTCATCTGATGAGGAGAGCATACCAGATGTGGTGGAGGATGACGATCCAATTGTTGCCGAGGTGAAGAGGCAGAGCCTGATGCTTCATGGCTTGCGACCTACAAGAAATGATGACGAGGCGAGTGGCTTGTAACATCCCAGGATTAGAGGCTAGAAATAGAGTGGACACAAATATGTGCATTGCATTCATGCATGAGAAAATCCGAAGAATTTTCGCGCAAAAAGAAAAGAGGCGAAGAGCGATCGAAGTCTCTCTCGTTCTGATGGAAACGCCAGGGCAAGTGCGATAGCCTTCGACATGATCTCTATTGCATCTCGATGTTAGAGGGGAATACATTTCAAACTTGAACCCTCAAGAATTGAAGATTCTAAATTGGAGCAAACAAATTATACCTCTGAATTTATTTGAAAATTAAAATGGAATTGAAATCTTAATCCTAAAAGAATTCTTAAAGGAAGTTTAAATACAAATAAGGTATGGTATTCTTTATTAAGTAATTAGTGTTCCATCATTTATAAAACTAGATGATGCCCCGCGCGTTGCAGCGGGTATATTGTATACGAAAAAACTGCATCAAAATTCAAATTATGTATAAACATGAATTTTTTCTTTACAATGGGAATTATAGACATGAAGCATATTGTTTACAACTATTGATTATCGTAGTAAGACGACTATATCAATAATTTGAGATACGACGGGGCTGTGGACGTGACAGTTTTTGGAACACATCTGTCCATGTCTATCACTTGATTGTAGAGTCAATGCAGTACCGAATGTTTTTCCATTGGCATGACAACAAAAACCAAGATCCTGTTATACACTAAGAATGTTTACATATATCATATGAGTCTATGACACAAATTATGTTGGTAGGGTGCAAATGAAAAGAGCTGATAATCTGTTGCGTCATTACCAACTTAAACATGAATTAGAAAAAACATAGAAAACTGAAGATGTATATACGTAGATGCCTAGTTGAGATCAATACGTTTCTCAACCATTCTTACTTTTCCTATTCCAACCTGCAATGCACAGGGATACTATGTAAATCGTAAAATAATGTTGTGGACTTATAAGGAAAAGGAAGACCAATACATAACTGAATTAGGAAATTAGGAGAACTGACCAAGATTGAGTGTACGTCAAACAGCATTTGCTTACCGAAGAAGTGGATGCTCTATATTGGTAAAAAGAAAAGGAGAAACTCATACTATTGGAAACAGTAAAACATATGAAGACAAAGAATAAAGGTAGGGAACATGCAATTAAAAAATTATCACCCTTGCCTTGACCGCTGCTCTTCCTGTGTCTTTCACCTTTTCTTTATCCTTCCGGTGCTCCCAGGTCCACCAGACTGGTGCTCTACTTATTTTCCAACGCTATTCCGCTTGCCTCTCAATCAATCTTGAGTTTCAGACCCTCGAAGGATGCAGAGAAAGAAAATAGAATTCAATTTGGAGGCTCTAGCATGATATGGTGAGATGCGAAGATGGATCAGCGCTGGACTGGTTGTAGCCCCTTACCTGTCAGTCCTCGTCTGATGGTTGTACTGTCCAGATCGAGGTACAGGGCGGTGCTCTTGAGTCTTGCCATCGATCCTCTTCCCTCCTACACAACGCAACAATTACAACAGACCTGGTGATGTGAAGAGAAGAAAGAAGAGTAAGCTGGGGACGCTCATCAGCTCTCCAGTCCAGGTTCTGAAGTAGGGGATTTAAAGGTGTGATGCAGCTGCCCGAAGAGAGAGAATTACCCGTGAGTGGTGTCCGTTACAGGAAGTAGAATGGCCAGGATTTTAGGAGATCGTGAGAACATAGTGGAGAGGAAGAGGACACCCGTCGCTTCGTTTCTTGTTGCTGTTTGGAATATCAATAGGAGGGGGCTGACGTGGGGATTTTTTTTCTAGTAAGGAAATTTGTAGCTGGAAATTGACACGCATCATTAGTATTAGTTGTTGCTGACCTGGATGACTTAGAGGTTAGATCTACATGATGTGGACCAATTAAAAGCTTGATGATGTGTATGTCTTGCATGTTGAGAGAATTCCTTGTAGTGGGTCATTCCTATTTAGATATAGAAGATTAATTGAACAAGAGAAAATTAACTCTACCTAATAAATAAAGACAAGTTTCAAATTAAAAAAGAAGGAGAAAATTTAACTTTCATAATAATCAATAATACATTGTCTTATAAATATCCAAAAAGAAAATAATTTCAAACTAAAATTGAAATTGAAATTGAATTGCATTAATAATTGAGGAATTAAATACTCATTCATAAATTGGATGAAATATTTACATAAATCAAATTACAAATGAATAAAACATTAATCTATTGATAACCAACAATATTACAATGTCCATCAAAATATTCAATTAGAAAAGAAAGTATAATAGATGAATAAGAGAAAAATTCAGCTTTATTAATAACAATACAATATACATTGCCTTTACATTATTCTTAACTAGCTGGGTGGCCCGCGCAATTGCGCGGCTAGCAATTTAATTATTATTCTTGTTGATGTCGTATTTTGGCACGTTGAAAAGAAAATGTGAGTCTAAATGTTAAAAATAGTTTGTGATAATGAGCTTCGTTACTGCTCGCATGTTTCCATCTTGGTGCTAAAACTACTATAAATTAGATACAAAACCCAACAAACTTGATTGTTTATTCCTCCATGTTCTATTATGTAGCAGGTGAGTCTAACATTCAACTTATGTCGTTTTCTCAAACTCCAGCATATACCTTCTCATCACTCATGAATTATCTTTAAATGTCTAGTAACATCTGCAAAAATTGGTAATACACCAAATTTATTCATTAGCGACATTTCTCACATATCAAACGTGTGAATTGTAATACCTCCAAAACCATCCAATTAAATTTATTATTAAATGAAAACAAAGACACAAACGAAGATATACGTGGGTTAGATTTTTATACATAGAGTTCATTGCTTGAGGTTTTCAAAAAAAGCATTCTGTAATAAATATATTGACAAATCCATTGAATAACTTATTTCTGTGTGCTTCCAAGAAACTCCTATTAACATGTCTTGGATATTTTCCCGAGTTGTACGCATATGAATCCATGCACGTGACACTTAATTACAGTCTGTGACGTATATGAATCCATGCACGTGACACTTAATTAAAGTCTGTGACGTATATGAATCCATGCACGTGACACTTATCTATATCATCATAATTCTACCATCCTGACCAAACCATAAATCTTATCCTACTTTTACTATTAATCAGGTGCTCTTACTCGGGCATCATTAGTTTGAAAGTTTTGTCCAAAGTTTACTTTCCTTATCTATAATTTATAAAAAGCGTTAGCCCTGTGTTTGCATTGCTTAATCGTGTAAAATTTGTGCATATCTCAAGGTGGCTAAATGTTAAATATAATAATTCTATTTTTTTGTAATGAGTATGTATACTGTAAGAGATGTGCATTTTCCCTGGTTTTATACCATGAAACCTCAATAATCCACATCTTACTACATATTTATGGTACAACTCATTACCAGTAAGCATGTAAATTAAAAATTTACCATGAAATCTCTAAAAAATCTATGAACAACGACCTATTTCTTGAGCAAACAGGAAAATGCACAAAGTATATGCTACCTGACATCCACCCAACAGATTTTAACGTACATAACCTCATTATTAAGAGCTCCACACCAATTTCTTTATGAAGGTGCGATCAGGTTTATGTGTTGGTATACTTCGCTGCAGTGTTAGGAAAATAGTAGGATAGAGATGTCTTTATTCATGGACGTACATTGAGAAAATCAGCCCAAATCATTTCTTCATAGTAAGTGCAGGTATGCTTGGGCTAATACTTGATCCAGAAAAAAGCATGGGCTGACAAAATATACTACTGCCGGTAAAAAAGGTACGTAGTTAATCTTACCATTAATGTGCCAGCCCAAATCAATATCATATGCGTTGTTGGCCGGCTCGAGCTCTGAACAGCCTACAAATACGGAAATATGATTATCTGGTTGTCATATTTTGCTCAAGAAAACAGAAATTGGCCACGTTTGATGGATTCGCTTTTACAGTCTAGTTTCACTGAGATGCTTGCTTAACCTGGTTGTAAAATGTTCGGACGACGCTGAGGTGAGTGACAAAAATTCAATGCAGTTATAAAATTGATTTCTGTTTAATGACATAGAATACATGCGAAAGAGGATGAACACAATAACTAAAAACAGAACGAAAGTACGAATTATGTATGCATAATACAAAGATACTGACCTATCCAATTGATCCCTTCTTGTCGTGTCCAGTTGAGTTTCAAAATTTGTCGATGGCATTGTCATTAAATCGATGCATATTTCACCTGCAAGAGAGAGATATCATGGGAGAATGGCAACTGCTCGCACTCCACAACATCATGTGCGATTAAATCCCAGAAAAGGATGCAAATCTTAAAAAATTCAACGCCCAATAAACTTGAGAAATCGTTTTGTTCAATCTGAAAGAACTGACACAACTGGTTCAAGGAAAGTTCAGGTTTGTTCTGAAAGTTAAAAGGCTGACCGTGATGTGCAGAGTAAGACGAAGGTCCTGACGACTGGTCGTGGAGTCAATCTCTTCATGGATGGAGAGGAAACGCCGGGGGCCGCCTGTGTACGGTAAAGTCTCCTTATATGTTTGCCAAGATCGCTGGCGTTAGGTCACCATCATCGAGTTTGTCGTCGTGAGATTGCCTTCCGTGGCATTGCAGTAGGCGTCCATGGCTTTCCGTCTTTCTCGGTGGATCAATGGCGTCATGTAGATTCGGCATGGACGCATGACTCCGTGTATGTTTGTCAAGCTCGTTTCCGTGAGATCGATCTCTATCTTCAAATTCGCCTCCATCAGTCTTCGTGTTAGATCTGCCTGCCTGTAGTGCATTAATTTATTTTTCAGAATTATGTCAAAGTACACAATCAATACAATCTGCCCGGGCGACCTAGTCTTGCATAATCAAAATTCATGTGTACATTATAATCATTGTGCATGCATGCCAGATGGTTACGTACCTGAACATTGCGTGCACAAAGATCGTGAATTTGTGATTCGCCTGGCTTGAGGAAGTGGTACTCAGGTTGGTCGTGCCAATGTGAACGACGTCTCGGCGCGGCTTGACGAACGTGCACAAAGGATTCATCCCTCGGGCTGGGTACTGCCATGAAGATGTATCCTAGATGGCGTTCATCTCCATGACATCGAGAGTGAGCAATAGGAAGACAGCAGTTCCTCTTCGACTCTATATTCTAGGAAAACATGAAACTCAAACTATTAATCTTGTAAAAGAAACTTCTATTACTGATGTATCTAAGTCGCGAGGTATTTGTGAAATTAGTCGTTAGTGTTAGTTTTAGATATTACATATAAATAAACGTTTACCTGTATGTACCTCGTTGATATTTATTGTACTTGTACGCCCATCTAATCCCCGATTCATAAGCAGCAACTGCAAGTTCTGCTTTGCGTGCCCAATGATGATCATGACTACTATCCTCCACCATGCACATATTTGCCCTTGCCGCCTGCTATGGTTAATCAAAAATCGATCGTCCCTGGACCATGCACATATCAATCTAGCCGATCCACGGTAAGGATGCATGGTGTCGTAGAGACTTACCGATCGATCTTACACCGTGGACCACACGACGTGCCAGAACCTTGAAACCGAGCTCCTTCATGTTTATGTGCTACGCCTTGTGGTCGCCGGCCAGCGTCGTCCGCAGCTCATGCATGATGACGATGGAGATGCATGGTGCCATAGAGTTGGGCCAATGGTATCTCGCCCATAGCCTGGTGAAGACTTGCCAATCTATTAGATCGTGGACCACCCGATCGAAGTGCCAGAACCCTGGAAGCCGAGGTCTTTCATGATTCTCTGCTCCACCTTTTGGTCTGGTCGCCGGCCGGTTTCGTCCCGTAGCTCCATCTTGACATAGCCTACCAGCCTCAGCTGGTTGCCGGCCGCCGGCGTCGTCCTGCAGCTCATCTTGACGTAGCCTATCCGTAGCATCTGTGATACGATTCGCAGGTAATTGACTTCCGTCAGCATGCCTTCGATTCGCCGAGGGCGGAATTGGCGGTGTCCACGCGTGAGAGTTTTTTCGAGCCTCCGCGCATTGGCCTGTTGATTACTGTCTGTTTGCTCCTAGAGATAACAGATCCATTTACGTGCTCAGGTCAAACACCTATCCGTATAAATTTCCTAACCTTAGCTAGGTTAGGTACGGTCTACTTGTTCTTTTTTTTGTGCTTTCCAAATTCTTTAACGTGTTGAGACTGGACATCTACTCGTCCCTTTTATCTTGCACGTAAATCTCCACCGTTTGTAATACAGTGCTAAATCTCCACCGTTAGTTGTCTTGTGTTTTAATTATATAATAGATAGAACAGAAATTACAAAAGTAATAAAAAGAAAATTCTAAACTAATAGCTAGACTATTTCTTTATCTCCGTGTCTTCATTCCTTTTATACTTCATTTCCTGCAAAATTAAACAAAGCAAAAGACAAGACAAGGAAAATGAAAAGGGTTATTTTTATTAGTTTACTCTCAGAATTTAGCAATGTGGTGCATTGCTCTGAATCATCACTGAGTATAATAAAAAGGGGCCAAAGTATAGAATTTGTTCTTATCAGATTATTGCCTCAGTCTGAAGCATCATAGGCTGGGCAAACCATAATCAGTAACATAGTAATAGAGTGAAGACGGGGATAAGATCATCTCCCAGTCGAGCACACCTAGCCAAAATATCTGGGCAATGGATACACTTGAACCTGGGACAGAGTAAGCAAGCAAGCAGCTCACAAAGCAGCACTGTCATCACATGCAATTGGTGTGTTGTCATCACAGCAAGAGAAGGCAAGGGCACATAAAAAGGAGCACAACAGTAGCAGCTCAGCTGCTAGCTACATCTCCACTTCACACCACACGTCCATAGCTTAACAGCCACCAAGCACATCACCTGTTCTTATCAGATCTTCACCAAAATCACCCCAGTGCATCACTAGATCATTCACTCAGATTACCACCACATCCTTAGCACCCTGGTTGCTTAGAGAAGCCATCCAGGAGCTAGGCAAAACAGGAGCCACTGGAATAGAGCAAGAAGTAGAAGAAGGAGAAGGCAGACATCAGCAGCTGATCAAGAACCACACAGCCACATACAGCCACTGCTCAAGATCAAGTGCAAGATCATCAAGCTCATCACCAGGGACAGCAAGCCAAACCAGTAGTTGATCAAGGGCAAGCTTATAAAGCATATCATCAAGATCTAAATATATATCCACTCTGTCAAATAAGGTAATCATCCAAAATCACTTCTTAGTATCTGTTCTTATCCAAGCATAAGAAAAAGTGATTTGGGGAGAGGGTACTCTCAGAGCTGCATAGAGTTGCTATGCTAGATTCATCCTAGAGTATTTGGAAGGCAACAAGAGCATATGTTTTAAGCCATAGCAAAATTTGTTCATATCCATAAAAACAAAGCCTCAGTCTATGCATCATTGGCAAGGATGTTTAGCAGCAGATCATTCCACCATGGATCACTACTATGTACACTCCTAGATGGAGGCATCACAGTAGCAATCCAGGCAAAAGAAGCCACTAAATTAAAATAACCTCAAACTAATTCCATAAGCAATAGGGGCAAATCATTTCAAAGGAATTCACATCATCTTCCCAGCAAATAACCCTAGGAATCAAAGTTCCTGATTAGCTACCTGTCAAGATTGACAGAAGCTACAACATCAACTCACCTCAATTCATTCACATCATCTTCCTAGTAAAAACATACCAGGAATCAGTCTTTACATTTTCTATCCTATTGACAGTAACAAAGGCACAGGCAATTGACCATGTCCTACTTACTGAATTCAAATACATGGTTTGAATTCAAATAAAACCTTCCTTGTTGTCCATATGTTCAGTAGTATTTCTTGATTATGAAATCAAAGCATGGATGAGCCAGGCAATTTACCACAGTATCTGTCCAGCTAAATATCAAATGGTCTAGATCAAATATGAACTAAACCAGTGTCATTGCACCACTAGCTGTACCAGAGACAACAAAAACCATATGAATGGCTACCATGGAAACTATCCATTACCACTAGCATCATCACATACATCACCTAATCACTGGAGCAATAGGTAATTGAGCATATCATGCTCAACATCAACAGGGGCAACGTAAACAGAGCTAATTAACACCACAGAGTGCACCAGAAATTAAACACCACAATCTAGTGTAAAATTAGAACAACTAGAGTTGATTCCAGTAAGCATCATATGCCCAGAATCAATATACCAGCATCTCACGGGAGCCACGAGTTAACTGAGTAGGAGAAAACCCTAATTAGGGTTATCAGAGTGATTGTGAGAGAGAGGCAGAGGCTAGAGAGAGGAGAGAAGACTGAACTCACCGTGTCCATTGAGGCAGTAATCGGGGTAGTGGACGCCGGGGTTGCGCAGCTGCAGCGCCGTCCCGCCGGCGTCAAGAGAAGAAAGCGGCGCCATGATCACAGCTTGAGGAGAAGGCAAGTCTGGCGTTGAGCGGCAGCAGCGAGCGGTCACCACCGCATCGCAAACATCACCATCACCACCACCTCGCTAGTAGAGCGCCGGAGCAGCACCGGCGTGCGGCGAAGCGGCGAGGGCATCGAAACCCTAGCCAGGGAATTGAAGGGGGCGAACACGATAGGGTTTCATCTCCAGATCGAACTGGACCAAGTTGAGGAGCAGCGAGCGGCGGAGCTATAGCGCTCGACGGCGGCGGCCACAACGGCCGTGGTCGCCGGAATCGAGCAAGAACGGCGGCGTCGGGCGGAGCCTGAGGGCTCTGGTGTGTGGCGTGTGTGTGTGTGCCCGTGTGGCCGCGTGTGTGTGTGTGTGTGGAGTGAGTGAGAGTGAGATGGGCCGGTGTCTGGTGACCCGAGCCTGGCTTATTGGGCTGGGCCGGTCTGGCAGATCAGCCCGAGCCCGCCCAAAACCACTAAGCAATTTTATTTCTTATTTCCTTTATCAAAAAGATTAAGATTATACCTTAACATAATACTCAAGAAAAAATATGATTAAGAAGCCAAAGTATTGTATTATTATTCTAGTATTATACCAGAACCAACCTTAAGTTAACAACATTTTTGAAATATTTAAAAATATAAACAAATAGATTAACTTGAGGACTTCAGAGATATTTATATATTAAGACTTTCTAATTCAAACAAATTCAAATAAAACCTATGTCCCAATTCTAAAAATAAATGAAAAGGCTATACCTTCATTACTTTAATAATTTAATTAAATTCTAAAGATTAAGTTTTAAACCTAATTACCAATTCTAAAACAATAAAGAACAATTCTTTAATTAATCAAATATCTTTTAAAAATAAAGAAAAATACTTTTAATCTTCTGGAAATTTAATATTCACTTTAAAATTCAAATCCATTTATTAAATCACTTATGTGACACCATATTATACCACTACCAATTAAAACCTTCAGTTCTACACCACCAATTTAGAGTTCACACTTAAGTTAAAGCTCTAACATTATTGGTTAAGTAAACAATTTCTTTTAAGCCATCTTAAAAACCCTAACTTAGGATAATTCACATCTTATCTTTAAACGTCATGGAATAAACCAAGTTTTACACCTAAAATATTTTAATACTAAACCATAGAATATAGAAGCCAACCCTAGTCACTTTAGATCCTTATCAGCATTTCACTTAACCAAGTATTATCACTTAGAGATATCACCCTTATCATGGTTGAGAACCATATACCTGGAAGTCTAGCTTTGGATCACAAGGGAACCTAAATAAGAAAAATATTGGTCAACTACTACTCATCTATAATTCTACACTAATTGTGAGCACTTGACTTGCAAGCTCACTTATGACATCACTCATTGGCATTGGAATCAAATGATCACCCATCATTAACCATACAAAGTATAAGATAGACTTTGTTAGCACCATAAATAAAACATGTCCTATCCTTACTTACTCTTCTTAAATAACTTTAGACATGTAATCATCTTATAATTGACATGTTTGATCAAGGTCTTTAGAGTTATACAAGTACTTATAGGATGCATTTCCATATTGCCTATTAAGTTACTTAACTTTATATAAGTTATATTTTCTTCAAAAGTTATTCTTTTCATCACTTCAACAAAACTTTTATTAGTACACATAGTTTTAACCACTTTAATACATGACATATTATAAGAGCTGAAACCAATCAACATCAAGCCACCAATGTTACTATGCTTTACTCGTTTATATTATGTGTTAACTTCTTTGATTCTGCTTGTTATTGTGACGTAAACCTAAAGTCAAACTAAATACTCAAGGAAGCACCCAAATTCAATCACATACATTAATGGGGGAGCATTTCGGGATTTCATAAACTGCATAGCATGTATTATGCATAATAGCATGTTGCTTCTTAAAACATTAGTCCTTATATTGCCGGACCAATGTTGCTATTTCAGATTTGGAGTTCTTTTATCTTATCGAAGACCGTGATTGCATAATCTTGCAATTACAAAGGCAAGTTCATCCCTTATTCATGACCTCTTGGTGTATTTATTAAGAAACTATTTACAAAATACTATCGTATTATCACCTGCACTTCAAAAAGAGGACAGAAAGTCTATTTTCTTAATAATATGACTATTCGATTGTCGACCCGGGTGGTGACAATCTTTTATGGCTGGCAAATGGAACCACGGAATGATTGTTGTGGTGGAGGTTCCATTTGCCTGGGAAAGTATTATCTAGGACTTAACAACCAATGCTGTCAGTGGTTCTTGCGCCGTAAATCTCGCGTTAACCATAAGACTTGGAATGGGGCGAGAAAGTCATCTGGATCTTCTCCCTTTCGTATACCAACGGATTAGCTGGGAGATGTGGTCACAGTGCGTAATTCGCTTTGTCGTGGCCATGCGTAATTCATGCCAGCTAGTCTATGATGGATTGTACTTGCCAGGCCGTGAGTAAAGCTAAGGGAGTCTGCATTCGGGTATAGCCAAGGGGGTCTACCGTGGTCCTGGGGGTTAAAAAAGGGTGGGTATACGGGGTCGCGAAGAAGGACGGCGAATGGCTTGGATCATCTACTGGGCCCCACACCTCAGGAGTGTGGACGGGAAATTTCGCCCGGTTGTGCAACAAGGATTTGATCTCTTATGGGTAAAGCAACGCACCTCTGCAGAGTGTATAAAAGTGTGACATGTTACTCCCTGTTCCGGGAAGGAGCTGCGAACGCTGCAGGAAAGGAGCTCCATGAAGTTCTAGCAACCTGTGAAGACTGACGGGCATAGTTTTCTGAATAAAACCAACCTTTTGAAGAAATGTTTACGAAAACTTGCATCATATTAGCCTGTGACTGTCTTTGAGTCTATGGCTGTAGATAGTGCATCAAACTCCCCACCTTACATAATGGACTTGCTGAGTAACGCTGTTACTCACCCTTGCCCCTTGAACCCCTGCTTAGATTGAAGCATCAGGAGAAGGTTATGCGCTACACCACGGAAGAGCAACTAGGAGTCTACCTGGACAAGTTGAAGCTAGTCGGAGACTGCAATGGAGGCCAATACTACATCAATCACAACTGAAGCGTAGACCTAGAGTAGGAAGGGATTTAAGCCTATACCATTGAACCTATTCTGTAGAACCCTGCTGTTGCACCGAAATCGGGTTCCGGCTTAACACGCTTGAACACGCTGATGGTGTGCCTTCAACGCCGAGGGTGATGCACCTCAACTCACGTCGAAGGAGACCTGCTAGAAGCGCGATACGCAAGACAGTCTAGCGGGTACTCTTTAAACCCGAAGCACCGGTTCCTCAGGACGGACCCTATGCGAGGTTCCGGATGGACTATGGGCTGAACTAAGCCGGGCTTGGCCGCTCTTAGATCGGTTGTCGATTCGCCGGACGAAAAGCGTGAGTAATCGCCGAGGAAACGGAAGAGCAATACAAGGGTGGGGACAAAAAGTAATTGGACAGATTGTCGATTGGATTTGCATCTTAGTTCAATCGGCCGTCACCTCTCACATATATATGAGGCGGCTGGTCTTTCCGTGCAAGCTGGGATGCAACCCGGACATGTTTATAAGTTAGAATCAAACTACTAACTCTAGCCCTAAACTAGGTAACTTCTGCTACCGGCTTCGTACTGGACCCGGACCCAAGTGTCCGTTGCCGTCTTCCGCGTAAAGCCGTCATGGTCCTTCCGTGTTAGCGCAGAACCTTCCTCGTCTTCGTGCTTTTAGTAGTTGTCTGAGTTGTAGTGGGCTTGCAGGCATAAACCATTACCAACTAGGCCAACTGAGATATTATGATTGATACCGGCAAGTAACCGATATTTTGGCTAGTGTGTAAGGCGGTATCGCTGTCCATCTTGGGTATCCTGGAACATCTTCTAGATCCTTCCGGGACCTTCTTCTCCTCCGGGTTGTCTTGCGCCTTGACTCCATCCTGATCCGGCTCTCCATCGTGTTTGCATTGCTCCCTCAAGGTTCTCCATGATGTATGAGTTGCCGGGTACCACTCTAGTGATTCGAAAAGGACCCTCCCAGTTAGGAGACCACTTGCCGAATACCTTGTTTCGGGTACCGATAGGTAGGATGGTTTTGCAGACCAAATCGCCCACTTGAAAGCTCTTAAGCCGAACTTTCTTGTTGTATGTCCTGGCTACCCGCAACTTGTCCTTCTCAATGTCTCGTAGAGCCATTAAGCGCTTATCGGCTACTTCATCGATGTTGTCCATCATTGAGTTGTAATAGTCCACAGCCGATAAGTTGTTCTGCTTGGCGAATCTTAAGGCGGCCAGATTTACCTCCAGAGGTAGAACGGCTTCTTGTCCATAAACTAACTCGAAGGGAGTAGCTTTAGTAGCCCTGTGCCTTGAGATCCGATGAGCCCATAATGCTTCTGATAGTACCTCATGCCACCGCTTAGGGTAATCCTTGATTTTCCTCTTGATGAGTTTGATCAAGACCTTGTTAGTGGATTCGGCTTGTCCATTGGCTTGAGCATAGTAAGGAGATGAACTCAACATCTTGATTCCCAGTGCTTCGGAAAACTGCTGTACTTCTTCCACCATAAAAGATGTACCTTGATCAGTAGTTAAGGTCTGTGGTATGCCGAACCTGTAGATGATGTGCTCCTTGATGAATTGAATCACCTTTCCATGGGCCATTGTTTTGAGAGGTATTGCTTCAGACCATTTGGTAAAATAATCCGTAGCAACCAGAACGTACCGATGCCCCTTCGAAGATGGTGGATAGATCATGCCGATAAAATCCAGAGCCCATCCTCTAAACGGCCACGGCTTGATAATAGGATGTAGCAAAGCCGCTGGTGCTATTTGAATATTGCCAAATTCCTGACAAGGTTTGCAGCCCTTGTAGTATCCGAAACAATCATTGATCATGGTCGGCCAATAGAATCCGGCACGCCGGAGCATCCACTTCATCTGTTGGGCCGATTGATGCGTTCTGCATAAGCCGTCATGTACCTCTTCCATGGCGACCGGGATTGATCTCCTGCTAAGCACTTTAGCAACAGACCATCTGCTGTTCGGCGATAGAGTTGATCATCAATCAAGGTATACTTGAATGCGATACGCCGAACGGCTTTGCTGGTTCTGTGAATAGGATTTTGAAGATATTGTATGATAGGTAATCTCCAATCAGAACCATCGTCAGCTTCAGACCATCGTCCAGTAGCTGCTTCTTGAGAAACAGACCTGCCTTCAGTAAATCTTCCGCCAACAGCCGATATTTCAGAAGAACCGGCTTGAGAGACATTGATGGTCTCTGTTTCGACTAAGGCAGACATCGGCTTTTCTGATATGCAGAAGATGCCACGGCTAACGTGATAGCCAGATGCCTACTGTGCCAAATCATTGGCCATCCAGTTGTCATGTCTAGATATATGAGATATCTTGAAGTAGTCTAAGCCAGATATTATGTCTAGACACTTATCAAGGTATATGTTGAGTGCTCCATCAAGGCATTGATATTCTTTTGTAATATGCCGGACCACTAGTAATGAATCGCCATAAGCCTCGATATGAGTAACTCCTGCAGCAACTAGAAATTCCAAACCGAATAACAGTGCTTCATATTCGGCTTGATTATTAGTGCAATCGAATTCTAGCCGGCAAGAGGCCTCAAAGATGACACCATTGGGAGATATGTAAACAACGCCAAGTCCTTATCCGTTGTCGCATACTGATCCATCGAAGTATAGCTTCCATGGTGCCATAGAAACAAGATGTATGATTGCATCTTGATCCTCGTTGATCCGATGTTGTACAATGAAATCAGCAACAATCTGGCCCTTCATAGATTTGATAGGTTCATAGGCCAAATCATATTTGATCAAACCGTACGCCCATTTGCCGATTCGTCCGCTAAGGATCGGCTTATAGATCATGTGTTTGATGACATCGGCTTGACAAGCTACCACGCATTCACTAGACAGCAGATAATGCCGTAGCTTGGTGCATGCGAAGTATAAGCTTAAGCACAACCTCTCGATGAGACTGTACCTGGACTCGGTATCCAGTAAGCGTCGGCTTAGATAGGCCACAGCATGCTCCTTGCCTTCGGTTTCCTGAGTCAAGACGGCGCCAATCACCTTCTCCTCAGCAGCAATATAAAGCCGGAAAGGCTTGCCATGTACTGGTGTTCTTAGGACTGGGGGAGTAGATAGATATGTCTTGATCTTGTCAAACGCCTCTTGTTGCCTTGGACCCCATGTGAACTCTTCGTCGTTCTTCAACCGAAGTATGGGAGTAAATGCATCAACCTTCCCGGCAAGATTAACTATAAATCTTCTAAGGAAGTTTACTTTGCCGAGAAACTTCTGCATCTCCTTCTTGTTAGTAGGAGGACCTAGCTTCTGGATAATGGTAATCTTCTTAGGATCAATTTGAATACCATGTTGGTGTATGATAAATCCTAGGAATTTCCCGGCTGACACGCCAAAGGCGCACTTCAACGGATTCATCTTGAGACCATATTTTCGCATCAACTCAAACGCAAGTTTTAAATCGGCTAAGTGTGTTTCCTCAGAATCTGATTTGACCACCACGTCATCAATGTATACTTCCAGTATGACACCAAGAAGATCATGGAAGATCAGGTTCATAGCTCTCTGATAAGTAGCACCGGCATTCTTCAACCCCAAGTCATGACGGTCCACTCGAATAAGCCAACAAAGCCGGGGCAGTGAAAAGCTGTTTTAGCCGAATCTTCTTCAGCCATGAATATTTGATTGTACCCTGCATTGCCGTCCATAAAGCTGATGACTTTGTGTCCTGATGCGTCGATGACGAGCATGTCAGCTATGGGCATAGGATATTCATCCTTGGGCGTGGCCCTGTTTAGATCGCGGAAATCTATACATGCCCTGATCTTGCCGGAATCCTTCTTCTCCACAGGCACGATGTTGGAAATCCACTCAGCGTACTTGCAGGTTCGAATGAAGTTAGCTTTTAAGAGCCGGCTAATCTCCTCCTTGATTCGGTCGTAGATCTTTGGGTTGAATCTTCTAGCCGGTTGCTTATGGGGTTTGAAACCAGCTTTGATAGGCAACCGATGTTCGACCAACTCTCGGCTTAGCCCTGGCATCTCATGGTATTCCCATGCGAAGCAGTCTATGTATTCTTTGACAAGCCGGATTAACGCATCCTTATAATTAGCTTTTAATTCTTTCTTTACGTAGGTCGGCCTTGGTATAGTACCATCCCCAATGTCCACTTCTTCAAGTAGATCGGCCGATGTGAATCCCTGTCCTAACTTGTCCAAGCCATCTGGTTCTTCAATGGTTTCGTACATATCGTCCGCGTTGGCCCGATACTATTCTAGACGCTTCTTCAACCAGTCAGTAGAATCCATTTATCGTAGAGAAAGCCGATTGAGCTGGATCGGCTTGATAGAGACAGGAACGAATTCATCCGAGTTGCGCTCAGGAAGTCGAACTCGCTCAGGTCACGCCCTGACAAGCAGGTGGCGTTAGGATGCTGCCAGTCAACTGGCGCCTCAGCAAGATTGATACAAGCCGCATCGTCAGCTTTGACAATCTCCACTTCATCGTCAATCTACTGGACAAGTTGCTGATGCATGGTAGAAGGAACACATTGACTGGCATGTAACCAATCACGGCCCAGCAGCACATTGTAGTTGCCCTGCACATCAGCAACAAAGAAGGCGGTAGGCAGAGTTTTGCTACCTATTGTTAGCTCTAGGCTAATCATGCCCTTTGCTTCCAACCCTTCTTTGCCGTCGAACCCGTTTAGCACCATGTTGGTATTCATCAGATCAGCATCGTCTAGGTTCAGCTTCTTGAATACCGAATACGGCAATAGGTGTGCCACTTCTCCGTCTTCATTAGTAGCTCGGAAGTCACTTGGTAAATAATACACCATGTTGATGTGAAGATGATTAGGTGAAGCTGAATAGTCAACTTGCTCCTCTTCTTCATCGGCAGGTGCCAATTTCTCCAAATCTTGGATGGCTTGCAGTTCTTGCGCTACCATGATATCTTCGGCGTGACTTCCGAGCTACTAATGAAGACGAAGAAGTGGCACACGTATTGTCGTATTCGGTATTCAAGAAGCTGAACCTAGACGTTGCTGATCTGATGAATACCAACATGGTGCTAAACGGGTTCGACGGCAAAGAAGGGTTGGAAGCAAAGGGCATGATCAGCCTAGAGCTAACAATAGGTAGCAAAACTCTGCCTACCGCCTTCTTTGTTGCTGATGTGCAGGGCAACTACAATGTGATGCTGGGCCGTGATTGGTTACATGCCAGTCAATGTGTTCCTTCTACCATGCATCAGCAACTTGTCCAGTGGATTGACGATGAAGTGGAGATTGTCAAAGCTGACGATGCGGCTTGTATCAATCTTGCTGAGGCGCCAGTTGACTGGCAGCATCCTAACGCCACCTGCTTGTCAGGGCGTGACCTGAGTGAGTTCGACTTCCTAAGCGCAACTCGAGATGAATTCGTTCCTGTCTCTATCAAGCCGATCCAGCTCAATCGGCTTTCTCTACGATAAATGAATTCTACTGACTGGTTGAAGTAGCGTCTGGAATAGTATCGGGCCAACGCGGACGATATGTACGAAACCATAGAAGAACCAGATGGCTTGGACAAGTTAGGACAGGGATTCACATCAGCCGATCTACTTGAAGAAGTGGACATTGGGGATGGTACTATACCAAGGCCGACCTACGTAAAGAAAGAATTAAAAGTCAATTATGAGATGCCAGGGCTAAGCCGAGAGTTGGTCGAACATCGGTTGCCTATCAAAGCTGGTTTCAAACCCCATAAGCAACCGGCTAGAAGATTCAACCCAAAGATCTACGACCGGATCAAGGAGGAGATTAGTCGGCTCTTAAAAGCTAACTTCATTCGAACCTGCAAGTACGCTGAGTGGATTTCCAACATCGTGCCTGTGGAGAAGAAGGATTCCGGCAAGATCAGGGCATGTATAGATTTCCGCGATCTAAGCAGGGCCACGCCCAAGGATGAATATCCTAAGCCCATAGCTGACATGCTCGTCAACGACGCATCAGGACACAATGTCATCAGCTTTCTGGACGGCAATGCAGGGTACAATCAAATATTCATGGCTGAAGAAGAATCGGCTAAAACAGCTTTTCGCTGCCCCGGCTTTGTTGGCTTATTCGAGTGGACCGTCATGACTTTCGGGTTGAAGAATGCCGGTGCTACTTATCAGAGAGCTATGAACCTGATCTTCCATGATCTTCTTGGTGTCATACTGGAAGTATACATTGATGACGTGGTGGTCAAATCGGATTCTGACGAAACACACTTAGCCGATTTAAAACTTGCGTTTGAGAGGATGCGAAAGTATGGTCTCAAGATGAATCCGTTGAAGTGTGCCTTTGGCGTGTCAGCCGGGAAATTCCTAGGATTTATCATACACCAACATGGTATTGAAATTGATCCTAAAAAGATTACCATTATCCAGAAGCTAGGTCCTCCACTAACAAGAAGGAGATGCAGAAGTTTCTCGGCAAAGTAAACTTCCTTAGAAGATTTATAGTTAATCTTGCCGGGAAGGTTGATGCATTTACTCCCATACTTCGGTTGAAGAACGACGAAGAGTTCACATGGGGTCCAAGGCAACAAGAGGCGTTTGACAAGATCAAGACATATCTATCTACTCCCCCAGTCCTAAGAGCACCAGTACATGGCAAGCCTTTCCGGCTTTATATTGCTGCTGAGGAGAAGGTGATTGTTGCCATCTTGACTCAGGAAACCCAAGGCAAGGAGCGTGCTGTGGCCTATCTAAGCCGACGCCTACTGGATACCGAGTCCAGGTACAGTCTCATCGAGAGGTTGTGCTTAAGCTTATACTTCGCATGCACCAAGCTACGGCATTATCTGCTGTCTAGTGAATGCGTGGTAGCTTGTCAAGCCGATGTCATCAAACACATGATCTATAAGCCGATCCTTAGCGGACGAATCGGCAAATGGGCGTACAGTTTGATCGAATATGATTTGGCCTATGAACCTATCAAATCTATGAAGGGCCAGATTGTTGCTGATTTCATTGTACAACATCGGATCAACGAGGATCAAGATGCAATCATACATCTTGTTTCTATGGCACCATGGAAGCTATACTTCGATGGATCAGTATGCGACAACGGACAAGGACTTGGTGTTGTTTACATATCTCCCAATGGTGTCATCTTTGAGGCCTCTTGCCGGCTAGAATTCGATTGCACTAATAATCAAGCCGAATATGAAGCACTGTTATTCGGTTTGGAATTTCTAGTTGCTGCAGGAGTTACTCATATCGAGGCTTATGGCGATTCATTACTAGTGGTCCGGCATATTACAAAAGAATATCAATGCCTTGATGGAGCGCTCAACATATACCTTGATAAGTGTCTAGATATAATATCTGGCTTAGACTACTTCAAGATATCTCATATATCTAGACATGACAACTGGATGGCCAATGATTTGGCTCAGTAGGCATCTGGCTATCACGTTAGCCGTGGCATCTTCTGCATATCAGAAAAGCCGATGTCTGCCTTAGTCGAAACAGAGACCATCAATGTCTCTCAAGCCGGTTCTTCTGAAATATCGGCTGTTGGCGGAAGATTTACTGAAGGCAGGTCTGTTTCTCAAGAAGCAGCTACTGGAGGATGGTCTGAAGCTGACGATGGTTCTGATTGGAGATTACCTATCATACAATATCTTCAAAATCCTATTCACAGAACCAGCAAAGCCGTTCGGCGTATCGCATTCAAGTATACCTTGATTGATGATCAACTCTATCGCCGAACAGCAGATGGTCTGTTGCTAAAGTGCTTAGCAGGAGATCAATCCCGGGTCGCCATGGAAGAGGTACATGACGGCTTATGCAGAACGCATCAATCGGCCCAACAGATGAAGTGGATGCTCCGGCGTGCCGGATTCTATTGGCCGACCATGATCAATGATTGTTTCGGATACTACAAGGGCTGCAAACCTTGTCAGGAATTTGGCAATATTCAAATAGCACCAGCGGCTTTGCTACATCCTATTATCAAGCCGTGGCCGTTTAGATGATGGGCTCTGGATTTTATCGGCACGATCTATCCACCATCTTCGAAGGGGCATCGGTACGTTCTGGTTGCTACGGATTATTTTAGCAAATGGTCTGAAGCAATACCTCTCAAAACAATGGCCCATGGAGAGGTGATTCAATTCATCAAGGAGCACATCATCTACAGGTTCGGCATACCACAGACCTTAACTCCTGATCAAGGTACATCTTTTATGGCGGAAGAAGTACAACAGTTTGCCGAAGCACTGGGAATCAAGATGTTGAGTTCATCTCCTTACTATGCTCAAGCCAATGGACAAGCCGAATCCACTAACAAGGTCTTGATCAAACTCATCAAGAGGAAAATCAAGGATTACCCTAAGCAGTGGCATGAGGTACTATCAGAAGCATTATGGGCTCATCGGATCTCAAGGAACAGGGCTACTAAAGCTACTCCCTTCGAGTTAGTTTATGGACAAGAAGCCGTTCTACCTCTGGAGGTAAATCTGGCCGCCTTAAGATTCGCCAAGCAGAACAACTTATCGGCTGTGGACTATTACAACTCAATGATGGACAACATCGATGAAGTAGCCGATAAGCGCTTAATGGCTCTACGAGACATTGAGAAGGACAAGTTGCGGGTAGCCAGGACATACAACAAGAAAGTTCGGCTTAAGAGCTTTCAAGTGGGCGATTTGGTCTGGAAAACCATCCTACCTATCGGTACCCGAAACAAGGTATTCGGCAAGTGGTCTCCTAACTGGGAGGGTCCTTTACGAATCACTAGAGTGGTACCCGGCAACTCATACATCATGGAGAACCTTGAGGGAGCAATGCAAACATGAGCTATCAACGGCAAATACCTCAAGAAGTATTATCCTAGCGTGTGGCAAACGTCCTAACTGCACGACATGGCCGATCCTTGGCATCGCCCTCAGACTTTTACAAGGCCGATGACGCATACATCGCCCTAAGACGATACCTGGCACGAGGTATTTCCTGGTTTGCAAGCTGCACCAGGAAACAGGGGGGCATATGTTGTCACCCATTTTGGGCCGGCTTGGCACCAAGACGATGAAGGCCTATTTCGATTATGGGCTTGACGGACGCGTTCAGCTTAGAGCCGGATCAGGATGGAGTCAAGGCGCAAGACAACCCGGAGCAGAAGAAGGACCCGGAAGGATCTAGAAGATGTTCCAGGATACCCAAGATGGACAGCGATACTGCCTTACACACTAGCCAAAATATCGGTTACTTGCCGGTATCAATCATAATATCACAGTTAGCCTAGTTGGTAACGGTTTATGCCTGCAAGCCCACTACAACTCAGACAACTACTAAAAGCACGAAGACGAGGAAGGTTCTGCGCCAACATGGAAGGACCATGACGGCTTTACGCGGAAGACGGCAACGGACACTTGGGTCCGGGTCCAGGACGAAGCCGGTAGCAGAAGTTACCTAGTTTAGGGCTAGAGTTAGTAGTTTGATTCTAACTTATAAACATGTCCGGGTTGCATCCCAGCTTGGACGGAAAGACCAGCCGCCTCATATATATGTGAGAGGTGACGGCTGATTGAACTAAGATGCAAATCCAATCGACAATCTGTCCAATTACTTTTTGTCCCCACCCTTGTATTGCTCTTCCGTTTCCTCGGTGATTACTCACGCTTTTCGTCCGGCGAATCGACAACCGATCTAAGAGCAGCCAAGCCCGGCTTAGTTCAGCCCATAGTCCATCTGGAACCTCGCATAGGGTCCGTCCTGAGGAACCGGTGCTTCGGGTTTAAAGAGTACCCGCTATACTGTCTTGTGTATCGCGCTTCTAGCAGCTCGCCTTCGACGTGAGTTGAGGTGCATCACCCTCGGCGTTGAAGGCACACCATCAGCGTGTTCAAGCGTGTTAAGCCGGAACCCGATTTCGGTGCAACAACAGGGTTCTACAGAATAGGTTCAATGGTATAGGGTCAAATCCCTTCCTACTCTAGGTCTACGCTTCAGTTGTGATTGATGTAGTATTGGCCTCCATTGCAGTCTCCGACTAGCTTCAACTTGTCCAGGTAGACTCCTAGTTGCTCTTCCGTGGTGTAGCGTATAACCTTCTCCTGATGCTTCAATCTAAGCAGGGGTTCAAGGGGCAAGGGTGAGTAACAGCGTTACTCAGCAAGTCCATTATGTAAGGTGGGGAGTTTGATGCACTATCTACAGCCATAGACTCAAAGACAGTCACAGGCTAATATGATGCAAGTTTTCGTAAACATTTCTTCAAAAGTTGGTTTTATTCAGAAAACTATGCCCGTCAGTCTTCACAGGTTGCTAGAACTTCATGGAGCTCCTTTCCTGCAGCGTTCGCAGCTCCTTCCCGGAACAGGGAGTAACATGTCACACTTTTATACACTCTGTAGAGGTGCGTTGCTTTACCCATAAGAGATCAAATCCTTGTTGCACAACTGGGCGATCTTTCCCGTCCACACTCCTGAGGTGTGGGGCCCAGTAGATGATCCAAGCCATTCAACGTCCTTCTCCGCGACCCTGTATACCCACCCTTTTGTAATCCCCAGGACCACGGTAGACCCCCTTGGCTATACCCGAAGGCAGACTCCCTTAGCTTTACTCACGGCCTGGCAAGTACAATCCATCATAGACTAGCTGGCATGAATTACGCATGGCCACGACAAAGCGAATTACGCACAGTGACCACATCTCCCAGCTAATCCGTTGGTATACGAAAGGGAGAAGATCCAGATGACTTTCCCGTCCCATTCCAAGTCTTATGGTTAACGCGAGATTTACGGCGCAAGAACCACTGACAGCATTGGTTGTTAAGTCCTAGATAATATTTTCCCATGCAAATGGAACCTCCACCACAACAATCATTCTGTGGTTCCATTTGCCAGCCATAAAAGATTGTCACCACTCGGGTCGACAATCGAATAGTCATATTATTAAGAAAATAGACTTTCTGTCCTCTTTTTGAAGTGCAGGTGATAATACGATAGTATTTTGTAAATAGTTTCTTAATAAATACACCAAGAGGTCATGAATAAGGGATGAACTTGCCTTTGTAATTGCAAGATTATGCAATCACGGTCTTCGATAAGATAAAAGAACTCCAAATCTGAAATAGCAACATTGGTCCGGCAATATTTAGGACTAATGTTTTAAGAAGCAACATGCTATTATGCATAATACATGCTATGCAGTTTATGAAATCCCGAAATGCTCCCCATTAATGTATGTGATTGAATTTGGGTGCTTCCTTGAGTATTTAGTTTGACTTTAGGTTTACCTCACAATAACAAGCAGGATCAAAGAAGTTAACACATAATATAAATGAGTAAAGCATAGTAACATTGGTGGCTTGATGTTGATTGGTTTCAGCTCTTATAATATGTCATGTATTAAAGTGGTTAAAACTATGTGTACTAATAAAAGTTTTGTTGAAGTGACGAAAAGAATAACTTTTGAAGAAAATATAACTTATATAAAGTTAAGTAACTTAATAGGCAATATGGAAATGCATCCTATAAGTACTTGTATAACTCTAAAGACCTTGATCAAACATGTCAATTATAAGATGATTACATGTCTAAAGTTATTTAAGAAGAGTAAGTAAGGATAGGACATGTTTTATTTATGGTGCTAACAAAGTCTATATTATACTTTGTATGGTTAATGATGGGTGATCATTTGATTCCAATGCCAATGAGTGATGTCATAAGTGAGCTTGCAAGTCAAGTGCTCACAATTAGTGTAGAATTATAGATGAGTAGTAGTTGACCAATATTTTTCTTATTTAGGTTCCCTTGTGATCCAAAGCTAGACTTCCAGGTATATGGTTCTCAACCATGATAAGGGTGATATCTCTAAGTGATAATACTTGGTTAAGTGAAATGCTGATAAGGATCTAAAGTGACTAGGGTTGGCTTCTATATTCTATGGTTTAGTATTAAAATATTTTAGGTGTAAAACTTGGTTTATTCCATGACGTTTAAAGATAAGATGTGAATTATCCTAAGTTAGGGTTTTTAAGATGGCTTAAAAGAAATTGTTTACTTAACCAATAATGTTAGAGCTTTAACTTAAGTGTGAACTCTAAATTGGTGGTGTAGAACTGAAGGTTTTAATTGGTAGTGGTATAATATGGTGTCACATAAGTGATTTAATAAATGGATTTGAATTTTAAAGTGAATATTAAATTTCCAGAAGATTAAAAGTATTTTTTTTATTTTTAAAAGATATTTGATTAATTAAAGAATTGTTCTTTATTGTTTTAGAATTGGTAATTAGGTTTAAAACTTAATCTTTAGAATTTAATTAAATTATTAAAGTAATGAAGGTATAGCCTTTTCATTTATTTTTAGAATTGGGACATAGGTTTTATTTGAATTTGTTTGAATTAGAAAGTCTTAATATATAAATATCTCTGAAGTCCTCAAGTTAATCTATTTGTTTATGTTTTTAAATATTTCAAAAATGTTGTTAACTTAAGGTTGGTTCTGGTATAATACTAGAATAATAATACAATACTTTGGCTTCTTAATCATATCTTTTTCTTGAGTATTATGTTAAGGTATAATCTTAATCTTTTTGATAAAGGAAATAAGAAATAAAATTGCTTAGTGGTTTTGGGCGGGCTCGGGCTGATCTGCCAGACCGGCCCAGCCCAATAAGCCAGGCTCGGGGTCACCAGACCCCGGCCCATCTCACTCTCACTCACTCCACACACACACACACGCGGCCGCACGGGCACACACACACGCAACACAGCCGAGCCCTCAGGCTCCGCCCGACGCCGCCGTTCTTGCTCGATTCCGGCGACCACGGCCGTTGTGGCCGCCGCCGTCGAGCGCTATAGCTCCACCGCTCGCTGCTCCTCAACTTGGTCCAGTTCGATCTGGAGATGAAAACCTATCGTGTTTGCCCCCTTCAATTCCCTGGCTAGGGTTTCAATGCCCTCGCCGCTTCGCCGCACGCCGGTGCTGCTCCGGCGCTCTACTAGCGAGGTGGTGGTGATGGTGATGTTTGCGATGCGGTGGTGACCGCTCGCTGCTGCCGCTCAACGCCAGACTTGCCTTCTCCTCAAGCTGTGATCATGGCGCCGCCTTCTTCTCTTGACGCCGGCGGGACGGCGCTGCAGCTGCGCAACCCCGACGTCCACTACCCCGATTACTGCCTCAATGGACACGATGAGTTCAGTCTTCTCTCCTCTCTCTAGCCTCTGCCTCTCTCTCACAATCACTCTGATAACCCTAATTAGGGTTTTCTCCTACTCAGTTAACTCGTGGCTCCCGTGAGATGCTGGTATATTGATTCTGGGCATATGATGCTTACTGGAATCAACTCTAGTTGTTCTAATTTTACACTAGATTGTGGTGTTTAATTTCTGGTGCACTCTGTGGTGTTAATTAGCTCTGTTTACGTTGCCCCTGTTGATGTTGAGCATGATATGCTCAATTACCTATTGCTCCAGTGATTAGGTGATGTATGTGATGATGCTAGTGGTAATGGATAGTTTCCATGGTAGCCATTCATATGGTTTTTGTTGTCTCTGGTACAGCTAGTGGTGCAATGACACTGGTTTAGTTCATATTTGATCTAGACCATTTGATATTTAGCTGGACAGATACTGTGGTAAATTGCCTGGCTCATCCATGCTTTGATTTCATAATCAAGAAATACTACTGAACATATGGACAACAAGGAAGGTTTTATTTGAATTCAAACCATGTATTTGAATTCAGTAAGTAGGACATGGTCAATTGCATGTGCCTTTGTTACTGTCAATTGGACAGAAAATGTAAAGACTGATTCCTGGTATGTTTTTACTAGGAAGATGATGTGAATGAATTGAGGTGAGTTGATGTTGTAGCTTCTGTCAATCTTGACAGGTAGCTAATCAGGAACTTTGATTCCTAGGGTTATTTGCTGGGAAGATGATGTGAATTCCTTTGAAATGATTTGCCCCTATTGCTTATGGAATTAGTTTGAGGTTATTTTAATTTAGTGGCTTCTTTTGCCTGGATTGCTACTGTGATGCCTCCATCTAGGAGTGTACACAGTAGTGATCCATGGTGGATAAGAACAGATACTAAGAAGTGATTTTGGATGATTACCTTATTTGACAAAGTGGATATATATTTAGATCTTGATGATATGCTTTATAAGCTTGCCCTTGATCAACTACTGGTTTGGCTTGCTGTCCCTGGTGATGAGCTTGATGATCTTGCACTTGATCTTGAGGAGTGGCTGTATGTGCCTGTGTGGTTCTTGATCAGCTGCTGATGTTTGCCTTCTCCTTCTTCTACTTCTTGCTCTATTCCAGTGGCTCCTGTTTTGCCTAGCTCCTGGATGGCTTCTCTAAGCAACCAGGGTGCTAAGGATGTGGTGGTAATCTGAGTGAATGATCTAGTGATGCACTGGGGTGATTTTGGTGAAGATCTGATAAGAACAGGTGATGTGCTTGGTGGCTGTTAAGCTATGGACGTGTGGTGTGAAGTGGAGATATAGCTAGCAGCTGAGCTGCTACTGTTGTGCTCCTTTTTATGTGCCCTTGCCTTCTCTTGCTGTGATGACAACACACCAATTGCATGTGATGACAGTGCTGCTTTGTGAGCTGCTTGCTTGCTTACTCTGTCCCAGGTTCAAGTGTATCCATTGCCCAGATATTTTGGCTAGGTGTGCTCGACTGGGAGATGATCTTATCCCCGTCTTCACTCTATTACTATGTTACTGATTATGGTTTGCCCAGCCTATGATGCTTCAGACTGAGGCAATAATCTGATAAGAACAAATTCTATACTTTGGCCCCTTTTATTATACTCAGTGATGATTCAGAGCAATGCACCACATTGCTAAATTCTGAGAGTAAACTAATAAAAATAACCCTTTTCATTTTCGTTGTCTTGTCTTTTGCTTTGTTTAATTTTGCAGGAAATGAAGTATAAAAGGAATGAAGACATGGAGATAAAGAAATAGTCTAGCTATTAGTTTAGAATTTTCTTTTTATTACTTTTGTAATTTCTGTTCTATTAAGAATAATGTAAAGACAATGTATATTGTATTTTTATTAATAAAGCTGAATTTTTCTCTTATTCATCTATTATACTTTCTTTTCTAATTGAATATTTTGATGGACATTGTAATATTGTTGGTTATCAATAGATTAATGTTTTATTCATTTGTAATTTGATTTATGTAAATATTTCATCCAATTTATGAATGAGTATTTAATTCCTCAATTATTAATGCAATTCAATTTCAATTTCAATTTTAGTTTGAAATTATTTTCTTTTTGGATATTTATAAGACAATGTATTATTGATTACTATGAAAGTTAAATTTTCTCCTTCTTTTTTAATTTGAAACGTGTCTTTATTTATTAGGTAGAGTTAATTTTCTCTTGTTCAATTAATTTTATAAATGATGGAACCCTAATTACTTAATAAAGAATACCATACCTTATTTGTATTTAAACTTCCTTTAAGAATTCTTTTAGGATTAAGATTTCAATTCCATTTTAATTTTCAAATAAATTCAGAGGTATAATTTGTTTGCTCCAATTTAGAATGTTCAATTCTTGAGGGTTCAAGTTTGAAATGTATTCCCCTCTAACATCGAGATGCAATAGAGATCATGTCGAAGGCTATCGCACTTGCCCTGGCGTTTCCATCAGAACGAGAGAGACTTCGATCCCTCTTCGCCTCTTTTCTTTTTGCGCGAAAATTCTTCGGATTTTCTCATGCATGAATGCAATGCACATATTTGTGTCCACTCTATTTCTAGCCTCTAATCCTGGGATGTTACAAGCCACTCGCCTCGTCATCATTTCTTGTAGGTCGCATGCCATGAAGCATCAGGCTCTACCTCTTCACCTCGGCAACAATTGGATCGTCATCCTCCACCACATCTAGTATGCTCTCATCATCAGATGAGGAATCACAATCCAAAGGATTGTATCTTGAGGCTATCGCCAACTTCTTAGCATTGGTAAGTGTCCTGTACCTTGGCACTCTCGAATAAGCTAAGACAAAAGTCTCTGTGGTATATGTTGTTAGCTCGCCCAACATCGCCGCCCGGAAATACTCCCTGGGTGCAAGATCCCTAGGTGCCTTTGGAGCCATCACATCTCTAGGAGCAACTCGTGAACCCTGGTGAACATACAGGTTAACAAGTGAAAGCACCCGATCAGCAAAAGGTGCTCCAATCCCCGCGAACTGCTCCACTTCTGGATCGCCGACCCCTCTATTAGCATATACCTTGGTCACCCTATCCAGATCAACATCTGGGCACTGGTCAAGTACTATGCCAAGTCCGGTCGAGATACCCCTGCGACAAGCAGATCGCCGCATCCATGCCACCACTTCAGGCACAAGTTTGAAGTATGTGTTCGCCCAGTGCTTCTGGTTTGTCAGATCTTCTCCTCTATTGAGTGCTTCCAGCACACATACGGTTTCGCGAGTAAGAATCCTGAAGCGAAGGTAAAGATTGTCCATGAGCTCAAATGGCTCCTTGCCTTCAATATTATCTGGACCTGCAAAGCAAGAAGATGCTCAAAAATGAGTCAAAATTGCGACTCGACCTATTCTCCAAGACACTGGGGACTCGACCCACTCGCCAGCATACTGGGGACTCGTACAGTTCATATTAAAAACTTACTGAGGAAAGCTCCAGCCAGTCCCTTCAGGGCAATTAAAACCAAGTCATGCTCCTTCTTCAGCGCATCATATGCCTCGCCTGTCGACTTGCTAAATCGAGCAAATACCCTCTTCTTCGACTCAAGCTTCCTTCTGACATGCTCAAGCTCCAATCGCATCTTCTCCAACTCAGGAGTTGCAGTCGACCGCGGACCAGTGTACACAACTATCGCCAGCTGTATGCAAAAATGCATGGGTATAAGAACAGAATCAAAAGATGTGCCAAAAGGTAATTTTTATTCATAATAGTGGCAGAACACGCCCAGTTTTACAAGTACTTGCTGGTACAAAAGAAAAGCTAAGGAAACTACTGCGTCACCTCATTCGAGGCCGCGTCGTCGCCCTTCTCAACTTCGGCTCCCGCATCGCCAGTCTCCAATAACGGGACACTACTCCCGCCGTCCCCAATCATCGCCGTGATCGGCTCATTCCCCGCAGCAGCCTCCAGTTCAGCCGCGCCTCCCAGATAAAATGCGTGCTTCGGCACCCAGGCATTCACCACGTGAGTGGTGATTGGCCCTTGACATGCAGCCTCCACCTGCTTCTTCAATGCGGCAATCTCTGCCTCCGAGTCGCTCCGGAGCACGTATCCCTCTCGGGAGCTTCTACTAGGCGACGTGCTCCAGAGCGACTCGGAGGCGGAGATTGCCGCATTGAAGAAGCAGGTGGAGGAGCTAAAAAGCTCTAATGAAGCTTCTACTAGGCAAGTGGATGAGCTGAAAAGCTCTAATGAAATTGCCGCCAAGCAAGCCACCAAGTGGCAGGAGAAGGCGAGAGTCGCCGAGTCGCAATTGGAGAAGGATCGAGCCTCAATGACCAAGCTTCTAAATGAGGCGATGGAGGAGCACACCAAGCTGGTCGCAGGCGTGCAGTAGTGGACCGCTAGAATAGTAGGTAAGTATTTTTTGTATTTCTGCATTTGTTTGCCACTCGTGCGACCCAGTCCCCGAGCATTTTGTTGAATTATGTTTTGCTCATAGTAGATGTTCTTGGCATAGAAGGGGATATCAGAAACATCGACCCGATGGTCTGCCTGGCGGCTATTTACCATGCTGCTCGAGAGGAGCTGACGGGAGTCCGAGCTGGTTTGCAGCACATGGCGGTAACGGAGAATATCCCAAGTGCATTTGCGGAGATCGGCAAGTGCTTGTCCAAGCTGCCGGAGGTGTTCGACTGGATGAAGCGGTTGACGTTCCGCCGTGGAGCGACCACGGCAATGGCCATGATTCTGTCACATTTTGGAGACAGTCTTGGACTTGAAGAAGTGACCCAGGGTTGGGCATATGATGGGCCGGAGGAGCAGATTCCCATTGATGATGTGCAAAAGCTACTCGACCGTGCGGCACCATTTGCTGAGCGCATATTGAATGCTGGCGACTTCACGCCGTTTATGGCGACTGAGAGGGTACCTGGCGATCCCGAGCCACAGTATGTGGATTTTGACGTGCAACGTCCATTCCAGGCTGCATGTCAGGGGCCAATCACCACTCACGTGGTGAAATCCTAGGTGCCGATGCACGCATTTTATCTGGGAGGCGCGGCTCAACTAGAGGCTGCTGCGGGGAATGAGCCGATCACGGCGACGATTGGGGACGGCGGGAGTAGTGTCCCGTTATTGGAGACTGGCGATGCGGGAGCTGAAGTTGAGAAGGGCGACGATGCGGCCTCGAATGAGGTGACGCAGTAGTTTCCTTAGCTTTTCTTTTGTACCTACAAGTACTTGTAAAACTGGGCGTGTTCTGCCACTATTATGAATAAAAATTACCTTTTGGCACATCTTTTGATTCTGTTCTTATACCCATGCATTTTTTGCATACAGCTGGCGATAGTTGTGTACACTGGTCCGCGGTCGACTGCAACTCCTAAATTGGAGAAGATGCGATTGGAGCTTGAGCATGTCAAAAGGAAGCTTGAGTCGAAGAAGAGGGTATTTGCTCGATTTAGCAAGTCAATAGGCGAGGCGTATGATGCGCTGAAGAAGGAGCATGACTTGGTTTTAATTGCCCTGAAGGGACTGGCTGGAGCTTTCCTCAGTAAGTTTTTAATTTGAACTGTACGAGTCCCCAGTATGCTGGCGAGTGGGTTGAGTCCCCAGTGTCTTGGCGAATAGGTCGAGTTGCAATTTTGACTCGTTTTTTAGCATCTTCTTGCTTTGCAGGTCCAGATAATATTGAAGGCAAGGAGCCATTCGAGCTCATGGACAATCTTTACCTTCACTTCAGGATTCTTACTGGCGAAATCGTATGTGTGCAGAAAGCACTCAATAGAGGAGAAGATCTGACAAACCAGAAGCACTGGGCGAACACATACTTCAAACTTATGCCTGAAGTGGTGGCATGGATGCGGCGATCTGCTTGTCACAGGGGTATCTCGACCGCAGTTGGCATAGTACTTGACCAGTGCCCAGATGTTGATCTGGATAGGGTGACCAAGGTATATGCTAATAGAGGGGTCGGCGATCCAGAAGTGGAGCTGTTGGCGGGGATTGGAGCACCTTTTGCTGATTGGGTGCTTTCACTTGTTAACTGTAACATCCCAAAATTACTTTTCTGCCATGTCATCTTCATGATCCATCCTTGACATCATATTCTCTTGCCATGTCATCACATCTGGTCACCTTTCATGTCTTGCATCTTTTGTTTTGGAGCAAATAAGTTTTCTTGCATTATAAATTTTGCATTGCATGGCTTTATCATTTTATGTGCATATGTTTTAGGTTTCTCTCTCCCTCTCTTATTCTTTTTCTTATTTGGTTCCCCCCCCCCCCCCACTTAGTTGTGTTGTTTGCTTTTTTACTTCTCTCTTGTGCCTAATGTTTTTGGTTGCAAAAGAAAACACAAAAGAAATAAAAGAGCTAACCCTAAAAACAAAACAGTAAAAGAAATAAAGAGAAAAGAGAAAAAAATAAAACAACAAACCAACACCCAACCCTAACCTACCTGCGGCCAGCCCAACTCCAGCTCTCCCAGACGCCACCTCCCTTTTTCTCCCTTCTGACCCAATAGGCCCAAGAAGGCCCGTGGCTGCTCATCATCTTCTTCCCTGCTCTTCTCCTGCGCAAGTTTGCTGTGGCTGTACGGCGACCATCTGGGAGCTCCTCGGGTCGCTGTCGAGCCATCCTGCGCCTCCCAGCACCTCGTTCCCCCTACTTAACCTCCGCGCCGCACCTAGCCCAGGGTTTCCCCTCTCTCCCCTCTCTGCGCTGCTGCTATACTCCCCCTTCTTCTTCCCCTCTGTCTTCTCTGAAGACTGCAGTTGCGCGAGCACGCCGTTAGACACCCCCCGTCGCCGGCGATTCCGTGCAGCCCCGACACCGATGAGTGGCGGAAAAACACCGCCGCTTCCCCCTCTTCCTCCTCGAAGGCTCCGCGGTGAAGAAGGCCCCTGGAGCTGCTTCAACCCCACCGACGCCTGACGCCGCCATGTTCTTGCTCCTCGACTCCCCTCCATCTTCTTCCCCTCCGGTGTGACGCCCACCTCTCCGCCGATGAACCTCAAGGTGAGCACGCGCCTCCTCCTCCCTGCTCTCTCTCTCTCTCCATCCGTAGCCCTGACGCCCGCGAGTCCTCCGATTCCTCCCCGACGCCGACCATCCCATCTGCCGTCGTCTCCTCTGTCTCCCGGCGTTCCCCTGCTCTCCTCACCACTGGCCTCCCCGGCGACCTTCTCGCCTCGCAGCGCACCACGGCGTCCCCCACCGGAGCTCCAACCACGGCGCCCCCAACTTCACTGCAGCATCAACGCCGTCTCTCTCCCTGTTTTATTTTCACCTCTAAAGAACAAACGAACACCCTAACACTTTGTAAGTTCGGTTTCGTCAGTGAATCGCGCATAGTGTTAGGTTAAAAATGTTTCAGGCTTCAGTATGCGCAACAACCGCACAGCTAGCACACTGTTTCTTGGTTCCTTCTATGACGGTGAGATACACGGTTCGATCCCCGCGGGCGCGGGATTAACCCCCACCTTTTTACCTCACACGCTGATAGGTGGGCCACGGCCGTCATTCTCTCTGGCGCCCCAGCGTTTTGCAGAAAGACCCCTATAATTTCCAAAATTAAACCCGGCGTCCAGTGTTCTTTCGTGACTTTCTGGAAAACCCCCTGCAACTCTTTAGTTTGAACCCGGCGTCCCTGAAACCTTCTGAAACTTCACAGAAGCCCTCAGTTTCTATCCACAACAGTCAAACCAATTCAAATTTGGTCAAAATCAATTTCAAACCTCAATTCAAATCTGTTTCAAACCTAACTTTCAAATGCTTTTGAATTTGACAAAACTTCAAACACAAAAGTTGCTTCATTTTGAATTCTAAACTCAAATACACTTCCTGTTTTCAAATCTAATTATTAGAAATGCCTAAACTAATAACAATTTTGGCTTTTATCAATTAAAAATGCCAACATTAATAACTTTTGAACCCTAACTCCAAATAAAACATGTAATATATCAAAATCACTCAGAAAAATGCAAGGATTTCAAATATGCTGTCCAAACTTGCTTTTGCATCATGCATTTTAAAACCTAAAATTGCTTGCATCATGCATTTTAAAACCTAAAATTGCTAACCACTTTAACCAAATGTCTATGTGGCTTATTTTACTGTTTTGCCATGTTTACTTTTGTCGGCCACTTAAAACTGCCTCACTCATAACATTCATCTTTGTTGCATCAATGAACTGCCATGCATCATGAGTGTTGCATCTTATTACTTGTGTTGATTGAATCCTTTTGTTTCCGGTGTTTTGATTCTTCTCGGTAGAGGACCGTCCGTTGGAGTGTACGCCTGTTTATCCACAGTACGAGTATCTTGTGAGATTGTACCCTCGTCTCACGTTCCTTCAGGCGAGCATTCTCATCCCTTCTACCTATCTTACTTTTGTAGTCTTTACTTCTTTGTTGATCTATTGCTATCCTTTATGTCACGATGCTTTAGTTTCCGTACCCGTTACTTACCTTTGCGGCCTTTCATCCTTGGTATCCTATTGCCTTTGTTTGAGTAGATAGTAACGCCCTTGCGAGTCGTAGTGCTGCTTAGCCGCTTTCACCCAGGTACCCTCTCACAGGCGATGTATCTTTGGGGTGTGTTATAACTGTTACTTCGCGTGGTCTTCTATACCAGTATTGATCGGTTCCACCGTGGTCTCTTGGTACCCATGTGGGCTGCTATATCAATCGTAGTAATCGCAAATGGCAATGGTAGCGACCCCCGGTGTTTGGGAGCTGCTTGCGTCGAACTTGGAAAACGTTATGCTGGACATCTGCTCTGAGACTATCGCGCTAACCGCACGTGGGGATTTCAATGGATGAACCCTTGATCCTACCGGAGCTATTCTTATATCCAGGGTGCCACAAGCTGGTTTTCCATTTGGTGCATACGCATGATACCTTCGGGTCCGATATTTGGTGGATTTGTTCGAACATTGCATACATAAAACGCGGTTCGTTACGAAGTGGTCCGGCTCCCAAGTGAGTGTCCGGTTCTACCTAGTGCGTGGTGGCAAACTCTTGTGCCTACGTGGAGATTCGGCCGAACTCTTCGTTTGGATCAACACAAGTTGGTGGTTCCCCTGGATATCTGGTAGCAATGGATAGTTTCTCGTTGGAATATCTGGACGGCACGATTATACCGTTGCCTGAAGGGTTGAACATGCATGTACGGGTACTGTAGTGCACCCCTGCAGGGTAAATCTTTTTGAAAAGCCGTGTCCATGGTTATGGACGCCTCAAGAGCAACGTGCTGGTTCATAAATCAACTTACACTAAACTTCTTCCCTTTAACTTGTCTACAACTGTTTTTCTAAACTTGACTAGTAATTAGCCTTATCAATGTTTTCATAAAACGTAACTAAAAATGGTAATCCTCGGGTCTCTGTCTCGGTTGTGGATCTCGAGATAGCGATAAAATGATTTGTTTGTAACAACTTCTATTCGTGTGCGTTTCCAGAGAACTGACGAAGGAGTTCTCCCGGAAGGTGAGTATCCGAAGGAGAACCGACGAAGGAGTTCTCTCGGATGGGTTGTGTTGCGCGAATCTGAAGGAGGACCGACGAAGGAGTCCTCTCGGATGGGTTATGTTTGTTACTTTTCTGTTAACGCTTAGGTTGCTCTCATCTCGCTCTTTGTATGACGAAGTTGTAGCGTGTCTCTATAGGTTACATAGTGCTTGCTTTCGCCGCTAAACCCACCATACAGCCTGTAGGCGAGGCCCGCTGAATTCTAAGTCTCGCTGATGTGCTGGCCTCAGTACTCACGCTCTTTCTTTGTTTTTCCTTTGCCCTTTGCCGGCTTTCACGATTAAACATGTACGTTGGAGTATGATGCTGAGGATGCGCCTTCGTCTACTTCGTCGCTGATGAGGACTACGATGAGTAGTAGTTCGGGGTCTCCTTCAGACTTCTTGGTGCCGTGTGGGACATGGGGTCTCACTTGCTTATTTCTAGGCATCTTATGCCATTTTGTATCTTAGCCGTACTCGGCTCCGCCATTTTCGCTTCCGCTTGATGTATGATGTATTGATGGTACTTGTGCCACTTCGTGTTATATTATATTTGGATCTTATTGGCTATATTTCCTTTCTTTGTACATGTTCTACGCTCTGTAACGTGTTGTTACTTGGCCGGCCGCATGTACATGCTTGTGTACATGTGGGACCGTGTCTCACCATTTCACACACGCACTAGTCCCTTCTTTCCTGGTTGTGGATGCGGGGTGTACGGTACCGTGCCTGCCACCTTTGCGAGGCCTGCCTTTGGCAGTAACTCCGCGCCCACTTGAGGATCTGAACAGGCTAGTGAATATGTGTGGTCGTGGGGCTAACAACTTGGTATCCAGAGCATGGTTCGACCTGTAGGAAACCCTTTTCAGCGGACGACTAGAAAAATTATTTTGTACTATAAGAAAAATCAACGTGAGAGTAGGAAATCTTGCTTTTTCTTCTTATCCCCACCCACCCTTCCCTATCTGGTGAGGAAGTGTAACGTTTTATTAGGAATTCGAAAGTCTTCGGCTTCCGTAGTACCTAGAAAGCAAGTTCACTTGTGAAAAGTTTTGAAAACCAAAAACTCATGATTTACAAAATGTTTTGCATAAAACAAAATCTGTTTTGCTAAAATTGCATTTCATCAACTCTACTTGTTTGCATAATCTTGCTAACTTGTTCTTTTGATACCGGTGGCTACTCCAAAGTTTACTCTTCAAACTTCAACTTGTTACTCCTAATTTACATAACTTGAGTTTTCACTCTCGCCATTGTAAATTTTTCTTAGCCATATGACACTTATCATGAGTGAAACATATGTAATGCTATTATTCTAATTGGGCTAAATACATAACTTGCGTCGTTCCGACACTCGTAATTGTAATTTGGTTTTGGTTATGCTATGACACACTTATAATGGGTGATTATGTTATGCTACCATTCAAAATCTCTACATGTTATACTAGCTAGCTCTTGTGTACTTAATTCGTACCTTGATGTTATCTATGTCATGTTCATGTATCTTGTGCAAACTAAAGTTTGCAAATGCACTTATGTTGGATTTTCATCCGATTGTTGTGCTAACCAAAATTTTCCAATTCAGGATGGAGAATGGTGAAGAAGAACCTCCGCCTGATTATGGCCAAGCTATTCTTAAGGCATCTGAAATTATGGCACAGATTCAACTGCAACAAACTCAGAATTTGGCAGCTAGCAATCGAGTGACATTTCTGGAGTTTCTCGAGTATAAACCATGCACATTTGAGGTTCCCAAAGAGCCATTTGATGCAGATGATTGGTTGCTGGAGATGAACAAGATATTCGAGGTTGCTCATGTTGCTGATGAGGACCGTGTTCCTTTTGCGACTTACTTGCTTAGAGGGCACTCCTCTTCTTGGTGGGAAGATTGTCAGAGATCAAAACCCCAAGATGCTGTCTTTACTTGGGATGAGTTCCAGTTTGCCTTCAGACGTCGCTATATCGGTGATGTTCTCATGTGTAACACCCTGAATTTTGGCCTTTTTGAAATTTTCCCAAATTGCATTGTTTCATTATTTCATGTGCATTTGGACTTAAACCTCCGGAAAACTCTTTTAAAATCTTGAACCTTTGCAAACATGATAATTCAAGTGGGATCTTGTGCTTTCCTTTTCCTCCCACTTGGTACTTGCATTTGTGATTTTGACCCTGGATAAAATATTTAATTGGGAAATTCTTTTTCCTTTTTGAAAATTACCCTTTTTATTGACCTTACAAAGGAACCCCTATTTTCATGTCTCCAAAAATTCCGCAAAAATTAGGGAACCTTCCCTAGTTGATGTGGATCACTTTTATAAAAAAATATGGGGCCATGACTTGGGAAATTTTCCCTCCACAATTCTTTTTGTATTCTGCCCATTTTCTCAAAACATTTTAAAATCTAACCAAACTAATTCTCCTGGATGAATCCAAGGCATGGATAAGCTCCCCTTCATCACTCCTACCTCAGGACAAAAGGGCATGTCCATCTAACACCATCTACCTCTCCAAACATTTAAAAAACCTTTTTGTCCAGTACTGTATTTCGAAAATTCTAGTCGCACAAAGTTTCGATTTTGCGAAAACATTAGTCAGGAAAGTTGCAGGGTTTTGAATTTGGCGCACAGCAGTGAAAACCTCACATCATTTGGAGCTCTGAGCTGAGAGATACTTGGTGACGCCGCTTCTGGCATGCCCAGAAACGTGATCACCACGGTCACGGCCGTGCCGGGCGGCGCCGCCACTTTGTGGTCATCGCCGTTCTGCTCCCCTCCCCTCCTACCCGTGACCAACGAGGCTCCCTTCACTCTCCTCACCTCACCGCAGCCACGCGTCACCGGAGGAGCGCGACACGGCCGCCGCCACATACGCCAGGGCCGCTAGCCGACGCGCCGTCCAGAACAGCGCCGCCGGGGCCCCGCTGTCAGCCTCTCCACCGCCGCCGATCCTATCCGTCTCCTTCTCCTGTGCCGCGTGCGTCTCCTGTGCCAGCGCTCGCGCGACACACCGTCCACCGTCGCCTCCACGCCATGGCGACACCTCACCGGCCAATTACTACGGCCGCCGTGCGAGAACCCTATAAGAGGCCACCCCCGCACCACCTTCCCACTCCCTCTAGCACCCTCCACCACAGCCTCGAGTCCGGAGGAGCCACACCTCGCCGGAATCACAACCACCCGAGCCGCACTGACCCCAGCTCGATTCGCACACCCCCAGCCTCCCCCTGATCAATTCCTTCCACCCAGACGCTCCACAGAGCACCACGGTGACGATGCCGTGCTCGCCAGGGTGAACGGTGGCCGGAGCCGTCGTATCCTTCCTCGACACATCGTCGGAGCCGCGGAAGGAGAAGCTCCGCTCCAGCCCGACCTCTCCGTCAAGCGTGGGTGCTCGAACTAGCTGCGGCAGGCCTCCCCGAGACGTTCTGCTTCCTCTCCCTCACCTCCCTGTCGCCCTAGCCTCCTGGAAACGCCGCCGGTGAGTTCGCCGGAGTTTCGCCGGACCCCCCTTCTGTTTTCCCGCGCAGTGGAGAAGAAAACGTTTCGGTTATGAGTCACTGACCAGTGGGACCCACTGGTCAGGTTTTTAATCATTTCCTGAACCGTTTTTCTGTTTTATTTTTCTGTTGAAAAAAAGGGGCAGAAATTAAACCAAACTTTGAATTGCAATATCTCTCTGAAAAATGGTCAGAAAAATATGAAACCAATTTTGTTGGCTTTGTTTGAATTTTCTCTTTCAAATGGAACCAGAAAAGAATTATTTAGAATTTATTTTTTTGGGCATTTATTTAAATAATTTAGGAGAGAGTTTGATGCATGTTTGTCTCGTTTTGGATAGATTCGAACCTCTCCGACGGAGTAGGAGTTGTCTCTGAACCCGAAGGCAAGCCACCAACCCAACTTCAAACTTGGTCGAACTTAGGAAATATTTTGACTGTTGAATTAATATCTGTTGCACCTCACATGCCATATTGCATTCTAAATTGTTGCACTACCTTATAGTTGCTTATCTGTGCATCACTCCCGTCCCTAGACCATGGCCGGAGGAACCGCCTCAGTCGAAGGAATGGGGGAAATATTACAACTGTGCGTCTCGCGTTTGCGGGGCTTTGTTTGCTTTTTCCTCTTCGCCGAGGTGAGGAGCGGACGAATGTCGTCTTATGATCCTCGGAGTTGGGGGCATTTGCCAAAAGAGTTATTTGCTCTTGTCCCTCCGTCAAATATGGTTGGCATAGACCACCCGGACTACGACGCTTGGGAGCTGACTTTCCATTTGGTTCTTTTTGCCGAGATTGCTGACACCACGTCGAGATACCCCTCGAGTGGAATGGATGCCCTCTCATTCTTATGAGTGCTTTTCGGTTCATTCTTTACGGTGACCACCGGCTGGAGGAACCGCCACGGTTATCCGTTTGAAACACTATGTTATTTATTCTGTGAACACTAACCCCTGGTGACACCGGCTGGAGGAACCGCCATAGTCACCGGGTATTATTATTGTTATGTTACCTGCAAGTGATATGTTTATTCTGTGCTGTTATTGTTATGTGGTTACCTTGGGTTACTTTGTTAATGTTGATGTCTGTAATCAAACAAAATGACTAAGAAGATAATCACCTCCCTCGACTAGATTGAGTCACTTAGTGCCACTCACCAAACACCCAGCACAACCATGCGTCGTCCGTGTGGGCGGACCATGGCCGGGTATTTTATCAGCCTCCTTTGATGCCACCTCTTTGGCAAGTCTAGTCGGTTACCATAGTTGGTCGGGGCTAGGCTTGCGAAGGTTCCGGAGCTAGGCGTCGCTCATGGGTTGGGGACGTGCCGGATTCACTTCTGCATAAGGCATAGAGTTATGTCGGTGGCTATACAGGGAGTGTCTTGGTAGAGTAAACGTCTGTGGAAGTATGGGTTTGTGCTGCCGCCATGGTCGGTTCTAGTACTTCGGTACCGGCGGTACAAGCCTAGACTTCAGCGTGTGGATAAAAGTTGCAACCTCTCGAGAGTGTAAATCTGGATGTCTAGCCTTGTCCCTGGGTTATGGGACGATGTTTGGGTCAAGTCACACTATGAGTCAGTCCAGTCGAACTTGGAGAAATAATTTAAGTTGAGACCAACGAACACAGGAACTGTTGGGAGTCAAGCCAGAGTTGGCTAAGGACTCGGGAAGTTGTGAATTAAGCCAGAGTTGGCTAGGGGCTTGGTAGCCTAGTTGTGGTTACGAGTTGTTGAGTGAGAAACGTGATCTCACTTGATGACACGAAAATGTCCCTACTAAGGTAAGTAGGTAAGTTTTGTCCAACCGTTAAGCTTGGACTCACCCTCGCAACCAAACTCATGCCATGTTACTTTCTGAACCATGCCATGCCATTTAGATAGACTTTGTTTGTTTTTGGGCTGATGACTTGCGAGTACTTCAAGTACTTACCTGGCTTTTCATGTGGCCAGACCCTGTTGAACCAGTCGCCGGGTACCCGCTCTATGAGAACTAGGAACCCGTGTCCCAGGCAGGACCCTGTGGAATAAGGCCGCTATCGCCACGCTACTATCTTCGCTTCCGCTACGACTTCCGCTAGAGGCTCGATGTTAGAAAAATAATGTACATACTGTTGTGTGCGCCTGTTGCGCAAGAGCTGGAGCCTCACCCGTGTTGTAACCTTGTATTTGTTCGAACTCGAAGCCTTATGAATATATTTGGTTTTGCCTTTGTTTATCAAGCTGTCATATATCCAGTGTTTCTGGGACTGGTATATGGGGTGACTCGATCATCTGGATCGGGGTGCCACATCATGGAAAGGAAGCGAGAGGAATTCTTGGACCTAACTCAAGGAAGCAATGATGTGTGGACTTATCAGAATGAGTTCACTAGTCTTTCTCGATATGCCCAAGAGGATATCTCAACTGATGAAAAGAAGCAATATAGGTTCCGCAAAGGCCTAGCTCCTGCTCTCAAGCTCAAACTCTGTTTGTTCAAGTGTAAAGACTATGACGAGCTTCTAGACTTGGCTTTGAAGGCCGAGTATGAGAAAGAGTTGTTCGTGAAAAGTCAGAAACGCTCTCGTGATGAAGCTACTCTTGCAGCAATGTCTTTGCCTCCTCAGAAGCGCTTTGTTGAAGTTCCATATGCTGCTCCTATGATGGTTGTTCCTAGGATGGTTGCTCCTATACCACCCTCCTTCTTGCCAGCACCACCCCGTGTCAAATTCCTAGGCATGAGCAAGTTCAGCAACAGCCAAGTAATCAAATTCAGCAGAAGAAGAAAGCTGAAATTCCTCAAATGCAAAATTCTGAAGTTGTGCCAAAGCAAGAGGGTCCAAGTCCTTCAGCTAAACCTTGTTTCACGTGTGGTCAGCCAGGACACACTTCTCGCAATTGCTATCAAAACAAAGCCCCTCAAACATCTCTGGTTGTCAAAAACAAGACAAGGGTAAAAAGTGCTTGGGTGAACAACTTAACAGCTGAGCAAGCAGAAAGTGCACCTGAAGTTGTGCTTGGTATCTTGACCGTGAACTCTGTTCTGGCAAAGGTTCTCTTTGATACAGGCGCATCACATTCCTTTGTCTCATCAAGATTCGCTGATAAGCATGGCTTGCCAATGGTGTCCTTGTCCAAGAATCTCATGGTGAAATCTCCTGGTGCAGAAATGACTTCATCCAAAATAAGTCATGGCAACCGTATTCTTATTGGTGGCTATACTTTCCTTGATTGTGCTTGGATCTTCAGACATTGATGTCATCCTTGGAATGGATTGGCTCAAGAAGAATGGTGCTCTAATTGATTGTGTCACCAAGTCAGTTTCACTTGCTCATCCAAAAGGCCAGATAGTCTATTCTCCAAATGCTCCTTCGTCAGCTCAACTCTTTACTCTTGAAGTGGATCCTCTACCACCATTGGAAAGCATTCGCGTGGTGCAAGACTTTCCAGATGTGTTTCCAGAAGAGCTTCCAGGAATGCCACCTGACCGGGAAGTTGAATTTGTGATTGAACTTGAACCCGGAATAGCTCCTAACTCCAAGCGTCCTTACAAGATGGGTCCAAATGAATTGGCCGAGCTCAAGAAGCAGCTTGATGAACTTGAAGCTCAAGGGTATATTCAGCATAGTGTCTCCTCTTGGGGAAGCCCAACCATCTTTGTCAAGAAGCGAGACAAGACGGATCGCCTTTGTGTGGATTATCGTGGTCTCAATGCAAAGACAATCAAGAATAAGTATCCTCTCCCGCGCATCATGGATCTATTTGATCAACTTGCTGGCGCCGTTGTCTTCTCCAAGCTTGACTTGCGAAGTGGTTATCACCAAATAAAGATTCGCAAGGAGGATATTCCAAAGACCGCCTTCACAACTAGATATGGCTTGTATGAGTACACGGTCATGTCCTTTGGTCTCACAAATGCTCCTGCCACATTCTCTCGCCTCATGAACTCGGTATTCATGGAGTACCTTGACAAGTTCGTGGTGGTGTATCTTGATGATATTCTTGTCTACTCGAAGTCAATGGAAGAGCATGAAGAGCATCTTCGCCTCACTCTCACCAAACTTCGTGAGCACCGCTTGTATGCAAAGTTCTCCAAGTGTGAGTTTTGGCTTCATCAAGTCACATATCTTGGTCATGTGATCTCCAAAGAAGGAATTGCAGCAAATCCTGAAACAATCAAGTCAATTGTTGAATGGCTTCCTCCCAAGAATGTGAAAGAACTTCGTAGTTTCCTTGGTCTTGCAAGCTATTGCCGTCGCTTTGTGGAAAACTTCTCCAAGATTGCTAAACCTCTCACTGATCTCCTCAAGAAAAGTGAAAAGTTTCTTTGGTCTCCAAGATGTCAAAAAAGCTTTGTTCCCCTCAAGGAAAAGCTAACTTCTGCACCGGTGTTGACTCCTCCTGATACCACAAAGCCTTTTCAGATCTTTTGTGATGCTTCTCTACAAGGACTTGGTGCTGTCCTCACGCAAGAGCGCAAAGTTGTTGCCTATGCTTCTCGCCAGTTGCGTCCCCATGAACTCAACTATCCCACTCATGACCTTGAACTTGCAGCGGTTGTCCATGCTTTGAAACAGTGGAGGCACTATTTGCTTGGAAACCAATGTCAGATCTTCACGGATCACAAGAGTCTCAAGTACATATTCACTCAACCTGATCTCAATTGCGTCAAAGAAGGTGGATGGAAACCATTGCTGACTTTGATGTGTCCATTGACTACACTCCGGGCAAAGCTAATGTGATGGCTGACGCCCTCAGTCGCAAAGCTTATTGCAATAATCTCATGGTTCAAGAAACCAATGAGCATCTCTTTAAGGAACTTCAAATGTTCAATCTTGAACTATGTCCTCAAGGGTACCTTGCAAATTTGGTGATGGCTCCTACTCTTGAAGAAAGAATTCGTGCCGCTCAGTTGCGCAATCCAATGGTCAAGAAAGTGAAGAAAATTTGACCAATCCAAAGTACAAATCCTATTCTCTTGACAGTCAAGGCACTCTCCTGTTTGAAGGAAGAATTGTCGTGCCTAAGGTCCAAGCTCTCAAAAGATGTGATCCTCAAAGAAGCTCATGAAACTCTTCTTGCTATTCATCCCGGCAGCACAAAGATGTACTATGATCTGAAGCCATACTATTGGTGGACACGCATGAAACGTGAGATTGCAAAGTATGTCTCCGAATGCGATGTTTGTCGAAGAGTGAAAGCTGAGCATCAAAGGCCCGCCGGTCTCCTTCAACCTATCCAAATCCCTGAGTGGAAATGGGATAAGATTGAGATGGATTTCATCACTGGTCTACCTAAGTCTCAAAAGGGCAACAATGCAATCTTTGTTGTGATTGACAACCTCTCAAAAGTGGCTCACTTCCTCCCTTGCAAAGAAACAATAAGTGCAAGTCAATTGGTTGAACTCTACACCTCAAGGATTGTATCTCTCCATGGTGTTCCTCTTGAAATAACCTCAGATTGTGGAAGCCTCTTCACTTCCAGATTTTGGGAAAGATTCCAAGCGTGCATGGGCACAAATGTCAAGTTCAGCACAGCTTATCATCCTCATACTCAAGGCCAAGTGGAAAGAGTCAATCAGATTCTTGAAGACATGCTTAGAGCTTGTGTCATCTCCTTTGGCATGAAATGGGAAGAGTGTCTCCCATAAGCTGAGTTCTCCTACAACAACAGCTATCAAGCAAGCTTGCAAGCTTCTCCTTTTGCTGTCCTCTACGGTCGCAAGTGCCGTACTCCGCTCAATTGGAACCATGCTTTCTCAGAAACTGGTGAAAGGCGTCTCCTGAAAGTATTGGGTCCTGATATGGCTGTAGCCACTATCAAAGCATAATAGAGAGATCAAGACTTGTGGAACAACTGGCACATCATAGACTCTACGACTCAAAGCAATATAGTTCAACTCTTATAATAGAGAAAGATAGCAAATATTACAACCAGAGGTCACAGACCCAACAGTACATCATGCGGAAGCAAATTATGTTGTTCTAAACAACAAGATCCAAATATGGCCTAAGAGGCCTATAGATAAACATTCCAGCGCCAGCTGTTCCGGGATGTCCCAAGCTGCCACCTGGGAACCCCAGACTACTCGTCGATGTCCACAAAGAACCCACCTTCAGTGTCGATGAAGTCCTCCACTGAAATCAAATAAACAACGTTGAGTTCGACGAACTCTGCAAGATTACTAGAGCTACTAGCTCAATGATTGGCTTTCAAAGGTTTTATGGCTGTTTTGCATAAAGCTAGTTTTCTTTATAAAAGATATCTGGCATCGACTAATCAGAATATTTTCGAAAGGGGATAAGAAGTAAACTCTTTTCCCTTGATCAACTTCATCTACAACCACCATCAATCACTTCACCTGTCTACCAAGGCACCTCCCCGAATCACCCTCGAGGAAGTCAACCTTACAAATCTTGGTAGTACCTTTAGTACTCAGGTTTTAATCATTCCGTTCAAGTTTCTCTATGGTCTTACCTTCACTTCCCAAGTTCGTCCATAACCGCGGACACGGCTTTTCGAAAAGATTTACCCTGCAGGGGTGTACAAATGTTTGCCACGCGTACCGTCCGGCCCATTACCTAGCTTTTAGCTCTCTTCCTTGGAGAGCCGGCTGGGTGGGAGCGGTGTCGACTTCTCCCTCGTTAAGGACTAACCCAGGATCATCAGTGAGGACGGAGCAGCGCATGACTTCAACACCCTGCCCCGTGGCCACTCATTTTCCTAAACACCACCAACCTCATCTCAGTATTGGCCACCATCCCAACGCACGCGCAAATGGAAGCCCGAACTAGAGGACCCTGGCTAGCCCCGCCCGAGTTATTTAGTCTATGAGGGTTCCTGCACTTCGAATGCATAGGCCTCACGCATGGTTGCACGCTCAGTCTTGGTTCAAGAGGTAAAGAACTCGCACCTAGGCGGCGAGAACGAGACAACCCACCACATTCCATGTGGCCTCTCATCCCCACCTTTAAGCAGTTTATTCTCCGTCACCACCATTTTCCATCACATCCGGCCATTCCATCAACTGTTCCAACAACGAAACGTCCACCGGACATCTAAGCATTTCAACTAAGCATGGCTAAGCATATACATAGCAATTATACTTATCTCAGGCCAACACTTCGATCCTATGGATAGTAGGGCGGATACAGGTAATGGCAACAGATTTCTAATGCAACTAATAGGACACTCTAATCCAAGCAAAAGACATTTGGAACCGAATGCAATATTATAGTGGGGAAAATAATTGCGGAAATATAGGAGGAGACATGCTCAGAGGGGGGATTACGCTTGCCTTTTTCAGCAGGTGGATAGAAAGAACCGTCAGGGTATTGTGGCGGTACCCCAATTCCTTGATCTATCGGTGCATAAAAACACCGGAAAGTAACAATCAATACTCACACATACATAACAAATGCAACGCTCAAACACATGATGGTATGACATTTTAATGCACTGAATTTAGCCATCAAGTTAAGTGGGGTGCAAGGAAAGAATTTTAATAACCATACAATTAAATCCCCACATTTAACTTAATGTTGTTGTTACTCTACAAGAGATACAGTACTGATATTTGTGCAACATGCATGGAGAAATGATGCTACTGGACAATACACATTAATCTGAGCATTTTGATGTATTAAACACATTTTTCTGATAAACCATTAAAAAGTTATTGCATCTACAATATTTAATTAAGTGCTGCCATTTTACTAACTTATTTCAAACAGAATCAAAACTAATTATCTAGGCTTGTTGAAGTGGTAAAACTTGAAGTAGAATAAGTGCTGAACATTTTGATAGGTCAAACTTAATTTTTGGACCATTATTTTTAAAGATATAGATTTTCCCAAGATTGTTTCTTTGCTGCCATTTTCATCAATTTAACAAAATAGCAACTTAAATAATTTATTTGGACGTGTAAATGATGCTAACATGTAAAGTTATTTGCACTGAACATTTTGATATATCATTTGTAATTTTTGGAGCAATATTCAATTTATTATGGATTTTACAAAGTCCTTTTCTATTCTGCCCTTTTTATTATTTTAATAAAACAGCAAATAAACTAATTTATTTGGATGGACAATCTATACCAACAGACAGGCTTTGATTCCCTGATCATTTCGATATATTATTTGTAATATTTGGACAAGTATTTCAGAAGTTATGTATTTTGTAAGTTTTAAACATTTCCTGTCTTTTATTTTAATTTCCAGAAAAATCTACCAGAAGCGTTTTTTTCACCGTGTGGCTGGTTACACCCAGCCACTGACGGGTGGGACCCGTGGCCAGGTCAGCAGCCACGTAGGCGGCCACGTAGGCACGCGAGGCCCACGATCGTTTGACCGCGGCCACGCCACGACCGGCGCGGCGCGCACGCGGTGGCCGGCGGCGAGCTACGCAAATACGGGGATCTACGGGGGGGGGGGGGAGGGGAAGAACGAGGATGTCCAGCAGGATGTGCATCTCACCCTCGATGCGGGCGGAGGCTCGGCGGAGACGGGGAAGGTCGGGGCCGACGGCGTTCTTCCTCGGCGTTCGGCGGCCATGGTCGGAGAAGACGGTCCAATACGCCGGCTCCACTTCGTCCCGGCACGCAGCACTTGCAGGAGAGGGAGAGGAGGATGTGGCGAGGCTCCTGCGCTGCTCGTCCTGGCGCGGGGAGGAGCAGAACGGCGGCGATGCGTGCGGCTCCTTTTTCCGGGCTACGGGAGCTTGAGAGGGGAAGGGCGCAGAGAGAGGGAGGGGCGACCAGGGGGGAGCAGAGGAGCGTGTGGTGCTTCTCTTATCCTTGTCGCCGGGGAGAGGAGAGCAGGGGGGCCCTGGCGGTGCGGCGAGCTGGAGCGGGAAGCACGGCCGTGTGTCGGCGAGCGAGGGAAGGGACAGAGGCGTGCAGGATCCTCTCCACTTCTCTGCCGAGGCGAGGAAGGCAGGAGGCCCGGCGCGGCGCGGTAGGGGTCCGGCCTGCGAACGCAGGGAGGCGAGCAAGGGGGGCCTGGCGTGGCGCGGCGTCGGAGCGAAGAACAGGAAGCACGGCGTCGTGTCTCCGGAGAAGATGCCGTGTTTGCACGAAGCCCCCTGATCTTCTTTCTCCATTTACAAATAGGTCCTTTTTTTAATATTCTTTTATTTCCAGTAGCTCTTTAGGATTTTAATTGAGGCACTTAAACAGTTTGCAAAAATCTGTAAATATTTGTGTAGCCTCCCCATATCAAGTAGAAGCTCCACAAAAATTGGGGCTTCAAAATAAAATGTTTTGAACAACATTTGTTCATATAGTTTAAATATGGCATTTTCCTGAAATAGCAATTTATAATACTATAGAAATTTTAAAGCAAGTTCAAAATATTATTTTTGGACTCTTGGAACTTCCTTGACAAATAGGGAAGTTTATTTGGATTGGTTTTGTCACAACCAAACTCATTTGAATTACAAGGATTGAATTTAAGTGGTGCTCTTGTTTCCATTTGTTTTTTTAAATTGTTTTCTTATCTTTGTTTCAACTTGAATACTAAAACAAATAATTCCATGATGCATGAATGAAATGCAAAAGTGAAAATTTGGTTCACATTTTAGGTTCACAACTTGGGGCTGTTACAATTCTACCCTCCTAACAGGAATCTCGTCCCGAGATTCTCAGAGTAGGAAAGAGGGAGAGAAGGTTACGACGGTCTTCCACGGTCTTCTCGGTGTAGAAGGATTCAGCGCATCCTGAAGATCTTCATCGGCTACACTCCAAGGTCACTATCAACGTACACCATAGGAAGAAGGAAACCTCTCCGAAAGGATGGGTCTTTGTAAAGATACAACGACCGAGTACCTCCCAATAGAACTTAGGATGAGACTTCAAGCATCCCTTGATTTGATAGTTGGGAGACACATGCGTTTGAAGGGAGAGTGATAAGGAGTTTCCAGTTGGTAGACAACTGTTTCTCCAAGATTCGAGATATGAACCTTGCACGAGGCCTTGAGTTTCTGAAGACGAATGTTAAACTAAATTCCAACAGATGAAGAGGCAACTTCTACCAATCAGCTTGAGTAGAACTTTCCTCACGGAGTAGCATTTCGAACCACAGAAGAAGGGTCGGGAAGATGGACATAGAGAACTCTAGAAACTCCGCAAACATTAGTATCGGGAAAAACTTCTTGATTTCCTAGACGTCGGGAACAAGCTTCTTGAGGATCACCAACTATCGTTTCTAACTGCGATTCAGACATGGGTAGGTGTAGAGATACTTCAGACTCCACATGTATGAATAGGAAGTCTTTACACGGGATATCTACAGATTACATTTGTTAGAAACCCAAGAGCTAGACTTGAATGTCGAACCCAAAGGAGGAACGAGATTGCGGAACTCACGTATTAACAACTGTCAGAAGACAATCTGCACCTACTCGAATTACTCGCAACGATACACCATTGAATCTCTGCTGGGGAAACACCACGGAGACAGAAGAAGTTCTCAGACTTCCACTCTTTCTGGACAATTTAATCAGTGGCTTGGATGCATATAGGAAATTCTCAAGGGATGGAGGTAACAACATACCATTCCGAGAATATTCTACCTATACATGATCGAGTTGAAATGATTCCGAGGGAACCAGACAATTCACTCAGATCCACGGCGACATCTTTCGGCAATTGCACGTGAACCAGAGGGAGTCACTAACTTCCAGAACACATACCTTGTGACGACACGAAGATAGTTCTAACAAGTTTCCAATGCTAACACCCAATATTCCATATGAATCTCCTCAAACATGGAGAAGATAAGAAGGTAGTTGATGGGCTCAACGACAAACTTATCCAGATATTCCAAGACGGTAGACTCATAATTCACAGGAACGGGGCATAAGTATTGGTCAGACTAACACAATCAGGTAGGTCGGTCTGATTTTGACTTGACGATAGCCCAATTCGAATCAAAGATTTGTAGGATAGCATATCCACGAAGGAGATACCACCTAGCTTCAACACGGACAGACTAGACATCCCTTTGAGAAGGAACTATATCGGGATAGAGCTCTTGTCTTTTAACTCTCCAAGTTGCTTAAGCTCAACCGAATAATTCAGGACATCCAGCACGATTTTCTTGGAGAAGGAGTTGTTCAGAGAACCAGCTTACTCTTAAGCTCAACATCACGGTCAGGTGACAACCTGGCGATACTTCTGGAAAGACCTCCAGAATATCACGATCCACCGGTATGTCTTGAGTTCGAGAGAGAAATCATGCCTTACAAGGCAAGACGATGTGGTCTTGGGAGCTTCGACGCGAACCTAGCTCTTTGACCGAAGAAGGGCACCAGAGAAACGTACTTGGGAACACAGTCCAACTCAACTTATTGATCGGCTAACCAATCATGACAAGAAGGACAAGGAATGTCCTTGGATTTCAGCGCAGTAAGAACTGCTGAGAATATCCGATAGTTACATTATTGCTCACGTCTCATCATCCTGGAGTAACAAGTCACTCGGAGAACGGAGAGTAACAAAGTATAAGAGCATCACTTCATCAAGAGGATCATGATACTTAGCACGATACCCTGATATCAAAGAGTGAGACACTCGAAGGTGGAGCATAACAGAAGCTAGACAAGCCCCTTATTCCGCAGATTAAATTACTTTAACCTGATCCGAGACGGGGACAAGGTACTGGAGTCTGTTTCTCCTAACAAGACGAAGTGGAAAGTCTTGACGGATCAAGAGAGTGACTCGCATCGGAACATACCAACGCACGATAGAACTTTACTGTCAACTGACAGACAAAGGTTGGAAAGCGGATCAGAGTAAGAAACATGCTCAGGAGAATCCTAAGATGTTGAGGATGCACCGGTTATTACTCAATTGTGATAACAATGTCCAAAAAGGAGGGATGCAGCAGAGTCACGAACATAGTTGGGAGACTCGCTAGGAGAATCCTGGTCGTAACCCCGATGGTTCCAAGACAGAACCTAAAGCAAGGCTAAGGGAGAGCTGAATTTACATAGCCAGCTGAGGTGTGGTAAATCAAGGTTCAACCATTTACCACACATACCACATAAAGGACTTGGGTTAAAGGTCAGCTTCATGTGCCGAGAATCATAAATGGCATAACGATCACATGGGTAACAACCCACACAATTCAACATACCAGAATCACAGCACAATCCGGGACCTTTGGTTCAAGACCTCGGTTTAAGAGCGATAGAAAAAGAGCCACTTAGATTTGAAACATCCAAGCAATGAAGAAGGGATGTGTTTTTCGCACCGGGCTGTTTCGTATTCCGAAGAAGGAAACGAATTCACATGGATAATTAAGGGAGGAACCCAACCCACGAGATCCTAAAGTTTTGATGTGACAGACAAGAAGTAAAACTTTTAAATCCAATTGAGGTAAGATGACTCAGAGATAGAGTGATACCAGATAAGGAGTAAAAAGAATCCTAAGAAGGTTTTCACAACTCATTTTTAGGTTAAAAATATTTTCACAAATACTAGACTCAACATCGACCAGTAGAAGGGTTTCCTATAGGCAGTACTGCTCTGATACCAACTTGTAGCGCCCCGACCCGACTGCTATACGGTGATACCGTGTCCCCGGTTAACCGATACCACCAGACACACTATCAAAGCATAATAGAGAGATCAAGACTTGTGGAACAACTGGCACATCACAGACTCTACGACTCAAAGCATTATAGTTCAACTCTTATAATAGAGAAAGATAGCAAATATTACAACCAGAGGTCACAGACCCAACAGTACATCATGCGGAAGCAAATTATGTTGTTCTAAACAACAAGATCCAAATATGGCCTAAGAGGCCTATAGATAAACATTCCAGCGCCAGCTGTTCCGGGATGTCCCAAGCTGCCACCTGGGAACCCCAGACTACTCGTCGACGTCCACAAAGAACCCACCTTCAGTGTCGGTGAAGTCCTCCACTGAAATCAAATAAACAACGTTGAGTTCGACGAACTCTGCAAGATTACTAGAGCTACTAGCTCAATGATTGGCTTTCAAAGGTTTTATGGCTGTTTTGCATAAAGCTAGTTTTCTTTATAAAAGACATCTGGCATCGACTAATCAGAATATTTTCGAAAGGGGATAAGAAGTAAACTCTTTTCCCTTGATCAACTTCATCTACAACCACCATCAATCACTTCACCTGTCTACCAAGGCACCTCCCCGAATCACCCTCGAGGAAGTCAACCTTACAAATCTTGGTAGTACCTTTAGTACTCAGGTTTTAATCATTCCGTTCAAGTTTCTCTATGGTCTTACCTTCACTTCCCAAGTTCGTCCATAACCGCGGACACGGCTTTTCGAAAAGATTTACCCTGCAGGGGTGTACAAATGTTTGCCACGCGTACCGTCCGGCCCATTACCTAGCTTTTAGCTCTCTTCCTTGGAGAGCCGGCTGGGTGGGAGCGGTGTCGACTTCTCCCTCGTTAAGGACTAACCCAGGATCATCAGTGAGGACAGAGCACGAATGCTTTCAACACCCTGCCCCGTGGCCACTCATTTTCCTAAACACCACATCCTCATCTCAGTCTTGGCCACCATCCCAACGCACGCGCAAATGGAAGCCCGAACTAGAGGATCCTGGCTAGCCCCGCCCGAGTTATTTAGTCTATGAGGGTTCCTGCACTGCGAATGCATAGGCCTCACGCATGGTTGCACGCTCAGTCTTGGTTCAAGAGGTAAAGAACTCGCACCTAGGCGGCGAGAACGAGACAACCCACCACATTCCATGTGGCCTCTCATCCCCACCTTTAAGCAGTTTATTCTCCGTCACCACCATTTTCCATCACATCCAGCCATTCCATCAACTGTTCCAACAACGAAACGTCCATCATGTGGCCTCTCATCCCCACCTTTAAGCAGTTTATTCTCCGTCACCACCATTTTCCATCACATCCGGCCATTCCATCAACTGTTCCAACAACGAAACGTCCACCGGACATCTAAGCATTTCAACTAAGCATGGCTAAGCATATACATAGCAATTATACTTATCTCAGGCCAACACTTCGATCCTATGGATAGTAGGGCGGATACAGGTAATGGCAACAGATTTCTAATGCAACTAATAGGACACTCTAATCCAAGCAAAAGACATTTGGAACCGAATGCAATATTATAGTGGGGAAAATAATTGCGGAAATATAGGAGGAGACATGCTCAGAGGGGGATTACGCTTGCCTTTTTCAGCAGGTGGATAGAAAGAACTGTCAGGGTATTGTGGCGGTACCCCAATTCCTTGATCTATCGGTGCATAAAAACACCGGAAAGTAACAATCAATACTCACACATACATAACAAATGCAATGCTGAAACACATGATGGTATGACATTTTAATGCACTGAATTTAGCCATCAAGTTAAGTGGGGTGCAAGGAAAGAATTTTAATAACCATACAATTAAATCCCCACATTTAACTTAATGTTGTTGTTACTCTACAAGAGATACAGTACTGATATTTGTGCAACATGCATGGAGAAATGATGCTACTGGACAATACACATTAATCTGAGCATTTTGATGTATTAAACACATTTTTCTGATAAACCATTAAAAAGTTATTGCATCTACAATATTTAATTAAGTGCTGCCATTTTACTAACTTATTTCAAACAGAATCAAAACTAATTATCTAGGCTTGTTGAAGTGGTAAAACTTGAAGTTGATTAAGTGCTGAACGTTTTGATAGGTCAAACTTAATTTTTGGACCATTATTTTTAAAGATATAGATTTTCCCAAGATTGTTTCTTTGCTGCCATTTTCATCAATTTAACAAAATAGCAACTTAAATAATTTATTTGGACGTGTAAATGATGCTAACATGTAAAGTTATTTGCACTGAACATTTTGATATATCATTTGTAATTTTTGGAGCAATATTCAATTTATTATGGATTTTACAAAGTCCTTTTTTATTCTGCCCTTTTTATTATTTTAATAAAACAGCAAATAAACTAATTTATTTGGATGGACAATCTATACCAACAGACAGGCTTTGATTCCCTGATCATTTCGATATATTATTTGTAATATTTGGACAAGTATTTCAGAAGTTATGTATTTTGTAAGTTTTAAACATTTCCTGTCTTTTATTTTAATTTCCAGAAAAATCTACCAGAAGCGTTTTTTTCACCGTGTGGCTGGTTACACCCAGCCACTGACGGGTGGGACCCGTGGCCAGGTCAGCAGCCACGTAGGCGGCCACGTAGGCACGCGAGGCCCACGATCGTTTGACCGCGGCCACGCCACGACCGGCGCGGCGCGCACGCGGTGGCCGGCGGCGAGCTACGTAAATACGGGGATCTACGGGGGGGGGGGGGAGGGGAAGAACGAGGATGTCCAGCAGGACGTGCATCTCACCCTCGATGCGGGCGGAGGCTCGGCGGAGACGGGGAAGGTCGGGGCCGGCGGCGTTCTTCCTCGGCGTTCGGCGGCCGTGGTCGGAGAAGACGGTCCAATACGCCGGCTCCACTTCGTCCCGGCACGCAGCACTTGCAGGAGACGGAGAGGAGGATGTGGCGAGGCTCCTGCGCTGCTCGTCCTGGCGCGGGGAGGAGCAGAACGGCGGCGATGCGTGCGGCTCCTTTTTCCGGCTACGGGAGCTTGAGAGGGGAAGGGCGCAGAGAGAGGGAGGGCGACCAGGGGGGGAGCAGAGGAGCGTGTGGTGCTTCTCTTATCCTTGTCGCCGGGAGGAGAGCAGGGGGGCCCTGGCGGTGCGGCGAGCTGGAGCGGGAAGCACGGCCGTGTGTCGGCGAGCGAGGGAGGGGACAGAGGCATGCAGGATCCTCTCCACTTCTCTGCCGAGGCAAGGAAGGCAGGGGGCCGGCGCGGCGCGGTAGGGGTCCGGCCTGCGAACGCGGGGAGGCGAGCAAGGGGGGCCTGGCGCAGCGCGGCGTCGGAGCGAAGAACGGGAAGCACGGCGTCGTGTCTCCCGAGAAGATGTCGTGTTTGCACGAAGCCCCCTGATCTTCTTTCTCCATTTACAAATAGGTCCTTTTTTAATATTCTTTTATTTCCAGTAGCTCTTTAGGATTTTAATTGAGTCACTTAAACAGTTTGCAAAAATCTGTAAATATTTGTGTAGCCTCCCCATATCAAGTAGAAGCTCCACAAAAATTGGGGCTTCAAAATAAAATGTTTTGAACAACATTTGTTCATATAGTTTAAATATGGCATTTTCCTGAAATAGCAATTTATAATACTATAGAAATTTTAAAGCAAGTTCAAAATATTATTTTTGGACTCTTGGAACTTCCTTGACAAATAGGGAAGTTTATTTGGATTGGTTTTGTCACAGCCAAACTCATTTGAATTACAAGGATTGAATTTAAGTGGTGCTCTTGTTTCCATTTGTTTTTTTAAATTGTTTTCTTATCTTTGTTTCAACTTGAATACTAAAACAAATAATGCCATGATGCATGAATGAAATGCAAAAGTGAAAATTTGGTTCACATTTTAGGTTCACAACTTGGGCTGTTACAATGGCCCAACAAGCTGAAGAGCAAGTCAGGATCATCCGTGCAAACTTGAAAACCGCACAAGATCGGCAGAAAAGTTACTATGATGCAAAGCACCGTCCATTGCAATACAAAGCTGGAGATCTTGTTTACCTTCGAGTCACTCCCATGAGAGGCACTCATCGCTTTGGGATCAAAGGCAAACTTGCTCCGAGATATGTGGGTCCTTTTGATATCATCTCCAGAAGTGGTCCTCTTGCTTATGTGTTGCAACTGCCAGAGTCTCTCTCCAAGGTTCACCCTACCTTCCATGTTTCTCAACTCAAGCAGTGCTTCAAAGATCTGGTAGAGGTGTTGATCACTCTACAATTGAGCTCAAGGAAGACCTTACTTACCATGAGCATCCTACGCGCATCCTGGATGAAGCCGAACGCAAGACAAGAAACAAGTCTGTCAAGTTCTTGAAAGTGCAATGGTCACATCACTCTGACAAGGAAGCTACTTGGGAACGCGAAGATCTCCTCAGATCCGAGTATCCCGCTCTCTTCACATCACCCTAGAATCTCGGGACACGATTCCTTCAAGGGGAGGGGGTGAGTTGTAACATCCCAAAATTACTTTTCTGCCATGTCATCATCATGTTCCATCCTTGACATCATATTCTCTAGTCATGTCATCACATCTGGTCACCTTTCATGTCTTGCATCTTTTGTTTTGGAGCAAATAAGTTTTCTTGCATTATAAATTTTGCATTGCATGGCTTTATCATTTTATGTGCATATGTTTTAGGTTTCTCTCTCCCTCTCTTATTCTTTTTCTTATTTTGTCCCCCCCCCCCCCCCACTTAGTTGTGTTGTTTGCTTTTTACTTCTCTCTTGTGCCTAATGTTTTTGGTTGCAAAAGAAAACACAAAAGAAATAAAAGAGCTAACCCTAAAAACAAAACAGTAAAAGAAATAAAGAGAAAAGAGAAAAAAATAAAACAACAAACCAACACCCAACCCTAACCTACCTGCGGCCAGCCCAACTCCAGCTCTCCCAGACGCCACCTCCCTTTTTCTCCCTTCTGGCCCAATAGGCCCCAGAAGGCCCGTGGCTGCTCATCATCTTCTTCCCTGCTCTTCTCCTACGCAAGTTTGCTGTGGCTGTACGGCGACCATCTGGGAGCTCCTCGGGTCGCTGTCGAGCCATCCTGCGCCTCCCAGCACTTCGTTCCCCCTACTTAACCTCCGCGCCGCACCTAGCCTAGGGTTTCCCCTCTCTCCCCTCTCTGCGCCGCTGCTATGTTCCCCCTTCTTCTTCCCCTCTGTCTTCTCTGAAGACTGTAGTTGCGCGAGCACGCCGTCAGACACCCCCCCGTCGCCGGCGATTCCGTGCAGCCCCGGCACCGATGAGTGGCGGAAAAACACCGCCGCTTCCCCCTCTTCCTCCTCGATGGCTCCGCGGTGAAGAAGGCCCCTGGAGCTGCTTCTTCCCCACCAACGCCTGATGCCGCCATGTTCTTCCTCCTCGACTCCCCTCCGTCTTCTTCCCCTCCGGCGCGATGCTCACCTCTCCGCCGATGAACCTCAAGGTGAGCACGCGCCTCCTCCTCCCTGCTCTCTCTCGCTCCCCCTCCGTAGCCCTGACGCCCGCGAGTCCTCCGATTCCTCCCCAACGCCGACGATACCATCCGCCGTAGTCTCCACTGTCTCCCAGCGTTCCCCTGCTCTCCTCACCACTGGCCTCCCCGATGACCTTCTCGCCTCGCAGCGCACCATGGCGTCCCCCACTGGAGCTCCAACCACGGCGCCTCCAACTTCACTGCAGCATCGACGCCGTCTCTCTCCCTGTTTTATTTTCACCTCTGAAGAACAAACGAACACCCTAACACTTTGTCAGTTCGGTTTCGTCAGTGAATCGCGCGTAGTGTTAGGTTAAAAATGTTTCAGGCTTCAGTATGCGCAAGAACCACACAACTAGCACACTGGTTCTTGGTTCCTTCTGTGACGGCGAGATACACGGTTCGATCGCCGTGGGCGCGGGATTAACCCCCACCTTATTACCTCACACGCTGACAGGTGGGCCACGGCCGTCATTCTCTCTGGCACCCCAGTGTTTTGCAGAAAGACCCCTATAATTTCCAGAATTAAACCCGCGTCCAGTGTTCTTTCGTGACTTTCTGGAAAACCCCCTGCAACTCTTTAGTTTGAACCCGGCGTCCCTGAAACCTTCTGAAACTTCATAGAAGCCCTCAGTTTCTATCCACAACAGTCAAACCAATTCAAATTTGGTCAAAATAAATTTCAAACCTCAATTCAAATCTGTTTCAAACCTAACTTTAAAATGCTTTTGAATTTGACAAAACTTCAAACACCAAAGTTGCTTCATTTTGAATTCTAAACTCAAATACACTTCCTGTTTTCAAATCTAATTATTAGAAATGCCTAAACTAATAACAATTTTGGCTTTTATCAATTAAAAATGCCAACATTAATAACTTTTGAACCCTAACTCCAAATAAAACATGTAATGTATCAAAATCACTCAGAAAAATGCAAGGATTTCAAATATGCTGTCCAAACTTGCTTTTGCATCATGCATTTTAAAACCTAACATTGCTAACCACTTTAACCAAATGTCTATGTGGCTTATTTTACTGTTTTGCCATGTTTACTTTTGTCGGCCACTTAAAACTGCCTCACTCATAACATTCATCTTTGTTGCATCAATGAACTGCCATGCATCATGAGTGTTGCATCTTATTACTTGTGTTGATTGAATCCTTTTGTTTCCGGTGTTTTGATCCTTCTCGGTAGAGGACCGTCCGTTGGAGTGTACGCCTGTTTATCCACAGTACGAGTATCTTATGAGATTGTACCCTCGTCTCATGTTCCTTCAGGCGAGCATTCTCATCCCTTCTACCTATCTTACTTTTGTAGTCTTTACTTCTCTGTTCATCTATTGCTATCCTTTATGTCACGATGCTTTAGTTCCGTACCCGTTACTTACCTTTGCAGCCTTTCATCCTTGGTATCCTATTGCCTTTGTTTGAGTAGATAGTAACGCCCTTGCGAGTCGTAGTGCTGCTTAGCCGCTTTCACCCAGGTACCCACTCACAAGCGATGTATCTTGGTACCCATGTGGGCTGCTATATCAATCATCGTAATCGCAAATGGCAATGGTAGCGACCCCCGGTGTTTGGGAGCTACTTGCGTCGAACTTGGAAAACGTTGTGCTGGACATCTGCTCTGAGACTATCGCGCTAACCGCACGTGGGGATTTCAATGGATGAACCCTTGATCCTACCGGAGCTATTCTTATATCCAGGGTGCCACAAGCTGGTTTTCCATTTGGTGCATACGCATGATACCTTCGGGTCCGATATTTGGTGGATTTGTTCGAACATTGCATACATAAAACGTGGTTCGTTACGAAGTGGTCCGGCTCCCAAGTGAGTGTCCGGTTCTACCTAGTGCGTGGTCGCAAACTCTTGTGCCTACGCGGAGATTCGGCCAAACTCTTTGTTTGGATCAACACAAGTTGGTGGTTCCCTTGGATATCTGGTAGCAATGGATAGTTTCTCGTTGGAATATCTGGACGGCACGATTATACCGTTGCCTGAAGGGTTGAACATGCGTGTACGGGTACTGTAGTGCACCCCTGCAGGGTAAATCTTTTCGAAAAGCCGTGTCCACGGTTATGGACGCCTCAAGAGCAACGTGCTGGTTCATAAATCAACTTACACTAAACTTCTTCCCTTTAACTTGTCTACAACTGTTTTTCTAAACTTGACTAGTAATTAGCCTTATCAATGTTTTCATAAAACGTAACTAAAAATGGTAATCCTCGGGTCTCTGTCTCGGTTGTGGATCTTGAGATAGCGATAGAAGGATTTGTTTGTAACAACTTCTATTCGTGTGCGTTTTCGGAGAACCGACGAAGGAGTTCTCCCGGAAGGTGAGTATCCGAAGGAGAACCGACGAAGGAGTTCTCTCGGATGGGTTGTGTTGCGCGAATCCGAAGGAGGACCGACGAAGGAGTCCTCTCGGATGGGTTATGTTTGTTACTGTCGCAACAGTGGAACATGGGGTTCCCCTAGTACTGCCAAAAGTGGGTCCACCCCATGTGGGCCCAAGATGAAGATGGACAAGACCAAGACTCAAGTCAAGCTGGCGGGTTCACCGTCAAGACACGCATGGCCTACATCGACAAAGGGCTCCGGTCCTGGGGACCCTCCGGGTCCCCAAACCAAGCAAGAAGGCCAGGAAGGACCCGAGAGCCCGAGATCCCGGCAGGAGGCCAGGTTCCCTCTCGGGTACCTCCCCACGTCCCTGCGGATAAGCTCTCCACCTCACCACGGATGACTTGGGAAGCAAGGCGAAGGCAGCGCGGGTGGGAAGCACGTCCCGTGGTGGTGTCAGCTCCTGTCCACCCCGAGGCAGACGCTCCCACCTAACCCAAAGGAGACGCTAGGCTGAGGAGAGGCCACGTCTCCTCCTAAACTAGATGAGGAGGGTCCTTCACCCCGAAGGTCCCTCACACCCCTCACGTGACCATGTGGCAACCCCTTAGCCTATAAAAGGAGGACCAAGGCACGGAGGAGGGGAGGTCGAACCAAGGATGAACACAAGCTAGAGCCAGAGCAAGACTAGACTAGGGCTGCGAAGGTAGAGAGGAAGGTGATCTCCTCCGGGTCAGGATCTGTCCTTCTTCTACCTCTAGCCAAAACCCTTCCGGGTACCCTGTCCGGGAGGTCCATTGTAAGCCACACTATGAAGAACTTATCAATCCAGACATGCAGGAGTAGGGCTTTTAGCCTCCGGGCGGCCTGAACCTGGGTAGCTCCTTGTGTCCCTTTGGTTGCATGCTTTGATCGTGGAGAGGAGAGCTTGATCTAGACTCCGCCCAAGAAGACGATTCTCAGTCTCCTTCGCGCCCCGTGCCGAACCTAAAAGGGGGTATCCTATACTCCCGGTGTCCATGCAACGAGACACGACATCTGGCGCGCCAGGTAGGGGGCGCAAGCGCTGGTTTCATCTTCATCAAGTTCATCGGCAAGTTCTTCGTCAAGCATGCCACCGAAGAAGAAGGGAGATCCTGCGGCGTCCAAGCCGGTCTCTCCCTCACGCACTCAAGCTTCCGCTGAACGTCGTGCTGCTGGCGCACGGCGGAGCGTCTCTCCGTCCCCGACGTAATTGACGATTCGAGGGGAGTCGTGCTCGAGGTCCGTGGGCATGACCGCTTCGGCGCCGTTGACCATGAAGAAAGGCGTGAAGCCAGTCGATCTGTTCTCGGATGTGCGTATACCCCATAGGACGGAGGGCAGCTCTTCGACCCAGCAACCAGCTGCACGTTCGAGTGGCTCGAGCAGGCGTGGCTTGAGACCGTGGAGTATGCTCTGATTGGCGCGTTCAGCTTGGCCGTTCGACACAGGATGGACGACCGAGGCGAGGTCGAGTCGGATGTGATGCTCTTTGCAGAATTCTGCCATCTCTCCCTTGGCGAAGTTGGTGCCGTTGTCGGTGATGATGGTGTGGGGGAAGCCATAGCGGTGGATGAGCTCGCGGAGAAATTTTGTGGCTGTTTTCCCATCGCACTTTCTAATTGGCTTGGCTTCGACCCACTTGGTGAATTTGTCTACGGCGACCAGGAGATGGGTGAACCCACCAGGGGCTTTCTTGAACTTGCCAACCATGTCGAGTCCCCAGACCGCGAAAGGCCAGGTAATGGGGATCGTCTTCAGCGCCGAGCTGGGGAGATGCGTTTGGTTGGCGTGTTTTTGGCACCCGGCGCAGCGCCGGACGATGTCGACAGCGTCTGCGTAGGCGGAAAGCCAGTAGAAGCCATGGCGCGGCCTTGGCGACGAGTGACCGGGCTCCGGCATGGTGGCCGCAGTCCCCAGCATGGATGTCGTAGAGGATCTGGCGGCCTTCCTCTGGGGAGATGCAGCGCTGGAATACGCCGGAGACGCTGCGTTTGTACAGCTCTTTGTCGATCATGATGAACGACTTGCATCGTCGTACGATCATGCGTGCCTCGGTTTCGTCCTTGGGCAGGGGGCGTGCAGGGTTTTGCAGTGGGCGTGCAGTCGCAATACCAGGTCTCCCCCATATGGCAACCCCAGAATCGTTATGAAAAAGCCAACTTGAAAGCCGCCTTTGGAGTCGCATGCGACAGGACCACCGGGCTGAGATGGCTGGACGTGCTACAAAACAGCACCCACTTCTGTCCTTGTCAACCTTAGGTTGTGCGACTCGAACGGCCAAATACTGCGAACGAGCGACTCGTAAACCGAGCCTCGGATCGACAAGGAAAAAGCCTAGTACAGAGCCATCTTTGGAGTCGCATGCGACTGGCCTTCCGGGCCAAGACAAGAGACTCGCTACGTGAACAGCGAACCAATCGTCCTTTTCCAACCTTGGCTGTGCGACCCAAGCAGCCAAGTAGCACGCACGGGGACTCGCAAAACGAGCCCCGGAGCGTAAGCGAAAGACGGCCATGCGGGAGCCCCCTTGGAGTCGCATGCGACAAACCCACCGGGTTGAGGAAAAGAGACACCGCTACTCATACAGCGGCAGTTGCCAACCTCGGATGTACGACCTCAGCGGTAAAAAGCACGCTCGGGACTCGCAAATTGCGGCCCGCAGTGATCGCTATACACCAGTCGGGCGTCTCCCTGGAGTCCATGAGACTAGCCCTACGGGTGACGGCCAATGCGAGTAGCTCTTAAACATGAGCACTTGCCAAAAATGTGCTGACGAGCACATAAACAAAATAACATATGCATATATTCATATAGTTGCACAACTAGCCGACATGCGTATATCATCGTAGTCAATCGCTACAGGCTGTCACGCCACAAAATGCATATACATATCTTAGCTGTTACATCTTTGTGATTAACCATAATGTGAACGTGGAGCACCAGAGCCACTCGCCTCGTCATCATTTCTTGTAGGTCGCAAGCCATGAAGCATCAGGCTCTGCCTCTTCACCTCGGCAACAATTGGATCGTCATCCTCCACCACATCTCGTATGCTCTCATCATCAGATGAGGAATCATAATCCAAAGGACTGTATCTTGAGGCTATCGCCAACTTCTCAGCATTGGTAAGTGTCCTGTACCTTGGCACTCTCGAATAATCTAAGACAAAAGTCTCTGTGGTATATGTTGTTAGCTCGCCCAACCTCGCCGCTCGGAAATACTCCCTGGATGCAAGATCCCTAGGTGCCTTTGGAGCCATCACATCTCCAGGAGCAACTCGTGAACCCTGGTGAACATCCAGGTTAACAAGTGAAAGCACCCGATCAGCAAAAGGTGCTCCAATCCCCGCCAACTGCTCCACTTCTGGATCGCCGACCCCTCTATTAGCATATACCTTGGTCACCCTATCCAGATCAACATCTGGGCACTGGTCAAGTACTATGCCAAGTGCGGTCGAGATACCCCTGCGACAAGCAGATCGCCGCATCCATGCCACCACTTCAGGCACAAGTTTGAAGTATGTGTTCGCCCAGTGCTTCTGGTTTGTCAGATCTTCTCCTCTATTGAGTGCTTTCAGCACACATACGGTTTCGCCAGTAAGAATCCTGAAGCGAAGGTAAAGATTGTCCATGAGCTCGAATGGCTCCTTGCCTTCAATATTATCTGGACCTGCAAAGCAAGAAGATGCTAAAAAACGAGTCAAAATTGCGACTCGACCTATTCGCCAAGACACTGGGGACTCGACCCACTCGCCAGCATACTGGGGACTCGTACAGTTCATATTAAAAACTTACTGAGGAAAGCTCCAGCCAGTCCCTTCAGGGCAATTAAAACCAAGTCATGCTCCTTCTTCAGCGCATCATACGCCTCTCCTGTCGACTTGCTAAATCGAGCAAATACCCTCTTCTTCGACTCAAGCTTCCTTCTGACATGCTCAAGCTCCAATCGCATCTTCTCCAACTCAGGAGTTGCAGTCGACCGCGGACCAGTGTACACAACTATCGCCAGCTGTATGCAAAAATGCATGGGTAATCAAAAGATGTGCCAAAAGGTAATTTTTATTCATAATAGTGGCAGAACACGCCCAGTTTTACAAGTACTTGCAGGTACAAAAGAAAAGCTAAGGAAACTACGGCGTCACCTCATTCGAGGCCGCGTCGTCGCCCTTCTCAACTTCGGCTCCCGCATCGCCAGTCTCCAATAACGGGACACTACTCCCGCCGTCCCCAATCATCGCCGTGATCGGCTCATTCCCCGCAGCAGCCTCCAGTTGAGCCGCGCCTCCCTGATAAAATGCGTGCTTCGGCACCCAGGCATTCACCACGTGAGTGGTGATTGGCCCTTGACATGCAGCCTGGAATGGACGTTGCACGTCAAAATCCACATACTGTGGCTCGGGATCGCCAGGTACCCTCTGAGTTGCCATAAACGGCGTGAAGTCGCCAGCATTCAATATGCGCTCAGCAAATGGCGCTGCACGGTCGAGTAGCTTTTGCACATCATCAATGGGAATCTGCTCCTCCGGCCCATCATATGCCCAACCCTGGGTCACTTCTTCAAGTCCAAGACTGTCTCCAAAATGTGACAGAATCATGGCCATTGCCGTGGTCGCTCCACGGCGGAACGTCGACCGCTTCATCCAGTCGAACACCTCCGGCAGCTTGGACAAGCACTTGCTGATCTCCGCAAATGCACTTGGGATATTCTCCGTTACCGCCATGTGCTGCAAACCAGCTCGGACTCCCGTCAGCTCCTCTCGAGCAGCAAGGTAAATAGCCGCCAGGCAGTCCATCGGGTCGACGTTTCTGATATCCCCTTCTACGCCAAGAACATCTACTATGAGCAAAACATAAGTCAACAAAATGCTCGGGGACTGGGTCGCACGAGTGGCAAACAAATGCAGAAATACAAAAAATACTTACCTACTATTCTGGCGGTCCACTGCTGCACGCCTGCGACCAGCTTGGTGTGCTCCTCCATCGCCTCGTTTAGAAGCTTGGTCATTGAGGCTCGATCCTTCTCCAGTTGCGACTCGGCGACTCTCGCCTTCTCCTGCCACTCGGTGGCTTGCTTGGCGGCAGTTTCATTAGAGCTTTTCAGCTCCTCCACTTGCCTAGTAGAAGCTTCATTAGAGCTTTTCAGCTCCTCCACCTGCTTCTTCAATGCGGCAATCTCCGCCTCCGAGTCGCTCTGGAGCACGTATCCCTCTCGGGATTTGGCCAGCTCAGCCTTATGCTCTCCTGCAGAGAAAGCTATAACATTGGTAAGTGATCTCCAAAAGGCAAAGTGCCAGAGTAAAGAAAAATCCACACAGGGCAATTTACCTATGGCTTTCAATAGCCGATCCTAGGACTCTGTGAGTCGCTGTTTCTCCTGCCGCAGCGTCTCCATCTCCAAATCACGCGCAGACGCCTCTCGCTGTGCAAAACATTGAAAAACAACTCGTCAAATGCTGGCACATTAAGAGCATCCAACCGCTACTCTCCGCGAGCCGATTAGATGCTCGGGGACTGGACGGGATTCAAAAATTTGAGTCATGAATCGCCATTATTTGCCGATTCAGCCCTCGGGGACTGGACAGGATTCAAAACTCGAGTACCGACTCACCGCTACTCGCCGATTCGGTCCTCGGGGACTGGAGGATAGGGCATACCTATATGGATAGCTTGAGCAAGTCACACAGCTCGGTCGCCCGCATGTTCTGATTAATGGCAGTTCCAGGAGTTCCGCCAGCGGCGTCCACCACTTCGTCAATGGCGATTGGAGAAGCGGAAATATTCCCTGACTGGGGAGCTTTACGAGCAAGTATCATATCCAACGCGGCTTTCGCCGACACGCCGCCAGACTCCGTGATCACGGAGCTCGTCGCAGCAATCAAATTATCGGTGGTCGTCACCATCTCTTTCTCCATAACGGCAGGCGTCGTCTTTTCTCCAGTAACGACCAGAGTCGTCTCCGCTGCCGCGGAATCTCCAGCCGCATCGACCTCCTTCTCCGTGACGACTGGCGTCGTCTTTCCTCCAGTAATGGCCAAAGCCATCTCCGTTGCAGCAGGTTCTTCTGCTGCGCCCCCCTTCTTCTGTGACGACTCGCTTGACGAGTCAGCTTTCTGTCTCTTGAGTTCAGGTGATGATTCAAGGTCAACAACCTCACTCGCCGACCTTTTCTTCGACTCGTCGGCGCCACCCTCCGTTCCCTTATTAAAAGCAGGCTTGCCACCCTTTATTAGTGTGCGCTGGACGCGTCTGGGGAGAAGATAAAATATTGGGTCAAAAATGACTCGGAAGGCTGCGATAAATAAACCCGCATTGCAAACAAGAGACTTACTTAGTGGTGGGCCTGTCCCTCAAGCCAGTCGACACATGCGCCGGCTTTCGCATCTCCAACCCCATAGATCGAGTCAAGGGGTCAGAAGTAATCTTCAGTGTGGTTTGAAGAGTGGCTTTCTTCGCCATCTTCTCCTCGATCCACAGCTAACTGAGAAGGGCTCCGCGCCCTCGCCGACCCAGTCTTGGTATCGCCGGGTGCCTTTTTCTCCGCTATCTTTTTCACCTGGGACCTGGTCTTCCCAGGCGAGTTTGTATCCGGCTCCTGGGTCTTCTCCTGCTCCGGCCCCGTTGTTGACGGCTTGGGGTCAATCTCTGGCACGTCATGACCATCCAAGATGGCGCCGGTCTGTGTGTGGTACTCGGTTGGGATTTCCGCATCTTCGAGTGGTGGTAATCCCGGAAGAACATTGTATAGCTATCGCCAGGAAAACTCCATGTTAGTCGGAAAGATGACTGACAAAATGAAACAAAGCAAATCGATCGCCATACAAATGACTGGTAAAGGAATTCTTACAGTGGGCGCTGGATGGTCGTCTGGCGTGTATGGAGCCAGTCCGTCGTCCCAGCTGGTGAAAGTAACTGCAGATATGTTCTGCAGCATCGCCCTGAACTCCTTTTCCGGCAGGCAAGTCGCGGGTTGCTGGTCCGGGAAGTTTTGCCCGGTATACCTCCACATAGGCTCCGTTCGCCGGCGAAGTGGGACCAATCGCCGACCGAGCCAGCAGGTGTAAAGGTTGATCGTCTTCAACCCTTTATCCTGCAACTTCGCCATTTCGTCCAGCATCGCCAGAACATTAGTCATCTGCCCTTCAGGGAGTGTCCTCACGCGCAGAAAGCGCGGCTCGCTCCGTGCCGCTGTAAATTGCGGCATCGCCAACTCGTCATCGAGGGTCGCCTCCTTGACGTACAACCATTGTTCCCTCCACTTCGCCGCGGCTCTGGTGGGTAGTGCAATGTTGTAGAAGCCACAGTTGCTCTGCCACTGGAAAGTGATGCCGCCGCATGCCTGCAGCGGTCCGTCCTTCCCCTCGTGGTGGCGCGTCTGTGGAACAACGCCAACCACAGCGGGAAGTATGGCTCGCACCCCAGATATCTCTCGCAAAACGCCACGAAAATGGCGAGTTGCTGGATGCTGTGGGGACTGAGGTCAGTGTTCTTGATGTTGTAGAAGGCGAGGAACCGCCTGAAGAACAAGGATGAGGGGGTACCGAACCCTCGTTCGAGGTGGCTGATAAAGGTCACGTACTCGCCGGGCTCGGGTATTGGCTCCTCCTCGTTCCCAGGGATCCGATAGTTCCCCGGAGATAGAAGATGCGCCGTGACGAACGGGGCCACCGTCGCCGCCGTGACCTTGGATCGGGTCCAAGAACCTGTTTGCGCCATGGAGATCTTGCGGCGGCGGGGTGGAATCGCAGATTGCTTAGATTTGAGGAGAAGAATGCGGCGGCGGCAAGAACGAGAAGATGCGAGAGAGAAGAAGGGGAACGAGGAACAGTGATCTAATCTTATCGCCGGCTACAGTATATAAAGGTTTCTCCAAACGGCACGCCGAAATTACCGTGCCACGCGTCAATCACAGTGGAAAATTACCGTTGGGAGTTTGCTATAATGCGGCATTTACGCCGGAAGTGGCCGTTGGAACGATCCCAACGGCTAGATTTTACTGTGTCTGACAAGACACGCGACGAATGGCGGCGACCCGCCCATGGCGACGACTCGCCCGTTTCTCCAAGCCCAACTGCACAATGACGCAGTCTACGGTAAACAAGGTGCTTTCAGCACAGCGACTCGTTGGATATCTGGAGTCCGCCACCGATTCGACTGGCGCCCAACACATGCACTCGCCCAAGCTCCGACTGCCACGCTCGACCACCCGACGAATACTTGACGCACTCGGGGACTACTGATGACTTGAAGAGCACGGCGACTGGAGGACCCAAGCAAGGAGGCAACCGACTAACGCTCGAAGCCCAGAAGCGTAGCTAGGCCCACTCGGAGAAATAGATACCGACTCGCTTCATGTAAAACCCTAGATCGAGTGCCTCTATATAAGCTCGACTAGCGGTACCTAGACACCATACGTTTTACACCCCCCATACAAGCGATCTTACGCCACGCGCTGAGACTCGCCGATCTGTAATCGACTCTCCACCATCAATAAAAACAAGCAGGAAGTAGGTCTTTACCCTTTACGGGGGCCGAACCTGGGTAAATCCTTGTGTTTGGCAATCTCGATCCGCAGATGGCTGCTCTCCCCTTGCCCCAATCGACTCGATCGCTACCCCCGGTAGCATCTGCCGAGGTCATTCCCTCGACACCCTCTCCAATTTCTTTTTTGCAGTTTTAAACCAAACACCACTTTGAAAGTATTTGAAATGAACCCAGGGGAGTAAGTAGGGAAGATTAGGGTTTCCTCCTTCATTGGTTTTACTGCAAGGTTAAAAATAATGCATGCAATGCTCATGAACAAGGGTTTATTTATTTCACATAAAGTTGGGATATTACAGAAACGGTGCGAGACATAAATGGGGAACGGCTTGATCCTCTAGCGTTACTAACTGATTCTGTTTTTAAGAAAAGACACCTCTATGCTACGGGTACCCTGGAAAAACAGTATGCGGCCTGGGCGCGGGAAGCACCGCTCGCTGCGGCGCGTACGATGGAGATCGCGCGGCTCTGACACGCGACCTCGCTGATCGCCAGAACGAGGTTGGTTGCGGAATAGATTTCCTGATTAAAAAAAAGAGATTGGGACGAAAGGGCAAATTAACTAAGGCAGGATATTCGGGTCGATCGGACTTTGGGGCAAAATTTGGGTCATGCTAACCTGGATGGGATTTGCACAAATGTCAAAGTTAAATTTAAATCTGATAAAAATGAAACGAAATTGGACATGTTTCCTATGAAACGAAAATAAAACAATTTTTTTGAGGTGGAAAATAAAACAAAATTTGGGTCACGCTAACCGCACGAACCGGCCCGCGGCGCTTCCAACAAGACCGCCAACCGCATCTACGGACAGCGGCCTCCCCCGCGGTCTGCGCCGTCGCCATCCGCGAGGCCGGGGAGCTCTCCCGTTCCTACCTCGTCCGCCTTCTGTAATGTGTCGGCGGCGCCGGCGGTGCTCGACCCCTGCTACGACCTCGCCACGGGTGCCCCGTTCGGCTTCTCCAGCGCCTACTCTGTACGACTTGCGCCGGGTTCCTTCCGTTTTGGATTCGGCAATGGGCCAGTTTGAATTCGATTCCTTCTTGGATTCATTCCAGCAGCGCCTATCTCCGATCTCTTCTTCAAGTACACTTCACAGGAATTAATCAAGCTGGAAGAGACCAGAATCAAACTGGGCCAAATAGATTGAGGAAGCCAAGGGAGGGGAGCGGCCGGCGAGATTGAGGAAGCCAACAAGATAGATGGGCATTGAGAAGGAATTAGCTGAGGAGATGATGATGCAAACTACTGACCATTTCTTTGGTATCTGTTGTCGTACCTTTTTTAGATGAAGAGGGCCCCTGCCCCGGTTCCATTACCGAAACCACCATCGCAGCAAGGGGTATACCCCAAAAGGACTCGAAACCAAAGCAGAAGAACAACCTAAAAACAGAAGACCACATCACACTGGCAACCTACAAAGCGACAACAGGACGAAGTAGACAGCTACGCATCTACAACCCTCAGGAATTTCCCATCATCAACCAGACGCAGAGATTGCTCTTCCAAGCGCGCCGCCAGCTTCCTCGTGGTGATCTTCCACTCCTGCGCTTCCACAGCATCTTCCCGAAACGGGCCTGCTGCCAGCTCCAGTTCAGTCCCCACCAGATTCTTCAGAGTCAGCCAGGGTCCGGCCAGAGCAGAGGGGGAGGCGCCTGAGCTAGGCTCTCCATCCTCCTGGTCGCAGTGCACATACTTTCTTTTGCACCGCCTGAGAACAAGACTGTCCACTAGGATAGCATACAAGCCATCTTTCGCCAGATTATCTGTAAACCAGACCAGCATGTTCTGTTAAATATAATGTCATTTCTGGTAAGCCAGATACACCACAGTATGGCAGCATTAATAGAGTTATGAACTTCATGCTTTTTGTCATCTAACCACATTTTGGCAATGGATTCGAAGGATAGGTCCTCTCCTCCATCACCACACCCATACCCCAGTTCTGACCATAAAACTCTTGCAACAGCACAATCAAAAAATAAATGCATGCATGTCTCAGGCTCAGGCTCAGAACAAAAGGCACAGGTCTCATCATCCACTGATTGCCTCTTAGCAAGGTTGTCTCTAGTGAGCACCTTATTATGTGAGATCAACCAAAGAAAGAATTGAATTTTTGGGGGAATTTTGATTTTCCAAACTGTATGCACATAAACAGGCAACCCCCCCCCCCCCCCCCCCCCCCCCCCCCCGCGGAAATTAATAACAGCATATAAATAACTCACACTATAGATACCTTTACTCTCTGACGTGGGTATACTAACCAGGTAGGCCCACAAGGCATAAACAAACATGGGCCGGCATACGATTGAAGGCGGTTCATAGAAGTTCACGAAGATTCTAGCAAGACGGTGACTACGGATTGACGTGCAAGACATTGAAGCGTAGCCCGGCTTGTATAGGAACTCTACATTGAGTTAGACTAGGTTTGTAAGCTCTGGCCTGCTATGCATATAAAGCCGGCCAGAACCACCCTTGAGGGTATCCAACGTAGAAACAGTCAATCGCTTCACGCGAAACCAATCTCGCCGTCTTAGTCTAACTAAGCCGCCGAGATCCTGTAACCTGTTCTGTTCCGGATCAATACAATACAAGCAGGAGTAGGTCTTTACCTCCCTCAGGAGGGGCCGAACCTGGGTACATCGTCTTGTGCCCAATCCCGAACTCGAAGTCCTCCGCTATCGCCAACGCTTCACCCTTCGTAAGCCATCCTATAATGGCATATGCCGTGAATAAACCACGACATTTGGAGCCCACCGTGGGGCCAATGGTGAGCGGAGTCGAAGATCGAGCGGGGTCTCGATTGGGTTTCGGCTCGACCATCGTGGTCGGCCGATTCCTCCAATTTGGGAGCCTCGCCTTTATCGACGGCTCAACATGGACACCGGCATTGAACCCGACAACTGATAACGTGGTGTTGCCGGTCGATTCCATCGACATCTTTATCGGCTACGTCGGATCCGCCGAAGCCGATCGAGAGGGCAGCATCGGCTCCACCGCTGGAACCGAGGCCCTCAACGACGATAGCTGCAGCGACACCTCCGACGGTTATGCTGAATCGATCTACCCTCTCCTTGACGAAGAGCTGGTTGGTGGGTCGGATGAAGACACGGGATCTATCTCTAGCGGCTTCACCAACCCGACAGGAGTCTACATGACGGCTCCAAGCAACGGCGACGTGACAAACTCGGGCGAACTGCTCAAAACCCCGATCAGCTCCGAAAACATGGCCGATCGGGTCGCTGAGATTGAGTCATCCCGGGTTGCTCTCGCCGAGAGAGCAAAAGCGATAGCAGCAGAGGAGCAAAAGCTCCTTGCCGCCCAGAAAATCTTTGAAAATCGCCAAGCCGAGTTCGCAACAATCTCGGAATACCAAACCAAGACACGAGGATCCAAGGCCCATGCAATGGATCCAAGGGCCTTGACGTTCTCCCCCCAAGCCGGTGCAACACCGTCGTCGGTTCAACCGGTGGTTCAGGTCCAACAATCAACCCGGCCTGCAACTGAGGTGCCGTCACCTGGCCTTCAGGAGCAAGCCGGAACAATGCCCCCACCGGCCAATCGTGGTTCCTCGGCTAGAGCAGCCGGGATACCGCCTGACCACTATGATACTCCCACCAAAAACATGCTAGTGGCAAATGCGTTAACAAAAGATCTGGTACTCCCTGAGGATACCCCAGAGCAAATCGCCGTCAAGCGTGCGCTAGGATTGGTAAAAGCTGCGGTTCTGCAGCAAGAAAAACATGCCCTATCAAAAAGCCACCTGGCCTCTCAGACCACGTCGGCTCGTAACAAAGAAAAGTCCCAGCCACGCCCTAGCCAGCAGGGTCAGCCTGGGCAGGGCGGTGGGCAGGGAGGTGGGAGTAAGGATCCGCCGACAGTATCAAGCAACCAGCACCGAAGCAGGACAAAGGAGGTCCCCGATCTCCGCGAAAGCCTAGATGCAAGCCGGCGATCGGCATCAAAACGTGACTTGCGCGATACGCTTAACCAGCGTCGTGATGGTAGTCACCTAGGGCCTAAGTGCTTTGCTGCACAGGTTTTCCTAGAAAAGTTCCCAAGCAAGTTCAAGCCGCCAACTGATGTGCCAAAATACGATGGCAAAGTTAACCCGACAACATGGCTTGAGGATTATCAAATCGCTATGTCAATCCAGGACGTTAGTGATATGATCCTCACGCGCTATCTGCCTCTCATGATGACGGGAGCGGCTCGAACATGGATCCAGAACCTTCCTCCCAAGAGCATAGCATCTTTGAAGGATATGAAAAGCGTCTTCATCAGAAATTTCGAAAGTACATACAAGCGCCCGGCTTCCCATAAGGAAATCGAGAATTGCATCCAAAGGGAGCGTGGGTCTACGAGACGATACCTCTCCCGTTGGGCCGAGTTATACCACTCGGCTTCGGGCGTGAGTGAAGAAGCAGCTTACATATCATTTGAAAAGACTTGCAGATACAAGGATCTGCAAGATCAATTGGCTCGCGAAAAGCCAAGGAAGGTTAGTGACTTAGTAGCAATTGCAACCAAATATGCTGAATCGGACCGAACCAAGGACGATTCAGACGATGATGTCGGCTATAAGCCGAAGGGAGATAACGGGAAGGGAAATCATCACCCGCCCAAGAATCACCCACCCAAAAACAATAAACGCAAAGGTGAAGACGGCTCTGATCTCGTCGCCAACACCAGCAAGGGAAACGGCAAGTCGACGTTCAAAAAGCCACGGGAAAAAAGTGAATATACCGCTGAGGTGGCTGAATCACAGCCGTGCAAATTGCACGGAACACCTCAGAAGAAGGCAAATCATCTTCTAAGGGATTGTTACCTTTGGAAGAAGAGACCCGCGGCTAAAGCTGACAAGACGAAAAACGAAGACGATGATGAATATCATCAAGACGAAGCTGTTCTCCACGTCTATCATACCGAAGACGGCGGCGAGGACAAACAAGTGGATGAGGTGCTGCACATATTTACAACCATCGACGCTAAAGAGGAGAAGCGGATAAACAAGGCAGTCCACGCTACTGTCCCCGCAACCCCAAATTACCTTCGATGGTCTGAGCAGGAGGTAACTAGGTCAAGAGCCGATCATCCAAAGAACATGGAGGATCCAGGCCGGCTTCCGCTGGTCGTTAACCCTCAAGTGAATGGCTTCCGGCTTTCCAAAGTCCTCATGGACGGTGGAAGCAGCATCAACATCCTGTACGCCGACACGTTCAGGCGTATGAACATATCCGAAACAAGGCTCCACCCGTCGAAGACCACTTTCCATGGCATCGTTCCAGGAAAATCCGCTAAGCCGCTAGGCCGGATCGGTCTTACGGTAGTCTTTGGAACAGATAAGAACTTCCGCAAGGAAGTACTATTTTTCGAAGTCGTGGATTTCAAGAGTCCTTTCCATGCAATTTTTGGGCGACCCGCGTTCGCCAAATTCATGGCTAGACCTTGTTACACGTATTTGAAGCTAAAAATGCCAGGACCTAAGGGAGTCCTTACAATCAACGGTGACCTAGAGAAAGCCGCAGAATGTGAGAAAGGTGGATCCGTCTTCGCCGAAAATGCAGTTTGCAAAGAAGAATTTGCAGAGATCAAAAAGACAGCGAATCCCAAGGATGTCACACTCACCAAAAGGCCTGCTGACGACGCTGGTTTAACTTTCGAATCGGCTCAGGGTACAAAGAAGTTTGTGCTCGATCCGGCTGATCCTTCCAAGACAGCTTGTATCGGCAAACACACATGGATTCCAAATAGGAAAGCGCGCTCATCGAGTTCCTCCGTGAGAATCGGGACATCTTCGCCTGGCAGCCCTCTGATATGCCAGGTGTCCCGAGGGAACTCGCTGAACACAGCCTCAACGTCAACAAAAACGCTAGGCCGGTCAAGCAGATGCTCCGACGTTTTGCCGAGGAGCGGCGTCGGGTTATCGGCGAGGAAATCGCCCGGCTTCTCGCTGCAGGATTCATCATTGAAGTATTCCATCCAGAGTGGCTTGCCAACCCCTTGTTGGTATTGAAGAAAAACGGCACTTGGCGCATGTGTATCGATTACACAGGTCTTAACAAGGCTTGCCCAAAAGATCCGTTCGCGCTACCTCGAATCGATCAGGTAATCGACGCCACAGCTGGTTGTGAGATATTATGTTTTCTGGATGCCTATTCAGGTTATCGCCAGATCAAGATGAACGTGGATGATCAAGAGAAGAGCTCGTTCATCACACCTTATGGAGCTTTCTGCTACGTTACAATGCCCTTCGGCTTGAAGAATGCCGGAGCAACGTATCAGAGATGCATCCAGAAGTGCTTGCACGAGCAGATTGGTCGTAATGTCCATGCATATGTGGATGACATTGTCATCAAAACACAGAAGAAAGGCGATTTAATCGCTGACCTAGAAGAGACATTTACCAACCTGCGCAAGTTCAACATGAAGCTGAACCCAACAAAGTGCGTCTTTGGCGTACCTGCTGGGAAATTGCTGGGCTTCATCGTCTCCGAAAGGGGAATAGAAGTCAATCCAGACAAAATCGAGGCTATTGTCAAAATGAAAAAGCCGAGTTGTGTTCGAGACGTTCAGCGGCTTACTGGTTGCATAGCAGCGGTAAGTCGGTTCGTTTCCCGGCTCGGCGAAAAGGCTTTACCTCTGTACAAGCTGCTAAAGAAAGCCGATAAATTTGTCTGGAACGACGAAGCGGACGAAGCATTTGAGGCTCTAAAGAAGATGCTATCTTCTGCTCCTGTCCTCACAGCACCTCTCCCGAGAGAGCCAATGCTGCTATATATCTCTGCTACCAACCGTGTCGTCCGTGTCGTCATGGTGGTCGAGCGGAAAGAAAGCGGCAAAGCACACAGCGTGCAGCGCCCAGTTTATTACATCAGTGAAGTTCTGTCTGAGTCCAAGGAGCGTTACCCACATTACCAGAAGCTTGTCTATGGAGTGTACATGGCAGCTCGCAAACTCAAGCACTACTTCCAAGAACACAACATCACGGTCATCAGCGAGGCTCCGTTGGCTGATTTAATCAACAACCGAGAAGCAACGGGCCGTGTTGCAAAATGGGCTATCATATTGGCAGCTCACAACATCGATTATAAACCAAGGACGGCAATCAAAGCACAAGCCTTGGTCGATTTCCTGGCAGATTGGAGGGAAACCCAAGATCCGGCAGGAGATTCAGATGAGAAATATTGGACCATGTACTTTGACGGATCAAAGCTCATCAAGGGCTCTGGGGCTGGTGTGGTCCTAGAATCACCTAAAGGTGGCCGTCTTAAGTATGTTCTCTAAATACATTTCACGACAACTAACAACGTCACGGAGTACGAAGCACTCCTCCATGGTCTACGTATGGCCAAAGAGATGGGAATAGAGCGAATCTATTGCAAAGGAGATTCTGATCTAGTTGTCCAACAGTGTAGTGGGACATATGATACGGTGGATCCCAACATGGCGGCTTACAGGCAAGCCGTGGACAAAATCGGCGAACACTTCGCCGGCTTTGAGTTCGAACTCATTGATAGGCGAAAAAATGAAGCAGCTGATGCATTATCAAGATATGGTTCGTCTAGAGCAATTGTGCCAAGTGGTATCTTCCTGGAACACCTTTACAAGCCTTCAATACCGGCGAAGACAGAGGCCGCAACGGCTAACTCGGATCAAGTTATCTCGGCGTTGGTCGCCGTCTTTGCTGCTAAGCCGGATTGGACAGAGCCTTACCTGGCTTATCTATTACACCAGGAGTTACCCTCCGATGAGGTCGTTGCACGAAAGATCGTGCGCCGCGCTAAAGCTTACACCATCATCAACGGCCTTCTTTACAAACGAAGTGCATCTGGCGTATTTCTGCGTTGTGTTTCCCCGGATGAAGGAAAAGAGATCTTAAAGGAAATACATGCTGGAGAGTGTGGTCACCACGCATCATCAAGAGCTTTGGTGGCAAAAGCTTTCCGGCACGGATTCTTCTGGCTTTCGGCTCATGCCGATGCAATTGAAATAGTTGACAAGTGTGTTGGATGTCACACTAGTAGGAAAACCCAATTCTATGAAAGCTTATTCTGTGGCGCACCTTATAGCCGTGCGCCACAGAATAAGGCTATTCTGTGGCGCACCACCACAGAATAGCCTTATTCTGTGGCGCACGGCTATAAGGTGCGCCACAGAATAAGCGCGGGCCCCACACCAACGAACGGGTCTGCCACTTTTGACCTTATTCTGTGGCGCACTGGGTCAGGTGCGCCACAGAATATGTTTATTCTGTGGCGCATCCATGCAGGTGCGCCACAGAAGAACGCCTAGATAAGCAGAATGACAGGAGGACGTGGATGACGAAAGACGGCATTTATCCGTTTCCGGAGCGGATCAGGAAGAAGGATCCATCATACGGGTTTTTCTCTATTTGATCTTTTTGTGGTAAGTTGATATAAAATATGAGGCATGATTTTTGTAAGTTGATACCAGTTAAGTATGAGGCATGATTGTTAGTTGACCTTAGCTAATTCATTTCTAGAATGCCGATGATTAAAATGTTGTGACACTATGTGACGCAGAGATGGCGTCAGTGAAACTTGTGATATGCAGGAATACAAACTCAAGGGCCTCTCGGCAAACCGTTCCCGGCGCCGCTCCGCTCGTAGCGCTCGCGAAGAAGGCTACATGAGATCGTCGTGTTCCCGCTATTGCTCACCGTCAACGCCGAGATGTAATCTATTCGATCCTAGTGTAGGCGGTGAACACTTCATTTTGTAACGTGGGCAACGATTCGATGAACTTTTGTATATCTCAACAATTGTGTAAAACTTCCGCACTTTTGTATCAACTTGTGATGACATATATTAGTAATGTGTTTGTTTTGATATATCTGTGAAAATATATCTCTGTTTCTGTTATATCTGTGTAAATATGAAATATACATGTATTCTGGTATTATACTGGTATTTGTATGAATATACGGGTACAGTACTGCGCAGTAATTCTGTGGCGCACCCATGACTATTCTGTGGCGCACCCTATTCTGTGGCGCATGGTTACACGGGTGCGCCACAGAATAGTTATTCTGTGGCGCACCAGTCACGGTGCGCCACAGAATAGCCACTATTCTGTGGCGCATGGGTGGTGCGCCACAGAATAGCTTATTTAGTGGCGACTATTCTGTGGCGCACCACCCATGCGCCACAGAATAGCAAAATGGTGCGCCACAGAAAAGCTTTTCTGTACTAGTGTCAGAAGTATGCACACCAGCCACATATGCCGGGAGAAGCACTGAGAACCATACCAATCACATGGCCCTTTGCTGTATGGGGGATTGATATGGTTGGACCTTTCAAAAGGGCAAGAGGAGGCGTCACCCACCTGCTCGTAGCAGTCGATAAATTCTCAAAGTGGGTTGAAGCCAAGCCGATCAAGAAGCTAGACGCCACCACAGCAACGCGATTTCTGAAGGAGATCATCTACAGATTCGGGTACCCACACAGTATAATTACTGATAACGGGTCCAACTTCAGGGGCAAGTTTGCCACACACTGTCGACGCAATGGAATTCGTCTTGACCTAGCATCTGTTGCGCATCCCGAATCAAATGGCCAAGCCGAACGGGCTAACCAGATGATCTTGAGAGGGATAAAGCCGCGTCTTTTGGAACCTCTCCAACGCGCGGCTGGAGCATGGCTAGACGAATTACCATCGGTGTTGTGGAGCATCCGTACAACGCCTAACAGATCGACGGGTTACACACCTTTCTTTCTGGTTTACGGTGCAGAAGCCGTTATGCCTTGTGATATCATACACGATTCACCTCGCATATCGGCTTATATTGAAGTAGATAACAAAATTAATAGAGAGCTTGCCCTGGATCTCCTTGAGGAAGAGCGTGACCTAGCTGATTCAAGATCGGCAGTTTATCAGCAGAACATGCGCCGCTATCACAGCCGCCGGGTTAGAGGACGCTCCTTTGTGGAAGGCGACCTAGTGCTACGCTAGATCCAGAAGAAGGAGAAGATGCACAAATTATCTCCCCCATGGGAAGAACCGTTTGTCGTGAGCAAAGTGCTCAACAACGAAAGCTATTACCTTGTCGACGTGCGCGACAGGTTTATCGGCAAAGGAAGGAAATGCAAGCGCATGGAGCCGGAAGAAAAGCCGCGCCCATGGAATATAAAATTGCTTCGTCCCTTCCACACTTAAAATTAGTATCTTTGTAATACTTTCGATGAATTGATCAATAAAATAAAGCCGGCAGCCCTAGGACCGCCTTAGGGTTTGTCGTTTCAGCTCCGCTGTGTGAGTTTATGAGTCTTTAATTTTCTGATTGATCTTAAGGATTGTTCAAGGCAACTAAAACGCCACTGAGGCTTAGTTCGCATCTTGACGCCTTAGCCACTGAGGCAAACACTTATGTGTATAAAAAAGTTCTACACAAGTATGGCTCGATTTGAGAAAATACTAAGTAATGGGTACGGCTTCACTTTCCGACGGCTTTGCTTGCCACTGAGGCCCTAGCCGATCGATGGGGTGGATCGTATTTGCCATGAAATACAGTTATTTTATCAATAGACTACTTGGCGGAAATAAGAACAAATAAAACATAACACCGAGTTATGCGTGCCACATGCCGGCACGCTGGCTTAAAACAACTGAATATGTTAACCAAGCCGCCTAACGCTGTGACTTGGGTGAGACATTGTATCACGGCCACACAGACCACTGGCAAAACAACCAAAGTTTTGTGCACCTGGAGAGTGCATCTACTGTGGATCAGCTAAGGAAGAGGCACCCTTACCCTTGGCGTCTGGAGCTGCTGGACGGTGTGGCGCAGGGGCATCAGGTGTTGCTGTTGAAGGAGCTTGGGCTGGAGTGGAGTACTTGGTGCTAGGAAGGCGAGTGCCATCTAGCTTATACCTGTTGAAGTACGTGTCCACATTCAGACCATCGGTGAGGATGGTGGCGTAGCCCTTCACTCTTTCCTTGGCGTGTTTCCAGTCTTCTGCCGTGAAAGGAGCACCACTATTCTTCTTATCCGGGATCCCCTCCGCCACCTGCTTCAAGGACAAGCCGGGATAATGCGCCATTACGCGAGCAAATGCGCGTGCCGCACCCATCCGGGCACTAGATAATTTCCAGTCCTTGATCATAAGAGGGGCCTGGGCGAATAGCTCTGCAAAGTTTGATGCATTGATGGTAACCTCCGTGGATTTATTCAGAAGGAGACGCATCACGTCTGTGCTAGCTTTGGCAAGAACCGGGCAGAGGGTCAGTAGCTTCTTCATCCGCGTCTCCGGTTTGGCAGATAGAATCGCAGCTGATTCTCCTGCATACAAACCAAACGGCTTGGTGAAAACAAAAATAACATGGTGTAAAGCACATGTGCAATGAAGAAATTTGTCAAGTGGCTTACCAAACATGCCCTGGCAGAGGAGCTTGATCTGCTCCATAAACAAGGATATCCTCCTCGAGGCAAGGATTTGCTCCTGGTTTGCCTTGGCGAGATCGTTGTCCTTGAGGGCAAGGGTTTTGCTGTAGCTCTCTTGGTTTATCTTCATCTGCTTCTCCATAGCCTCGTATTCGGAGCGCAATTTGACCAGTGCTTGTTCAGCATTGGTGTCCTTTTCAGGAACTTTCGACTTGGCGTCTTCGGCTTCTTTTAAAGCCGAGGCCAGCTGCTCCTTGAGACTGTTAATCTCATCGGCCTGTCGCATAATAGTGCTCTTGGCCTCCAGCAATTCTTTTTCCAAAACTTCGTGTTCTTTCTGCATAAAGATCATGAAAAGGGAATAAGTACAAACCGGCTTGTTGAGCAAGCCTGGTAATAAACACTTGGGGGCTGAGTGAAAAATGACATATGAAATTCAAGACTGCTAGTACCAAAGTTGTCAATGTGAAATAAACAACATTGGCACTTGGGGGCTACAGGTGTTTGAATTTTTTTGTCATATATGATAAAATCATAACTCTGTCCAAGTCCTAAGCCGATAGGTGCTCTATGACGGCTTAGCACTTGGGGGCTACAGGTATTTGAAAGAATAACCTACTAATGCTACTAAAATGTCTATGTATGATTGACAGATGAATTGGCTTGCCTAAAGATTCAAGATATTTTTGCAAATAACTTAAATCTTGGGGGCTAATGGAGGAAATCACTGAAGATTACCTTCTTGGCTGCCTCCAGCTCCTTCACCAAGCCGGCCTGCCTGATCCTCCATGCACTGGCTTCAGTCCAGAAATTGTTCATGCCTTCTTCAAATGTCCCTGGAACAGGGACACTGGTTGCATTGGAGGGTGGAGGTTGCATTGGGCTTGGTGAGGGGTAGCTTGGTGACGCAACTCGTAGAGGGGTCACGAGCTCAGCTTGTGGGAAGGTGGAGGCAGTGGCAGCATTAACAGAGGGGTTGGTGCCGGCATCATCAGCTAAGCCGGCACCAACAACAGAACTGCAACAAAGAAAAAGACAACGAAGTGTCAAGGAGGTTAAGCTATTGGTTCATTGGCAACTAGCAATGAAAACAAAGTTGAAACAAAGATAACTTACCCTTGTACAACTGGGGGTAGGGAATCATCACTTTGCCCTGATGACAGGGCAATGGTATCTTCAGCAAACATCGTCTCGGGGTGGACAGGGTCGCCCTCAGAAAGGGGGTCCTCAAGCTCATGGTGGGACGAGGAGCTCGAGTCATCGTCAACGTAAGGATCGCCGCTTTTGACAAGCCGGCGCCTCTTGGGAGTGACTTGGCGACCGGCAGGAGCCTTGACACCTTTGCACTTCCTGAGACGGAAGGCGATCGTAAGGTCCTCGGAAGGGCTACCTGAAGGGGAGGATGCACGTGCTGATCCCTCCCCGGACGCAGTGTTGTCCGACAATTCGACAGGAGCAGAAGATGATGACGTGTCTCCAACTTTGACGGCTTCCAGCGAAACGCCGTCAGCAACGTCAGGGTTGTCGATGATGGGGCAGTTGTTGTCCTAGAAATCCTGAGGAAATCAAGAGAAATCAAAGATAGTACAAATAAGAAAGCCGGAAGCCGGACAGAAAGCAAAGATGATCAAGCTGATATGCAAAAGAGAAAATCAAAATACAAAAGAGCAAAAGTCAGGTACCTCAGAGGGGATCTGATTAGCGATGACGGGTGGAAGCCCGCCAATATCAAGCGTCTCGATCGAATCGAGGGTGATGAGCTTGAAGTAGTAGGAGAGCATCTCCACGTCAGTAGGCACGTCATCCCAACGACCTGGGTCGTTGGGAGTGCCGGTGTATTGCCACAAGTTAAGTGGGCGGATGCTGAGGGGCTGCACCTTCAGCTTCACCCAGCACTCTACCAAGTTCTTGGAGCGCAGGCCTTTGCGGAGAAGAACCCGGATCCTGTTGTGGATCGGCTTCAGCTGGTCAATCTCCGCTGTCGTAAGCCTTTTCTTCAGATTTGGGTGCGCTACGAAGGAACCCTCAGAGTAAGCCGGGAAATCAGGTTCCCCCTCCGGCGCTCGCGCTGAGCAGTAAAAGAAGGAGTATTGCCAGTCCGGGATCTTGGACGGCACATTAGGGAGGGGGAAAAGAGACCCGGGGCGGTGCTGGAAGGAGATGGCGCCGCATTGGAGGATCTCACCTCCAGATTCAGTCCTCTGCTCCTTGCAGAGCAACAGAGACCGCCATAGCTCGACGGTGGGCTTGATGCAGAGGTAGGACTTGCACAAACTGGTGAACATCATCACGTAGGTGATGGAGTTTGGGCCGACGTCGTGAGGACGGAGGTGGAAGAAGTCGAAGAGCTGGCGCATGAACAAGCTCCCCGGTGGGGAGAAGCCGCGGTCCAGCCACCGCGTGAAGAAGACCTTTTCGCCGGGTTGGGGTGCCGGCGCCTCCTCGTCTCCCGGGGCGCGCCATTCACCCTTGGCTTTGGGCGGGAGGATGTTGTCGTTAGCGAACCCCTCGAGCAGGGATTCCGCCACCACCGATTCCCCCCAGTTGCACGAACTGGGAGGGGCCGCCGCGCTTTTCTTCGATGGCTTGGGTCCCATTGTGGGATCCGAGGTGGGGGGAGAGTGACGGCGCGGAGATTTGCGGCGTGAGGAAGAAGATGAATGGTGGCGGCGCGGAGAGAGGAGAAGATGAGAACAAGATAATCTCGAAGATTTCTTTCCCTTTTATGAGGATCTCTCCGACGCTTGGAAAACCACACGGTGCGAAAGATTAGGGAGCCTTACAGTTAAGGGACTCCTCGATTTTCGCACGCAAAATTAATGGCCGTTGTGTCGCTTCAAACCAACAGTGCCGAAAATGCCGTTTGGGTGCGCCGTGCTGACATAAGCGTACGCGTGGCGGCTAGATATGACGGCACAAATTTACAATGAGAAGACGTGGGTCGTGCCATGCGACGCAAGCGTTGAAAGGGCACGATATGCCTTGACTGGTATCGTTGATTAAAAATTAGCGGTTTGATCGGTCAAAATTAAAAATATATTCAGAATATTTCTGAGAGATCGAAGGAGGATTCGGCTTGCTGAAAGCCGGATAATTGAAAGCATAAAGCTGTCAAGATTGATAACGTTCTGCCTGAAAGACTTGAGCCGGGGCAACATTGAGTTGCGCGATTTGAAACCCGGGCGTTAACTTGATTTGAGCAATGTTTCCTTCTTCATGTTTGTTTCAAGAGCTCGTCCAGGACAGGAATAACTTCTTGAGGAAATTATGATGATATGACGGAATCAAGAAGACAGCCCTAGAGTCGCTCGGGGGCTAATGACGTGGGAATACTAACCAGGTAGGCCCACAAAGGCGTAAACAAACATGGCCGGCATACGATTGAAGGCGGTTCATGGAAGTTCACGAAGATTCTAGCAAGACGGTGACTACGGATTGACGTGCAAGACATTGAAGCATAGCCCGGCTTGTATAGGAACTCTACATTGAGTTAGACTAGGTTTGTAAGCTCTGGCCTGCTATGCATATAAAGCCGGCCAGAACCACCCTTGAGGGTATCCAACGTAGAAACAGTCAATCGCTTCACGCGAAACCAATCTCGCCGTCTTAGTCTAACTAAGCCGCCGAGATCTTATAACCTGTTCTGTTCCGGATCAATACAATACAAGCAGGAGTAGGTCTTTACCTCCCTCAGGAGGGGCCGAACCTGGGTACATCGTCTTGTGCCCAATCCCGAACTCGAAGTCCTCCGCTATCGCCAAAGCTTCACCCTTCGTAAGCCATCCTATAATGGCATATGCCGTGAATAAACCACGACACTCTCAAAATTCCAAACAATAGCATCATCATCATCAGTAAACTGAATAGATTGAGCAATGTTAAGGACTTCATACCACTTGACTAAAAGGTCATGAGTAAAGCATCTTCTAAAGGTCACCTTAAGTTGTTCCCCATCCCAAATATCAGAAATGCAAGCAGTTTTTTCACTAACAATCACATACAATTCCCAATACTGGATGGAAAGACTACAGGACCCAAACCATTGATCTTCCCAAAATTTTACTTTCCTCCCATTGCCAACTTTCCAGGAGTAACCAATTTTAGCAGCTTTAGCTGCCCATAGTACTCCTTTCCAGAAGGGAGATACACCAACAGAAGAAGAGTCAAACAAATTAGGAGAATTCACATTATATTTATGATCAATAATTTGTTTCCAAAGCTTATTATCATCTAAATGGTACCTCTTTATCCAAGAGGCAAGGAGACACAAATTCATCTCAGCTAGATTGGGAATGCCTAGACCCCCAAATTCCTTCTTCTGGGAGACCAGCCCCCAAATAGCAAGATGATACTTAAAATGTCCCTCATAATCATCCCACAAACAGTGGGCCATCTGAGAGTTCATCAATTTAATAGTCCATTTGGGAAATTTGATTACACTCAACAAATATAAATGGATACTAGCAAGGACACTCCTAACTAATTCTACCCTAGCAGCATGACTTAGGAGCTTTCCTCTCCAACCAGATGCCCTTTTGAGGAGGCTGTCTACAATAGGTTGTAGATCTTCCTTCCTCAATTTGCTGTGATGTAGGGGAACCCCTAAATATTTAATAGGGAAACTACCCAGCTTACAACACAAAGACTGAGCAAAAAGCTGAGCTTCCACCATATCAACATCTCCGATTTGTTCAGTTATTACCACAAAGATGATACGAGTGAGTACTCATTTGCTGCTGCTGCATCTCCAAGTCAAGGAATTTACTTTACTTGTACTTGTTTAGTCACCGATCTAAATCTTGTTTCTTTCTTTCTTGTGGCTGGCTGGCTGCAGCGTCATTGAGTCCTATGCACTTCACGCACACTACACCGCCGGGTGATGCCGCTTCCGTCCCCACCACCCTGCAGATCTTCTCTGTCAAACTCCAAGAAATCAATAGTTCTTATTCGCATGATGCAAATAAAGATATAACTGGTGAACTCAGAAAAGGCAAACAAAGATGTTCATTTCACTGAACAGTACTGATGAGGGGTGAACCTCATAGAGTGGCCCGATCTTCACGAATTCTCGGTGAAAGTCGTGGATTCGAAGGGGGGGGGGGGGGGGGGGGAAGAGGGATGAACTCAACGCCACACGAAGAACACGACGAAACTCAACACACACAAACACGATACACGGTCGATTTGCTCTCACTGGTGACCACCAGTCCATCAACACCTAGAAGTAGGGCAGTGGCTAGCAACTCAAATCCAAAGGGATGAATCCACTAGGAAGGATCATCTCAACCATACAACATGGAAGGATCTTCTCAATCATACAACATGAATTGAGGTTCTTGTACAACTCATAGATGCATAAGCAAAGTCTAGGAGAGGTGGGTGATGATACAAGATCACTTCTTGGGGGAGGAGACACAAGGCTAAGAGATCCAATCTAGGGTTCTTAGTCTATCATCATCATGTCTAAGGAGCTAGGAAGGGGGTGAGGCTCTATATATAAGCCAACAACTAAAGAGGGGTAGTTTGGGGATAAATGGGTAGGCAAAAGGGAATATTCCAGGGCATCAAACCCATAGCTGGATGCAGCCAGACGAGAATCTGGCGGTGAAGTCGGCAGGCCGGACGTGGCGCCGAGTTGGGTCGGTGAGGAATCCGGCGAGCCGGGCCTGGCACCGGATTAGTTTCGGCGAGCCGGTTTCTTCTCGGTTTGCCGAATCGGTATACTGAGAGGGTTTGTTCCATTTCGCCGAGTTGATTCGGCGAGCCGAGTTGGATCCGGCGGCAGGCTCGGCTCGCCGAGTTCTGTGCCGGATTCGCCTGATCTCTTCTTCCTTCTCTTCCACGCTTCGGTCTTGTCGTATGTTGTATGATAGGGGTCCGAAGGCCACCCCGTATCAACTCCCCCCTCTTCAAAAGGAGTCGTCCTCGACTCTGTACGCTAATCGCCATGTGGAAGAGGTAGAGAGGTATGCTTGTACTTGGAGATCGCCATGTGGTCGTCCTTGGGAAGATTGTCTTGACAACTCTTCAATGGTCCTTCGCCTTCCATGAAGCCTACGAAGCTCACAATAAAAGCAGAGCAACACTCAAAGAGTAGCCAATTCATTAAGATTATAGCATGTTTCCCTAAGTAGAAGGAAGTCACCTTAGCAAGATTTCGATATAGATGTAGCTCCTTGGAGCGTAGCCATAGGTAACACTCGAAACCTCGTCTTGTCAACTCATGCCTTGTGGCGTGTGACAAGTAACCTTCATACAACAAAGACCAAGCAAAATATTTTTGTGCATGATAGTGGAGCATATCATCAATGACATGTCCTTTCTTGTTCACAACACAATTAGCATAGCACAAATATATCATGGATAATGCATATGCAAGGTCAATGTAGAAGCAATTTGTTTGAACATCATCCAAATGTGAGAACACAAAAACTCCATAAAAATTTGTAATATGGCACTCAAAGCATGTGAAAGAGCAATTGGTCAACATCTTTGATGCAATAGTGGGAGAATTTGGCAAAAACACATGAGGAGAAATATCCAAAACATAATCATTTTCGCACATAAAACTATCATGACAAAACATGTCCAAAAGAGCAATATGTGTGCACACAAACCATAGGAAAGAACAATTGTTCATCGTATTTGTTGCAACACAAGAATCAATAATATCAAAGATCATATGAATATGATAGTCACAAGCGGGACAAATACCAATAACATGCTTACAAGATCGTATGTTGCATGATAGGGGTCCGAAGGCCACCCTGTATCAAGTACTCTTTTCAAGAAAAGATGTATATCATCAACGTTACATTTCAATTAAAATAAGCTAAATCAAACAGCCAACAACTTGATGTTTCGTACAACAGCATAACAGTAGCTAGTAATGCTTCTCTTCTGAGTTTCTGTCCTTAAAACAATGTTCGCTACAGACAAATCTCTCCTATCTAAAAGAAAAATTTGGTTCCTCTCGTACGTCAAAGCCCTTCATCCCTTCGTCCACCAAATCCCTTCGTCCGACCCACGCGAAACGCTTCGTCAAATCCCCTCGCGAAAAGCTTCCGCCAGAAAAACAGGTCATAATTGACAGGGTGCCGTAATCCTCGCCTATTATTACGTCTCTAAATCTAACCAGAGGAGATCATGTCGACTCAGATAGCAGGCCACGCAAGATCCTCCAATCCGCTGCAATCACGACCGGCTGAGCCGCCGGGCCATCCACTCTAGGCAGGTGCATGATCGCCTGTCAAAGGATCGTCACGTCCGCTGCAGTCGCGTCACGCTGCGTCGCCCGGCTGCCGCGATCCGCTGCAGGTCGGCATGTCCAAGGATCACCGCCGCGCCGCCCGGCTACCGCGATCCGCTGAAGGTACGGGTACACACCATCTGCACGTGCACGCCATCGTCAGAAATTCCTTGCTGATATCAAAACTTACGTCTCCATGGCCATGATTCAGATAGTTATATACCACTCTGCCTCCGTTTGGAGCTCAGCTCTGAGTCAGGGACCTGTCGCGAGCCTCACCGCCTGGACGCCTGGTCTCGGGGGTACCTCCTGGTCCAGGATCGAGATGACCAGCGGGCGGAGGCGCATGCTGGCGGCAGCTGCCATATATTAAGGTATGCAATTTCACTAACGATGTACGTACATGACTAATTTTTCTGGGTATGCGAGTATCACTACATGAATTTTGATCCAACTAACTGTTTGGATGCTATACTACACGAATTTACTACAAAAAATTTCGAAAGCAGGATGAATGCTATGAAAAATTTGCTGGCAACCTGGTAGTGACCTCTTTCCCTGTCCTCCATAGCTCCGCTCCATGGCTTTTTTTTAATACAAACTCATGTATAAGGTTTTTAATATTTAGTCACTTTGCTGATGTTCCTTTACCCACATAACATTATAAGTAAGTTTCTTTAGTGATTACTGACATTTTTACAGTATATAGTTCATCAAAGGAAATCTATCTTCACAAGAGAATTATTTTTGTATTTTTGATTGTACAAGAAGAATTACCTCCTATGTAAGGTGCATGTTATTTGAATCATGCATTCATCCAGATCTTTATTATTGGGTTTCTTTATGGACTGAAAGATCTCATGAGTGGGGGGAGCAATATAGCCAATAGTAATTGATGATTATGTGATTTTCTGATTCTCCAAAAGGCAACAGACATATTGATATTTGGCTTTCCATTTTATAGAGATTTTGTCCATATATACGCTGGCTATTCATATGTTACGTCCCATAAGCTGTACATGATTTGGTCAAGCTCACCGGAATAGATTTTTTTTCTTGAAGTTGTTGGTTCAGTTATTTTGAGCACGAGTTACCTAAACATTTCATTAGTACAGTATTATATGTGTGGAGATTTTGTCGGTTTGTGCTTGGATAATGACATTAAACTTTTTTGATGATTTTTTGACATGTATCCTAATAATGCGAGAGGTCAGAACGTCCGCCACATTAGGATCGTCGGTTGGCCCAAAGAGTTTTCAATCACCAAGGAGAAGAAATAATCATGTGTAAAGATTTTTTTCATTTCTCCGACTTGTGTATGATCATGTGAATATTTAGATTTGAACCAGATCCTCATAATTAAGATGTCCTCACTACCATGCTTTTAATGTTTTTGTAATATCCCCGATTAGAAATGTATGTTAATTTGAGCATAATGAAGGTTAAATATCCATTGAGAAAATCACAAGGTGTACATGCCAAATCTTTGGCGGCAAAAATATACTCTTAAATTTGAAATATTTTATTTAGTATCAAGCAGAACAAATTCAGGCCAATAACATTTTCATCGCTATTATCCACATTTATGAATCTTACGCCTAACCGATTTTTTGGAGTTGCATCTCATGTCTTTAATTTGGTGATAATTATTTGGTGAAGGATTCGTCGTCCTTGTTGCTGGAGTGGATTATCGAACAGGGCTGGCGACAGCGACACGTGTCTCTGTTGACGCACCGCACAACGTGCTATAGATATGCTGAAACACGACAATTTCCGACATAGTTTTTGTCACCCGTTGCAACGCACGGGCATATTACCTAGTAGGCCAAAACATCTCTTTCATTTGTGACGACAGAGGATAACATACACAGCAATATAGAGTAGCATTCCATTATTATAACTACAGCTGCAATTACACTTTGTCCCTGTAGGCTGCAGAGTTATGGTGCATGTCAATTGCCTGCACAACAAAGTCTGCTGTTAGTTCAGCGTCATGTACAAAATGTTCCTCTGAAATTTTTCATGAAAAAAAAGATCATTTCAGCGTCATGTGCAAAAAAGATGTGTTTAGTGTCAAAAAGTTACTTAAACTTGTCTTTTGGTACAAACTGCTAAAGTACTCCCTTTTTCATACATTTATATATTTTTAAGGATAGCTTTGACATCCAGAAGTATACTCTTCAAAATAAATTCAATCCTGGGGTGCCCAAACAGTTCTTTTGCTGTTAGTTGTCACTACATTACAGACACAGGATTGGTGATGTCCAGAAAACAAATTGCCACTGAGTTCCAGTAGTACTGCCAGAGATTCAAACACGAAGCGAAACATCGATTTTTATAAATGGTAATCATTGTCTTCCTTTTTGAACAGAACCTGAATTAGAATAATGGATCAATGGGTCTAACTAAGCATACTGTGTTTCAGACTTGACAGTATCTCACCAAGGTATTTGTCCTTCCCTTGTGCAACCAAGAACACTACTCCCTCCGTTTACTAATATAAGACGTTTTAGCAAACTAAGACATTTCATGGCTGGATACATCTCAAATCAATATCCCAAAAAAGTTCATATAGGAACTTGTGGATTTATGTGTTGATAATAGCGAAGACAAGGAAATGCAAAGTTATGAATCATATCGTGGAAGGGAGACAGTTAGCTATATATAGTCTTTATGATGCATAATAGGCGTATATACCACCATATTATAAAACAATTACTAGTCCCATCATTTTAGGGTATTAAGCTGAGATACGTCGTGCACAATAATTAAATAGGTTAATATCTCCCAAGCCTACATGACACATTAGGAAAATAAGCCATCTTTATGTAAAGTATGAATCAAGTTACCAAATGGTCAGGTCATTCATGTAAGAAGGTTTGCAAGCAGTGCACCTTTTGGAAAGGTGCCCGAAGTTATCATATTATCATATTGCCTGAAGTTCATTACCTGTTTTCATGCTGGTACCTTCAAACATCATCAAGACTGCGAAAATGATGCAGGGCGTGGAGGCTGGCTAACTTCCTTGCTGCCCTCCATCATCATAACAACGCTTTTCATGGCTGGGCGCATCACTGGCATGTTCTGTGTGCACCAGATACCAACCTTCAACATCCGCTCAAGCTCAGCCTCTTCGATGCATGCGTCATCCGCCACTTTCTTTGTTTCTCCGAACATTACACACTCATAGGCCCACTCAGAAATGTTGTACTCACTCCCGGCCCGCTTCAACTCCATGCTCCTCTTACAGCTTATGATCTCAAGGAGCATGATGCCATAGCTGTAGACATCGACCTTCACGGTGATCGCTGTGTTCTTGCTCCATTCTGGTGCGAGGTATCCTCTTGTGCCTCGGATACCAGTGAGTGTATTTGTCTGGTTTCCAATCAATAGCTTTGCAAGCCCAAAGTCAGCAATCTTGGCTATCCCTGATCTGTCGATGAGTATATTCTCTGGTTTGATATCGCAGTGGATTATTGGGTTCTGTATCTCTTCATGCAGGTAGTGCAGCCCCCTCGCTACATCTAGTGCAATTGCAACCCTCTTGCTCCAGCTAGGCCGTACATCCGAGTTGAAGAGGATGTTTGCAAGGGATCCATTCGGCATATACTCATACACCAGCAGGTGGCACGTGCTCTCTTTACAAAAACCAAGCAGGTGCAGCAGGTTCCGGTGGTGTGTTCTTGCAATTGCACGTACCTCCCTGTGAAATTCCCGCTCCCCTTCTTCAGCCATCTTCTCGAGCCTCTTCACTGCAATCTCCTTGTTGATGTTGGCCAGGACACCCTTAAACACCGTACCATAAGCGCCCCTACCAAGCTCTTGGGTAAACCCATTTGTGGCCACATCTAGATCCTGAAAAGAATAGGATTGCAGGCCGACGTCCTCGTCAACCTTGCAGTCATACAGTTGTGGCGCCCTCATGTACCTCAAAGATCGTTTATGTCTGCAGATAAGAAACACAGATCCTGAGAGCACAACCAGCGAGAGGACGACCAAGGTAGCACCAGAGATCAACATGGCACCTGCTCCAGCAATTTTCGTCCTTTGGATGGCTTGGTAGGTGTAGACCTTCACAAATAGTGTGTTGTTGCTACCAGATATCCTGCCGTATCTAATTGGAACCATCTGCTTTGAGCAATATGAATCACTAAACATAGAAATCTGGCAGGCACAATCAGAGAGGCAAAGTAACTTGCAATCTTCAATGCTTGTTGTTACTGGTAGAACATCATACGCGTTCTCTGTCCAAGTAGTATTCTTCACTTCGACCATCGTGGCCAACATTCTTGTCTCCTCGTCAGAGCTGGTGTTGTTCCTCACACAACCGCTGATCGGCAATGTTCTCCAGCAACCAAGTGTGCTCTGGTTATTGCTTAAGAATTCAAAACCGGGAAGGCAAAAGCAGCTTGTTTCTCCTGTCGTGGTGAGCTGACAGAAGCTATTAGGACCACAGACACCTTTCACAAGGCAGCGATCTCCAGGAATCTGCCACGCCACCTTAATTGCAGGCTTCCCTCCCAGCCTCAAGAAAACATGTGAGTAGAGTCGTAAGATCCCATCGGCATCAACTGTCAAGCGGTAGTAATTTTCCACAGCTGGGGCAGCCCCAGAGGAGTGATTGGTCAGGAATAATGTCTTAGTATAGGAGGTGTTCTCGTCAAACATCCATAGAGTACCATTAGGATCCAAAGAAAGTGTGAGGAGGAGGCCCCTGTTGGAAGTGCCAGTAGACCAGTATGAACTATCAGCGTCAATTGTACCAGCAGGGTAGATCACAAGATTGCCGTCTTGTTGATTTGCAAGATAATACTTCCCCTTAGCATGGTTACTCTCGGAGACACTTGAGAACAGCTGCGAACCAGGAGGCAGGTTCTGGCCTGGCAACAAAGTGTCGGTCGGAGAGTAAAAAGTAGACCATATTACCTTCCCGTTCATGTCATACAACACAAAATTACCGGTGTTCAACATGGCAGCAGAGGTAGCCGGAGTAGAGCTTTCAGATATGGGATTCAGTTGGCTACCTGGACTTGATGGAGTTAGGGACCACTGGAGTGCACCACCATATCCTAAAGTAACAGAACCACCAGCAATTGGGGGATCATCTCGGTTGGCAGCCCACACAATGACCCTTGATTCACCGGCTATAAGCCACACCCCAATAGCAAATGCTTCACCCTCAGGGTAGAAACCGAATGCAAAGCGCCCCGAAGAGGAGGACCAACTCTGAGTGCCGCTTGTTTTGATGGAGGAACCCAAAGCAATCATTCTCTCATTGGTCAAAGCTCTGGTAACCATAATAGATATGCTTGTAGAATACAACACGAGCACTAGAGATAGGAGGAAAATATATGGGGGCATTGTTGAGGCAGAAGAGTATTGCAGTTCCTTGGGGCGATAGTTGTATGCTATAAAAAAAACTAGTAGCTCTAAAACGAGAGAATGGATTTTTTAGACCCTGCGGTGAAGTCGATTTAAGAAGTTCAATAATGGCTACCATGTTTGCAGTCAAGGATAGTGACAGAAAGAGATATGTGGTCTCAGAGCACTGGACAAATCCTCAGTCTAGTCGCTAGTAGACTTGGACAGAGTCAAGTCAACAGTTCACACTGATATTGGGTTTTCAGATTAAGACCACGAATTGATATGATGTCATAAAAATGGTAAAACTAGCTGTTGTGCTATCATTACCCGCCCTTTGAATACAGTAGAGGTTTAGTTACACTGGTTAAGGCAAAGATGCAAAGAACATGATGAAATCCTATAATCACTGGAGATGATTTGTCTCTTTGAAAAAGTAGACCATTTCATCTGTTGAATATCTAATTAATTCTCATTCCAACTCATTAGTGAAATACTGAAATTATTCTGGAGGGCTCTTTGCTTTACAAATGTAATGTAAAAAATACACCAAGTTCGTATAAATGTGTAATGAAATACACGGAGAAAATGAATCATCCAATAGCAAAACTGACAGAATAAGGCATCTTTAAAACTGCATGTATACAGTGAGCAGGCAAAGTTTAATGGCAGCTAATCTACAATCAGAGTAAAATCAAGATTTCTCAAATAGTTAACACATGCATAGCTTGTTTGAACTGGAAAAAAAGAGTTCAGTTATGCAATTGTAAATCAGGAAATATGGGATGCCTATTTATGCAATCCTGATGACACACAATCCCAAAATGGCATCCTAACCCAATACTTCCAGACCCCCAAATTTCAAAGTGTTGAGGAAATAGTATGACAAAAAAAAACTACAACGGGTGTTAGGGTTCAGCAGCTTATCAACAAGCAAGCGCCTTATCTTTATTTATGCAAAATCTTCTGAGTTTGATGATGCAACCGCGGTAGCCTGCCAGGAACCCCTATTATCCCATATTCACGATACCTATATATTGAATTCGAAAGTAATGGTTGTCGCTGTTTGATTGGGTTACAGTCAATTATGTTAATTTGCTAACTAAGCTGAGGCAGATTAGTGTGATCAAGATAGGAATCTCGCACCTCCAAGTCTGAACTGAGAAACTCAACATCAAATACATCATGATTTCATCGTGTGCATCTAATTATTCTTTGCCTCAAAAACCGTTAGTGATTTATACACAGTAAGGAAAAGACCAGGACCTGGACTAGGCAAAAGTACCAATTTAGTCAATAACTGGCAAGAACTGAAAGTAACACAGGAGGAAAAAAAGAATTTTTTTAGAGGACCAATAGCAAAGAGATGACATGGTCATAGATTCGATATTTCGGCGTACCAGCAACGTTGTGGCAGTCAGTAAAGATTTTGTGTGATCGGCCACCTTCGTTGTAGATGACCAAACTGAAAAGTCTCTGGATCTCACAGGTTGAAATACCCATCTGGTACTGAAGCATCCGGAGAGTAGCCCCGATTTCTGCAAGCAGGAAACAAATACAAACTTGTATGGCAAATGTAGCATGACCTGTGACAGCTAGTGAAGATTTTGGAGCAGAACCGACGATCTATAGATTCATAGGGAAATTTCGCCGGAGAGACTAGTAAAAAACTAGATATAAGAACCACATCCCATAAAGTCGCGTTGAGGAGAGGGAGGGTAGTGGGTAGTGAAGGAGAAATGCGATGGGCAACCGCACGCGCAGACCTAATACCGGGGTCGGAGCAGGTTCGGTGGCGAGAGCTCAATCTGCGTCGGCTCTTCGCTTCGCCGATGGCGGCGGCGGCTGCCGCCCGTGGGGGAGCGCAGAAGTATTTGGGGCGTGTTGCTGTCACTGGGCCGGCCCTGAGCCGGTGCAACTAGAAAAGTAAGCCCCCAAACTAGAGCCAGCGGTCCCCCTCAAAAAAACAAAAAAATTGAGCCAGCGGCCGCCGGAAAATGGCTTTGAACCCGTCCTCCGGAGGACTTTATTTAAAAAATTCGAAAACTTGATTTTAAAGTTTCAAAAAAATCAAAGAAAAATACGATGTAGCAAACTATGTCCACTACAAGTGCAAATTTTTAATGTGAAATACTTTGTATTTTAGGCTCAGCAAAAAAAGACAAATTTGACAATTTTTGGAAGATTCAAAAGTTGTCCTGTTCACGCTCCCAGATTTGTATTTTTGTCATTTTTGCTGAGGATAGAATAATTGGTATTTTGTATTGAAATTTTACACACGGGTAGGATAAATCATAAGCAACAGCATGGTATTTTTTGAATTTTTAAAACTTTAAATTTGACTTTTTAAGGATTTCGAAAAAGTCCACCGTGGTGGACGGGCTCTATATCGACGCACTCCAGCAGCCGACTATATAAAGCTGTCATATTATCAACAGCCGGCTGTATAATCACTCTTAGAACTACTCCTACAATAGAGTTGCCTATAAGGTTGGCTATTAGACTAGTATTTTTTTCTCATTTTCTCTCTTTCTCGGTCATAGCATTTAATAATTTTGTCTAAGGATATGCGTAGAGATTGGCTCTTACACGAGAGCTCACTCTTTTTTTTTCTTGTCTCTCCTCCACATAGGCAAAAATGCAATATCAGCAGGCTTATAGTCCATTATTGTACTTGCTCTCATGCAACAAGTCAGTCAACGAGCGAGCTACCCGCTCCGCATCGAGCACTGTGGCGATGCTACATATGGAATCAAGTAAACCCGCATGGCGCGCAGGCGGACTAAGAGCATACCCAACGACCCAACTCATTTCGGACATCGAATCAGCCCGATTCAGTCCGTTTTGGGGCAGGTCCACGCCCATCTGTCCTCCCTTGTCTCCGCCCGAACCCACTGGGGCGGAGCATTTATTTTTTTATTTCTTCCTCCACCTAGCTTCCGTAGCCCCCTGCAATTGCACGCCCGTCACGTCGCCGGTCAGACTTCCTGCGCGCGCCAGTCAGGTTTCCTGCGTGGTTGCCGAGTTCCCGCACGCGCTCGCCTGTTTCCCGCGTGCGCCGGTCTAGTTTCACGTGCGCTGGCCTTTCCCGCCCTCTCCGCCTCTAGCTGCAAAAGGGGGCCGCGGCGACGGCAATGGGCACACCAGCCACCATGCCTCGCCGTCTCCCTATCACCTGGGCCATGTTGTCCTCTGCAGCCCGTGCCCGCTACCCGAGCTCGCCGGCGAGGAGCGGTGTCGGGACCCGGGATTATAGCTATACAAATATGTTATGTGTGTTTAGACATGCTATCAACGAGGGTTACTGGGTTACCAATCCCAGGCTGAAACAGCATCGGCAGGCAGGCCGGAACACCATCGGCTCTACAACACCTCAAAGGTCCATGCAACTAAACCATAACCAAGTTTGCATAACCACAAGCTCGAATCTTAAACCCATCCCGTGCACTTCAAATTCATACACGCATTGTGCACGAGCTAGGTAACCAAAACTGATATCACAACAGTGACTCTACGACTTAAGAAGTATTATTATAAACTCTTAGAAGAGTACTAATAGGTACTTATTAGAAACCATAGGTCACCTAATATCATTACAACAAGCAACGGAGGTAAACTATGTTATTGTCTTAGCAAACTAGCAAAGGCCTAGGAGGCCATAACATACGGCGACGACCATCCCATAGATCTCAGGCTGCTGCCTGGAAACTCCAAACTACTCGTCGATGTCTACGTAGAAACCACCATCGGATGAAGCATCATCATCTGTAGCAAAACATCAACAAAGCAAGGCTGAGTACAGGAGGTACTCCGCAAGTCTTAGGCTTCAGGGGGTTACTTTGCGTAAAGCAAGTATTCTTTCCAAAACGAGGGGGATTAGAAATTCGTCTACTCAGATCTTTTGTAAAAGGGATAAGAGAGCGACATCATCTAGCTCCATTGATCAACATATGATATCCACCAATTCATCATCAACTGAACCTATCCACTAGGATCACCCCCTCGATCCCTGAGGAAGTGTGGTGACCTAGCGTGCCACTTCATGGTATAGCACGCGAGTCGTTGGTACAACACTCACGGAACACCGTTCCACGAATATTACACCCAACAGAGTAGTACAACAGAAACATCGCAGGTCCAAGGTATGACTATATTATTCATTCAAAGATCCTTTTACAGAAGATCCTCGGAACTTCCGTGACACAATGAGCTCGTCAGGTAAGTTTCTGTTCATACCAAGATCCAAAAGAAGCAAATGATAGACTAGTCTAATACTAGATCTACCTCTAGTCCTATCTCGTTGACTAAAGGTTGACTATTTGCTCTATCAGCAACTTCTATTGGTGAGGTTCCTATCCTCGGGCATTGGATCCCATCTATGTTTATCTACTATCATAGTCTTGGGTGTATGACTTCTTTGACTCCGTTGATCTAACTCCAGCTCCTCGTAGGTGCTTTTATGGGTCTTCGAGAGTTCCACTTTTGCAGTCCCGTCATTGACTTCTACCTAAGTAAGGGTGAGGAAGTACGGATGAGTACAGGAGGTACTCAGCAAGCCCTATCTATGTGGGTGTTTTATGAATAGCCGTGGATCAGACATCCTAGGCTTGTGCATGTTTTCGAAATCGGTTTTGTTTAGAAAAGGTAAGTTTTAGATTTAGTGTCTCTATGTCATTCAGCCTTCACGGGTCATACATGACTTCGTGGAGTCCCTTTCCCGCCGCGTTCGCAGTTCCTTCCCGGAACAGGGAGTAACATGTCACAATTCAATACACTCTCGAGAGGTGCGCTACTTTACCCACAAACATCTTTAGCCTTGTTACACAACTGGAAAATGCTGGCCTGCATATTCCCATTCAGACTTTCTTTGGTCTGAGGTCCAGTCTAAAGACTCACCATTAACTAGCCTTCTCCGCGACCCCGTGATCTTTCTAAGTTCGGTCCGGAGACCTAAGTTTATCTACCAGATGGTACTTATATTCCAGTCGTTATTTCACAGCACGAAATAGGGACATTTACGGACTCCCATCCGCCGTGATTTCGCGCAAGAAATCCAGCCCGACCTCATATAAGAAGACACACGAAAGGAAGATGATCTAGTTGTTTTACCCGTCCCACAACAGGATCTGTGGTTAGCGCTGTTTATACGGCGCTAAGAATCACTGATTACATTTGTTGTTTAATCCTATAATCTTTCCCGGTACAATGGAATCTTTTCATACAAGGTTTCCACCATGTATTCCAATCATATTTCCATTTACCACATTTCTTTTCATTTTATTTATAAGGCAACAATTTCCTTGTGGAATGCAGGTAAGATGGTATTTCTTTTGAAAAGCATTTCGTAAATAAAAAATATGCAAGATTGAACTTGCCTTCTGATTGCAGGTCTTGCAATCAGCATCTTCTACCGTTATAGGATCCAAATAGCATCATCGGTCCGTCAAGGACTAATGATTAAAGGGTCAATATGCCGATGCATAATTGACATGGGTATACATCTTGGGTACCCTACCATGAGGGTACCTGGTGCACGTGACGACTGAGGCCCAATATTGAAGAGTCTATTCGAAGCCCAAAGACAAAGGCCCAAGAAGATGGAGTACCCTCCAAGATTAGACATAGGCATAGTCGGTTTAGAACTTTCCATATGTGTAAACTAGGTCGGTTAAGAACTCCCGAGACCCAGCCTATTTAAAGGCTGGGAGGGGCGCCGATCTAGGACGAGCCATACTCGAACCACCAAAGCCCTAGCGAGATCGTCGTCTCGCCGGAGCCACCTTGTAACCTCATAATCTCCACGATCAATAACAGACAAGCAGGAAGTAGGGTCTTTACCTCCACCCGAGGGGCCTGAACCTGGGTAAATCTTTGCTCTGCTTGTCAGCCGACGAAACTACCAACACTACCACGTTCTCTCCCCATAATCTCAACCCTAGGTCCTTAACCATGGGATTTGGTGAGGATACCCCTCGTCAATTGGCGCCGTCTGTGGGAAAGAATAGTGCTGGACTCACGGTTTCTTCGGTTCCATCGGAAATCGGCGACTCGCCGATCGGATCTACAAACGGCAACTCGCCGGCTGCGTCAACAAACCAGAACTCGCCAACACAGGCGGCACACGGCAACTCGCCGGCTCACTCGACAAACGGCAACACGCCAACTTCATCCGCAAAAAGCGCATCGGATCCTCTGATGGATTTCGAGCCACACTCGCCCGGATTCCAGGAGGCCTTCTCCGATCTCGAGTCAGGTTTGGGTTTAACCGTTGGTTCGTTTAATTTTTTCATCAACAAGCTTGGTGTGCAGGACTTGACGGATCCACGCCAACTCACGACTTCCGCACCCGAGGCTCCATCTGCTGCAACTCCTTCGACTGCGGATCCCTCAACTGCATCCATACCATCATCAATCCTCCAAGCTTGCTCGTCTGCAACAACCATGTCGACTCGAGAGATGAACGGCTCATCGGCGAACTCCAAGGAGAGGAGGCCGAATCAGCACACCGCACAAACGATCCCGAGATCGATCTCCCACTCGAGGATACTTTCGACTGCGGGATCTCCCTCAGCGACTTCGACGAACTCGACACTCATATCGACAGCTACGTTGACTCCGAGATCTGCACCAGCAACAACAACCTCGACTCGAGATTCATAACAACTTCGTCGACGTCGAGATGAGCATAGGCGATGAGGCATCAACAGCGAGATCCGTCCAGAGGACCACTCGACGTGCATATCGACTCCGACATGAGCCTTGATGATGATGTCGAGTCCATGACGGGACTCGAAGACACACATACATACCCTCGGGTGATACCCCAGCAGGTCTACGTCGCCATCGCCGCAGAATCATCAGATGTTGCGGCCAGCCGCGGCCTACAGAATTCCCGTGCACGGTTACCATGCCGGACGGAGTTACAACTCTCACAATCACTGCTGAGATGGCAGCAAAAGCAGACAAAGTCATCAAGGAGTGCACAATGATGCCCATGGACGCAACACGGGAGGAGATGTTGACCTTCCAGTACTTCACCTGGCAGGAAACGCTTCGACTGCACAGATCAGAGCAACACTCGAAGAACGCAAAAAGCAAGCTAGCTTGTCGAGTGCGCGCAGAAGACAACTCTCCCTGAGCTCTACCGGGCAAGCAGACACAAGACCCAGATCAAGGTTGTCACACCTCTCGCCGGAGGAGAGGGCGGCACTAACCCGCAATCTGGGCAACTCTTTCATGACATACGACGCGGAAGGAGTGCCAGTACCCAAAACTGCCGCGGGTGCTCTCTTTACCGCCGCAGCATACCTGAGGCAATCAAGCCTCCAGCTGATGACCCCAATGCAAAACTGCATCGCCAACAGATCAAATCACTCGCCTTAGCAGCAAAGGCTATACGCCAAATCCAACAGCTCCAGGAGGGAGTCGAGATCGTGCCATCATTGACACACGTCGTGAAGAGCATAATCGCAGTGGCCGTCGCCACCACTCGAAGGAAAGAAGCAGCTCACGCAGGCGCAGGTCCAGGAGCAGATCACGCAGATCTTATAGCAGCGACTCATACTCTGATCCGGAGCCTCAGTCACATGGGGCTTCATGCTTCACTCGACGAGTCCGCGAGACGCGGATGCCCAAAGGGTTCAAACTCACATCCGAACAGCCCAAGTACACGGGTCGACAGGAACCTTCCGGGTGGCTGGAAGACTACAGGCTGGCTGTTGTGTGCCAGCGGGCACAAACACCACAGCCATGCAATACATACGACTCATGCTCGAAGGCACAGCCCGCGACTGGCTCAAGGCCCTACCTTCATCAAAGTACGACTCGTGGGATCACTTCCGCGAGGACTTCATCAAAAACTTCGAGCCTCTATGTGAGCGCCCAAAAACATTTGAGGAGCTCCGAGCTTGTGTTCAACGGTCAGACGAAACGTTGAGGTCATACATCAGACGATGGACTGAGATACGCAACTCAGTCGGAGTAATTTCAGAAGATATGGCCATGGACGCATTCATAATGGGACTCGCCAGGCGAGACCTCAAAGAAGCACTTGGTCGCAAAAAGCCAACCTCTGTGGCTAACCTCTTGATGACTGCGACTGAGTGGGCAGACGGAGAAGACATGGCGCGCACCACACGTGGATCCTCACCCCGTACAATCATGAAAGCGGCAGTCGAAGCCGCAGAGACTCATACAGAGATGACCGAAGGCGCAAACGTTCAAAACGTCACTACGACGACGACAGACCCGAGTTCATGGCGGCTGGGTTCTCCACACCCCGCAACGACCAAGACAGAAGCGACCGACGGTCAGAAGATCGACGGGACACTCGAGACGATCGACGGGACAGTCGAGATGATCGCCGAGACAGTCGAGACCGCGGCCAACGCAGTGATAGCTACAAGAGGAAGGACTGGCGCAAGTCAAGATCCGGGCACAATCCGAGCGATCATTCGAAGAGAAGATGGATGCTGATTGCAGATTACACCTGTACAAAGGAGAGGACGGAAAACTGCGCTCCAATCACTCGATGAGAAACTGCAGGGAGTTCGAACAAATGGCGTCTGATTACATAAATCTCAGAAAGGCAACAGCACACACGCACACGCACCGCGCCCGTGCCTCAGCCAAACAATGTGCCAGTTCTAATGGCACCACCTCCACCACCACAGCCTCATGCAGGCGGAAACATCGCGGGTGCCATACAACCTGTACCTCGGGTGGACGAACCTCAGTACCCTCCACCCCAAGGGCAGATGTACATGATACAGAAAGGTCGCCCTTCCAACAGGGAGCAAAAACTTCGCACTCGACAAGTAAACATGGCAGTCATGTCACCTCCCGCTGTAACTGAATTCTTGAAGGGTTCTGAAACCGCAATAAGTTTCAGCAGAGAGACCACCCTCCGTCGGTTGTTCGTCCGGGCACTCTGCTCTGGTACTCGATGCGCAAATTGGAGGCTACGCCATGTCCAAGGTATTCATGGATGGGGCAGCGGCATAAACATCATCTTCGCAGATACGCTCCGCAAAATGAACAGGTCAGTCGAAAACCTGCCAAGGTCTCAAATACCTTTCACGGTATCGTCCCAGGCAAAGCAATAAGCCCAGAAGGCACCATACAACTCGACGTAACGTTCGGGGACAAAACCACTTCAGGACAGAGTCGATTGAGTTCGAAGTGTCGACTGGAAGTCACAATACCATGCTATACTTGGACGCCCGACGTTCGCTCGATTCATGGCGGTGCCACACTACGCATACCTCCAGCTAAAGATGCCTGGACCAAAAGGAGTAATCACAGTCAAGGGAACTTCCAAAAGTCTGACTCTTGCGACCGAGAATTCAGCAAAATCTCTGAGATGTTTGGCATGGAAGCAACACTCGCTGATCTAGCGGTCTCCAACGATCGAACACTTATGCCGAGCACAAAAAATGGCAGTCGACAGAGCATTCAATGCCACCAATGACACAAGGTCGCATCAGGTGCACCCGACTGACCCGACCAAGACAGTCAATGTCTCGTCGAGTCTGCCTATCGCATAGGAAAGCGCGCTCGTCGAATTCCTCCGTGAGAACTGGGATATATTTGCGTGGTGTCCAGCCGACATGCCAGGTATTCCCAGGGAATTCGCCGAGCACTCTCTACAATTATTTCCAGATGCTAAACCAGTCAAGCAAACGCGCCGCATATCCGGCCCAAAAGAACCGCAGTCGAAGCCGAAGTCGACAGACTACTCGCAGCAGGTTTCAGAAATCAAGAAGTCACAATGGGTGGCCAACCCCGTACTCGTGAGAAGAAGAACACAGATATCCTTCGGATGTGCGTAGATTTCACGGCACTCAATAAGTGTGTCCAAAGGATCACTTTCCACTACCTCGAATCGACCAGATCGTCGACTCCACCGCCGGGTGCGCTCGCTTGTCCTTCCTGGATGCTTACTCGGGTTACCACCAGATAAGGATGAAGGAAGAGGATGAAGAGAAAACGGCGTTCATAACCCCACTCGGGGTCTACTGCTACACCACAATGCCTTTCGGGCTCAAGAACGCAGGCGCAACCTACCAGCGCATGATGCAAGATTGCCTCAAGAAGCAAATTGGGCGAAACGTCCAGGTCTATGTAGATGACATCGTCATCACAACAAGGGAGGAAAACACACTACTCGATGACTTGCGAGAGACGTTCGCAAACCTCAAACGCTTCCACATCAAGCTCAACCCGAAGAAGTGCACGTTCGGCGTGCCAGCCGGAACTCCTCGGGTATCTAGTCTCAGCTCGAGGAATCGAGGCAGACCCGGAGAAAATACAGGCCATCTTGACGATGCAAAGGCCTTCAAAGCTCCATGACGTGCAAAAGTTAGCGGGTCGAGTCGCAGCACTCAGTCGATTCATCAGCAAGCTAGGCAAAAAGCACTCCCGTTCTATCGACTGATGAAGAAAGCAGACAAATTCGAGTGGACGCCAGAAGCGAAGCAGCCTTCACGGATCTCAAGCGAGTCCTCACAAGCCCTCCAATCCTCGTCGCACCAAGGGAACGCGAGCCACTATACCTATATGTCTCGCAACTAACAGGGTGGTGAGCACCGTACTGGTAGTCGAACGCAGGGAGGAGGGACACCCCAAAGCATACAACGTCCAGTCTATTACTTGAGTGAAGTGCTCTATATCAAAGCAGCGGTACCCGCACTATCAAAAGCTGGCCTACGCCGTGTTCATGTCTCAAGGAAGCTGACGCATTACTTCTCCGAGCACCCGATCACTGTAATCAGCACCTCAGGGATCGGGGACATCCTCACAAACCCCAACGCAACTGGGCGAGTAGCAAAATGGCTCATCGAGCTAGCACCACGGACATCAAGTATGATTACCCGAAGGCCATCAAAGCACAAGTCTTACCTGACTTCCACACCGAGTGGATTGAAGCTCAGCTACCAGGAGCACCAGATGTGTCCAACTCATGGACTATGTACTTTGACGGCTCGAAGAAAAACGAAGGCGCAGGCGCAGGTGTCATCCTCATCACCAAAAGGCGACAAGCTCCGCTACATCCTGCAAATGGGGTTCGAGTTCCCATCAAATAACGAAGCAGAATATGAGGCCCTGATCCATGGCATGAGGATGGCCAAAGCCCTCGGGTGCACTCGACTGATGATCTACGGTGACTCGAATCTTGTGGTGCAACAACAATGAAGGCCTGCGATGCAATCGCAGATAACATGATCGCCTACCGTGACCTGTACAACCTCATGGAGGCAGCTTCGAAGGCTGCGAGTTGCGGCACATAGGACGTGAGAGCAATGAAGAAGCAGATAAGCTAGCCAACATTGGCGCGACTAAGCACCAGTCCACCTGGTGTCTTCTTCGAGCGCATCGAGCACAGATCCATCAAAAAGAAGCGAGCACCTCCTACATCAGCCGCCAGCCAGAGCAAACACCTAGCACAGAGGACCCGCCAGTCGAGGTACTCATCGAGCCAACTTGGACTCAACCTTTCCTCGCATACATACTCCGCGGCGAGGTACCCGAAGACATAACAGAGTCACGCGTGACTCGACGATCTAAAGCATACACCGTCATCAACGGCGAACTATACAAGCGCAGCGTATCAGGTATGTTCCAACGTTGCATAGCATTTGAAGATGGCCAAGCCATCCTTCGTGATATTCATGCAGGTACTTGCGGGCATCACGCCAGCAGTCGATCACTCGTAGCCAAAGCCTTTCGCGCAGGCTTCTACTGGCCCACAGCACTCAAAGACGCGGAGGACATAGTCAAAAGGTGCATCGGCTGTCAAAAATTCGCCACAAAGCCGCACGCACCCGCATCGGCGTTGAAGACAATACCATTGGCCTGGCCCTTCGCCCAGTGGGGGCTCGATATGGTTGGGCCACTCAAAAAATCCTCCCATGGAGGGCATACTCACCTTCTGGTGGCAGTCGACAAGTTCACCAAGTGGATTGAAGCAGTCCCTATCACAAGTTCGACTGCCACTACAGCAGTCAATTTCATAAAATCCATCATATACCGCTTTGGTGTGCCAAGTAGCATCATCACTGACAACGGTACAAACTTCACGGCTGAGGAATTCAAATCCTTCTGCAAAGAGCAAGATTCACGCTCAATTATGCATCTGTGGCACACCCGCAATCCAATGGCCAAGTCGAAAAGGCCAATGGACTTGTGACGAGTGGAATCAAGAAACGCCTCCTGGTGCCACTCAAAAGGGCTGCGGGTGCTTGGGTCGGAACTCCCATCGGTGCTATGGAGCCTGCGCACAACACCCAACGCCTCAACACAATTTACCCCATTCTTCATGGTCTACGGAGCAGAGGCAATCCTGCCATCAGACGTAAGGTTCAATGCACCAAGAGTCGAAGCATACAACAAGACGATGCAGATGAAGCACTCGAAGATGCAGTCGACTACTCGAAGAAGCACGCAACACGGCGCTAGCACGCACAGCTGTCTACCAGCAAGACCTCCGCAACTATCACAGCCGTCGACTGCGTACCAGATCCTTCGAGGTTGGCGACTTGGTACTTCGACTGAAGCAAAAGAAGGTGCATAAACTTGCTTCTCCATGGGAAGGACCCTTCATCATCACCGAGGTCATTGGTGGTGGAGCATACAGACTGAAGCACGCGAAGACAGGCGAACTCTCGCACAATCCTTGGAACGTTGCGCAGCTGCGCCGTTTCTATGCTTAGATTGCTCAGTCGCATAATGTAATAGGCACATATGTCGGATGGCTGCAGGTTTCAGACGCGCTCTTTTCCTTACCAGGGTACCTAAGGGGACTGGAAGGTTTTTAATGAGGCGGCCTGCAGCCTAACATTCAAATGGAATATAGTCAATGATTCCTCATATTTCTCCTGTTTACTACTCGCATAAACTATTCGCACAACCTTAGCCTCACCCGAAGACTCGGGGGCTGCGCTACTCAAAACGTGAGCTCTCGCTCCTTCAAACATAACACCCAGCCGCACTCGAAACTCGGGGGCTGGGTCGTCAAAATCATACATAAAAAAAAGTTGCTCAATAACATGAGTTGAAGCTTCAAACATCGCAAAAATTCACAGCCTCACTCGATACACTCGGGGGCTGTAGAATTCATGTTCTATACTCATAAAACCCCACTCGATACACTCGGGGGCTGCATACATACAAGTAAACAAATATGTACTAAGTACAAGTGGCAAAATTTACACTCGGGGGCTGTTCCCTATACATAAATACCCTAATCTTCGGGTTCATCCTTGACTGGGAGAACGGGGCCCATAAGTTGAGCGTTATAACACTCAACCAACACCCTTGCATGTTCGACTGTATCGTCCAGATGCGATTGGGACAAGGATGATCCAGGCACGGGTGGACGTAGCTGTAAATTTGGACGCTGACTTCGGAGGTACGCCATCGTTGCGTTGGCCCCATCCACAAGCTTCTGGGTGATAAAGCCTCGGATGGCCCCGACACTTCGGAAAAGCCCGAGCAACGTGTGGATGCCTTGCGGTTGCGGCCCTGTTGGAAAAAGAACTTCGTTGATGCGACTGAAGGCCGACCTGCATAACTCAAGCAGCATAGTGCTCCGCCACACTCGATCCTGCAGAGTCGCGAGTATGCGTGCTCGGTGCCTATCCAAGCGAAAGTGCTGACGACCAGTCGTGGGTTCGTCAGTCGCGTTGTCCAACTGCTCCTCTACGCGAGCCTGCTCTGCCTGGAAGTCTGGAACAAAACCTGCAAACAACACAAGTTGGGTGAGCAAAAAGGACAGTACGACTTCTTGAAATAAAGCAGTTATGCTTACACTCGAGTTGTCTGTTCACAATCTCCATTTCGCCAAGCACATACTCCTCTCGCTGAGTGGGTAGAGCAGGCCTAGCCCTCATCCTATCCAACTCATTGCGGGTACTCTCCAGCCTTGCTCCAGTTTTGCAACTCGAGCCTTCATATAACGCATTACTGCGGCATCGTTAGCCACCTGAGCTCGGGATCGAGTAGGAGCACGATGCCGCGCAGAGCTGGATGATGTGGCGGCTGGCTTTTTCTGTTCCAAATATCATAAAAGTTTCATGAGAAACTCATCACAAAGCTTAGGCAAGTAACAACACACAGCCTTACAAGCAGGATCATAACGATGAACTTAAAATCATAGAGAGGTAGCAAAAGCACATGCATACTCGCATGGTCATAAGTTTAATTACAAAGTATCAAAGGCACGGCTGTCCTACTTCTCATACATTGACTCTGACCTAGCCCTACTTGCACGAGCGGCGACCTCGGCTGTCCGGCGCTCCATGGTTGTCATAAAAATTTCAGCCAGCTTTGCAGCTGGCTCGTTCACATGCTTTAGGGACACCAGCTTCCCGCCCGGCTTGCGAGGGAACGCAGACAAAGCGGCTTCGAAGTCACCCTCTATCCCATGACCTAAAAGGAGTTGAGGGTGGACTCTGAGCCGCGTACCGTCAAAGTGCGAGCAAAGTTCTTCATAGTCGATGTCCCCGGGCCAAGGATGTCGGCGAAGCCATCCACAGTCGAAGGAGGTTGGCTAGACGGGAACACGTCCTTGTACACGGCGCCAAGCATGCTCGTGGACTTGGCGAGTGCACCCTTGGCTTGGGTGGACACGACATCCAGGTCGCCGATAGCGCGGTCAAGGGACAAATCGCCAATCGGCTGGTCCACGGGTGCCGGTGCGCCAACAGCTCCTTCGAAAAAGTAGATAGAACATAAAATTTTACATAACATTCAGTGGCAAAAAGGAGTAGACAAAAGGTGGCAAATTCGACTCACCGCTTACGCCTCGGGTGAGGCTCGCCAGGCGTTCAGCATAATTTTTCTCGCGTAGGGCAGCAGAGTTCTTGGCATCATCCAACACCTTCTTCGACTCCTCGAGCTGCTTGGCGAGGGCATCCTCTAGATCTTTCACCCGGGACTCAGCCGATGCCTTATCGCCTGAGATAGATGGCCAGATATTATTCACAATTGACAAAGCAAAGGCAGATCAAAAATACCTTCGCCTCCAGAAGCCAAACACACTTACGGCTAAGTTGCTCCATGGCAGCGTGCAGATCGTCCCTCTCTTGTTCAACCTGGACAAATGACTTGCCTGCTTCCACCAGGTTGAGGTAGAAAGGCTGCGTGCACATGGAACCAGCATAAGCTATATGCAAAAAGTCCAAATTTGAGGACTCGACAGAACGACACTTACGTGTTCAACCCAAGGTGCATGCTTGGCAGCAGAAGTCCCAACTTGCGGAGTAGGCACACTCGCAATCTTGGTTGCCTCAATTGTAGTGGCCGTGCTTGCTGCTTTCACAAGCTCAGCCGCAACGGGAGAAGCTTCAGGCTGGGGAGTCGGAGCTCTCTCGGTTGGGGGAGTTGGAGGTCGCACAGTCTCAGCACTGCAGGCAATAGAGGAAGTACAACATAAGCAAGACAATCAACATGCAGAAACTTAAGGTACAAAATGTTCAGACACATACCTGTGCTCTTCATCCTCCTCACTGTCGAGGTCGTCAAACATTGGGCCTCCAAACTGAAGCTCCTCACCCGACTTGGGAGGAGGAGCCGAACTCAAAGGACTCACGTCCAAAGGAGCAGATGTGGTCTTAGGAGACGCACCCGAGTCTCCATCATCCCTCAGCTCCTCCTCCTTTGCGGGTGAGCTCATAGAGGAAGACACAATTTGGGCCGCCCGACGGCGCTTGCGAGTAGGAACCTCGCCCACGTCATCCGTCGTGGCACGCTCCTGGGCTTCTCCAGCCCCTTTCTCTTCGACCTCTTCTGTCGGGGATGTGGTAGCCGAAGGTAGAGGCGATTCATCTCCTCCCTTCGCTTCTACTGTCACCTCAGTTTCATGGGTTGGACCATTTTCGGGAAGAGGAGGAAGAGTTGAGGCAGTCGAGTGGCCCTACATACAACATATAGTAGTCGAAAGTCACAAAGATGCACAGAAGGATAACAAAAACAGGAGATCATAGACTCGAAAGATTCACTAACCTCTGGCAAAGGCTTTTCAGCCCCATAAGGATCGACTGGGCAGTCGACATTGCAGGGCTCGCTTTGTTTTGTGCTGGTGATGGACCGCACATGTGCCACCAGTTCACTCCTACACAGCTCCTCCTGGCTCATTCGAGTGGAGTCGAGGGACCTTCGTACTCCCACATTGGGTGGGCACGAGCGCGGCGCGGCCATACCCGCATCTTCACAAAGGTGGCAATCAGATGCACACCCGTGACGCTGTTAAGCAGCCCTCCAATTGTCTCCAGCAGGGGCGCTGCTTCCGCCATTTCTTCAGTCGAAAGCTCATGGTCCAAGGCTTTCGTCCTAGCGGCTATACCAGCAGTCGAAAATGCTGGGGCCCCATCCTGGTCGACTCGCACATAGAACCACCTCTTCCTCCACCCCTGCGCCGAGTCGACTGGCTTCAGGGCGAAGTACCGGGTGTCGTTGCGCACTTGGATCTGCAGGCCTCCGACTGGATAGGTTCGGCCGACTCGGTTGTTTGGCCGGACCATGAAGATAGACTTCCATAATGCCCAACTCGGAGCAACTCCCAAAAAACACTCGCACAGCGTGATGAAGCACGCAATGTGCAGAATACCATTCGGGGTGAGATCATGGATCTGCACCCCGTAGGCAAAAAGCAAACCTCGCACAAAATCATGGAGGGGGAGCGAGAAACCCCTAGGCAAAAACTCCGCGAAACAAACGCGCTCGTTAGCGCGAGGCTCAGGAAGTACCTCCTTGGGCGAAGGTGCGCGCACGAAGAGCTGGATGGAAGGTGGTAGCAATCCCTCCTCGCGCAGCTTGTCCAGCTGCGCCTCCTTCAGGGTGGATTTCGTCCAATCGCCATCGGTCTTATTGAGGTCGACGGCGGCCGCAGATGCGCCATCCGCAGTCTTCTTCCCCTTCATCGCCGCCGCATCGGGCGTGGCAGCAGCAGTCGAGGCAGAGCGCTTGTTGCCCGCCACTTTCTTCATTGTCAACGAACAGGTGGGGGAGCGTGCAAAGCTTTAGCGCAGGAGCAATGGAGGCAGAGCGCAAGGAAGACGATGGAACAGGGGCGGCGCGCAGAGCAAATGGCAGGTAAAAAACAAATGCCAGCGCCGTTCCCCTATTTACTGCAAGTCAAAGGCAATCACAGCCATTCAGATCTTAACCGTGCGCTGCGCACCGTACACGTGGCACACGCGGAGGGCAACCGTCGCCGGCCACTCCGCCCACTACGCACGCAAAAAGAGGAGCCATAATCACCTCTCCGGAAAAAGTGGGCCCGAGTGGTCAAATCAAGTCCAAACTGCACCGATGTTCGGTCAGCTCTGCACAAATGGGCCCACCTATGTGTCACGTCCCATCCATCACAGCATAACGCACGCCACGCGTGTCAGGCAGCGCAGTCGCCAAAGAACGTCATCCCTGACGTCATCTCAAACGCATATTTGTCACTCGACTGCCCTGTTTGGTGTGGATGTGCAATAGCAATGTTGATCAACTTGGTCACTCGACCGTTCCTTCGACTGACACATATTACTCCCATCGGGAGCGCATCAAAATTTCTTCGACTGGAGATGCTAAAATGATTTTGAGTTTATCCTCCATTACAAGCACTACAGCATAATCCCGGGGGCTACTCCCATCGGGAGCGCTGTCGCGCACCCGATAGAATTACGACAAAAAGATTTCTTCGACTAACATATGCAGGATAAGAATATTTTGAGATTATCCTCCATTGCAAGCAATAAAGCACAATCTCGGGGGCTACTCCCATTCGGGAGCGCTGTCGCGCACCCGATAGCATAACATCAAATATCAGTCGACAAAGGACACGACTCGTCCAACAAAGTTCAAAAAAAAAAACATACTCGAAACATTCCCGAGTTGCGTCCGTCGCAAATACCTCGGATGCTGCACGCATAGTGCAAAGGTAAGACCCGCCGAACATTTCGAGCTGGGCTAAGTACCGTTCCAGCAGCATCAATCCTTATACTTTCCGTGTCAGCAGACATGATGAAAAATTCCGACGGACGCGTTGGGTAAAATTCAAAGTTATACTGCAGATCGACTCAGTAAGACCTCAGCGGCCTAGTCGAATCTGACCAGTCTGTTCCAGATTCGAGTCCGGGGACTCGAGTTTGATTGAAAGCTAGTAAGGTTTTACCCGAAGGTGTAGTTAACCAGTCCCGATCCGTCGAGTGTACTGGGCCTGCTAAGCTATTATCCCTTGATTTTCATAAGCAAAAACCACAGTCGATGAAATACTCGACATAGCCAACGTGTGCTATTCATACAGGAATTCCAATTATGATATATTGAATGCAAAGCATATGACGTGCACTTGCGAAAGAGTCCATGCCCGATTCTTCGAATCAGACAAGTACTCGGGGGCTACTGATATGGGTATACATCTTGGGTACCCTACCATGAGGGTACTTGGTGCACGTGACGACTGAGGCCCAATATTGAAGAGTCTATTCGAAGCCCAAAGACAAAGGCCCAAGAAGATGGAGTACCCTCCAAGATTAGACATAGGCATAGTCGGTTTAGAACTTTCCATATGTGTAAACTAGGTCGGTTAAGAACTCCCGAGACACAGCCTATTTAAAGGCTGGGAGGGGCGCCGATCTAGGACGAGCCATACTCGAACCACCAAAGCCCTAGCAAGATCGTCGTCTCGCCGGAGCCACCTTGTAACCTCATAATCTCCACGATCAATAACAGACAAGCAGGAAGTAGGGTCGTTACCTCCACCCGAGGGGTCTGAACCTGGGTAAATCTTTGCCTCTGCTTGTCAGCCGACGAAACTACCAACACTACCACGTTCTCTCCCCATAATCTCAACCCTAGGTCCTTAACCATGGGATTTGGTGAGGATACCCCTCGTCAATAATATATGAGATGCAAACATTTTAATCCCTCGGTACTAATTCCCCGTTGATTTCGTTTACAAGTTGTTTAGTGTTTTGTTTGTGATTTCTTAGTGATTTGATTTAGGTTTAAGTTTACTTCACTCGGTAAAACAGGTTTAAGCATTTGATAATCTTAATGGAGAAAGTTCTATATCACATTCATTCACATAAGTCATGGCAGGATTATAATCAATCAAATCTTTCTTAAGCATTATTCAAGTGGCATAATCATTCATGAAAATGATTTATTAAGTTTTCTTCCTTTGAAGAAAAGAATAACTTTTGAAGAAAAATCTCTTATGAGATCTTTTCATTATCATTTTCTTTTACTTATTACAATTATGGGTTTAAGGTAAAACACTTGGTTGATTTTATTTCACTAGCACTTTTCATCTTTTTACCATGGATATTAAATTAAAAGATTATTTCAATTCTTTTTTAAAGAGGACATGGCATTTCTTTTGGCATTCAATTAGAATTTATCCAAACATTTTAAAGTTAGGTGAGAAATCATTTATTCATCATATTTCTAGGTGTGAAATATTATTTCTAAAGCATTCCTCAAATTTTTTAGGGTTTCCTATTTGAAGTTATTTTGAATTTCAATACTCAAATTATCACTCAAGCTAAATTATTTTTATGATTTATAATTATTTTTCTTCAAAGAATGAAATAGTGTTTGATTTCATTTTTGAAGATAAAGCTTTATTTATCTCACTTTTAAAATTTTCAAAATCTGTTTTGAATTTCATTTTAAAAGTGTTTTATTAAAGTGTATGTGAGGGTTTTTCTAATTTGATTTATTTTTCTTCCGCATAAGGTTATTTTATTATGATGGAATATCGTAGCTCTTATTTTTCTGAGCATTTTGGTATATCATATATATTTTTCTGATTAAAGATGGATTAGTTATGAATTTTGGGAGTTTATATTGTTTTCAGGAAAAATACTGAGTGGATAATGCTATATACACATGTGGATAGGGTGAGTCACTGTCAAGTGGGTCGAGGTGCCACGTGTATTAATGAAAACGTTTCTCACAGGGGTGCACCTAGCCTAAGTCATTGACAGGTGGGTCCCCCCGTTAGTTGGGCTTGGTCAAAACTGGCTGGTCGAGCCGGTTCGACCGAACCAGGCCACGACCGTCTTCCTCACTCGCTCGTGCTCGTGCCCGCGCTCTCGCCCTCCCCTGCATTGCCTCCGACGCCGCCCCGCCGCCATGGCCAGCCCTGGCCCTCTCCACCGCCGCCGCTCAGCAAAACTGCTCGCACGCCTCCGCCCTACTAATCTACCGAGGCGATTTGCCTCCTGTCCTCCCTCGCGAGCTCGCCCCCGACGCCCCTAACTAGGGTCCCGGCGTGGAGACGCCGTCTCCGCTCGGTGGGCCTCCTCTTCCTTCCCTGTCGCGTTTAGCTGTCAGCGCCGTCGCGTTGTTTCGTCGAGCACCTGCTGCGCATCCACGTCCTCGTCAACCTGGCCCACCTCCGGCGAGCCCTCCATGTCCCGGTGCTTCCTCGTATGCCGACGCACCTTCTCAGCTTGTCCTCGAACAATTTCCTTCACCGGAGCTCTCTCACCGACACCTCGCCGCGCCGTGCCTCCGCAGACACGCGCGCACGCCCTGGACAAGTCCATGCCGTTGCCTTGTTTTCCGCAAACTTCAACGCCCCAGATCTCCTCACCGGTAGCTCCTCTCCGAAAACTCTCTGAAGCAAAGTTGTAGACAAAACAACCCTCTACAACTTTCATTCACAACTTTTGTTCAAAATCGCAACGGTTTTCGAGATCGATAGCTCTGAATTTGACCTTATTTCACAGACAAACTGTCATTTCAGTTTCAAATAAATTCAGTTTCAGATCTGAAAAATTCTGCCAAGTCAGGGATACTCTGATGCTAACTTAATCACTGTTTTAAGATGTGTTCCAGGCCTTTTCAGAAAAATTTGCACAAGATCAAAGTTGTATATCTCAACTAGATATACAACTTTCTCAATTAATACAACTTCAAATTCTGCTTAAATCTGACTCCATGATCACAGCAATATCAGAACATTTTAACAATTTCTGTTCTATTTTTCCTGTTAACCACTAACCTTAAAAACCTCTACTTTTAAGCTAATTGCATTCTGTTCTGGAGAGACTTTCGAAAACCAAAGTTGTAGATCAACTCCTGCTTAACAACTTTTGAATTTGAAACTTCTTTAAATTCCTCACAGATCAATCTCCAGGAGCAGGCAAAGTTTGAAAGTTTTAACACAGACTGCCAAATTTCTTCTCCAGATTCCTTATCTGGGCCTTTTCCCAGTGGGCTGGCCCAGTAAACTCCCACAGCTCTGTGCAGCAGATAGCACAGCGCAGCCCATCTCTGTTTTTTTCAGGAAATTCTGTTTTTCTTTTTCCAGATCAAATTCAAATAAATCAAATTCAATTCAAATTTGCAAATTCAAACTAACTTTTAAACAATTTGGAATTTTGAAAAATTCAAACATGAAACTTGCTTGAAAAATTCAAATTCACTTTCTGTTTTCAAATATAATTATCATAAATGCATAAACTAATACAATTTGACTATTTTCAATTAAAAATGCAATATTAATAACTTTTGCATCCTAACTCCAAATAATATATCAAAATCACTCAGAAAAATGTGAGGTTTCCAAATCTGGTGTTTGTTCTTGCATTAGCAACATGCATTTTAAATCCCTAAAATGCTAATCAACTACACCTTAATTAAATATGGCCCATTAATTGATTTATTCCTGTTGTTCCTTGTTGGCCATTTAATATTGATGCACCAGCATATTGCCATGTTTGTCATGTCATGCATCATATCATGAACATGCTGATTCTTCCGCCTTAGTTGTAATTGTTGCATCGTTTATCTTTTCTAGCATTTGCTTCTTCACCGGATAGGACGATGAGTCGATGCGAGATACGACAAGTCATTGGGTGCCCCGACAATGTATCCCAGGCGAGCATTCTCCCCCTTCTTCCTATCTTACTTTTGTAGTCTTTACTTCCTCCTTTGATCTATTGCTATCCTTTATTATCGGTGCTTTAGTTCGCGTACCCCTTTTATTCCCCTTGCAGCCGCTTTACCCTTGGTATCCTATTGCATTTGTTTGAGTAGATAGTTTTGCCCTTGCGAGTCGTAGTGCTGCTTAGCCCGCTTTCACCCAGGTACCCTCTCACAGGCGATGTATCTTCGGGGTAGTATTATAACTGTTACTTTCGCGTGGTCTCCTATACCACTATTGATATCACCACCGTGGTCTCTGTGTACCCATGTGGTTGATAACCATTCTCATAATCGAGTTAAGGCCTCGGCAGGAACCACTTTTGGGGAACTGTTAAGGTCGCAGGAACCGTGGTCCTGGACATTTGTTCTGAGTTTATCGCGCTAACCACACTCGGGGACCTTTCTGGGAATCCCCTCTGAAACTACCAGTTATTCTCGTATCCATGTGGACCACAACACCGGATTTGGCTCTATTAAGGGTGATACACGGCGGCGACTCGACGGAGCTCTACAAGTTATCTTCTTAGACTCGACCAATGCCTAGATACTTGCGTAATTGGACCAGTTTCATGTCAAAGGGCCGAAGGCACAAAAACCCATTTTAAACGTGCTGGAAGTTCGATGTGAGTGTATGGGTACTGTAGTGCACCCCTGCAGGGTAAATCTTTTCGAAAAGCCGTGTCCGCGGTTATGGACGCCTCAAGAACAACATGCTTGGACATAGATCAACTTACACATGAAAACACCTCCTTTACCCCATAATATTGTTGCTATCAATCCTAACCTCTCATAATGGTTTAACCACTTAAAATCAACATGGTATTCCTTGGATCTCTATCTCGGTTGTGGATCTCGAGATAGCGATGAAAGGAATTGTTTGTTGCAATTTCTATTCGTGTGCGTATCCGAAGGGGAACCGACGAAGGAGTTCTCTCGGATGGGTTATGTTTGTTACTTTCTGTTTCCGTTTAGGTTGCTCTTATCCCGCTCTCTGTATGACGAAGTTGTAGCGTGTCTCTATAGGTTATATAGTGCTTGCTTTCGCCGCTAAACCCAGCATACAGCCTGTAGGCGAGGAGCGCTGAATTCTAAGTCTCGCTCATGTGCTGGCCTCAGTACTGACCGCTCTTTCTTTTTCTTTTTCTTTCTTTGCCCTTTGTCGGCACCCATCATGATTCAACAGGTATGAGATTGACGACGTTAGCAAGGTTACCCTTCCGGCTTGGCCTGGGCAGTGTCGGTCATCAGCGCTTGGTTATTCTTTAGGGCTCTTAGCTCAATTTGGATCTTCCATACTCGGATGTTATTTCGCTTTATTTGTATCTTCCTCTTGTACCTATTTGTATTCTTGGACCCGTTGTTGTATAAAAGTCTTGTGGATCTGTTGTATACTATTGTGATGTTACTATTTGTATCAAGTCCCATCCGCCGAAAGGCCTGGTGGGGCATCCCTTGTCGTTTCTGTTGGATTTTGGCGGGAAATCGCTAAGATCCAATTGGACTCGATTGTGGGGCGTTACATAGCTGTTGCAACATGCATTTGCACACCAGTTCGTACTTCATGCACGGATCTAGTCAATCAAAGATCCAAATAATATCCAAATGGTATGTATATCACACATATATCAGAAGTCTTTGCAATTAGTAGTTCGAGTAATACATCTTTGGTACCAAGACTTTGATACTATACCTTACAATCTATATAACCTTTAGGTGTCTACCGTATTTTAACCAAGTATAAATCATATTAATCTTTATCTCAAGAGTTACCCCAATTGTCCATTTGCAGCAGGATAAATTTTGACAAAGTGATCCATGAATTACCATCTAATTCCAACTACGATCATTAAATCTATTTACTCCTTCCTACTACTCCTCTGCTACAAGGTAGTAGTACTTATCATTATCTTTAAGATTCCATCTTATTTACAATTCATATCCTTCTTTACTATAGAGAGACCCATTGAACTGAAGCACATCGTTGATCAACTACCGGATAAGCTATGAGCTACCGGATGGATCGCAGATAGCCAGAACTCTGTAACAAAATCTCTCTATGCCGCAAAGATCAATACTTTTGCGAACTCAAAGGAAACATAAAGGCAATCATGGCTTCGGAGCTAAGCTCACCATGGTCATTTACCACCTTTCACCAACTTACTAACGTTGCCTCTCACAACGTTCTACTCCATCATGTAAATATTCTCAAGTGAAACTTCCATGATTTACTTCTTTAGAATGTACTGTAGATGGCTTGCATGGTATTTACCATGGCGGACTTGTATAAGGTTCCACTAGTATGTATGGCTTCTCTCGGTAAGATAGCACCATTTCAATACTAGCATGAGGTATTCTAATTTGGTATTGGTTTAGGATAGAATGGTCTTGAATTTACTATGCCTATTATAGAAGATCCTAAGTAGATAAGATGTTTTACTAAGAAGAAAGATAAGAAGATTCTACTTCGGTGTGATAAGATTATTCTCAAGTGAATATCCATCGCACGTAGAAAGAAGATTTGGTTTAGATAAGATGGCTTCCTATAGTTACTACCCAACCTACAGGTCTCTTAGGGTTTTAATCCTAAGTTTGCGGAACGTTGCTCTGATACCATTCTATGGTGACCTAGCATGCCACTGCATGGTGTAGCACGCGAGCCGTTGGCATAACACTCACGGAACACCGTTCCACGAATATTACACCCAACAGAGTAGTACAACAGTGTAGGGGAACGGTATGGAAAACAATAATTTTTCCTAACTATCGTACACGCCCTATTCCAAGATCTATATGCAGTAGTATAGTAACGGTTTATGCGGAACTTACCCTCGAAGACCTAACGCGGGATTTAACGCTCCCGCAGCAAGCGTGGTTGGAGAAGACGTGCGTAGCCGACTCCGAAGTCGTGCGATCTCGACGAGCTTGACGATGTCCCCGTGCCCCAAGTGTGGCACCCCGAGGTTTCGCACACGTACGGTGTATGATGACTTCTCCTGATTCTCTGCGGTCCAGCGGAGCAGCGGAAGTAGAGAGTCGGACTGGACCGCCGGCAGCGCAGCAGCGTACCGTATGGTGGAGATCTCTCAACCGCAGGCACGTTCCAATCTAATGGAGTATGCAAGAGGGAGAGAGAGGAGAGGGGAGAGGTGGAAACTGGGGAGAGAGAATCCTCCAAACTTGGGAGAAAACTCAATCTCAAATTGTGTGTTTTCCACCTCCCCAATGCCCCTTCTTATATAGGGAGAGAGGTGGGACTTCCCGACTTGGCTAGGCAATCTGGGACTAATCCCACCACAACCAAAGGGGGAGGGGAGGGCTGGCCGGCCAGGCCCTAAGAGGCCCATCCAGCCACCCCCCACCAACCCATGGCGTGGGGGAGGGGGGGGGGGGGGGGGCTGCCCCACTTGGGTGGCTGGCCCCACATGGGCCGTTTCCCTTCCGGGATTTGGCCCATTAGTGGTTGGCTGCCCAAAATTTGAAATTAAATAATAAAATGATATTTAATTATTAATTACAGTAATTAATATTAAATACATATTCTAATATATTTATTTCACCGAAACACCTTTCGGATCCCTCCGAACTTCCTTCGCACTCCCCCGGGACACTCCCGGACACCCTAGAACTTTTTCGGTGTTTCTTTCTCTTTTCTCCGGTGATCCACATGATTCCAAATTCACTCTTACATGTCATTGCACCCTTAAGCGTGTTACCCTATGGTTCGGGAAATACTCCGGACATGACAGAGACCACTCTCTTGTGCCAATGATCACTGGCGGGCTCTGGACAGCTACAGTGACCCCGGGCAATCCACGACTTAAATTTTATCGCTGAACCTTTAACGTTTCGACTCATTCCTCTTGTTACACGATACTTACATTGTCCAAGATGAGATCGTCGGTATCCGATACCTAGTTCCATCTTGTTACCGACAATGAACTTAACTCGTTCACATAACACATCATCTCTATGACCTAGTCATATGCTGCGCAGCCTTGGATGATTGTTACCGAGTGGGCCCAGAGTATCTATCCGTCACGTGGATGAACAAATCCCCCTCAATACCCTCTCATCAACTGCTTCCTTTCATTGCCCAGTCGATACCGTTATTGTCATCCCGTTAAGGTAGACGTTAGGAGCAACCAAAGCAACTTCCGGTCACAACAACTTAAGTGATATCTCATAGTCAAAGGAATATCTACTAAGTCATTTGTTTATTGTAACGATGAACTTAAGTGACTTGATCGTGTTACAATACGTTGGGTAATGTCTATCACAATATTATCCAATATCATGACTCCATGTTCAACCGGATAAGTACCCATGATCGGGAACCGTCGATCATCTGTTGACACACGACCTAGTTGAATAGAGGCTACTAGGGACACCTGTTTGTTTACATACCACACGCGTATCAACGTTCCTATTGATACAGTTATAGCATGGTATAAAACTTAATTATGAACTATACGGAAATATGATAATAATACTACTTTATTATTTGCCTCTAGGGCATATTCCCTACAGTCTCCCACTTGCACTAGAGTACAAATAATCCAGCAGCATTTTGTTACTAATCATAACCCATATCCTTATATGTGTCATTGATCATGCTGCTCATGAGAGAGTGTTCTTAAGTCTTTGGTCTGTTCGTCACTTGACCCTTTGAATCTCTTAGATTCCTTAATATTCTTTGCAAATCATTTTATATCACCTAATTGATATAACTCCATCATCTTAATGATGAGACATCATGCAAGAGAGTGGTTTGAGCAAGGCTTTTGCTTTCCTTGTTTCTTGCAATAACACTTGTGTGCTTCCACAGTGCTATCCTCACCAAGTAGGCATGCTCAGTTGAAACGAACTCTTCAACCCACACAACTGCAATTATCTATATCTTTCTATCGTTTTGTAAATCCTATCGGTCTCCTACTATGCATTGAACTTATGGTTTCATCTCACTTGAGATTCCCAATCTCCAAGTTCATGATAAACTTTCTCTATTGTAACTTTTCAATCAAGTTTCTTTGTTCCTTTTGTATTGAAAATATGTCCTTTGTTTTCTATAAAACACCATGGGACATTTTCTCAATTCCTTTTGTTCAATAGTTCCTGAACTATTCCAAAACAAAATCTTCATTTAGGACTCCATGGGTAACATTCTAGTCAAACATGTTTCCTGGTCGTGGAAAAGATCCTATGATCCAATCATGATCTTTCCTTTACACATGCTCACATGATGAGTCCAACTCAATACTCCTTTCTAGTTTGTACAAGTAAGAACTTATTCTTTATCTTGTCCAATTCAAACTTTCTTTGAATAACAATCTAGAATGTATTTGACTTCAATGTCTATTCTGTAAAGTCAACCTATCTTAATAGATTTTCTTAGTCCAGAATTTTAGTCGAAGTTTATTGTAAATTCTATATTTATATTATTGGCCGTTGTTTATTATTCTTAATGTGTCAAGTACACACTTTGAATATTTTTCACGCTCCCACTCAACTATGACATTCTCATAGTTAAACAGTAATGTTGTTAGCTCCCACTCAACTTGAGCATTCTCCGGAATCCTTAATCATTTGATTTTGTATCAAAACATTTTAAAGGTATTCCATTTATGAGATATTAGCGTTCATGACTTAATGCTTATTGTGATAATCTCAATCATCACTCAATCTTGATGTTGATGTGATAGCATTTTTGTTAAACAATCTTATTGTCGCTAATTTAAAATCCAATGGATTCAAGCTTGTGTACACTATGTAGTCAATATTTGAATTTGTCTAGATACCTTTCATGACAAATCAAGCTTTCATATCCTTTCATTGAAACATTATTCCTTCATTATGATCTTGCCATCATTTAGAAGATTGAATACTATTTTCAATAAGATCAACTTGGATCTTGAATACTGTATGATTCAGGATTTCATAACTCCAAGTTATATTTCATCACTTTTAGATTTCACCTTTTAATCCTTGTATTTTGTAGGTATGTCAATTATGACAATCGAATCAAGAATCATTCTTTCACTACATGATTGAAAAATTACTCTTGAATCCTACTTTATCTTGTAAATACCATAATTGAAAAATCCCATGATCTCATCATTTATTTTCTCCTCAATTATTTGAGTCCTGCAGCATATGACATATTTCGCTGCGCCACTCAGATCACGGAGGTAAGATTCATAATCTTATTTTGGTATTTACTCTATTTCCATTGGTCATTTCCAAGAATACTATTTCTTTCAGAAAAGTCCCTCAACTCATAGCAATACAATCTTTGCCATCCTTCGAGGTTTTGCTATGGAATGTATTCAAAGTTTACTAAGCATACTTTCTACAAAGATTCATTCGTGATTTTGCAAATTATCTCATAATCCCAAAACCTCCACACGCCATACTCCATGGTGCAGTGTCTACGAATTTCAGTGATTTCTATATACTAATTTGAGTGTTTGCTAACTTTTAATTTGATTGATGTTCTTAAATGCTAATGGTGGTTTGGTTGCGGTTCATCGATGGACCTCACAATATCCAATATTATGTAACTATAATGTTTATAACATATCAACATATTGATTGTGTTTCAATCATTATAATATGTGGAAAAACACATATTTACACAAGTCCTTTTATGCTAAATACATAACTTAAATATTTTATTACTTTGATCCAATCATAGGGACTTAATATCCTTGTTATGTCTTATTCAACCTCCCACTGAAATCATTTAATCTACATCAATTCATATTTTAGATTCATGTATCAATAATGAAACCATTCACCTTTATTGAATCATGATGAAGTTTGTTTAAACAATGATATTTTCTTTTATTGATGAATTTGCAATACATCTCTATGCATTTTCATTCTTCAATATCATCCAAATCTATATCTTACATATTTTGGAATATTCATGAGGCGCCGGTTTGCATATGTCATCAGATCAAATATCTTGAGACTTTGTATTTCATCAAGATGAAACATTATATCATGCGCATGGGCTCACATTGGTTTTAAACAATTTTGAATCTTATATCATTATTTTGTTTGAATAACTTTTAGCAATCTTACTATTTGCAAATATTTAAACAATTATCATCACAAATTATAATAAGAATAACATATTTATAATCGAGGAACATGTGACCATAAAAGACTTTATTCATAATCCAAAACAACTGGCTTGTCTCAAAAATATGAATAACTTGTCTCGCAAGATGCAAGACACACTAATAATGTTCACACTCCATAACGATTACAAAGCTTTTATTCAAATCCTAAGGAAATCCATAATGATAAATGCAAAGGGAGAGTGTCGTCGGTCATCATCTCCATGATCGCCATCAACACGCCACGTTGATGGCAACAATCTTTGCTCTTCATTGGGACTCCAAGTGCAGAGTGTTGTAGCAAGCGTCATTTTCCCCACAAGGGTGACTCGAGGGTTTATATCGAACTCTCGGGGAACTAGATGTGGGAAGTTAATTCTTCTTGTCCTCGTCAAGCGATCTGAAAAGCAAATAAATTATCTTGTGCCCCCAACTCCACCAAGTGGTTGTCAAACACAAGGTTTCGTATTAGTAATGTGACACAATAACTAAAAGTAAATAAATAACAATGCAAATAAAATATAAATAAATAAAGTAAACACAATGACACAATGCAAAACTGAAATAAATAAGTATCTAAATGCAAATGGGATGATATGGAAGGCAATAAAGTTGTTTTTGGGTTTTTATGAGTGATTGCAAGTATGGAAAGTATTTTTGTATTTTCGAAATAATAAATTGCAAAAAATAAAAGTGATGATAAAAGTGTTGGAAAGGTGTTTCTTATGATTAAAATTGGACCGGGGTTCATGGGTTCACTTGTCTACTCTCTTTTTAAGTTGTAGTGATCACAAAACAATTTCTCAATGATAAACAATCATGGAACTTCTACATGTGTTTGATAAGCATTCATATGGGCATCACGTCCTAACATAAAGATAATAAAATCTTACTTATACTCCACAAGAAAGGGAATCCTCCATGCAATCTTGAATTAAGAAATAAATCGGAGTATAGCCTTAAGCAATATGACATGATGTTTGAAATACAAATATGCTACCTTGATCTAACAAGATTATCACACTGTCACATGATAATTATAGCACATGATTTCACTTTACCCCTAGTGAGGCAGCAATAGAAAGGTAAAAACCAAAGTAGATCTTGAATATAGTTGTCACAAATCAATCTCTACCACCATGCTACTCCATCTAATACACACTTCTCCCCATACAAGATCTTGCATACAAGTTGGATCAAAACAAGTAATTTAGATCGGGGTAGATCATATGCATCTATCAATACATCTTACACAAAATAGGTTCCAATCTCATAGATCAAATCATAGAATAAAGATCCACCACATAGGAATTACAATATGACCATAATCATGTTGGGCAGCTCATATGGCACTAAATCAATGAAGAACAAGAGAGAAATAGATCAAGCTACTGCCACAAACCCATAGTCCAGAGGTGGACTACTCCCTCTTCATCATGGTGATGATGTTGGAGACGTTGGTGGAGATGGAGATCCCTCCGGAGGAGGCTTCGGCGGAGTTTCCCCCTCCAATCTTAGCTGAATCTGGTGGTGTTTTCGTCTCTGTTGTTTTCTGGCGTCTCTCTCTCGAGGACGGCCGAGACAGTCCTTATATAGGGGTTTTTAGGTCAAGTGGAGTCCGTGGGCGAAAGAATCGAAGCGATCGGACGGTCGAAGAGGCGAAGAGGTGGGCCCACGCGCCCCCCTGTGCTGGGCGCGTGGGGCACCCTCTTTTGGGCCTCCTGGCCCAGTTCTGGTGTTTCTTCGTGCCCCAGTTGGTTCTCGTAGATAAAAAATGATGTTCCCCGAAGATGAGCTCTTTTTTACTCCGTTTAGGTCCTGAAACATCAAAAACATGAAAAACAGGGGTTTTCTGCCCTGCAGGGTTATAACCAAAATAAAGGGGATCATTGGTAAATCCCATAAATCAATGTAAAACATGGATATAACATTATATATGATGCAAATATGTGGGTAAACATGTTAACAAAGTGCAAAGTTCATGTATGCATTTTACATGCATCACACATCACCTCCTCTCCAAAGCACCATGCAGCAGGGTTCTGTTTCCACAAACAGAACAAGTATCAAATACTTGGTAAACCGCAAATAAAGCTTATGAGAATAACATTTACAAAACTGTATATCATATATACCTGATCAATCGATGATCTCAGCTGGTATGGTTTGGACCTCCATCGCCTTGATTCGGTCTATGACCTCATCAAAGGTAAGGTCTTCCTCGGCAATTGCAGCGAGGTCAACCTGCCCACTGTAACTGGGTGGCAATGATCGAAATATCGCATTGATCATCTGTTCATCCTCCATCCAGTAATCCAGATGATGAACCAGATGATCGAAGATAGCTGCCACTTTCTCCAAGTGGTCATCCAGGGACGTGTTCTCCTCCATCCTCATATTGAGGAATTTCAGGAGAGTCGTATGTTTAGCCCACGCGACTTCCTCATAGAACATGCACTGGAGATCAGTAATCACATCACAAGGGACTATCCAGTGATAGACTTTCGCTCTTAGCTCAGGCTCCATCATGGACTTCATCGTACTCTCGATCTTCATGAGTATCGCCCGTCGCGTGTAGAACTCCATTCTCACGTCTGGTTCTGCAGACCAGCCTGGCTCTTCACCAATCCGATAATGCATCATATGCCTCAAACCATTCTTAGCAAGCGCATCTCTCAAACTCTGGGTCCAAGCAACAAGGTTCTTTCCATCAACCCTGAGTCTATCTCCCAAAAGGAAACTACCATAATCAATGTGTACAGGAGGCTGAGCCATGATCTACAATGATATTTGCAAAGACAATTTTAAGACTTAGTTCATAATTAATGAGTTCACAAATAAACACTTTATTTTAAATGAGCTCCCACTAAAACAAATATCCATCAATAAGTTTTAGTGATTACACGACCCTTATTCACTACACCTCCCCCGATCGTCACGGCCATTGGCATAGCTTCAAAGGTAGACAATCTCATGTCAATCACACCCATTTGTGTGACTCATGCTTGATCTTTCGATCCTTGTGTTTCGAGGCCATATCTGCATATGCTACGCTCGCCAATTTCTACCATTAGTGTCTCGCTGTGCATACATGGCTTGCACCCACTGTAGGAACGTGTGAGATGTATGACACCCGCACATTACGGAATGCCTAACATAACCATGAACTGTCTTGGTGGTGCGCACTTATGGCGAAACACTCTATTGGCTTTTATTTAGGGATCATCTTATTTTAATGCTACTATCGCGGATCTAACCAAGCACTAAATAAGATGCTACACAAAGTTTTAAGTGACATGTCATGGTGATCATACACATATGTGGCGCCAAGCCCCGGCGCCCACAGAGGATTTACTACTACTTAGCAATCTTTTAGTAAGACTATTTACTATCATGATCATGTCGATGGTATCGCCCTCTATGCAAAATTAAATAGACTCCTCTTCTTTTAATCTCTTGCAAGTTTTACGCGGCTGCTAGGGCTTTCGTAAAAGAACCGTTCTACCTACAAACATACAACCACAATGATACAATGATTGTCTCCACTACCCCCTTTCGGGGCTACCAGTTGTAAATGCCATATCACTAAAGTTGGAGAGACAGACACTCCCAATGCCACTTTTATACGGTACAAGCCGTATGTTGAGCATGACACACAATCTGTGCTTAGGGCCGCTTCATCCAACGATGCCACAATATGAACAAGTACACGTGTAGGAGTAACAATCAAAACATCAATGCCCACATCTTTCGATGTGTTCTAACCGTACTACTACTACTACAAAGCAGAATCTCGGCTCTGATACCACTGTAAGGGAACGGTATGGAAAACAATAATTTTTCCTAACTATCGTACACGCCCTATTCCAAGATCTATATGCAGTAGTATAGTAACAGTTTATGCGGAACTTACCCTCGTAGACCGGACACGGGATTTAACGCTTCCGCAGCAAGCGTGGTTGGAGAAGTCGTGCATAGCCGACTCCGAAGTCGTGACGATCTCGACGAGCTTGACGATGTCCCCGTTCCCCAAGTGTGGCACCCCTAGGTTTCGCACACGTACGGTGAACGATGACTTCTCCTGATTCTCTGCGGCCCAGCGGAGCAGCGGAAGTAGAGAGTTGGACTGGACCGCCCGCAGCGCGACAGCGTACCGTTTGGTGCAGATCTCTCAACCGCAGGCACGTTCCAATCTAATGGAGTATGCAAGAGGGAGAGAGAGGAGAGGGGAGAGGTGGAAACTGGGGAGAGAGAATCCTCCAAACTTGGGAGAAAACTCAATCTCAAATTGTGTGTTTTCCACCTCCCCAATGCCCCTTCTTATATAGGGAGAGAGGGGGGACTTCCCTCCTTGGCTAGGCAATGTGGGACTAATCCCACCACAGCCAAAGGTGGAGGGGAGGGCTGGCCGGCCGGGCCCTAAGAGGCCCATGCGGCCACCCCCCACCAGCCCATGGCGTGGGGGGGGGGGGCTGCCCCACTTGGGTGGCCGGCCCCACATGGGCCGTTTCCCTTCCGGGATTTGGCCCATTAGTGGTTGGCTGCCCAAAATTTGAAATTAAATAACAAAATGATATTTAATTATTAATTACATTAATTAATATTAAATACATATTCTAATATATTTATTTCAGCGAAACACCTTTCGGATCCCTCCGAACTTCCTTCGCACTCCCCCGGGACGCTCCCGGACACCCTGAAACTTTTCCGGTGTTTCTTTCTCTTTTCTCCGGTGATCCACATGATTCCAAATTCACTCTTACATGTCATCGCACCCTTAATCGTGTTACCCTATGGTTCGGGAAATACTCCGGACATGGCAGAGACCACTCTCTTGTGCCATTGATCACTGGCGGGCTCTGGACAGCCACAGTGACCCCCGGACAATCCACGACTTAAACTTTATCGCTAAACCTTTAACGTTTTGACTCATTCCTCTTGTTACACGATACTTACATTGTCCAAGATAAGATCATCGGTATCCGATACCTAGTTCCATCTTGTTACCGACAATGAACTTAACTCGTTCACATAACACATCATCTCTATGACCTAGTCATATGCTGCGTAGCCTTGGATGATTGTTACCGAGTGGGCCCAGAGTATCTATCCGTCACATGGATGAACAAATCCCGCTCAATACCCTCTCATCAACTGCTTCCTTTCATTGCCCAGTCGATACCGTTATTGTCATCCCGTTAAGGTAGACGTTAGGAGCAACTTCCGGTCACAGCAACTTAAGTGATATCTCACAGTCAAAGGAATATCTACTAAGTCATTTGTTTATTGTAACGATGAACTTAAGTGACTTGATCGTGTTACAATACGTTGGGTAATGTCTATCACAATATTCTCCAATATCATGACTCCATGTTCAACCGGATAAGTACCCATGATCGGGAACCGTCAATCATCTGTTGACACACGGCCTAGTTGAATAGAGGCTACTAGGGACACCTGTTTGTTTACATACCACACGTGTATCAATGTTCCTATTGATATAGTTATAGCATGGTATAAAACTTAATCATGAACTATACAGAAATATGATAATAATAATACTTTATTATTTGCCTCTAGGGCATATTCCCTACAAACAGAAACATCGCAGGTCCAAGGTATGACTATATTATTCATTCAAAGATCCTTTTACAGAAGATCCTCGGAACTTCCGTGACACAATGAGCTCGTCAGGTAAGTTCCTGTTCATACCAAGATCCAAAAGAAGCAAATGATAGACTAGTCTAATACTAGATCTACATCTAGTCCTATCTCGTTGACTAAAGGCTGACTATTTGCTCTATCACCAACTTCTATTGGTGAGGTTCCTATCCTCGGGAGTTGGATCCCGTCTATGTTTATCTACTATCACAGTCTTGGGTGTATGACTTCTTTGACTCCATTGATCTAACTCCAGCGCCTCGTAGGTGCTTTTATGGGTCTTCTAGAGTTCCACGTTTGCAGTCCCGTCATTGGCTTCTACCTAAGCAAGGGTGAGGAAGTACGAATGAGTACAGGAGGTACTCAGCAAGTCCTATCTATGTGGGTGTTTGATGAATAGCCGTGGATCAGACATCCTAGGCTTGTGCAGGTTTTCGAAATCGGTTTTGTTTAGAAAAGGTAAGTTTTAGATTTAGTGTCTCTATGTCATTCAGCCTTCACGGGTCATAAATGACTTCGTGGAGTCCCTTTCCCGCCGCTTTCGCAGTTCCTTCCCAAAACAGGGAGTAACATGTCACAATTCAATACACTTTCGAGAGGTGCGCTACTTTACCCACAAACATCTTTAGCCTTGTTACACAACTGGAAAATGCTGGCCTGCATATTCCCATTTAGACTTCCTTTGGTCTGAGGTCCAGTCTAAAGACTCACCATTAACTAGCCTTCTCCACGACCCCGTGATCTTTCTAAGTTTGGTCCGGAGACCTAAGCTTATCTACCAGGTGGTACTTATATTCCAGTCATTCTTTTGTAGCACGAAATAGGGACGTTTACGGACTCCCATCCGCTGTGATTTCGCGGAAGAAATCCAGCCCGACCTCATATAAGAAGACACACGAAAGGAAGACGATCTAGTTGGTTTACCCGTCCCACAACAAGATCCGTGGTTAGCGCAGTTTATACGGCGCTAAGAATCGCTGATTACATTTGTTGTTTAATCCTATAATTTTTCCCGGTACAATGGAATCTTTTCATACAAGGTTTCCACCATGTATTCCAATCATATTTCCATTTACCACATTTCTTTTCATTTTATTTATAAGGCAACAATTGCCTTGTGGAATGTAGGTAAGATGGTATTTCTTTTGAAAAGCATTTCGTAAATAAAAGATATGCAAGATTGAACTTGCCTTCTGATTGCAGGTCTTGCAATCAGCATCTTCTACCGTTATGGGATCCAAATAGCATCATCGGTCCGTCAAGCACTAATGATTAAAGAGTCAATATGCCGATGCATAATATATGAGATGCAAATGTTTTAATCCCTCGGTACTAATTCCCCGTTGATTTCGTTTACAAGTTGTTTAGTGTTTTGTTTGTGATTTCTTAGTGATTTGATTTAGGTTTAAGTTTACTTCACTCGGTAAAACAGGTTTAAGCATTTGATAATCTTAATGGAGAAAGTTCTATATCACATTCATTCACATAAGTCATGGCACGATTATAATCAATCAAATCTTTCTTAAGCATTATTCAAGTGGCATAATCATTCATGAAAATGATTTATTAAGTTTTCTTCCTTTGGAGAAAAGAATAACTTTTGAAGAAAAATCTCTTATGAGATCTTTTCATTATCATTTTCTTTTACTTATTACAATTATGGGTTTAAGGTAAAACACTTGGTTGATTTTATTTCACAAGCACTTTTCATCTTTTTACCATGGATATTGAATTAAAAGATTATTTCAATTCTTTTTTAAAGAGGACATGGCATTTCTTTTGGCATTCAATTAGAATTTAACCAAAAATTTTAAAGTTAGGTGAGAAATCATTTATTCATCATATTTCTAGGTGTGAAATATTATTTCTAAAGCATTCCTCAATTTTTTTAGGGTTTGCGATTTGAAGTTATTTTGAATTTCAATACTCAAATTATCACTCAAGCTAAATTATTTTTATGGTTTATAATTATTTTTCTTCAAAGAATGAAATGGTGTTTGATTTCATTTTTGAAGATAAGGCTTTATTTATCTCACTTTTAAAATTTTCAAAATCTGTTTTGAATTTCATTTTAAAAGTGTTTTATTAAAGTGTATGTGAGGGTTTTTCTAATTTGATTTATTTTTCTTCCGCATAAGGTTATTTTATTATGATGGAATATTGTAGCTCTTATTTTTCTGAGCATTTTGGTATATCATATATTTTTCTGATTAAAGATGAATTAGTTATGAATTTTGGGAGTTTATATTGTTTTCAGGAAAAATCTTGAGTGGATAATGCTATATACACATGTGGATAGGGTGAGTCACTGTCAAGTGGGTCCAGGTGCCACGTGTATTAATGAAAACATTTCTCACAGGGGTGCACCTAGCCTAAGTCATTGACAGGTGGGTCCCCCCTGTCAGTTGGGCTTGGTCAAAACTGGCTGGTCGAGCCGGTTCGACCGAACCAGGCCACGACCGTCTTCCTCACTCGCTCGTGCTCGTGCCCGCGCTCTCGCCCTCCCCTGCATCGCCTCCGACGCCACCCCGCCGCCATGGCCAGCCCTGGCCCTCTCCGCCGCTGCCGCTCTGCAAAACTGCTCGCACGCCTCCGCCCTACTAATCTACCGAGGCGATTTGCCTCCTGTCCTCCCTCGCGAGCTCGCCCTCGACGCTAACCCTAACTAGTGGGTACTCTCTGTGCCGCCGTCGCCGCCTCTCTGCCTACACCAACTCTGGTTAGGGCGAAGCTCAGCTTCCCCCTTTCCCACAGGTAGGCCTCCCTCTCCCCTCTCTCTCTCTTTCGTTCTCATCTCTCTCTCGCTCTGGGTGAATGCTATCTAGGGTTCTAATTTTCATGCCGAGCATGTTCTTGCTTGAATTAGGGTTTTGCTCTCAGTAATTGATCATGTACTGGTTCTAGGGCTCATAGATTACTAGGGTTAGTGGATTAGGTCTTAGGATTAATTTAGCTAGTGTTAATTTCCAATTTTAGGGTTGATAATTATATTGGCTTGTCAATTTCGATAGTGTTAATTGATATGATATAGTTTAATGGAGTTCTTGGTTGTTCTTAGGTAATTTAGGGTTTAGTTGATTGAGTTCTGGTGCAGGTAAATTAGTATATGGTGGATTTGCTTTGTCTGTCAAGTTGACAGTGGTAGATGACATGATATTTTATACTGAGATCCTAGTAGTTGATTAGGGTTTTAGTCATGTAGGATTCTGATAGTTCACTGCTGTTTCATGAGTATTTCGTGGATGAGGTGATTTTAGTTTTGACAGTGATTAACTGTCAAGAATTATTCATGTATTCTTATAATTGCCTAGATGATCTTGTAGTGATTGGCATTTGTTTACTGAAGTTTGATTCAGTAACAAAGATATATAGGGATTTTTTATTTAGAATTACTTGTTAATTATACTCTGTCCTGATATAGGCATGTTTTCTTTTTAGGTTTAGATGGCATTACTATTCATCTTCTACCTATGGCCTTTAGAGCTTGGCTGTGCTCACATCTATGGCTGTGCAACTATGGTGTTCCTCTGTGCAGAGGATGCACAGCTTGCTAGCTTAGCTAGTGATAGTGCAACTACTGCTCTCCCTCTCACACTAATGGATCCTAGTGATCCCTATGTGCTATTACTCCTACTTCTAGTTCTCCCACAAAATTATAAAGATCTAGCTACAACCTTTGTAGAGAAACTCTTCTTCTTCCTCCAGCGCAGGTGTTCTTGAGCTGTTCTTCCTCCTTCCCTCCTTGTTCTTGAGCTTCCTTGCTCTCAGATCTCTCTCTAAATAGTGTGTGTGTGTGTGTGTGTGAGCTAGAATGGGGGTTATGAGCTCTGGGGTGTGAGATGCCCAGCTATTTATAGTGTGGCTGAGTCAACATGGTGTTGTGTAAGGGTAATTTGCCCCTATGTGTGGTTTTGGTGATTAATGACAATCCCTATGGACTAATGTTTTCATTGAGTTTATATGAAGGAATATTCCATAGGTTATGCTTGTAGTCCATGTGTTGGATTCAAGTATGGATGCCATGGAGATAAAGATATACCTTGAGTATTGGCATCAAGATCATCGATTAGAAGAGAAGAATGTGATATGATCAAGAAGAAGAAATGAGTATGGAGTTCTTGTGTGGAACTCAATTTAGCCATGCTCTAGCTTATGAGTTAATCAATGGATGATCAAGACCTTGAGAGTTTGATATAAAAGAAAGAATTCAAGATATGGCTCTAAGTCGGTCATGTTTGTCTCATGAGTTGAGATATTGTTGACTAAGATTTAGAGCATGCAATCAAATGAAGAGTTCTTTATGTACCTCAAGATATAGAGATAGAGCATGAGAAGATACATGGTTGACCAATACAAAGATTGAAGATTGAATTCAAGTTGGTCAACACATGAAGCATATAGATTGTACCACATGGATCTTGTGGTATGGTAAGCTTTGTCAATTATGCTTCATGAACTAACCCATTATATATGTTCCTTTGTGTATCTATGTTGGTTAGGTATCTTTCCATGGGGGTGCATCAATAGTAAGGATTTCATATAGCCCATGAGAGGATGACATCATGTGGTGATCGTCATCAAGATTAAGAAGTGCAAGTTCAAGATAGACATCTCGAGAAGATCATATGCTTGAGTCTTGCCGTCCATTTGGTGATATGGACATGTGAAGATATGCCTTAATGAAGCTATCCCATAGTGGTGTATGGGGGAGCAAATCATGAATCTTCACAAAGCAACAATGATCAAGTGGTGCATTCCGACTTGTATGGAGCTTGAAGCGTGGTCATCAAGATCAAGTGGATTGCACAAGGCAAAGGTATGGCCTTGATAGGTTTTCCTTTTACCGGTCTCAAGGTGGTTGTTGGGAGACCGGGTTATAGGGTAGATAGCCACACTATCAAGAGGGGCTTTCGGTTGGGTAACTTGATCACATCGTCTTAGGAAGCTCAATCCTTTGCATACTTTGCATATCCCTATTTTTGTTGCTTCTTGGTGTTTCTATGTGTGAAGTTCTTGAGCTTGTTGCTAGCTCTTCAACAAGCCCAAGTTCATCGAAAACAGAAATCGTATGCATCTTCTATTGCGTTTTCAAGTTTGGAGGTTTTTACCGGTTCTTCATTTAGGGTGGTTATTACCTCTCCTCATTTGGCTTTTTACCTTTTCCTCTTTCTTGGGTTTTATAGTCTCTACTAGATAGAGCATGTTCTTAGGTTTTGAAAAAGGCAAAGTTTGCTAAAATTGGAATCCGGATGAAAAAGATATTGCGTTTTTCGTATGAGTGTTTTTCTGTCCTATGCAGTCCGGAATTAATCCAGAAATTTCGAGTTCATTCAGAGTCGTTCGGAAATTCCGAACTCATTCCGAGTCTATTCCGACAGTATGTCTGAACCGAATTTCTCAAGTCGGATTCAGTTCGGAGCCAGCTCGAAATATTCCGAACTTCCGGAATTTGGGTCGGAAATTCTGAACCCATTCCGGATGGTCGCGAAAACTGCTCCAACGGTCATAACTTGTGAAGGGGTATAAAAGGGGCTTCTTCCCCAATGTGTTCTAAGGTTCTTGAGCTTATTTCTCCCCACCATTGTTGAACCTTTTGAGCTTGCTTCCTCTCCCATTCCTCCATTGATTCTTGCATACGATTGAGGGATTTGGAAGAGGAGATCTAGATCTACAATCCCCACCAATCAATTCCTCCTCTAAGTGAGGGGAACCCATTGGATCTAGATCTTGGAGTCATTTATTGGTTTCCACCATTGTTCTTCCTCTCTAATCTCTCCCTAGCATTTGTTGCTTTGGTGGGATTTGAGTGTGAAGGATTTGAGTACCTTTGGTGCTCTTGCTTTGCATCCTTGCATAGTGTTGAGCTCTCTACCACGATTTGTTCGAGTGAGAGACCGTGAGCTTGTTACTCTTGGAGGGTGACCTCCTAGTTGGCTTGGCGGTTTTGTGAAGAGGCCCGAGCTTCTCCTTCAAGGAGCTTGTGAAGTGGTTGTGGAGCTTGCCATCTCCGGAGCAGAGAAAGAAGCTATCCGTGAGTAAGAGAGCAATTCCTTCACTGGAATTGGCTCGGAGAAGAAGGTGCCCTTCGTGGATCTTGGGGGCCCCTTCGTTGTAACACCCGGCCACCCCCGGGCCGGGCCTGTCACCCCTGGCAGCTCTCTAGGATCTCCAGACTGGCCCCACAGATCAACACTAGTCTTTTCTGCGCACTTTGTCCTCACTCATGCGCACCCGGGAACCAGTTCCCGGTCAGTCACCCATCCTTGGGAGTGCTCCGGGCCAAGCACGCTTAACCTCGGAGTTCCTTCCAGATGAGCTTCCGGAAAAGAAGTTGCAACTTGTTGATATGAGTATTCTATCAATCCTGTTAAGCCCTGAGCCAGGATCTCACATTCGTGCACCCCCACACCTCTCCAAACATGACGTACCTTACCTTGTGTAGGGGCACACGGGAATACATCTTTGTCTCCGCGTGACTCGGTTATTTCTATACCCGAGCTTACTTTCCTTGTGATAGCCATCGAGCTTGAAGTTCATATATCTTGCTATCACTTGTGTTACTTTGTGCTATCTTGCCTAGCTTAACTTGTTGTTGGTGCACTTAGTTGAGCCTAGCTTATTTAGGTTTTGTGCTTGTAAAATAAACGTTAGTTTAATTCCGCATTCTTTCAAGCCAAAACCGTAATAGTTTTCAAATTGCCTATTCACCCCCCCCCCTCTAGGCGACATCTCTATCCTTTGAATTGGTATCAGAGCAAGGTCTCTCCTTGTTTTTAGGCTTCACCGTCTAGAGAGTAAAGATGTCGACTAGTCATATAGTGCACAATGACACAATTATCTTTGATGGCACAAATTTTATCTTGTGGAGAAATTGCTTGCTTTGTAATCTTCGGACCTTGTGTCCAAATATAGAGCAATTTCTAGATGTAGGTTTTTCTCCTCCGATGGACCCTCAAAATATATCTTTAGAGGATGAGAAAATTTACATCTCGAAGCTCAAGTATCCAATGTGTTTATATCCTCCTTGAGCCCCATGTTTAGGTTTCTCTTGGGGAGAATAAGGTCGTCCCATGAGAAGTGGACCAAGCTTCAAGAAATATTTGGTGATTCCATTTCTCATAGGGTTGGTGGTCTCTCCGAGGAGCTCTCTTCTCCTTCACATCATGAAGAGCTCCAAGTTGCTTCCACCTCCGACCGCGATGAGCTTTCAATTCCTTCCACTTCACCTACATGTGATGAGTCACAAGGTAATGGCATGGTGAGTGGAGAAATCATATGTGATGATGGTAGTGTCTCTCTTTATACCGATGATTCTTGTGTTATACATGCTAACGGTGTAGAGAGTTTGGACTTGAACACTCTTTGCAACAATGGTTATATATCCTCTCGTGTTGCTAGTTCTTGCATATCTTCTAGAAATGATTTGAGTACTCGTGTAGATGATATGCTTGACATGTCTTGTTGCCGTGATCAAAATACTTCTATTTCCTCTAGTTGTTTGTTGACTAACAATGTAGAGGAAACTAAACACTCTATGGATCAAGACATGATACTGAATGAAGATTCAAGAAGATCATCATCTTCATCCTCCGGCCCTCACATGTGCCTTATGGCAAAGGGGTCAAAGGTATCTCCTACTTTGAGTCCCAACACTTCTCCTAATGATGAGAGCGATGATGATGATGATGATGATAATGATAGTGATGATGATGTTGATGAGGATACTAAACATTTCATGCATGATATAACTTATTTGTGTAATTCTTTTCGTGGTGATAAGAAGGGTCTTGTTTGTCTCAAAAACATTATGCGTTCCTCGACTAAACAATTGGAAGCCATAGCGGAGTTGGAGGACCGTTTTGATGTTGGAGAACGGAGATTCAATCTCCTTAAGCAAGAGCTAGTCGAGGAGAAGCACTCTAATTCTCTCCTCACACAGAAAAATGGATCTTATGAGCTTGATAAGGAAAAATCTATTAAGGATGCTTGTGCTACTAACTCTACTTCTTATGAAGCATCTACATTAAAGGAGAATGTTGAGCTCCATGCTCAACTTGAGTTGCTAACTAGCAATTATAGGAAATTGGAAGAAAGTCATGAAAATCTCTCAGGCTCTCATAATGATCTTCTAATCTCCTATGATGGGCTAAAGTTAGCTCTTGAGGCAAGTACCACTAAGGTAACATCTTGTGAGCCTCTTGTGGACATTAGCACAATTTCTACTCAAAATGCTATATTGCCATGTGCTAGTCCTAGTAATCCATCTAGTCATACTATTGATAAACCTTGTGTTGGATTACTTGCTTTGCCTTGTTGCTCTAACAATGAAGCTTCTAGTTCCTCTAGTACTTCTATGTCTACTAACCATGTAGAGGAAATCGAAGAGCTCAAGGCCCAAGTCACTTTCTTGAAGAAAGACTTGGAAAAGGGTCATGAAGGGAAATCCACACTCGGTAATATTTTGAGTGTGCAAAAATTCCCTAATGACAAAAGTGGACTTGGATTCAAATCCAATAACAAGAATAAGTCCAAGAGCTACAAGAAGAAGGGCCAATACCAAGTCTAGAATTCAGCAAAGATTGTTTGCTTCAAGTGCAAGGTTGAAGGGAATCATGTTAGATCATGCCCATTGAAGAAAAAGCACTTGAGTGAGAAGCAACTAGGGAAGCGGCCTCAAGTTCAAGGTCAAGCCCAAGCTCAACCTCAAGTTGAAGAAAGGCCACTTCCCAATAAGAATCAAGATAAAGCTCCCCAAGTCAACACATCAATGAAGAAAAGAAAGGGGAGCATTAGTTGCTACCAATGTCGTGAGAAGGGGCACTTCGCTTCTTCATGTTTAAATGGTACCTTATCTAACCCTATCATTGTTGATGATGATTATTCTCTTGGGAAAGATAAGGATGGCAATGTGTTTGCCAAGTTTGTTGGAATCCAAAGTGGTGTCAAGAAAAGAACCATTTGGGTTGCCAAGCCTATTGTGACTAACATCTTAGGACCCAACTTGGTTGGGGACCAACAAGCTCAAACTTGATCAATAGGTGTTTGATGGAGGGCATTGGAGACTTGGCTAACTCATGAAGAATTAAGGGATCTTCATATATTGTATTTGATCAAGCCAAGTCATGAGGATTATCTTCTCCCTATCTTATATCCAATGCTCCTCCTTGCGGTAACTTGTACTTAACTTCTTCATATTGTAAGTTACTTGCCCCTTTGCATGTTTTGGTTTTGTACCAAGTATGTGTTTGTATATGTTGTGCCTTATGCTTGCTTATCTTGTGTATTCAAGTATGCCTTTGTTGTTTGGCACATCATTTACTTGTGTTTTTGTTTTGAGCCTCTAATGCATCTTGATGATATCTTATTTGGCTCTTTTCGAGTGATTAATGGAACATCCCATTTTGGGGGAGTAATATGCCTTGTGCATCTCTCTTTCCTTGAAATGTGTGCACATGAGTACTACCACTTAGTATTGATATTGCAAGATTATCTAGTCACTATGTGGTGTGTCATATTCATGAGAAATTCAAATTCTAAATGTCCATTAATTATCTCTAGTTGAATTCTTTTGCCTCTTGTTGAAAAGAAATGAATATCACATTATGGGGGAGTTATATGCTTTTGCATATCACAAGCCTAGGAAATGTGAACATATGAGGTACTGCCACTTAGAGTTGATATTGTTAATTATCTTGTTCCTAGGTGGCATGTTAGCTCAAACAAGATCCTATTTTATTAAAGGCTTTTATTGCTCATCTTATTGGTCTTTGTTTGAGTGAGAAATTCTTGGTGCGGCCTTTCCTCAAATACATATCTCTATATCTTATTTGGGAGACCGTTTGCTTCAAGTTATTCCAATCATTGCTTTGCACGATTGTGTAACTAGTTGAAGCTACCAAGAATCTCTATTCTATGCATAGTGGTTAATCGTCATTATTTCATCCTATGCTTTTTAATTGTGAAGATTGATCTTTAATATCCTTGCAATATACCACCGGATTCCAATACTCTCATTGTCTTTGACAATTGATATACTTATTTGTGGTAGCATTTGTGGATCATCTTCACCTTGGATTTTGCCTCTTATTGACTTATTTTCTATCCAAGAAAGTGTTGTATCTCCGTTTATCTTCCTTGCCTTCTGAAAATCTTTTGATTCATTCTAGTGAGTTTTGTTGGAAGATAAAACCTTTTCTTTCGGTACTTTGTGCCATTGTGAAAAGTGTAGTGAGTTTGGTTTATTTGTTGAAACCTTGCTCTTTTGGGAGTATGTTATCTCATTCCTTCTTACATGTTTTATTTTCTTGAATGAGATATGTCTTTGAGCATGTGTGTTTTTATTTCATCTTTTTGCTCAATGGCTTTTACTTAGTTCACTTGTTGAACTTTGTTGGATTAATCATGTGTTGATTTGATTCTTTGATATACTTTGGACAACAACTGTGTTTTGTCACACCTTGTTTGCCTTTTCGATTCTATTGGTGTCTTTGTCCAAATTATGTCTTCTTTGGATCTTGAAAGTCTCGTGCATGCATGTAACAGCCCCAAGTTGTGAAATCTAAAATGTGAACCAAATTTTCACTTTTGCATTCATTCATGCATCATGGCATCATCTGCTTAAGTGTTCCAGTTGAAACAAAGAACTTGAAAACCCAGGGGAAACAAAAGCAACAAATTGTTTTCAAACAATTCCAATTTCAAATGAGGTTGTTGTGACAAACCAATTCAAAGAAACTTCCATAATTGTCAAGGAAGTTCCCAGAGTTCACAAAAAATATTTTTCAACTACTTTAAAATTAATAAAGGGTTGCCAAATTTAATTAAGCAAAAATGCCATATTCAAAACCAATGCACAAAAGTTGCTCAAAAGATTTTATTATGAGATGCCAAATTTTGTGGAGCCTCTACATGACATGAGGAGGCTGCACAAATATTTTCATAATTTTTGAAATAAGTTAAGTGCCCCAAATAAATCCCCAAAGAGCTACTGGTTTTTAAAAGAAAAACAGAAAAAGGACATATGTGTAAATGGGAAAAGAAATACAGGGGGGTTTTTGTAATTTGCGCGTCCTCTCTCTCCTCCCGTCCGACACGGCCGCGCCATGGCCGGGCGAGAGAGCGGCCCCCCACGACGCCTTGCCGCCGTGTCCCTCGCTCCCCTGCCGCGCACCGGACCCCCCTGCTCTCCTCTCCCCCTGCGAGGAGATAAGAACCACCCGAGGCCTCCTCTGCTCCCTCACCTCGCTCCTTAGCTCTCCTCTCTTTTCTCCCCAAGCACCGCACCACGGCCGAGCTCCGTCGCCGGCGATTGAAGCCCTCCCGGACAGATCGAAGAGGAGCACTGGCACCGCCGCGACCTCCTCTCCCTTCTCGTCGAAGGAATCGGGCTGAGGCGCCCCGAATCGACGCCGCCATCTTCGTCTTCCCCGCGGCCGTCCAAGCACCGCCGAGCTTCGCGCCGCCGTTCTCGTCCACCTCCGGCCCTGCCGCCTCTTCGCACGCGCCAAGGGTAACGAGAGGATCCTCCCCATCCCCTTTCCCCTCTCCCTCTCGCCGTGTATCATCGCCGCCGTGCGTTTTGCCTCGGGTCGCCGCTGTGCTCGACGCCGGCGAAGCTCCGGTGGGTTTCCGGTGAACCCAAGCACACCCACGAGTAGCCCTCGACTAGTAGCGTAGGTTCGTGTCGACGCGTAGCTCCGGCGAGCCCTAAATCGGCGGCGCCGTCGTCGCCGTTGCCGCCGGCCAGCACACGGTCACCGCGCCCAGCGCGCCGGTCGTGGCCTTGACCGTGCCAGCGTGTCTGCGGACGTGGCCACGGGCCCCACATGTCATGGACACGGGCTAGCCCAGCCCAGAGTGAAAAACGTTTCGGATATTTTTCTGTGAGTTTTAAAACTGAAAAACAGAATTGCAGAATTAAATCATTTCTTCTAAATTGCATAGTAATTCGAAAAATGCTTCAAGTTGGATGATTCAAATTTCCACATGTTCAGCAAGGTGTGCTCTACATGTTCATTTAATTCTGACACATGAAAAAATATTTGTATCTTGCTCTTATTAATTAAGTACAGAAAATGGCTAATAAAAGTGAATCTTTAAAAATTCCTAACTTTTGTTCTGTAATTCCAAATTGAGCAAATAAGATGTCAAATTGTTTATCTTAACAAACTTTACACATCCATATTTCATTTGGGCAGAAGTGAATTATTTCTCTGCTCTGTTTAAATGAAATATTAAAATGGCAGAAAAGAAATACATTTTGGAAAATCCATAACTTATTAAATATTGATCCAAAAATTAAGTTTGATATACCAAAATGTTCAGCACTCAATATACTTCATGTTTCACCACTTCACCAAGCATGGATAATTAGTTTTTGCTGCTATTTAAGTGAGGTTAGTAAAATGGCAGCATTAAATCAAATATTAAAAATGCAATAACTTATTATTGGTTAATCAGAAAAAGGTGTTAAAGACCTCAAAATGCTCATAAAAATATGTACTGTCCATTAACTTCATCATCATGCATATTTGATCACAATTGTAGCACTGCACTTTCTAGAAGTAGGAAAACATTAAGTTAAATATGGGGTTATAGTTTCCATTATTGGAATAATTATATCTGCACCCCGTTTAAATTGCTAGATAGATTATGGTAAAGTTCAGTGCGTCAAAAATGTCATGCCATCATGTGTTTGTGCATTGCATTTGTTATGCATGTGTGGTTATTGATTGTTATTCTTCCGGTGTTTTTATGCATCGATAGATCAAGCAGTCGGGGTTCCACCGCAATACCCCGACGACCCGTATTACCAGCCCGCTGAACAAGGCAAGCGTAATCCCCCCTCTGAGCATGTCTCCTCCTATATTTCCGCAATTATTTTCCCCACTATAATATTGCATTCGGTTCCAAAGGTCTTTTGCTTGGATTAGAGTATCCTACTAGTTGCATTAGAAATCTGTTGCCATTACCTGTATCCTTCCTAATATCCATATGATTGAAGTGTTGGCCCGAGATAAGTATACTTGCTATGTATATGCTTAGCCATGCTTAGTTTAATTGCTTAGATGTCCGGTGGATGTTTCATTGTTGGAACAGTTGATGGATTGGCCGGATGTGATGGAAAATGGTGGTGATGGATAATAAATTGCTTAAAGGCGGGGATGAGAGGCCACGGGGAATGTGGTGGGTTGTCTCGTTCTCGCCGCCTAAGTGCGAGTTCTTTACCTCTTGAACCAAGACCGAGCGTGCAACCATGCGTGAGGCCTATGCAATAGCAGGAACCCTCATAGACTAAATAACTCGAGCGGGACTAGCCAGGGTCCTCTAGTTCGGGCTTCCATTTGCGCGTGCGTGAAGATGGTGGGATGAACTGAGATGAGGATTGTGGTATTAGGAAAATAAGTGGCCGTGGGGCGGGTGTTGCGGGCACTGGCAGTCCTGCCGCCACTGATGATCCTGGAAAGTCCTTAACGAGGGAGAAGTCGACACCGCTCCCACCCAGCCGGCTTTCCAAGGAAGAGAGCTAATTGTACAGGCAATGGGCCGGACGGTACGCGTGGCGAAGGAGCTGGGGCCCCTCGGGACTCCGGGAACTTCCACTTTGTACACCCCTGCAGGGTAAATCTTTTCGAAAAGCCGTGTCCGCGGTTATGGACGAACTTGGGAAGTGAAGGTAGGATCATAGAATAACTTTAACGGAATGATTAAAAACTGAGTACTAAAGGTACTACCAAGAATGCAAGGTTGACTTCCTCGAGGGTGATTCGGGGAGGTGCCTTGGTGAACAGGTACGGTGGTTGATGATGGTGGTTGTTGATGAAGTTGATCAAAGAAAAGAGTTACTTCTTACCCCTTTTTCAAAATAATCTGATTAGTCGATGCCATGGAGTTATGTCTTTTCAAATAAAATCAGCTTGATGCAAAACAGCCATAAAACCTTGAGAGCCAATCATCGAGCATATATTAGCTCTTAATCTTGCGAGTTCGTCGAACTCAACGTCGTTTGCTTATTTTCAGGAGAGGACTTCACCGACCTCGAAGGTGGGTTCTTTGTGGACGTCGACGAGTAGTCTGGGGTTCCCAGGTGGCAGCTTGGGACATCCCGGAACAGCTGGCGCTGTGATGTTTATCTGCAGGCCTCTTAGGCCATATTTGGTTCTTGTTGTTTAGAGCAACATAATTTGCTTCCGCTTGTTGAAATGTTGGGTCTGTGACCTCTGTTTGTCTTTTGCTATCTTTCTCTATTATAAGAGTTGAACTATATGATTTTGTGTCGTAGAGTCTGTGATGTGCCAGTTGTTCCACAAGTCTTGATCTCTCTATTATGCTTTGATAGTGTGTCTGGTGGTATCGGATAACCGGAGACACAGTATCACTGTATAGCAGTCGGGTCAGGGCGCCACAAGTTGGTATCAGAGCAGTACTGCCTGTAGGAAACCCTTCTACTGGTCGATGTTGAGTCTAGTGTTTGTGAAAATATTTTTAACCTAAAAATGAGTTGTGAAAACCATCTTAGGATTCTTTTTACTCCTTATCTGGTTACCCTCTAATCTCGGAGCAATCTTACCTCGATTTGAGTTTAAAGTTTCACTCACTGATCCTGTTTTGAAGTAAAAGATTAGAAACGTGGGTGGGGTTCGACCTTTAGTGTTATGTGTCACGTTGCTCCCGCCGCGCTACAATCCGAAGCTTCATGTGCCGAGAAACCATCTGGAGTACGACGAAAATTCCCATCAACTCAGTTGGTTACAAACCCTTGTATTCCTATCCAGTTTAATCTCTTAATCCGTTCTTTTGGGTTTTAACCCAAGGACTTGAACAGAAGGTCCCGGATTGTGCCAACTAGCTTGTGTTGAGTCACGTGGTTTCTTAACCATTTGCATCTCTCGCTAGTAGCACATGAAGCTGACCTTTAACCCAAGTCCTTATGTGGTCTGTGTGGTAAATGGTTGAACCTTAATTTCCCACACCTCAGCTGGCTATGTAGCTTCAGCTCTTCCTTAGCCTTGCTTTAGGTTCTGTCTTGGAACCATCGGGGTTACGACGAAATTCTCTTAGCAAATTCCCCATCTATGTCATGACTCTGCTACATCTCTCCTTTTTGGGCATGGTTATCACAATTGAGTAATAATCGGTGCATCTTCAACATCTTAGGATTCTCCTGAGCATGTTTCTTACTCTGATTCGCTTTCTGACCTTTGTCTGTCGGTTGTCGGTAAAGTTTTATCGTGCGTTGGTATGTTTCGATGCAAGTCACTTTCTTGATCCGTCAAGACTTTCCACTTCGTCTTGTTAGGAGAAACAAACTCCAGTACCTTGTCCACTTCTCGGACCAGGTCAAAGTATTGTAATCTGCAGAATGAGGGTCTTGTCTAGCTTCTGTTCTGCTCCACCTTAGAGTGTCACACTCTTTGATATCAGGGTATCGAGCTAAGTATCATGATCCCCTTGATGAAGTGATGCTCGTACACTTTGTTACTCTCCGATCCCGAGTGACTTATTACTCCACAGTGATGAGACGTGAGTAATAATGTAGCTATCGGATATTCTTAGCAGTTCTTACTGTGCGGAAATCCAGGGATATCCTTTGTCCTCCTTAGCATGATTGGTTAGCCGATCAATAAGTTGAGTTGGACTGTGTTCCCAAGTTCATTTTCTCTGTTGCTCTTCCTCGGTCAAGGAGCTAGGTTCGTGCCGAAGCTCCCAAGACCACCTCGTTGTGCCTTGAAAGGCATGATCCTCTCCTGAACTCAAGATCCACCGGTATGTCGTGATATCCTATATGTGGATCGTGATATTCTGGAGGTCTTTCCAGAAGCATCGCCAGGTTGTTACCTGACCGTGATGTTGAACTTATGAGTAAGCTGGTTCCCTAAACAACTCCCTTCTCCAAGAAAATCGTGCTGGATGCCCAGAATTAGTCGGTTGGGCTTAAACAACTTGGAGAGTTGGAAGACAAGAGTTCTATCCCGATATAGTCCCTTCTCAAGGGATGTCTAGTCCGTCCGTGCCGAAGCAAGGTGGTATCTCCTTTGTGGGTATGCTATCCTACAAATCTTTTGATTTGAACTGGGCTATCGTCAAATCAAACTCAGACCGACCTACCTGAATGTGTTCGTCTGACCAATACTCATGCCCCGTTCCGGTGAAATATGAGTCTACCGTCTTGGGGTAGCTGGATAAGTCTGTTGTTGAGCCCATCAACTACATTCTTATTGTCTCCAGGTTTGAGGAGATTCATATTGGATAGTGGGCGTTAACATTGGAAAATTGTTGGAACTAACTTTGTGTCTTCACAAGGTATGTGTTCTGGAGTTAGAAGTGACTTTCCTTGGTTCACGTGCAATTGTTGAAAGATGTCGCCGTGGATCTGAGAGAATTGTCTGGTTTCCTCGGAATCATTTCAACTCGATCAAGCATGTGTAGAATATTCTCGGAATGGTATGTTGTTACCTCCTTTCCTTGGGAAGTTCATCTATGCATCCAAGCCACTGATTGAATTGTTCCAGAAAGGGAGGAAGTCTGAGAACTTCTGTGTCTTCCTTGGTGTTTCCCAACAAGGACTCAATTCTGTCTCGCTGCAAGTAATTCAATTAGGGCAGCTGTCTCCTGACAAGTTGCTAATACTTGAGTTCCGCAATCTCGTTCCTCCTTGGAGTTTGACATTGTAGTCCAACTCTTGGGGTTCTAGCAAACGTAATCTGTTGAGATCCCGTGCAAAGACGTTCTATTCATCCATGGTGAGTCTGAAGTATCTCTACATCTGACCCGAGCTAGATCTCAATCAGAAACGATAGTTGGTGATCCTTAAGAAGTTTGTCCCTATGTCTGGAAAATCAAGAAGTGTTCCCAATACTAACGTTTGTGGAGTTTCTGAAGTTCTCTCGATCTAGCTTTCCGATCCTTCTCCCGTGATCTGAAATGCTCCTCCGTGAAGGAAGTTCTACTCAAGCCGACTAGTACAAGTTATCTCCTCATCTGTTGGAATCTTGTTCCAACACTCTCCCTCAGAAATTTAAGGCCTTGTGCAAAGTTCATATTCTGAATCCTTGAGAAACAGTTGTCTACCAACTGGAAACTCTTATCAATCTCCCGTCAAACGCTTGTGTCTCCTAACTGTCAACTCCAGGGATGCTTGAGGTCTCCTCCTAAGATTTCCGCAAGGAGGTACTCGGTCGTTATATCCTCTCAAGGTCCAACCTTCCGGAGAGGTTCCCTACTTTTCCAATGGTATACGTTGATAGTGACCTCGGAGTGAAGCCGCTGAAGATCTTCAGGATGCGCTGAATCACTCTACACCGAGAAGATCGTTGAAGACTGTTGTACCCACTTTCCCTCTTTCCTACTCTAAGAATCTCGGGACGAGATTCCTGTAAGGAGGGTAGAATTGTAACAGCCCCAAGTTGTGAAATCTAAAATGTGAACCAAATTTTCACTTTTGCATTCATTCATGCATCATGGCATCATCTGCTTAAGTGTTCCAGTTGAAACAAAGAACTTGAAAACCCAGGGGAAACAAAAGCAACAAATTGTTTTCAAACAATTCCAATTTCAAATGAGGTTGTTGTGACAAACCAATTCAAAGAAACTTCCATAATTGTCAAGGAAGTTCCCAGAGTTCACAAAAAATATTTTTCAACTACTTTAAAATTAATAAAGGGTTGCCAAATTTAATTAAGCAAAAATGCCATATTCAAAACCAATGCACAAAAGTTGCTCAAAAGATTTTATTATGAGATGCCAAATTTTGTGGAGCCTCTACATGACATGAGGAGGCTGCACAAATATTTTCATAATTTTTGAAATAAGTTAAGTGCCCCAAATAAATCCCCAAAGAGCTACTGGTTTTTAAAAGAAAAACAGAAAAAGGACATATGTGTAAATGGGAAAAGAAATACAGGGGGTTTTTTGTAATTTGCGTGTCCTCTCTCTCCTCCCGTCCGACACGGCCGCGCCATGGCCGGGCGAGAGAGCGCCCCCCCACGACGCCTTGCCGCCGTGTCCCTCGCTCCCCTGCCGCGCACCGGACCCCCTGCTCTCCTCTCCCCTGCGAGGAGATAAGAACCACCCGAGGCCTCCTCTGCTCCCTCACCTCGCTCCTTAGCTCTCCTCTCTTTTCTCCCCAAGCACCGCACCACGGCCGAGCTCCGTCGCCGGCGATTGAAGCCCTCCCGGACAGATCGAAGAGGAGCACTGGCACCACCGCGACCTCCTCTCCCTTCTCGTCGAAGGAATCGGGCTGAGGCGCCCCGAATCGACGCCGCCATCTTCGTCTTCCCCGCGGCCGTCCAAGCACCGCCGAGCTTCGCGCCGCCGTTCTCGTCCACCTCCGGCCCCGCCGTCTCTTCGCACGCGCCAAGGGTAACGAGAGGATCCTCCCCATCCCCTTTCCCCTCTCCCTCTCGCCGTGTATCGTCGCCGCCGTGCGTTTTGCCTCGGGTCGCCGCTGTGCTCGACGCCGGCGAAGCTCCGGTGGGTTTCCGGTGAACCCAAGCACACACGAGTAGCCCTCGACTAGTAGCGTAGGTTCGTGTCGACGCGTAGCTCCGGCGAGCCCTAAATCGGCGGCGCCGTCGTCGCCGTTGCCGCCGGCCAGCACACGGTCACCGCGCCCAGCGCGCCGGTCGTGGCCTTGACCATGCCAGCGTGTCTGCAGACGTGGCCACGGGCCCCACATGTCATGGACACGGGCTAGCCCAGCCCAGAGTGAAAAACGTTTCGGATATTTTTCTGTGAGTTTTAAAACTGAAAAACAGAATTGCAGAATTAAATCATTTCTTCTAAATTGCATAGTAATTCGAAAAATGCTTCAAGTTGGATGATTCAAATTTCCACATGTTCAGCAAGGTGTGCTCTACATGTTCATTTAATTCTGACACATGACAAAATATTTGTATCTTGCTCTTATTAATTAAGTACAGAAAATGGCTAATAAAAGTGAATCTTTAAAAATTCCTAACTTTTGTTCTGTAATTCCAAATTGAGCAAATAAGATGTCAAATTGTTTATCTTAACAAACTTTACACATCCATATTTCATTTGGGCAGAAGTGAATTATTTCTCTGCTCTGTTTAAATGAAATATTAAAATGGCAGAAAAGAAATACATTTTGGAAAATCCATAACTTATTAAATATTGATCCAAAAATTAAGTTTGATATACCAAAATGTTCAGCACTCAATATACTTCATGTTTCACCACTTCACCAAGCATGGATAATTAGTTTTTGCTGCTATTTAAGTGAGGTTAGTAAAATGGCAGCATTAAATCAAATATTAAAAATGCAATAACTTATTATTGGTTAATCAGAAAAAGGTGTTAAAGACCTCAAAATGCTCATAAAAATATGTACTGTCCATTAACTTCATCATCATGCATATTTGATCACAATTGTAGCACTGCACTTTCTAGAAGTAGGAAAACATTAAGTTAAATATGGGGTTATAGTTTCCATTATTGGAATAATTATCTGCACCCCGTTTAAATTGCTAGATAGATTATGGTAAAGTTCAGTGCGTCAAAAATGTCATGCCATCATGTGTTTGTGCATTGCATTTGTTATGCATGTGTGGTTATTGATTGTTATTCTTCCGGTGTTTTTATGCATCGATAGATCAAGCAGTCGGGGTTCCACCGCAATACCCGACGACCCGTATTACCAGCCCGCTGAACAAGGCAAGCGTAATCCCCCCTCTGAGCATGTCTCCTCCTATATTTCCGCAATTATTTTCCCCACTATAATATTGCATTCGGTTCCAAAGGTCTTTTGCTTGGATTAGAGTATCCTACTAGTTGCATTAGAAATCTGTTGCCATTACCTGTATCCTTCCTAATATCCATATGATTGAAGTGTTGGCCCGAGATAAGTATACTTGCTATGTATATGCTTAGCCATGCTTAGTTTAATTGCTTAGATGTCCGGTGGATGTTTCATTGTTGGAACAGTTGATGGATTGGCCGGATGTGATGGAAAATGGTGGTGATGGATAATAAATTGCTTAAAGGCGGGGATGAGAGGCCACGGGGAATGTGGTGGGTTGTCTCGTTCTCGCCGCCTAAGTGCGAGTTCTTTACCTCCTGAACCAAGACCGAGCGTGCAACCATGCGTGAGGCCTATGCAATAGCAGGAACCCTCATAGACTAAATAACTCGAGCGGGACTAGCCAGGGTCCTCTAGTTCGGGCTTCCATTTGCGCGTGCGTGAAGATGGTGGGATGAACTGAGATGAGGATTGTGGTATTAGGAAAATAAGTGGCCGTGGGGCGGGTGTTGCGGGCACTGGCAGTCCTGCCGCCACTGATGATCCTGGAAAGTCCTTAACGAGGGAGAAGTCGACACCGCTCCCACCCAGCCGGCTTTCCAAGGAAGAGAGCTAATTGTACAGGCAATGGGCCGGACGGTACGCGTGGCGAAGGAGCTGGGGCCCCTCGGGACTCCGGGAACTTCCACTTTGTACACCCCTGCAGGGTAAATCTTTTCGAAAAGCCGTGTCCGCGGTTATGGACGAACTTGGGAAGTGAAGGTAGGATCATAGAATAACTTTAACGGAATGATTAAAAACTGAGTACTAAAGGTACTACCAAGAATGCAAGGTTGACTTCCTCGAGGGTGATTCGGGGAGGTGCCTTGGTGAACAGGTACGGTGGTTGATGATGGTGGTTGTTGATGAAGTCGATCAAAAGAAAAGAGTTACTTCTTACCCCTTTTTCAAAATAATCCGATTAGTCGATGCCATGGAGTTATGTCTTTTCAAATAAAATCAGCTTGATGCAAAACAGCCATAAAACCTTGAGAGCCAATCATCGAGCATATATTAGCTCCTAACCTTGCGAGTTCGTCGAACTCAACGTCGTTTGCTTATTTTCAGGAGAGGACTTCACCGACCTCGAAGGTGGGTTCTTTGTGGACGTCGACGAGTAGTCTGGGGTTCCCAGGTGGCAGCTTGGGACATCCCGGAACAGCTGGCGCTGTGATGTTTATCTGCAGGCCTCTTAGGCCATATTTTGGTTCTTGTTGTTTAGAGCAACATAATTTGCTTCCGCTTGTTGAAATGTTGGGTCTGTGACCTCTGTTTGTCTTTTGCTATCTTCCTCTATTATAAGAGTTGAACTATATGATTTTTGTGTCGTAGAGTCTGTGATGTGCCAGTTGTTCCACAAGTCTTGATCTCTCTATTATGCTTTGATAGTGTGTCTGGTGGTATCGGATAACCGGAGACACAGTATCACTGTATAGCAGTCGGGTCAGGGCGCCACAATGCATGTTTACCAAATGTATATGTTATATCATGTCTTGCTTTCTTCAATCCAATATATAGGGTATACTCCATCGAAGCCTAATGGCTAAGATGTGCATGAAATTCAAATTTCATCTCTAAATATGCACATATTTATATGGAGTGTGTCCTATGTATTATGGTTAGTCTAACCACTTTGGACCCAATAAGTTTGGGGACCAAGATGTACTTGAATGATGTTTTAGGTACATTGGAGATGCAATGGATGCTTGTCTCATCTATAAGGAAGGTGTTATCACCATATGATAATTGGAGCCAAGCTAGGATGATCAACGAATTCTTATCTACTACATCATACCATTGCTATCTCGGTAACAAGTATATTATTCATGCTTACACTTCATCTATCCAACCTCTTGTAGGTTGCATCTTGGCATGAAATTCTTTATTTGCAAATGTTGTGGTTCTTGCAAAGATCTTTTAAAGAAAACTCCTTATTGCTTATGTGAGTAAGTTGAGATGATGCATATATTGGGGTGTATATAAAATCATGTTTATGATTCACCAATCCCAAATATGCCTTTTTGCAATTTATTGCATATCAATTCCTCAAAGTACTCTCATGTGCAATATTTTTGAAATTGCGAAGAATCCTTCCTTTTATTGCTTGTTGCCTTTCTCAAAATATCCCAACTAGCTTTAGTTCCCGTATTGTTAGTTGTGATGATTTTGAGGTTTGTTTTTGTTGATGAAGTTCATTTATATATCATAAGAGAAAAATGGAGCCTTGTGCTGTATATGATTTTAAGCAAACAATCCTTTTGGTATATTTTTTGACTTCCTCTTGGATATCGTGTCTTCTTTATTTTATTAACCTTTTGTGTGTGCATGTTTCTTTGTGGATTACTCATCATGGCCTCCTACTTAGAAACCTATATACATGAGAGTGTTAACCTCCCGCCTTGATATCGTCGTTCTTTGCCACCCACCTTTCTTATCCGTTCAGTTTTTATTGGTGTTGGTAAGAACTTGATTTATGAGCGCTCGGTTTACTTTTGTTGCATCTTCATGCACTCATATCTCGTAAATGGTATTTGGTCTCAAAACTTGTCTTGATAAGTGCTCTCTTTTATTATTTGTGTTCTAAATGATATAGAGGGAGTGAGGATTCCATGTTTGTGCATATTGTATTCAAATGCAAAAATTATAATTTATGATTGAAGTGAGAACTTCAGAGTAGCCACCGGTATCAAAAGAACAAGTTAGCAAGATTATGCTAACATGTAGAGTTGATGAAATGCAATTTAAAAAAAGATTTTTGGTTTTATACAAAACATTTTGTAAAACATGAGTTTTTGGTTTTTTAAAACTTTCACAAGTAAACTTGCTTTCCTAGGTACTACGAAAGCCGAAGACGTTCGAATTCATAATAAAACGTTACACTTCGTCACCAGATAGGGAAGGGTGGGTGGGGATAAGAAGAAAAAGCAAGATTTCCTACTCTCACGTTGATTTTTCTTATACTACAAAATAATTTTTCTAGTCGTCCGCTTAAAAGGGTTTCCTACAGGTCGAACCATGCTCTGATACCAAGTTGTCAGCCCCACGACCACACATATTCACTAGCCTGTTTAGATCCTCAAGTGGGTGCGGAGTCACTGCCAAAGGCAGGCCTCGCAAAGGTGGCATGCACGGTACCGTACACCCCCGCATCCACAACCAGGAAAGAAGGGACTAGTGCGTGTGTGAAATGGTGAGACACGGTCCCACATGTATACAAGCATGTACATGCGGCCGGCCAAGTAACAACATGTTACAGAGCATAGAACATGTACAAAGAAAGGAAATATAGCCAACAAGATCCAAATATAATATAGCACGAAGTGGCACAAGTACCATCAATACATCATACATCAAGCGGAAGCGAAAATGGCGGAATCGAGTACGGCTAAGATACAAAATGGCATAAGATGCCTAGAAATAAGCAAGTGAGACCCCATGTCCCACACGGCACCAAGAAGTCTGGAGGAGACCCCGAACTACTACTCATCGTAGTCCTCATCAGCGACGAAGTGGACGAAGGCGCATCCTCGGCATCATACTCCAACGTACCTGTTTAATCGTGAAAGCCGGCAAAGGGCAAAGGAAAAACAAAGAAAGAGCGTGAGTACTGAGGCCAGCACATCAGCGAGACTTAGAATTCAGTGGGCCTCGCCTACAGGCTGTATGGTGGGTTTAACGGCAAAAGCAAGCACTATATAACCTATAGAGACACGCTACAACTTCGTCATACAAAGAGCGAGATAAGAGCAACCTAAATGTTATCAGAAAGTAACAAACATAACCCATCCGAGAGGACTCCTTCGTCAGTCCTCCTTCGGATACGCGCGACGTAACCCATCCGATGAAGGGTCGCGTAGTAATAAACAAAAAATTCTACACGATTCTCCCAGGATCTAGCCGAGGTAGAAGGCCACGAGGATTACCACTAGACGCGCAGGTGCGGATTACTGATGAAGCGCGTCGTGTAGCAGTGTAGTCCCACGATCCGATCCGATCCCGATCGTCGAAGTGCTGAACGTACAGCACCTCTGCCGGTATCCACACGTACGAGGAGGAGCTCCGACGGTGGACTGCTAGGTCCGGTGCGGCGGCTGGACTGAGTGGTGGCTAGGGTTCCCAACACATGGGAGTGTCTCACCGTGCCCTTTGGGCATCCCACGGCCCACTATATATAGGCAGTGATAGTGGGCTTCACAACACTTGTGGCCCATTCACTAAAGCCTCATTCTGGTCACCGCGAGTCCAACTCACTAACCAAGTCCGTGTCCAATTTGGGTCCAACCCAAACGACTTGCTCCCGCTCTTAAGTGTGTGACCCGCAGGCTCATGGCTACTTGGACACGACGTGAGTCTCACTCACAATCGATCAATCGGTAGCGGCTCCTAGCAGAACGTGCCGACTCCCAAGTACCATAGAGTCATGACGACATACCTTTCAATGTGGCTTACGCCCAAGTCCCTTTTGCCTCACGATATACCTTGTCAAGCTATAGGCGAATTATCGTAATCCCTTAATAGCTCAACTCTCTTCTCGTTCCGTGATATGTGATTCCCGGACTAACTCTTAGTCCAACTCCTCGGTTAACACTTAACCGAGTCGCGCATGGCCATGCTTCCGAATCATATCACACGAGAGGGCCCAGAGAATATCTCTCCAGTCGGAGGGGCAAAATCCCATCTTGGTTATCCATGTCATGCAGCTTGCTTCTTTGCCGACCCGAACCCTGCCTTTATAACTGCCCAGTTACAGAACAGCGTTTGACAGAACCTAAGTCGGTAATCCACAAATCAGATCATGCGACAACCTCAGGTCTAAGGATTACATTGATTGAGACATACAAATGACGACTTGTTCGTTGCATCTCAATATGGGTCAGTCTGGCTCGCTAAACACTTTAGCCGAGTCAGTGTAAGTTGGATTAGCATCACCATGCCCATGACAAGTGAAACCGAGTTATCAGCCAACTCACACATTAGTCTAAGTTATGTGCCCAGCATAACTATACGACCAAGGACAATATAGTATGAACAACATGAATACATAGTTCCACAACTGAATCACATATTCAATGATACATATCAGATGTTCATACATGGACTACTTTATTACATTATGAATACATTGGGAATAACATCATACATGATTGCCTCTAGGCCATATTCCCAACATCCGAGAGGACTCCTTCGTCGGCCCCCCTTCGGATACGCACACGAATAGAAGTTGTAACAAACAATTCCTTTTATCGCTATCTCGAGATCCACAACCGAGATAGGGACCCGAGGAATACCGTTTTTAGTTACGTTTATGAAAACATTGACAAGGCTAATTACTAGTTAAGTTTAGAAAACAGTTGTAGACAAGTTAAAGGAGAGAAGTTTAGTATAAGTTGATTTATGAACCAGCATGTTGCTCTTGAGGCGTCCATAACCGTGGACACGGCTTTTCGAAAAGATTTACCCTGCAGGGGTGCACTACTGGAACCGTACACGCATGTTCAACCCTTCAGGCAACGGTATAATCGTGCCGTCCAGATATTCCAACAAGAAACTATCCATTGCTACCAGATATCCAGGGGAACCACCAACTTGAGTGGAACCTAACGAGGAGTTCGGCCGAATCTCCAAGCAGGCACAAGCGTTTGCGGGACTTGCTAAGAAGGTGACAGTGCCCAGCGGAAGTGATAACCAACTTCACAAAAGTGCCGCGGTTATATGTATGTATGCGTAATGTAATATTAGACCCAAAGGTATCATGCGTATGCACCAAATGGAAAACCAGCTTGTGGCACCCTGGATATAAGAATAGCTCCGGTAGGATCAAGGGTTCATCCATTAAAATCCCCACGTGCGGTTAGCGCGATAGTCTCAGAACAGATGTCCAGCACAACGTTTTCCAAGTTCGACGCAAGCAGCTCCCAAACACCGGGGGTCACTACCATTGCCATTTGCGATTACTACGATTGATATAGCGGCCCACATGGGTACCAAGAGACCACGGTGGAACCGATCAATCAGTGGTATAGACGACCACCACAAATTCTACGATGTTATACACAACCCCGAAGATACATCGCCTGTGAGAGGGTACCTGGGTGAAAGCGGCTAAGCAGCACTACGACTCGCAAGGGCATTACTATCTACTCAAACAAAGGCAATAGGATACCAAGGATAAAAGGCTGCAAAGGTAAGTAACGGGTACGGAAACTATAGCATCGTAACATAAAGGATAGCAGTAGATCAACAGAGAAGTAAAGACTACAAAGTAAGATAGGTAGAAGGGGTGAGAATGCTCGCCTGAAGGAACGTGAGACAAGGGCACAATCTCAACAAGCTACTCGTAAGCAACAATCTCAGACGACTCGTGCTGCGGATAAACAGGCGTACACTCCAATGGACGGTCCTCTACCGAGAAGAACCAAATCACCGGAAACAAAAGGATTCAATCAACACAAGTAATAAGATGCAGCACTCATGAAGCATGGCAGTTCATAGATGCAACATAGATGAATGACATGAATGAGGCAATTTTAAGTGGCAACAAAAACAAACATGGCATAACAGTAGAATAAGCCACATAGACATTAGGTTAAAGTGATTAGCAATTTTAGGGTTTTAGATGCATGATGCAAAAAACAAGTTTGAACAGCATATTTGAAAACCTTGCATTTTTCTGAGTGATTTTGATATATTACATGTGTTATTTGGAGTTAGGATGCAAAAGTTATAAAGAATGGCATTTTTAATTGAAATTAGTCAAATTGTTATTAGTTTAGGCATCTATAATATTTATTTTTTAAAACAGAGAGTGAATTTGAGTTTAGAATTCAAATTGAAGCAACTTTGATGTTTGAAGTTTTCCCAAATTCCAAAAGGTTTGAAAGTTAGGTTTGAAATTGAATTTGAATTGATTTTGTTTTATTGGAATTGTTCTGGAAAAAGAAAAAAAGGGTTAACTGGGCCAAAACCAAGTTTATCTGCCGCGCAGGGACGCAGATAAGCAACTGGGCTGGCCGTTTAGCCAGCTGGACGCCGGGTTTGGAGTACAGAATCTCCAGGGGTTTTCAGAGAAATTGCTAAAGAAGGAGGGACGCCGGGTTTAGCCCGAGAAATTTCCAGGGGCTGTTTGCAAATTTGTTGTGTGCCAAGGTCACTGACCACGCTGGCCCACCTGTCACCGGGTGAGGCAAAAATTGGGTGGCTATCTCGCGCCGGTGGGGAATCGATCCCCGGACCTCTCGCTGTGGAGCAGAGGGGGGTAGCCAGTGTGGTAAGTCGCCGGACGTTACAGGAACTGAGTTGGTTTTGTTTTAAACTTAACATTAGGCCTGTTTGTCTGACGAAAATTGAAAACTACACTACTGCTGCTCGTTCATTTGCAGAGAAGGTTCAGTGGTCATCGCCGGAGCTCAAGTCGACGCCTTTGGCTCCAGATGTCGTCGAGGAGGAACGCCGGTGCAAGGAGGGGAGCTGGCGCGCCGGGGGATGCGGATGCGCGGGAGATCTGACGAAAAAACGCCGTGGGGAAAGCAGGCGATGGCGGAAAGCTTGCAGGCATCGAGGGCTAGCCGGTATGGGCGCGCGGAAGGTGCGAGGAGAACGGGAGGGGAGAGGTGGTTGCTCACCGCGGGGTCTTCGTGGAGGCGCCGAGGAAGATGATGTCATGGCACCGGAGTTGGAGAAGAAAGCCCCGGGTGCGGACGGAGACGTCGTCGGGGAGGAGACCTGGGGCTGCTCCAGCACCTAGGACGGCGCCAGGAGATCGGCGGAGGAGAGGGGCATCGTTTCCGCCCCTCAGCGGTGGCGCGGGAGGCCGGAGGCGGCTGCAGCGGGTGGAGCTCTGACGGCTGCGTCGGTGAGGTTCAGGGAGCAGAGGGGGGAGAAAAGAGGAGGCGTCCTAGGGTTTGCGGTGGGGCGGCGCTTATAAGGGGAGTCCAGGAGGAGGCGGAGGTCGCTGGTGGCCGTCCCTTCGCGTAGGTGGTCGACGTGGAGGTCACCGATGCGCTGCCGTACTGTCGCTGCTGTGCTGTGTGGAGGAGGGGCACCGGAAGAAGAAGATGACCAGGACGTGGGCCTTCCTGGGCCAGCCCGTTCAGCGCTGCGTGGAGGAAGGAGCGGAAAAAGGAGCAGGCCGCCGGGGAGTAGCTGGGCTGGGCCAGAAGTTTGCAGGGTGGTCTGTTAGCTAGAGTTTTGTTTCTCTCTTTTTTATTTCTTTTTCCTGTTTTTATTTTTAGGGTTTAGCTTTGACTCTTTATTCTCTTTTGTTGTTTACTTTTCAACCAAAAACATTTGTGCACATAAAAGACTATGCAGAACAAAGCAACACCAAGATAGGGTTTAGAAACAAAAGAACAAAAGAAAAGGAAGGGAGAGAGAAACCCTAGAACAATGCACATAAAATAATAAATATGCAATGCAATTTGAAATGCAGGAAAAATGATTTGCTCCAAAGTAAAATATGCTAGATATGAAAGGTGACAAACATGTGATGACATGGCAAGAATGTGATGACATGGCATTGACATGATGATGACAAGGATGAAAAGTGATGACAGGTGATGACATGGCAAAGTAGTAATTCTGGGATGTTACATTTGACAAGTGCTTACTTTTGTTTGTTAGTTTAGTTTGGACATTGCCAAGTGTGTAATTAGTTATTAGAATTATTTCTAGGTTCATATTCAGGTTTTGTTCTTTTGATTTCTGTTTGGATAGAACTGTTTCCTAGTGATGGCTCTATAGTTTGATTGGATTACTTTATCCAGAGCTCATCATTTGAATTTCTAGGGTTTTCTATTCCAGGGCAAAATCAAAGCCTTGGATTTTGTTTTGGTCCAGAAGTTTCTTGCTAGGATATGATGTTCAACCATTGGTTTGGTTTGGTGATTAGTCAGTTCTTAAGTTTTCTGCTTTTAGGGTTCTTGCCCCGATACTCAATTTGGGCTGTGCTAATTAGCACTAAGTTTCTGTATAGTTAACTCTGGACTCATTCCTTGTGCTTATGGATATTAGCCTGTTACTATTGTTCAAGTTGATTTGTCCAGGATTTTAGAATAGTTTGATGACTGCATGGTGTCATCAAGTTATTTACATTTGGTTCTTTTAAAGGATCCAGGGGTCTGAGGTGAGGTTTTACTACTGGGAGTTTGATTGAAGAGTGCTTGCCTGTGGCCTGATTTACTAGTTGTGATGGCTGGCTCTACCTAGGTTTCTATTACTGCTGTTTTTGCTACTGGATACTTGTCCATAATCTACTGCATGGTTTTTCTTTGATTCTCTCACTTGCATTTCTCACTGATTATTTCCTATACTGGCTATCAATGTTTGCTACTATCTCAGACTGCAAAGGACTCAGGACTTGTTCCTGGGCTCTTTTATTGGATACAAAAGCAAATGGTTTCACCTCAGGTGAAACCTACATTTTTAACATTACCCAAAGTTTCTGTCTTTTTGTTTGTTTTGCAGGTGTTGTGAAGATCAGGTAGTTGCTGTGGAGAAGATGGTGATGGATGTAGTGGTGCTGATGTACCTCTGGAGTGTAGATAGGATAGGAAAATTTGAGTTTGATTCATTTTTAGTTTGTATTAGGTTTTACTTTCTGTTTATACCTTGCTAGATGATTCCAGCCTGCAATTTGTTGTAGGTTTGTATTCTTCTTTTACGATTTGGTAAATTATGGCCTTAATCTTATAGTGTTCTGATTCAATTTCTTTAAGGTATGATGGTGTGGATTCTGCCAGATTTTGAATTCAAACCTCAATTTGAATTCCTGTGATATTGGTGTGTATTTATAGTTGTTGCTTTGGAAGTTTAGCTTCCAAGGTTGACTTTTTAGTTGTTGTCGACGTTTGTACTGATGTTATATATTTTTAGATGAATATATTGCTGGATATTTGAATTGTGTTCAAAATCATCCAAAATTTAGCAAGGTAATGTCCAATTTGATCTTGAATTCTTGTGCTCATTTGGGGTGTGAGATGATTGAGATTTGAGGATATGGTTATTTGTTTGACTTGATTCGAATTCAAGCCTCAATTTCGAATTCAAAACACTGGTTTTAAGATGTTCAACTTTTCATCGCCCCAAAAGTAGTTCTTCGAACCCTTTTAGCACTTCTAGGGTTCACCCTCTCTTTCAAAGTTTGGGGTTTAGGTTTCGAATCGACTCAATTTCCAGGGTCTTGGGCTTCTCTGGGTATCGATTCGAGGCTTGCGTCGAATGGTTGAAATTCCCCCGGATTTTATATACACGGATGCGATACACAGAGCTATCCTCTACCCCTTTTCCTGTACCCGAATGTCAGGATATTACAGGAAACATCCTTAATCACACTTTGAGTTGCCAAGTTTTATGATTAGATTAAAGTTCTCTATGATCATCACGTCATTCCCAAGTCGTCCATAACCGCGGACACGGCTTTTCAAAAAGATTTAACCCTGCAGGGGTGTACAACTTCGCCCATGCGTATCAACCGACTCTTAATGCCTCTATAGATTAGCACGCTTCCGAGGGTGCCGGCACAGGGTGGTTGAACACGACCTTTACCTTGCTTTTGCCGTAATCATGAGTCACCAAGAAAGGGCTACCGTCAGCTATAGTGGCCAGCTCTCAGCTTGGTCCCGATCTCTGTGTCCGAAGATCCTTAGTCAGTACCGCAGCACCCTTCACTTCGGCCATGCCCTATATGCGATCCTTCTCATCTTCAACTCACTACATGCTGATGCCAATGGAAATCTCAAACTACAGACTCATGGAAGAAGTTAGGCAAGTTAGTTAGTCGAGAGGGTGCCGATGTACGGGCCTCTCGCGGCTGTACGCTCAGTATTAGTTCAAGAGGCAAGAACTCATGTCCTAGAAGGTTTGGCAAGCATGGGACCAAAAACCACATCCCCTGTCATGGCCTCCCATACAAGCCGTAGCATGTTTAACACTTATAACCAGTCATACCACATCGTCCTGTCATACTAGGTTCATTCGCCACTTTGATTCATCAACCGGATGGATCAGCAGTAACGGCTAAGCATGGCTAAGCACAACAGATAAAAGCTCTAGCGACGCTTCACAAGCCAAACGTAGTTATGCTGGGGGCAGTGGATCAGGTATATATAGTTTCAAAGGGTAACATATATTGGATAGGACAACTCTATCTATCGATAAAACCACATTGGAATCGAATGCAACATGGCAAGAGTTTAAAGCATTTAAACATAGGTTCAGAATGATGAGGCTATGCTTGCCTTGTTCTTCGGTGGACAGATACGCGTCTTCGGTATCGTTGATCTCGGACCCGGGTTTGGTTCCTACCGAGGGGAATGACACCGGAAAGAAGTACAACAATCAATACATGGCATCATGCAATGCACACAATGAATGATATGACAAGTTAAAAGTTACACGAATGAAACCCTAAACATGGCAGACATTTTAACCGGGGCTGAAATACCCTAAGATGGCAATTCCGTAAAACTCCGGATGAATATATGGGATGCATATATAGGAGAGGAATGGAAAGAGCGGGGCTAGGGCTCGTCGGTGGCGTAGGGGGTACTTGTAGACGTGCTAGACGTCGGTAGCGCGAATCTTGCATCGGCGTGCATCGTAGCGACGGCGAGCGGCGGCGGGAGCTCCACCGAGGTGCTTCCATGCGAGAGGAAGACGACGGCGGCGATAGGAGGCCGAACCGGTACGGGCCAAGCTGGGCGGCCAGCTGGGCGGCTACGCGCAGCGCGTTGGTGGCTCTAGGTTGACGAGGGAATATCTCCCCGGCAATAGTGCCAGAAACAATGCTTGTACGTCACACGTCAGTTGGGAACCCCAAGAGGAAGGTATGATGAGTGCAGCAGTAAGTTTTCCCTCAGTATGAAACCAAGGTTTAATCGAACCAGTAGGAAAACGAGGTTTGCTTCGAAGGTGTTGGTGAAGGAGTGTAGTGCGGCGCAACACCAGGGATTCCGGTGCCAACGTGGAACCTGCACAACACAATCAAATTACTTTGCCCCAACTTAACAGTGAGGTTGTCAATCTCACCGGCTTGCTGAAAACAAAGGGTTAAACGTATCGAATGGAAAATGATGTTTGTTTGCATAAAACAGTAGAGAACAATGATTGCAGTAGATTGTATTTCAGATGTAAAAGAATGGACCGGGGTCCACAGTTCACTAGTGGTGTCTCTCCAATAAGATAACTAACATGCTGGGTAAACAAATTACAGCTGGGCAATTGACAATTGATAAGTGCATATAACATGCATGTGTGAGCTGTGGTGTCTACTATGAGATTCATTTGGGCATTACGACAAAGTACATAGACCGCTATCCAGCATGCATCTATGCCTAAATAGTCCACTTTCCGGTTAACATCCGTACCCCTTCCAGTATTAAGTTGCAAGCAACAGACAATTGCATTAAGTAATGTGCGTAATGTAAACAATACATTCATCCTTGAATAAAGCATTGCTGTTTTACCCCTAGTGGCAACAACACATCTACAACCTTAGAACTTGCTGTCACTATCCCAGGTTAAATAGAGGTTGAACCCAACTATCATGCATAAATACCCCCTCTTGGAGTTACAAGTATTCACTTGGCCAAGGCTTCAACAAGTAACGGAGAGCATGCAAGATCACAAATGACATAGACATGATAATATAATATTCAGCTCCACATAGGTATCAATATAAGTCAGATCCCAGCAAACACAACATGTAGCATTACAATAAGATGATCTTGATCATGATAGGCAGCTCACAAGATCTAAACATGATGGCACAAGTGGAGAAGACAACCATCTAGCTACTGCTATGGACCCATAGTCCAAGGATGAACTACTCACGCATCACTCCGGAGGCGGGCATGGCGATGTAGAGCCCTCCGGTGATGATTCCCCTCTCCGGCAGGGTGCCGGGAAGAGCTTCAGAACCCCCCGAGTTAGGGTTGACGACGGCGGCGGCAGCGAATATGTTCTGGATGAAAGGCTCGGTGTTTTAGGGTTTTCACGTCTCGGGGAATAAATAGGCGAAGGGGCGATGTCGGCGGACCCCCGAGGGGCCCAAACCACAGGCAGGCGCGGTGGGCCCACGCCGCCAGGTGGTTTGGCCACCTCGTGGCTCTCCTTCGTCTCTCCTTCGGACTCCGTGTACGTGCTGGAAAAATAGGGACTTGGCCTTTTGTTTCGTGCAATTCCGAGAATATTTCCAGAAGTAACTTTCTGAAACCAAAAACAGCAGAAAACAGGGAACTGGCACTGTGGCATCTTGTTAATAGGTTAGTCCCAGAAAATGCATAAAAGTGATACGAAGTGTATATAAAACATGTAGCAAATGGTATAATATAAGCATGGAACAGCAGAAATTATGGATACGTTGGAGACGTATCAAGCATCCCCAAGCTTAGTTCTACTCGTCCTCGAGTAGGTAAAACGATAACAACAAATAATTTCTGAGGAGACATGCTTTCACACAATCTTGATCAATATATTGCAAGGCTCATGTCATGAATGAAGTGACTCAAAGCAATGATCTATAGTTTGCTAACAAATAGATAAAGAGTAAACAATGAATCATATAAGCAAAAACTTTTCATGAATAGTACTTTCAAGACAAGCATCAAAAAGTTTTGCATAAGAGGTAACTCATAAAGCAATAGATTCAAAGTAAAAGGCATTGAAGCAACACAAAGGATGATTAAGTTTCAGCATTGCTTTCAACTTGTAACATGTATATCTCATGGATAGTTGTCAACATAAAGCAATATAACAAGTGCAATAAGTAAATATGTAAGAATCAATGCACACAAAGTTGACACAAGTGTTTGCTTCTAAGATAGAAAGGAGTAGGTAAACTGACTCAACATAAAGTAAAAGATAGGCCCTTCGCAGAGGGAAGCAGGGATTAAATCATGTGCTAGAGCTTTTTAAGTTTTCGAAAGCATATAGAGAGCACAAAATAAGTATTTGAGAGGTGTTTGTTGTTGTCAACGAATGGTAGTGGGCACTCTAACCCCCTTGTCAACCAGACTTTCAAGAGCGGCTCCCATGAAGGACGTTATCTCTACCAGCAAGGTAGATCATCCCTCTTCTCTTTTGTTTACACATGTATTTTAGTTTCTTTATAGATGACACTCCTCCCAACCTTTTGCTTACACAAGCCATGGCTAACCGAATCCTCGGGTGCCTTCCAACATTCACATACCATGGAGGAGTGTCTATTTGCAAATTAAGTTGCTTACTGATAAATCAGGGCAAAACATGTGAAGAGAATTATTAATGAAAGTTGTAATTAATTGGGGCTGGGCACCCCGTTGCCAGCTCTTTTTGCAAATTATTGGATAAGCGGATGTATATGCCACTAGTCCATTGGTGAAAGTCTGTCAGAAGTAAATGACAAGATTGAAAGATAAAACACCACATACTTCCTCATGAGCTATAAAACATTGACACAAATAAGGAGTAATAAAGTTTTGAATAGTTTAAAGGTAGCACATGAAATATTTACTTGGAATGGCAGGAAATACCACATAGTAGGTAGGTATGGTGGACACAAATGGCATGGGTTTTGGCTCAAGTTTTGGATGCACGAGAAGCATTCCCTCTCAGTACAGAGTTTAGGCTAGCAAGGTTGTTTGAAGCAAACACAAGTATAAACCGGTACAGCAAGAATCACATAAAAACATATTGCAAGTATTATAAGACTCTACACTGTCTTCCTTGTTGCTCAAACATTTTACCAGAAAATATCTAGACCTTAGAGAGAACAAATATGCATCCCAAGTCTCAACAAGCTCTACGGTAGTTCTCCACTACTAGGCTTTAACTACATGATGCAAGAGCTTAAACATGATCTACTTGAGAGCTCAAAACAATTGCAAAGCATCAAATCAAAACAAGACAATGATCTACAAGAATGCATATGTCTTTTCCAATACCAACTACTACATGTAGCATTTTCTTTCTTCCAAACAAACACCAATCAATTTATTTAAACATAAACTCTCCAAATGATAATATAATGCAGCAAGAGAGTATTTATAAACAAGTGCTAACAGCTCGAAGAGATGCATGAAAAACAGGAGCTAAAAGCACTGCAGTAGCTAGTTAAGAATACTCAACAAATATAAGTGAAGAACATGAGTATTCACATGAAAAAGCGGAGCGTGTCTCTCTCCCACACAAGGATTGCTAGGATCCGAATTTATTCAAACAAAAACAAAATAAAAACACACAGACGCTCCAAGTAAAGCGCATAAGATGTGAAAGAATTAAAATATAGTTTCACTAGAGATGACCTGATAAGTTTGTTGATGAAGAAGGGGATGCCTTGGGCATCCCCAAGCTTAGACGCTTGAGTCTCTCTGAATATGGTTGGGATGAACCACGGGGGCATCCCCAAGCTTAGGCTTTTCACTCTTCTTGATCACATAATATCACCCTTCTCGCTTGATCCTTGAAAACTTCCTTCACACCAAACTCAAGACAGTTCTCATTAGAGGGTTAGTGCATAATCAAAAATTCTCATATTCTGTAATGATACAATCAATCCCAAAGCTTCTGGACATTAGCTACAGCCACCAATGCTTTGTGGAGCAAAGAAATCCACACAAACACAGTAAAAGAGCGAATGCAAAACAAAAGGCAGAATCTGTCAAAAACAGAACAGTCTGGAATGACGAATTTTTTCGAGGCACTTAAGTTGCTCAGATGGATCTGGCCTAAAATAATGAAAGTTGCGTACATATCTCAGGAATATGCGTGATTTTTCTCAGAATTTTTTGAATTTTCTACAGGGAGATAAGCTCAAATCCGTGACAGCTAAAAATCTGTCACTGCGCAGAAATCCAAATCTTGCATCAACTTTCAATATAGAACTTTACTTGGCACAACATTGCGATAAAATAAAGATACAAAGGAGTTGCTACAGAAGTAACAAAACTCCTTGACTCAAAGAAAACAAAAATAACAGCAAATAAAAACGATGGGTTGTCTCCCATAAGCGCTTTTCTTTAACGCCTTTCAGCTAGGCGCAGAAAGTGAAAATCAAGTGTTGTCAAGTGGCAAATCATTCAAATCATCAAAAGCTTCTTCCAACACACAGCTTGTAACAATGGGTATCTTAGATGTTCCTGGAGGTGTTTCATTACCTTTAACCGTACTAAAAGTTTTATCAATTTTAAGCTCATAATGAGTCTTTGGTTTTGGCACTTTAGGAACATACATAAACTTTTGCTCTCTACCCACATAAACTTTCTCCTTTTTAGACTTAAGAGAAGTAAAGGTTGAACTTAAGGTTTCAATAGCTTCCTCTAACTCATCAATTCTATGATTTTGGGTGTCATGGATATTATTATCCTCAAGAACAGTGATTCTTTCATTGATGGTGGCTATTGATTCATTAGTCTTACCAATACAATCAAGAAAATTTGGAAAAAAATTCTCCATAGAGTCTAACTTATTTATAACATCCTCCAAGGTGATCTCAATTTTAATATCTTTAGTGGGTGGTGTTCCTACCAAACTTTCAATAATATTACAGGCTTCTAAAGCAGGAGTACCCAAGAAATTTCCACCTGTAAGAGTGTCTAGAACATACCTATACCAACTAGAGATACCAACATAAAAGTTCCTAAGGAGGATAGTGGTAGAGTGTTTCTTAGTACATCTATGATGAGCATCACTAATTCTATACCAAGCATCTTTCAAATTTTCACCTCCTAGTTGCCTAAAAGAACGAACTTCAACTTCAGGAGCATTCATTTTGAAAAACAAAATCAAACGAATTAAACAAGTAACTAATTTTTTTGTGTTTTTGATAAAGAGAGCAAACAAGACTAAAAAAAATAAACTAAGCAAGACAAATAACAAAGTAAAGAGATTGGGTGTGAGAGACTCCCCTTGCAGAAGCAATTCGGTTTTCCCCGGCAACGGCGCCAGAAAACGTGTTGGTGGCTCTAAGTTGACGAGGGAATATCTCCCCGGCAATAGTGCCAGAAACAATGCTTGTACGTCACACGTCAGTTGGGAACCCCAAGAGGAAGGTATGATGAGTGCAGCAGTAAGTTTTCCCTCAGTATGAAACCAAGGTTTAATCGAACCAGTAGGAAAACGAGGTTTGCTTCGAAGGTGTTGGTGAAGGAGTGTAGTGCGGCGCAACACCAGGGATTCCGGTGCCAACGTGGAACCTGCACAACACAATCAAATTACTTTGCCCCAACTTAACAGTGAGGTTGTCAATCTCACCGGCTTGCTGAAAACAAAGGGTTAAACGTATCGAATGGAAAATGATGTTTGTTTGCATAAAACAGTAGAGAACAATGATTGCAGTAGATTGTATTTCAGATGTAAAAGAATGGACCGGGGTCCACAGTTCACTAGTGGTGTCTCTCCAATAAGATAACTAACATGCTGGGTAAACAAATTACAGCTGGGCAATTGACAATTGATAAGTGCATATAACATGCATGTGTGAGCTGTGGTGTCTACTATGAGATTCATTTGGGCATTACGACAAAGTACATAGACCGCTATCCAGCATGCATCTATGCCTAAATAGTCCACTTTCCGGTTAACATCCGTACCCCTTCCAGTATTAAGTTGCAAGCAACAGACAATTGCATTAAGTAATGTGCGTAATGTAAACAATACATTCATCCTTGAATAAAGCATTGCTGTTTTACCCCTAGTGGCAACAACACATCTACAACCTTAGAACTTGCTGTCACTATCCCAGGTTAAATAGAGGTTGAACCCAACTATCATGCATAAATACCCCCTCTTGGAGTCACAAGTATTCACTTGGCCAAGGCTTCAACAAGTAACGGAGAGCATGCAAGATCACAAATGACATAGACATGATAATATAATATTCAGCTCCACATAGGTATCAATATAAGTCAGATCCCAGCAAACACAACATGTAGCATTACAATAAGATGATCTTGATCATGATAGGCAGCTCACAAGATCTAAACATGATGGCACAAGTGGAGAAGACAACCATCTAGCTACTGCTATGGACCCATAGTCCAAGGATGAACTACTCACGCATCACTCCGGAGGCGGGCATGGCGATGTAGAGCCCTCCGGTGATGATTCCCCTCTCCGGCAGGGTGCCGGGAAGAGCTTCAGAAACCCCCCGAGTTAGGGTTGACGACGGCGGCGGCAGCGAATATGTTCTGGATGAAAGGCTCGGTGTTTTAGGGTTTTCACGTCTCGGGGAATAAATAGGCGAAGGGGCGATGTCGGCGGACCCCCGAGGGGCCCAAACCACAGGCGGCGCGGCTGGGGCCGCGCCGCCAGGTGGTTTGGCCACCTCGTGGCTCTCCTTCGTCTCTCCTTCGGACTCCGTGTACGTGCTGGAAAAATAGGGACTGGCCTTTTGTTTCGTGCAATTCCGAGAATATTTCCAGAAGTAACTTTCTGAAACCAAAAACAGCAGAAAACAGGGAACTGGCACTGTGGCATCTTGTTAATAGGTTAGTCCCAGAAAATGCATAAAAGTGATATGAAGTGTATATAAAACATGTAGCAAATGGTATAATATAAGCATGGAACAGCAGAAATTATGGATACGTTGGAGACGTATCAAGCGTGTGCAGCAAAAGAAGAAAAAAAGGGCCAGCTGGGCTGGGCCAGAAAGAGAAGGAGATGGGCTGCGCCCAGTTTCTTTACAAAACCATTTTTTTCTGAGATTTCCTTTTCTTCAATTTCTTCTCAGATTTTGAACTATTATTGGAAATTCAAAACCTAGTTTGAAAATAGTTTTGAACTCAGCATAGATTAGGGATTTCAAAATTACAATTGAGCCATTCAAACAATAGAGGCTCCAAATGTGAGGCCCCCGGATTTACCATCCGAGAATCTCCTATGCTTTATTCCACGATCCCATGATCAGTGCGGTCGTGGAGCATAATCGACCTGTATCAAAGAATACATCCATTACATAACGAATACAAAACTTACAATAGTACCTTTACAACTTCACTTTGCATAAGCCTCGTCGGGCTAACAACCATCCTCAGCAAAAGAACACAACGAACAACGCCGGGCCCAAGTCAAGCCATCACCCTACAGGCAGCTGACTGGGAGAACGTCCTAGCTCGCATAGTCGTCGATGAATCCTTCTCCTTCCATCTTCAGAACAAGTTTGGCCAAGTAAATAGCCAGGGACAAAGCCAGTGAGTACATTTGAATGTACTCGCAAACCACCTAAGAGGCTAAACAATATGCAATATTTGGCTGTGGTAGGAAGGTTCCAAGAGAGGTTTCTTTTCGGAAAACGATGATTTCTCTTGTAGATATAGCATCTCTATATCCTTGTTGAAAAGCATTTGGAAAGCAGTTTTTGTTTGAAACCACTAGGATGGGGGTGACCCTTTTTATTTTCCAGGTCATCCATGACCAAAACAACTTTCCTTTCCTCCGTGGTCCCTCTTGACCAAACATCTTTCCTTTCCTCCGTACCATTCCGGTACCCGAAAACACTTTCCTTTTCTTTTGAAAAACATAACTCAACAGAGCTAAGCAGCAGCCTTTCCAACCGTCCATGACCACGGACACGGCTATTCGAATAGATTTACACTCTGCAGAGGTTGTACACTTTCCCCACACCATCCGCAAACTCATCGTGTGGGCATCCTCCCGCCATACCAATGTATGTCACGACAAGCCTCCGGTCATAGTTTTTCGTTTGTCTATCCTAATATGGGCACCTACCCTATGAGTTGTTCCCTTAACACCGGGACGTCAGGGTACCACCGACCAACCGGAGCGCCAACCCCGCTCATCGGGATGCACTTTCAATGGGGGCTCATAGTATCGTCCGGCTGTAGACAACTACAGTGTGTCTTCCCCCAACCAACCACCACTCATCACTTTTCGCGAATATCATTATAGTAACCACTATACCATCTCGGGGGAAGAGCCGGCTTCGAGGGATATGATCCCTTATAAGAAGTTATGAGGTGACCCATACTAAAATAGTCAAACTACAAACTAAGCCCCGTCCCATTCCAGGGTAATGTGGTTGCACGGTTTAGTTGTTCCAGCAGGACTACATAGAACCATCTGTTGTTTTCGTAAACCTTTTTCTCCAATTCCCATATCACCATTACCTCGTAACATCCTCTTTTTTTATAAAACTTTCAGCGGGCAAGCAAGGCCTCTCGAGGTTTTCTCACAACTTGTTTAAATAAGCATTTGAGGGGTTCCCAAACTAAAGTTTTGCTTTGCTAAACTGGGGTCGATGATGGAATATCGGAATAATCATTCCATCAGTAAAACAAAGGGTAGTTAGGTGTCACCAGGGGGTAGGGATGGTCATCCCTTAGCATACTACTGAAATAACTTGGAGGGGCCAAGTTACTCAGGAGAACTATAGTAGTACACTAAGTAAAACAATGCAATTGGTAAAACAAGTAAAGACATGCATATAAAAGGGAATTTAGGACATTTGTTTTGGGGTAAGGTGGCTTGCCTTGGTCAGCAATGTGTCCCTGGACTTCTTCTTCAAAATCTTCACATATATCATCTTCCTCGATCTCGCTAATCGTTCGCGTCTATCGTCGCAAATAAAGAGGACACATGCACACAAACAATAGAGCCAACAATCAATACACCATAGCAAAACAAGCACCAATACAGGACAGCAAGCAAACCAAAAGTTACACTCAAACCTTGCAGTAGGTTTTGAAAATATAGGCACATGGCCTTTGGAAACAATCCAAAGCCTTTTTAAAACTAAAGTTGTGAAATAAACCCTAAACAATACTTTGTCACACCCATTCTTTGCATGGTCAACCTCTGTAGGTTTTCAGTATGAAAATTTGGTATCATTGGGTAGGTATGTGAATAAGGAACCCACTGGAGTTGGTTTTGTTAATTTATCAATTTTCTTTATTTAGTTGTAATTTTTCTAGTGAGATTAGCTCCTGTTTTGGAAGATAAATTACCAGATATTCTCTGTTTGTCCAAATAATTTGTCCTCTTAGGATTTCAAGATATGGGAGTGCATGACCACTGAGAGTTGGAAACAACTCAAAATATGTTGTACAACTCCATTAAGAAATTCCCAAAGTCAGATATGCACTCATTTTGTCTTTTTCAATGCTTTTATTCTACAGTCAAATTTGGTATGAAACCAAGTAGACAATCTAGATACTTTAGATACCTAACATTACAAATTTGTTTCATGTGTTTTGGATAAGCAGATCTCCAGGAATTGAATTTTGAGTGAAAAAGACATATTTTGGTAGATTTATTGCAAAGAAATGTATAGGTATTATTTTGATGAGAAACTGGTTGTGCATGTTGTAGAAAACACTCTGGAATGGATACAAACTTTTATTTGGGTGTTTGCAGTTATTTTTCAATTTATTTGCTAATTATTTTGAGTAGGGACTTAATAGATCTATTAAAAGGAATAAAGAGTTGATATAGAAAAAAAATTACACGGGCCCGATCCAGACCGGCATGGGCCGCAGAGCCACCGGCCGGCCCAGATCTGCACAGGCGCGCGCGGGAGAGCGCGTTTGAACTCCGCCAGGCGGGACCCGCCGGTCAGCGGAACGGAGCGCCGAAGCGGTACGCAACGCTGGGAGCTTCCGATTAGAAGGAGAATCGACGGCCACCGGTCGTCGTCGTCCTCCCGAAGCGCCCAGCGCCAGGAAACCCTAGCTGCGGTAGGGAGACGGTGGGGAGAGCTCACCTAGGGGCGGCGAGGGGCTGGGAGGCGGCGGAGGTGGACCGGAGCTCGACGGCGAGGTCGACGATGGGCGGCAGAGGGTGTTCTGGCGACGGAAGGAGACTCGCGCGACGGCGTCTGCGGAGCTCGCTCGGGAGCTCAACGGGGGCGACACCAGGGCGGTCCTAGGCAAGAAGAAGTGCAGGGGTTAGTTAGATCTTGGGTTATAGGTCACGCTGCTGAAGAAAACAGAGGAAATGGGGCAGAGCATCGACCACACGATCAAGTTCTTGAAAATGGCCGAGGGCACTTCTCTTCTTCTTCCAAGGAGGTGTACAGCAAGGGGATGGGTTCCAGGACTTGTAAGGGATAGAGGGAGGTGGGAGGAGTGACTGGGAAAAAATGGGTGGCCTAGGAGGCCTCTGGCCATTTTATCCCAAGGGCTAGGGTTCATGGTGAACTTGGTCTATTCAATGGCCATGGCCTGCCATTGGTCAAGGTGGGCGGTGGAGGGGGGTGTAGTGGGGTCCTGGTGGGGGTGGTAGAGGGGAGAGAGATATGGTGCAGCAGCTGCAAGTATTGGTGAAGAGAGATCTTTGCAAGATATGCACTATATGCATGTGGGCCTTCTACTCCCTCTTCCAATCACTAGATGACAAGAAGGAGGGGAGGTGCTACTGTAGTGCTACAGTAAAGGTCGTCCAGGGGAAAGAGAGAAGAGCTCAGTTGTTTAGGGTGGGGTCTTGGTTATTATTCAGAATTATACAGAGAGATCAGTAGAGATATGGGCGCAAGGTATGAGATGATCTCAATTTGAAACTATTTCACAGAGATTGTTTCCAAGAACCAAGGGGTGATGATAGGTCTGGTATGATGGTGATATTGCATAGGTTCATATTTCCACAACTTAAATCAATTTGGATAATATTAGCTTGTCCCACTTTGTGTTTTCCATTGTAGCCGTGAGATGATCCTATTTGTATTTTGAAAATATTCAAAATATACACCCTGGATTAAGGCTTCCAAAGGGCTTCACAAATGTGTAGAAAGACAGAGGCTATGTATTCATGGTCAAGGATTTGAATGGAAACAGAGAGAGAAAACAAACTGGATGTTCCAAATGAGGAGCTCATAAAAGAATAAGGCCAGATTCGAAGAACTTGCTTCAACTTCACAAATTTGAATAGTACAAGTGGGATGGGATGTCAAATGGGTAGAGGTGATCATGGAGCATCTCTGGAAATAATTTGGTATTTTTCTGATCCTTTTTAGTTGACAAAACATCAAATTTTCAAAAAGTCCAGAATTGGTTTTTGTGGTTTTATTTCAAAAAGTTGAACTTGTCCAAGTGGGGTTTTTGGTGAGATAAGTCTCAATTACCAAAACACACCTGGGGTATTTTTCCCAAATTTTTTGGAGAGATAGAAATAATTAAAGTGGCCATTTTTCTATTTCTGCCATAAAAGAAGATAGTCAAAAAGAAATTTTTAACCACTTCGAAATTATTTATTTTGGGGATAAAAAGAGAGTGGATATGATATGGGGCTCAAATGAGCTTTTGGATCATGAAGTGTTTTGGGGTAAAACAAACTTTGCTTTATAAGAGGGGTTTTAGGGTTTCTGGAAAAGAGAAGAGATAAAGGGGTTTTGGAGCCAAAATAATTGGAGAGAAGCTTTAATGAAATTTTATTTTATAAGGCATGTGAGTGCCATAAGAGTAGCTCTCAGTTACACCTCTTGGATAGGGATGATTGATATTTTTAGTAGGAGACAAAAGAAAGGGGAAAGTAAAAAGATCTAGTGTGAGAACATGGGTTAGGGTACAAATCACTCATGCCCTAATAGGTTCTGGGGTGTCTAGGTGATGAGCTCAAGTTGGGAGTTGAAGTACAGGTTTAGTAGATCATTTGCATGTCCTCAAATGTTTGGGAATGAAAGATTTGGTGAGGGAGAATAACTGCCAGAGATGCCATCTGGTAACAGTGCCAAATTTCTGGTAGAGAGTAGTGAATAAAAACAAGATGAAGTAATGGGTTGCCAGGTGTCAAATGGATCACCAAGTGGCATATGTTGGAGAGTGGAGATATTAGAAGAGAAGGATGCCTTCATATGGGCTCCACTGGTTTGGAGTTGATTTGATAATAGCAGGCCAAAACTGAATGTGTTAAGGAGAAGAATTGGGTCCAGAAAATGACTAGTGTAGAAGTCTGATTAGCCTGACAAACCAAGGTGGAGAGATATTTTAACAAGCTTAACTGACACCAGGGAAGTCATGATGTAACAGAGTAGGTTTTTGGGAAGGTAACTAGGCCAAAGGTTGGTCTAGAAAAGGGTTGAGTAGATTGGAAATCATCTACCAAAGTTGGTATGTTGAAACAGTTGGCAGAATTTAATATTTTCTTGCCAACAAAACTATTAAGGACAAGTGAGTCCAAGAATGATATAGACAAGGGAGAGAAGGTGGTATGTAAGACCATAGAGGGTACTTCAAGAGGGTACAGGTGCAGTTTCAAGAATACATAGGGATAGATATAGGTAGCAATTCAAAGTTGGGGACTTTGATACAGCTTCAGACTTAGGCATAGTTTTGACTGATTTGGGGTTTTAAGGACAAGGGATCCAGTTGGAGAGATGGATTCTAGGATTTCAGACACATCACTAAGGGAGTGTAGTTGATGAGTAGACTGAGTAGCAGAGATGCATGTCTTAAGTTGGCTTCCATGGATTGGAATGCTACTAGAAAGGGAATGGGCTCAAGATTCCACTTTGCTCAAGAGTTTGTGATTCAATTGAAATGGCTAAAGTTTGAGCAGAGAAGGGATTTCCATATGATCACTTTGAGTTGAGAGGGTGCATTTTTGGTTTGGTTTTGTTACTAGAGACTAGGTACCCAGAGTAGCTAATCATCTGGTAACAAGCAGATCAAGGCAATTCATCTTGACAACAGGTCAAGACCTATCATCTAGACAACAGATCAAAACAAAACAAACCATCACAAAAAGTTGCACAGTACAAATCACACAACCTGAGCAAACAATTACCTCACCAAAGTTTTGAGAGAAAGTTTTTGTCCCCCCTAAATTTTGCACTTTGGTCAAATAACCGAGGTTACAAAATATGGGGTGTTAGACCAAATATATTTGATATTTTGAAATGGGGACACTTATGAGAGTAGATAAGGGTTTTAGGGTTTATTTCCCTCTCATTTTGATGCACAAATTTATCTTGCTTTTAAATGCATGCATGAAATGATACAAACATGTTTATTATATTTCACATAAAAGTTGGGATGTTACAGCTGTACCCCCTTACAAGAATCTCGTCCCGAGATTCTATGTGACAGAAAAGAAGGCATGGTACTCAGATCGGAGACGATCTTCGCATTCCCAGGTTGCTTCATCCTCAGAGTGATGAGACTACTGAACTTTCAGGAACTTGATGCTTTGACGCCGAGTTTTACGCTCAGCATCATCGAGGATACGAACAGGATACTCTCGATAAGTTAGATCCTCTTGAAGGTCAAGAGTTTGGTGATCAACACCACGGATGGGATCTTTGAAGCAGCGCTTGAGTTGGGACACAAGGAAGACATCATGCACTTCAGGAAACTTTGAAGGCAATTCTAGCTGATAGGCGAGTTCACCTCGCCTAGCAAGAATGCAAAAGGGACCAACATAGCGAGGAGCCAATTTGCCTTTGATACCGAAATGATGGACACCCTTAAGAGGAGTGACCCGAAGATAACCTTGATCATCAACTTCATAACGATCTTCTCAACGGTGGCTATCATAATAGCTCTTTTGACGAGACTAAGCAGTCTTCGGACACTCTTGTATCACACGAACTTGATCTTCTGCGTCCTTGATCATATTCGGTCCAAAGAACTGTCTTTCACCGGTTTCTGACCAATTTAGCGGGGTTCGATATTTTCGCCCATAAAGGACTTCAAAGGGGGCCTTGCCAAGACTGGCTTGATAGCTATTGTTGTAAGAAAACTCAGCGAATGGAAGACACTTTTCCTAATTCTTGCCGAAAGATAACACACATGCTCGGAGCATGTCTTCAAGGATTTGATTAACTCTTTCAGTTTGACCACCAGTCTGAGGGTGATAAGCTGTGCTAAAAAAGAGACGAGTTCCCATAGAATTTTGAAGACTTTCCCTGAATTTGGAGGTGAACAGACTTCCACGATCAGATATGATCTTCTTATACGAACACTGTGAAGAACGACGATGCGGGATATATATAGCTATGCCAGTTGGCTGGCATGAATATTTTCCCGAACTGGAAGGAAGTGGGCAACCTTGGATAGACGATCGACTATTACACATATGGCATCCTTTCCACTTGGGGACTTAGGAAGACCAGTAATAAAATCCAAGCCAATTTCATCCCATTTCCACTCAGGAATAGATAGTGGTTGCAAAGTGCCAGCAGGTCTTTGATGTTCAGCTTTCACGCGACGACAAATGTCGCATTCAGCAACAAAGCGAGCAATTTCTCGTTTCATCCAGGTCTTGGATAGACGATCGACTATTACACATATGGTACATCTTTGTGCTTCCTGGATGAATGGAGAGAGGTGTATCATGTGCTTCCTGAAGGATTAGCTCTCTTAGTTTCCGTTTCTTTGGCATGACCAGACGGCTACCAAAGTAAAGGACACCATGATCATCAATAGAGAAACATTTAGCATTTCTGCTAGCAACGTTCTCTTTGATCTTACTAACACTATGATCACGCTTCTGAGCAGCCTTGATTTGATCTTCAAGAGAAGATTTCACCTCAAGGTTAGCTAGAAACCCATGGGGAACAACTTCAAGATGAAGACATGCAAATTCCTCATGGAGAGAAGGCTGAGCTTGTTCAACCATCAGGTTACTGCAATAAGACTTCCGACTCAGTGCGTCAGTAACGACATTGGCTTTGCCAGGTTGATAGTTGAGACACAAATCATAATCCTTGATGAGTTCCAACCATCGCCTTTGCCTGAGATTCAAATCTGGTTGGGTGAAAAGATACTTCAAACTTTGACGATCCGAGTACAACTCACAACGACTACCTAAGAGGTAATGTCGCCATTGCTTAAGAGCGTGGACAACAGCTGCAAGCTCGAGATCATGAGTTGGATAATTGATCTCATGTGGTTTTAATTGTCGAGAGGCATAAGCCACCACATGGCCATCTTGCATCAGCACACAACCGAGACCTTGAAGAGAGGCATCACAAAAGATGACAAAGTCTTTGTTGGTGTCTGGAAGGACAAGCACCGGAGCGGTGGTTAGCTTGGTTTCCAAAACCTGGAAGCTTTCTTCAGCCTTTTCTGACCATTCAAACTTCTTATCTTTCTTGAGAAGATCGGTCAATGGCTTTGCAATTTTGGAGAAATTCTCGATGAATCGTTGGTAATAGCCAGCCAATCCAAGAAAACTCCGGACATCCTTGACTGACTTAGGTGTCTCCCAGTCAAGAATAGTTTAAACTTTGTCGGGAATAACCGCAACACCATTTGCGGAGACAGCATGACCAAGGAAAATGAGCTCTTGTAACCAGAACTCACATTTAGAGAACTTGGCATAAAGACGATGTTCACGAAGTTTTGTCAGCACCAAACGTAGATGTTCGGCGTGTTCTTCTTCGGTCTTGGAATAGATCAGAATATCGTCGATGTAAACAATGACAAACTTGTCAAGATACTCCATGAACACAGAGTTCATGAGTCGCATAAAAGTGGCTGGAGCATTGGTTAGACCGAAAGACATGACCGTATACTCGTAAAGACCATAACGAGTGGTGAATGCCGTCTTTGGAATATCCTCCTTTCTGATTTTAATTTGATGGTACCCTGATCTCAAGTCCATCTTGGAGAAGGAAGTGGCACCACATAACTGATCAAAAAGATCGTTGATGCGAGGAAGAGGGTATACTACTATAGATAAAAGGTGGAAAGAATCACCCCAGGACGTCACCTTCCACGTCGCCTCCATTTCGCAGCCGTTCGATCCGCGAGAACCGACGGCCAGGATGCTTCCACGACGCCCCCCCGCGCACGCACTGTAGCTACCAACAGTGACTTCGATTTTCTACCAATAGCAACGCGCCACGTCGTCCGGTTAGTAGCCGGTGGAACCGGTAGCCAGCCGGTCACCCTCCCGCACGGATTTTGGTGCAGAACATTTGCACGAAACCCCCCGCAAAAGGACCTCTTCGCAAATTCGCACAAAGGCAGGGACGGCCGTGTAAAACGCGCACAGATCCCCCCTCTCTCTTCTTCTTCCTCGACGGCTCGAGGACACCGCCGCCGCCGCCGCGCGCCACCGCCGGTACGCAGCTTCTTGGTCAAATCTAGCCACACAGCGCGCTCCGCCGTCGCGCGTGTAACACCCGGCCACCCCCGGGCCGGGCCTGTCACCCCTGGCAGCTCTCTAGGATCTCCAGACTGGCCCCACAGATCAACACTAGTCTTTTCTGCGCACTTTGTCCTCACTCGTGTGCACCCGGGAACCAGTTCCCGGTCGGTCACCCATCCTTGGAGTGCTCCGGGCCAAGCACGCTTAACCTCGGAGTTCCTTCCAGATGAGCTTCCGGAAAAGAAGTTGCAACTTATTGATATGAGTATTCTATCAATCCTGTTAAGCCCTGAGCCAGGATCTCACATCCTTCCCCCCTTAGAAGACCGACGCCCTCGTCGGTCAGCCCCCAGTCCAGGAAGTTCCTGTAACATCCCAAAATTATTATCAGGATTATATTCCAAAAATGAGAGCCAACAAAAACTTTTGTTGTTTATTGTATGTTAATTGCTTTTGTTACTTGAGATGTTGTTCTTGCTGTTTGTATGGGTGTTTGCACTAGTGAACACTAGTAAGAAGAAAGAAAACAAAATATAAAATCAAAGCAAGAAAAATAAAAGTGACAAGTTGTCACATGAAAATCTCCAAGTGACAAACTCAATTATTTTCAAACCAAAGTCAGTGGAGTTGTAATGTAAACACTCCCCATTTTGTTCCTACCACTTTCCCCTCTCAAATATTATTTTTGAACTAGTTTTGAAATTCTAAAATAAAACAAATTGAAATAAATTCAAATAACATAAACAAAGTACTATAAAAGAAAATGTTTCAAAACATTTTATTATTTTATGCCAATTTTTGTGGAGCTTCTGTACATTATGGGAAGGCCCCACAAATTTTTGCAAATTTTTCTAAAATGTTTAAATACCCTAATTAAATCCTAGAAAACCTTCTGGATTTAACAGAAGGACTAAAACAGAAATAAAAAAAGAGGCAGAGAGGAGGCAGGGGGTTTTCTGCAAAAATGTCATCCCCTACCTCTCTCCCTCGCCCCGACGTGCCGCCGTGTCGCCACCACCGTCGTCGCCGTTTCCGAGCCGCCCAGGCCCCCCCTGCGCGCGCGCCCGGAGCCTCTGCTGTCTCTGCGTGCAGGAGAGAAAACTCGAGCCCCTCCCCGCGCCATTACGCCGCCCTCTGCCCCGATGCATCGCCGTGGCATCCGCGGCGTCGCCGGCCAAATTGGCCCAGCCCTCTGCGCCTCGACACGCCCAGCTCCTCTAGACGCTTCTAGAACACGTCCGGACCCCGGTGAACGCCTCGTCTCCACGTCCCTCGCACCGCCGCGTCGGATTGGGGAGAAATATCTCCGCCGTGTCGCCGTGGACGTCGCCGTGCACTCCGTCCACCGTACGCCGCATCCCGCGCTATAAAGCCACCCCCACCCTCTGCGAACACCACACCACCCCACTCCCTCACTGACCCCTCTCAACTCGCCGTGCACCGCCAGGAGGGCGTGCTGTGCCGTAGCCACTGCCGCCGTCGAGGTCCGTCGTGGCCACGACGCCACACTGCCCCATTCTTCCCTCTCTGGCCTGCACTAGCTTCTCTCTGCTTCACCGCACTCACCGCGCCCTTTTTCCCTCTGGATTGTGTCCAGATTCGCCGTGGGATCATCGCCGGAGCTCGTGCCCGTGGCCGTGGAAGTTGCAGACCACGCCGTCACCGCTACACTCCGTCCCAGCAAGCACAACTCGCGCCACAACCTTACCCGAGCCTCCGCCGTCGATTCACGTCATCGCCGCCGTCTGCCGTGCCCTCTAGGTGAGTTTTCCGTCCACCTCGCCGTCGCCGGCGCGGCAGCGCCGCTCGTTTTAGGTCGTCGCCGATGGCGACCTCCGTGAGCCGTTGGATCGAAGATCTACGGCCACGTACCGCTTCGTATTAAGTTAGACTGCCATGTGGGTCCCACTGTCATAATTTTAATCTTTTCCCTCGCGCGCGTACCGTTTCGCTGAGTCACTGACGGGTAGGACCCACCCGTCAGGGATTTCAACATTATCCACAACAGTGGATTTTTCTAATTTAAATTCTCTGAAATTCTCAGTACTGATGTCAACTTTGAAATTAAATATCTCGAGATTTAGGAATCCAAATAAATCAAACTCAAATGTTCTGGAAAGCTTATGAAATTGTTTAACCAACACAATTGGTCTCATGTCATTTATTAAATAGTTAAAAAGTATTATTGAAAATGCCACAGAAGGTTTAAAATCTAAACTTGTTTGTTTCTGATACTCTGTTAGTCCAAATAATTCCAAACCAATTTTGCTAGCTTAGTACTGCCTTGTGTTAGCTCCCCTAATTTTGGTAGAATTAATTAAGCAGTATTAATTGTTGACTTTAAAATAAACCCTTCTGGACTAAAACAGACAAATATGTTTATTGGTTGATCCAAATGAGTTAGGACCAATTTTGTTAGCTCACATATAGCCATGTTTAGTTACCCCTAAAAGGGTTTAATTTTTGGAACAATAGAATTTAAATGGTGGCTAAAACTTGATTATTAAGCTACTGGATTCAATCCAATGTGTAGGGAGTTTGGTAACTCCAAATGATCCAATTCAAATTGGGTTGTATTCTACACATCAGTGGCTTTCCATAGAATTTTAGTTTGTATTTTTGTGACCAACAGAACTCAAGTTGTGGAATTAAACATGAATAACTAGTTTCTGCCATAATTTGGACTTAATTAAATAATGTTTAATTCAATTTATTTGAAAACCAAATTGTGTGGTTTGAGTGTGCAGTAGCTAATTGTGATGTTGATGATGGTTATGTTGAGGTGATTGCTTGTATAGCTTAGTGATTGTTTGCATTGTTTGTTTGTTAATTAGACGAGAACGTTGTCGGATATATCGAGGAAGGAGAGTTTGCTGAATTTGAAGAACAAGAGCAAGATCACTTTGCCAAGCAAGGCAAGCTATTCTCTGAGCTTGCACTACCAACATATGCATCTACTTTCATAACATGTTTACTCTCAAAGCAAGATTTACAAAACCCATTTCAAAAATATATGGATATTATTTTGCCACCCTATGTAGTAGTTTATATAAAACTTTAGGATGGGAAAACAATGTTGTTTATTCAAAACTCCTTTGAAATGTCTTGTGAGTTTATGGAACGCCGAGATGTCGGTGCTGTGTTGGAAAGGTGGAAAAATGGTGATGTTTGTGAAAAATGCACAGTGTCCTAGTACTATGGAAACCAATCCTACCCTGTGCGACCACATTTACCACATATGGGAAAAGGCGTAGTCATGTAGTTTGCTCTTATTAGTATGGGATACCTCATCGACGGAGATGACTCCGTTATGCATGAGGGGATGGTCCGAGGATCTACCCCCTGACCCGGGTCCTCACACAAGTTGGTGGGGAGGATAGAAGGTTCCACCATAAACCGCCGGACAAAACTATGAGTCCTCACACTTAGGGTTTCTGACGGGAAACCGGACTGGGTGTCGATGGAAAGTGTCATATGGGAAGGATCCTATACTAGCATGAGCAAATAAGAGGCTATGGCCGGCGGCTTACTTCGCATACACCTGGTATGGCGAGACGTGGCAGACACGATGAGTTGCCGGATGGATGTGGGTTAAAAGCGTGCTACCTCTGCAGAGTGTTTAAAACTATTCGAATAGCCGAGTCCTCGGATATGGACAATTGGGAGACTGTCCTAAGACCTTGTGCAAGTTTTAAAAAGGCTTTGAGTTTTTAAAAGAAAAATGAAGTGGAGATTGTTTCCTACACCTATACCAACGGATCGGTATGAGGTGGTTGGATGAAAGTGGACCATGACGGGCTATGGTCGGAAAAAGGAGGAGTTTTGGAAAAACAGATGAAAACGGTGACTTCTTTAAAGATAGTTATAAAACTCTTCTTACCTTTTTCAATAAAGATATAGAGATGTTTTAAATAAGAAAAGTTGTCAACTAAAATAAAACTGGTGCATACTCATGTTGGGATAGTTTGCGAGTACATTCAAATGTACTCATATTGGTTTCGTCCCTGGCTATTGTCCTAGCCAGACTACGAGGAGGAACACTACGCAGAGCAGGAATATGGCGACTTCTACGCCAACTAAGGATCTCCACAAGTCAGCTGCCTGTCGGGTTGTCATCATTAGAATGATGTCTACCGCGCCGTAGCTTCCGCTAATATATTTGGTTTGGCCCATGAAGGCACCTATGTAAGAACTTGGTCTAAATGACCATTTATGTAAGACTTTCTATTCGGTACTGTAATGGATGTAAACTTTGGTATCCAATTCGGATTATGTGCAACGACAGACTGATCACGGGATCGTTGTGTTAAGCATAATCGGGTATTTCGGACAGCTAGTCCGGGTCCCCACAGTTCCCCTCTTGGTACACGTCTGTGCGCCCAGTGCCGGCACATGCTCCACATGTCCGCGCCCCTGACACGCACACGCCCGTGTTGCCGCGAGAGTCGGCTCTGATACCAAATTGTAACACCCCGGCCACCCCCGGGCCGGGCCTGTCACCCCTGGCAGCTCTCTAGGATCTCCAGACTGTCCCCACAGATCAACACTAGTCTTTTCTGCGCACTTTGTCCTCACTCGTGCGCACCCGGGAACCAGTTCCCGGTCGGTCACCCATCCTTGGAGTGCTCCGGGCCAAGCACGCTTAACCTCGGAGTTCCTTCCAAATGAGCTTCCGGAAAAGAAGTTGCAACTTATTGAGCCCTGTTAAGCCCTGAGCCAGGATCTCACAGCGCGATCTCCATCTTTGCCGACAGACGCGCACTGGGGCAGCTAATCGACGTCGGAATCATCGACACGGCGCTCGCCGTTCGCCACCACGTAAATACTCGCCGCCGGCGATTCCGTCGACTAAAAGGTCCAGCGCGTCGCCTCTCCGCCTCCACTCCATTTCCTCGCGTGGATCCAGGCGGACCCAAGCTAACGCGCGTGCAGCTGCTCGAGCGCAAGCTCGGCAGCGCGGCGGCCGTCTCCACCGCCGACGAGCTACGTCACGCTGACGCCGTTGCGGGCCCACCCGCCAGTTTTCTCTTATTTTCATAAAAAACAGAAACAAATCCTGACACGTGGGTCCTACCTGTCACAGATTTTGTAATTACAACAAAATGATGGAAATTGCAAAATTCAAAACTTCTAAACTATACTTCCGAAAAATGCAAATAAAATGGGAAAAAAATGCAAATTTAAGAAATTTGAAAACTTTGCACACAAAGGTTATGCAAAAAAAAAAAATTACCCACAAAATAATGCAGAATAATATTACACCAAAATAATAAAAATTATAAAATTCACAACTTCTAAACTGTAATTCGGAAATAATGCAAATGATGCACCTAAAAAAAAATTAACAAATTTCCAAACTTCACACACAAAAAATACAAACAAAAAGAAAAAAGGCAAATGATGTACCAAAAAAAAAATCAAATTTAACAAATTTACAAACTTTACACACAAAAAATACACCCAAAAAAAAGGTACCCACAAAATAATGCAATTACGGTACATACGTTGTTGATTTTCCAACGTCCTAAACATGCAAGACAATATTATTTTAGCTATTTTTTTCCCTACTTTCTAAACATATTTTCCCAACTGTATTTCTCAACTTTTAGTAAATTGAATACACTCTTAGAATACACTCTTAAAATGCGAAGAACTAACATACCAAAAAATTCAGAAAAATACAATCTTTACAACTAACACATTTCCATGCATTATTAAGCAACTACAATTCCTGCTTAATTACTACTAGAATATCAAATATAAAGTTTGCGAAAATGACATCTCAACTCCATTTAACCCCATTTTTGTATTCACTTTCTTTTGTTTTTTTGCTTTTCCTTTTGATTTGCAGTAAAACACCATTAGAACAGTACTCAAGAAGAAGGAAAAAAATACAAAACATTTTAACTTCCAGAACAATTGTAAATTCTTTTTTAAATTTCAATTTGATCAAATAGAGTTGCAAAAAAAAAATGAAATTCAACCTTTGTATTTGTTTTCTTTTGTTCTTTGTTTTTCTTCCTGTTTGCAACAAACCAACATTGAAATGATTGTAAAATATATATATATATATATATATATATATATATATATAAATAAGACATTTTAGTTTGCAAACCATTTGTAACTTCCCTCTTCCAATTTCGATCTGTTATAATAGATTTTTTTTTAAAAAAAACATTGAAATTTGTGTTCAAATAGTAAAACAATTAATCTTTCTTCACAATAACTCCATAAGTTGTAATATTTATTCTATAACTTAAATTATTTGGCAAATATTTAGATACAACCTAAATACATTCCCTCTGAACAAATAGAATTGATTTTAAGAAAAACTTATATAGTTTACCCCCCGGTTATAGATCTTAATTAAATATCTCCGTCAAACTACAAAACATATTTGAACAACTAAATTTACTACAAAATTTACAGACACTCCAGACGTCAAATTATGACGAATTTTAACATTTTTAATACCAACGTCCATGATAGGCTTTACTAGGTGATCGAATATAAGAGTTGCTTCTATTTAATTTTTATGTTCATTATAAAATTATCTACAAAAGTAAGGGAAAAACAAAATATTCCAAGCATTGTTTAAACAAAAGCAAAAATATAAAAAAGGAAATACTGTTTAAACAACTTTCCAAATCCTTAAACAAATGATAATGAAGCCATTTTTTTTTACAATACTCCAAACATTTCACATCTCTTTTAATAATTGATTTATTTCTCTACAAACCGTAGACAATTTTCCAAATTATAATAACGAAGACATTTATGTAAAAAAACAAAAAAAACACAAATATTTGGAGTATTATTTGAACAAACAAAAAACATAAGAGAAATGAAAAATGTGAAGTATAACAACAACTCCAAATCTATCCGCCAGAAAAACATGACAAATATATAAACATAAACAAAACAATAAATACTTGCTATTTATGGCGTACATTCAAAATCCAAATTTAACTATTTCAAAATTTTGTATGACTTTAAAATCTGATCATTAACAAACGTAAACATAATTAAAATATGAACACAACTTATAAATGCAAACTTTTTTTTAATTCCAACAAATTTAAACCTGAATAACTTCCGAATGTGTACATTTCCAGATTTGAATTATTCACACCACTGCACTTACAAATATGACGGAAAAAAAAACATGACCAAAAAAAGATTTTTATTTATTTATACCATGTGATCAAAATTAATTTTAGAAAATGGACAATTCTAAGCTCAAATTGCTGACATATTCGATTATTCTAATTCAAATTTCAAAATTAAGCACCCCAAAATTTTAAAAACCTTTAAAGTTTGATTATCTTACAAACTTTAAAATAATTCAAATATTAAAAACTACCCAATTTTACCACTTTTAGAACACAAACTTTTTAAAAATTACAATAATTTTCAAATTTCAAACAATTTTAGAATATGGACAATTTAAAACTTAAATTGCAGCCATACTTACGTATTTAAATTCAAATTTGAGCACTACAAAATTATAAGAATCTTCAAAATTTGATTATCTTACGAACGGTAAAATAATTGAAACCTTAAAAAGTACCCAAATTGAACACTTCGCAAACATTGTTATATGATTTTTAGACAATTTCATAACCTACTAAATGCTTCAGCTAACTATTTTCAACTTACTTCCCAAACAAATAGAATCGTATCGGAAAGCAAAATTCAAAATAATACATTCTCCAAAGATTTTAAAATACTTCATAGATATTATTTTGCGATATTTAAACAACTTTCCAAAAAAAAAAACTAAATGATACATATTTCAAGCTCATAGATGCCCTTCAATTCTGAACATTTTACAAACATTAACAAAATTCAAATCTGAATAACTTCCTAAATTGAATAATTTCACAAAACTTAACAATCTCGACACATAAGCTTTCTTTACATTTTAACAATTTCCAAATTTGCATAATTTTTTGATGTGGACATTCCATAAAATTTAAATTTTTTGCAACACGGTATTTAAGCATACGACAAATATACCAACATTAACACAAAAAAAAATGCTCACTACTTACAACATGTCATCAAATTTTAAATTTAAATACTTCAAAATTTTAAATACCAAAAAAAAAATTAAACATAGTTCAAATATAAATATCTTTTCAATTCTAACAATTTTCCAAATACGATCAACTTATAAGTGCAAATTTCTTTTCAATTCCAACATATCTCAGTCCGAACAAAGTACAAATATTTTCAAATTTAATTTTTCCACACCACATTATTTCTACTTCCAAACTTTTTCCCGAAATATAAACATTTAAAACCATAAACTTTCTTTGCATTTTAATAATTTCCAAACTTCCACGATTTCCAAATGCGAACATTTTCACATTTAAATTTTATCACACGTGCATGCCACAAACATTTGAATATTCCAAAAAATTAAATGACTTTCAAATCTACTCATTTTGCAAACGTAAAAATAATTCAAATCTGAACAACTTCCCATTACGATTAAACTTCAAAAACTGAACAATTTTTAAACGCAATCTTTCTTCACATAAAAAAAAACTGCGCAACTTTTACATAACAACACTTTTAATTTTGAATTTCACCAAACGGGCGCGGCATTGCCGCGCTAAGATGTCTAGTTTGTTCTTGATTGTCACTGCATTGAGTGGCCGGTAATCAACAACCAGACGCGGAACATTGGTATCCCTCTTTTTGACAAAGAGTGTAGGACATCCCCAGGAGGAGGTACTAGGTTGGATGAAACCTTGGATTTCCAACTCCTCTATTTGCTTCTTCAGCTCCACAAGTTCATGGGGAGGCATACGATAGGGTCTTTTAGAGACAAGAGCTGCTCCAGGAACCAGCTCGATGACAAACTCCACACTTTGATCAGGTGACATGCCAGGTAACTCTTTAGGAAAGACATCTGGAAAGTCACAGACCACCGGAACATCTTGCATTTCAAGTGGAGGTAGAACTTCAAGGGCATACAACTCTGAATAAGGGATAGAGGATGCCGATGGAGGTGTTGACGATGGGGACCAATACTTGATGGTTATGCCAGAAACAGAGGTCATGGTAAGTGATCTTTCTGCACAGTCAATGATGGCATGGTAACGTGATAGCCAGTCCATGCCCAAGATGATGTCAATGTCAGTTGACTTAAGGGCAATGAGAGGAATGGGGAACAACTAATATCCTATCTCAATGAGGTTCCCGTGACTAACCATCAAGGTGTGCCATCTAGAACCAGGGGACTGGACCATTAGAGGAGTAGACAACCCCTCAAATTTTATCCCATGCGGTTGAGCAAACACTTCGGACATGAATGAATGTGATGCTCCAGAATCAAACAAAACTGTAGCAAGAATTGTGTTGATACGAAGCGTACCCAGAATGATGCTTGGATCCTCTTCAGCTTCCTCAGCAGTGACATGGTTTAGGCGACCACGTCCAGCGACTGGAGGCTTGGTAGATTTCTTCGGTGGGGCAGCTACACTGGCAACGTCCTTCTTAGGGCACTCATAAGAGTAGTGTCCAGGCTGTCCACAAGCATAGCAAGTGAGACCTGTCAGACGAGAGCTTGTCATGTTGGAGGACCCTCCTGTATTCCTTGGTGGAGCACTTGGAGTAGGTGAACGATAGTTGGAACCAAAAGGCCTTGGTGCATAGGGAGCACGGGGGTACAGCACTGTAGGGAACGAAGACACGACGCTTTTTAGTTCTTGAACAAGAGGGGTGAGCATTCTCTCGGGGTTGCTTACGAGTTTCCTCATACACCACCTTCCCTCTTTCTGCCTTCATAGCTTTGTTCATCAGCTCTTGGAAGTTGTTGAAGTCCATCAGACGAAGATCACGACGAATTTTAGGATCTAATCCCTTGCGGAACAATTCCTGCTTCTTAGCATATGTGGACAGCTCTTCAGGAGCATAGCAGGCAAGACGGTTGAATTTGCCTTGGTAGTCACATACGGAACCACTACCCTGCTTCAGCTGTAGGAACTCCTCCCGCTTTTGGTCCATCAGACCCTCCAGAATATGATACCCTCGGAAGGCAGTTTTGAACTCCTTCCAGGTTACCACATGCTCGGCAGGCTGCATTATCAGAAAATTCTCCCACCAAGAACCAGCAGCTCCCTCAAGATGGTAGGCAGCAAAGGTCACCCAATCAGCTTGAGCAACATGACCAACTTGAAGTTTGCGCTCAATGGTACGGAGCCAGTAATCCGCATCAAGTGGCTCAGGAGAATGACTGAAAACTGGCGGAGTGAGGCGTATGAATTCCTTGATACTGACTTGATTGTTTTGTCGCTGAGTAGTATTGCGTTCAATCCTCTCAAGGAGTCTCATATTGTCAGCACGGTTAGCCTCATACATAGCCATGAGTTGAACTGTCACATCCCAAATTTAGAAACTAAGAAAAACTTAGTTTCACAAGAACCAAATTTCAGAACCAACAAAAACTTTTTGAAATGTTTCACTGATGATTGTGTTGTTGATATTGTTGTGCTGTTGATATTGCTGTGTTATTGATATTGTGTGTCTGTTGCTTGTGAGGACAATTCCTCAGCTGTGCCTAGCACTAAAATAAAACCCACTGGTCACAAATTTGGAATGTGACTAGAAAATAAAACAAGACCTCTATGTTTCCTCACACCCTCAAAATAAAATCTTGATTAAAAGAAAGAATCTTATTTAATTTCCCTCTCCACCTATTCCTCTAATTTGTTATAACAATTATTTTATCTTATAAAATCCAGGAATGAGATGATAACCATCTCATTATCATATTACTTTCTCCTCAAAATATATAATCTCAAATTACAAAGATATTTCAGTTGTCAAATTGGTTCTATCCAAAAATAACATATTTAAACTTTATGAACAAATGTGGTTCAAAATATTTTATTTTGCAACACCAATTTTTGTGTAGCTTCTACATGTATTGGGGAGGCTACAGGAATATTTTCAAATTTTTATAAAATGTTTCACTGCCTCAATAAAATCCCCAAAAAGCTACTGGATTTTAAAAAGAAAATAAAAGAAACAGCAAAGGACCTAGTTGTGACTGGGAAAAGAAGTCCAGGGGGTTATTTGCAAATCGATCATCCTCTTCCTGTAGCTCGACAGGAGAGCTATGGCGCTAGGCCGCCGTGTCCATCGCTCCTCGCTCGACGTCGCTCGCCGCCCGGTCCCCCTCGCGCTCTCCTGCCGCTTGAAGAGATAAGGAGGCCCCCCCCACCACGATGCTCTGCTCTCACTCGCCCTCCTGCTCTCTCCCTCTCCCTCTGTTTCTCTCCTTCGGCCCGAACCCCGCCCTTGGATGCCGTCGAGCACCGCCGTCAATTGAAGCCTCCCAGAGCAGATCGAAGGCCACCAGAAGATGCGCCTCGTCGTCCTCTTCATCTCCGTGCAAGGAATCGATGCGGGAGGCCATGAATCGAGCTGGGCGTCTTCATCTTCTTCAACTCCGGCCGCCGCACGTCAAGCATGATTGCCACCGTCTCCGTCAACCTCCGTCCAAACTGAGCATACCCACGAGTCAAGGGTGAGCGCGCCGTCCTCCGGGACACCTTCTTCTTCCTCCTCCTGCTCTGTAGCCTCGCCTTCGTGCGAGAGGCCGCTCGGCCGTCCGCCATGGTCGCGCCGTGTCGAGCACCCTCTGATGAAGCACGGTCCTCTGTGTCCACCCAGCACGCGCACGAGCTCACACGTGTTGCACGCTACCTAAATGCACCTAAACGCACGACGGCGCCGTCGCTTGAGGTCGACGCCGGTCGATCCCTCCGACGAGCACCACCACTGTCGTCTCGCAACGGTAGAACCTCTTATTTGTTCAGATCCTTAGTCTAACACAAGCACCGCGCTAACCCACTGGCTAGTAGTGCGCAGCACACACGCGCGCGTCGCGGGTTCGATCCCGCCTGGACGCAAAGGCGCCCTTTTTCCTCTTTTCGCCGCGCTGACAGCCTGGCCCCACCGGTCAGTGACCGCGGTGGCCAGCGCAGCTTCCCGCGCCTACGTGGCCATTGGGCCCCAGCCGTCAGCGACTTGGGCTAGGCACGAGCTCCGTGCAAAAAGGTTTCGTTATCTTTTCTGGAAAATAAAATAAACAGCCAGATTTAAATTTAAACTTGTAAAATCCGTATCTTTTGGAATACTGCTCCAAAAATTACAAATAATATACCAAAATGTTCAGAACAATAAAAGTTGTCTCTTGGTGTAATTCACCTATCCAAATAAATTAGTTCATTTGATGTTTTATTAAAATAAAGAAAATGGCAGAATATAATACAGATTTGGAAAATTCATATCTTTAAAAATAAGGATCCAGAAATTAAGTTTGACCTATTAAAATGTTCAGCAAGTGGTAACCTTCATATTCCACCTTGTTTCCAAACATGGATAATTATTTTGTAATGTTGTTTAAAATAAATTAACAAAGGGCAGATTTTAAAAGGATTTTTATAAATTAATCTGTAGTTATTTTTGGAGCAAATCCAATTTTGCTAGGTTCCTAGTGTTTCACTTTATCGAATCCTAACTTGGTGTAATACTTTGACTCACAGAAAATATCTAGTGACCTAACTTTTGTCTGAAGTATTTCCAGTTTTAAGGAAGGTACTTGTTGTTAACCTTCGCCTCAGATAGTTTTGTGATCGATAGACCTAGCTTGTGTATAGGTGTTAAACTACTGATCAATAATGCCCTCGTAAGTGTAGACCCTAGCTTGTTGCTCGAACGATTAGTCTGACGCTTACGGTTTGCTACTTGTCTGTTTACCACGTGTGGTTTGGTTTGCTTATCGATTGTTGTGTTATTCTCATGTTTGCGACGCTAGAAATAAACGCTACCAGAGTGGTCTTTGGAAAGGATTTATTGAAGAAGAATCAGAGTTATTTCTTTGATCAGTGAGAAGAAGCCCCGAGAACATCATGCTGAAATCAGGCAAGCTATTCTCTGAGCTTGCATCTATATACATCTATTTTGGTTCACATGTTTTACTTATAAAGAGCATAGGTGACTTATGTGGTGTTTGCCACTAAAGCTATGATTTTGAAAACCCTTTGTTTTAAAAATACAAGTATATTATTTTGACACCCTATATGGAGATATTAGATGGAAATTCTTTTTCAAACTATAGGATGGGAAAAACATTGTTTATGCAAAACTCCTTTGAAAATACTGGTGTGGACATGGAATACCGAGATGTCGGTGTTGAAGTGGAGAAATGGTGAATGGTGATGGTTATGAAAAATGCACATTGTGTCCTTGTACTTACGTGGACCAGCCGATAACCTGTGCGACCACATTTACCCACATATGGGAAAAGGGCGTAGTCATATAGTTTGCTCATATTAGTATGGGATGCCTCAACAACGGGGATGACCCCGTTCCATGAGGGGATGGTCTGAGGACCTACCCCTGACCTGGGTCCTCTAAAGAGAAGAACGCCTGAGGGCTGATATGAATTGGAGATAGAGGATTGAAGGGTTCGCTCGCCGGGCAGAACTACGAGTCCTCACACTTAGATTCCGACGGGCTGGGTTAAGTGTGTTGGAAAGTTTCGTAGCGGTAGGGTCCTATACTAGCATGAGCAAAGGACAGGCTACGGTCGGTGACTCAACTTCGCATACACCTTGTATGGCGGGACGTGGCTGACACGATGAGTTACCGGATGGGTGTGGGAAAAGCGTGCTACCTCTGCAGAGGGTAATAAAACTATTCGAATAGCCGAGTCCTCGGATATGGACAGTTGGGAGGCCCTACTCTGACCATGTGCAAGTTTTGGAAATGTTTTAAGGTTTGAAAAGAAAATGGAGATGTTTGAGGTATGCAACTATACCGACGGGCTGGTATGAGATTGCTGGAAAAGAAGAAGACCATGTCAGGCTATGGTCAAGAAGTGCAGAGTTTTGTGATTTGAAAGTGGAAAATGTTTTATGCAACTATGCCAACGGGCCGGCATGAAGTTGTTGGGATTGAATGACCATGAAGGGTTATGGTCGGAAAAAGGAGGAGTTTTGGAGAAATAAACCAAATGGTGATTTTCCGGGAAAATGTTTATAAAAGAGACTTCTTACCTATTTCAACAGAGATGTATTTTCGGGAAAAGTTTTAAACGAGACTTCTTACAAAAACAGATTTATGGGAAAAGTTCTAAAAGCCTTCTTTCCTTTTTCAATAAAGATATGGAGATTTCAAAACAAAGTTTTATTAAACAAAAGAATATCCTTCTCTTTTCAACAAGGATATAGTTTTCAAAGCAAACGAAGTTTTATTTAAACAATAAAAAGAGTAGTGCATGCTCATTCCGGGGGTAGTTTGCGAGTACATTCAAATGTACTCATATTGGTTTCGCCCCTGGCTATTGTCTTAGCCAGATTTTGAAGAGGAGCAGTTCGAAGAAGAAGGTTTCGATGCGTCAATGCGAACTAGGGCGCTTCCCAGTCAGCTGCCTGTAGGGTTGGCAAATGGCTTGGGCTCCACGTTGTTTTGGTGATTTCGCTGCAAGTACCTGTTGAAGTTATGGCTTCAATCAAGTAAGTATATTTATTCGGTATTTATGGTGTTCTGTGATGCCAATTCGAGTTATGTGCAACAACAGACTGATCATGGGATTGTTGCAGGAAACATAACGAGTATCTCGGATAGCTAATCCGGGGTCCCACAGACTTGGTATCAGAGCCATCCTGACTGTAACAGACCTTAGTTAGCATGGACGTTAGTTAGGAAAGAAATATTTTGTTAAAAATATATTGTTACCAAAAACATAATTTTTATCTAAGGAAGTCCAAAAATAACTTCCACTCTTCTCACCTTCTCAAATATTTCCGAGTCTCATCCCTCTATTTTAAGATTTTCTAAGGATTTCTCTACTCCCTCTTACCCGTTCAAAATACTTGACGATGAACCCAAGTGAGACCTAATTAGCTAGCACCTACAAGAGGAAGCTTCCATCAAAGTACTCAACATTCCACATCGAGGTGATTGATCTGCAAATACCAATATTATCGATATCAACAAAGCAAGAGACCTCCGAAGACCTCAACTCAATATCAACAAATCCACTCAGTTACTACCTCGACAATCTCAATTTCTCTAGCTGAAGACTAAGGCGACAAAGTGAAGACTTCATCAACCTATTTAACCAAGGCCCATAGGAAAAACATATGATAGGAACCTCGGTTGTATTACCCGACTACCACGAGTATTAGACGTCCGTTGGTACTAAAGGTACCTTGTGTGTTGTTTGTTGGTGTGCTCTACTCTGGTTGTGTGTTGTTGTTGGTGAGTCCTCTGTTTGGGTGTTGTTTTTCTTGTGCGTTCACAATCACGCCTTGATGGCAACACAAAGTAACCCAAAATTCTCTTTTTATAAAACTCCTTTTGTCACCCAACAAAAACTAATTTTGACCTCTTCGCCATAGTTGCACTTTGTTGCAGATGTAACCCGCTTAGGAAAATCTTTTAAGATATTCTCCTCTTATCTAAACCGTCTCCCGATAAGAACTGACAGTTTCGCAAGATACAAAAGACCCCTGATCTTTAACCAAATAGCCTGAGATTTTTGCAACCTAACCGGCAAATCAGATAATGGCCTTCATGCACCATCTGGAGCAAGTGCGTTAAGATCTCGAAGGAGACTGCAATTTTACGCCAACCTCGTGAAGACACGAGCCTCACCTCACAAAACTAAGTTGTGAAATTACAAGAATAACACACTAACTTATCGTATCTAACTTTAGATTAACATCTAACTCGAGTCCACGATAGTACCTACTAATCTTCTAGGACTGCAAGCCTTGACAAGAGACGAGGACATAAGGAGACTCATTTAGAATCGGTAACTAGGAGAACTCAAGGAGTGTAGGAGAGTTGCTATGAAGATTCGAGCTCAGAGACCGCAAGAAGGAGGAACTGCGACAAAGAGACTTTGAAGAGAGATTTCTGAAGTTGGCAAAGAAGTAATAATATACCAGACTATCCTTGAGTATTTGGAAACTCATATATCAGAATCTACTATTATAAATCTCTCTATAAATAGTGTGATATTTTAATGTTCGTGTTATATAGAAGTAGTTTGGTAACAAGCCTCATGAACTTGTTAACAAATCGCTTTTGTATACTCAAACAATTGAGTGTCATACACAAATAAACGGAACGTCAGATAATCCAGTACATCTCAGCCTCTGCAATATGAAAAGTAGTTTGATGACAAGACTAGCTACCTTGTTAACAAATTCTTCTCGTGTGACTAAGGCAATTGATGTTATAAAAGACCACCACATTCTTATACAGCTAACTAATAGAAAGCTCCGCTCGGACTAGTGGATGTCGTCACCACAGGGGTGAAGCAAATGAGGTTAGATCTCAAATAAAGGACAATAATAATTTCTTAAACCAAGTGTATAACTTAAAGAAATGTTCAAGTTCTAAGTGAGAAAATCACATGAAGATTTATAGTGTTTCCCCAAGGATATGATTTCCGAAAACAAGAAAGAAAAAGGTACCCTTTTGAAAAACAACTGGTGCGAAGGTTCCTCACTAACTTTTCTAGGGACCATTAAGAGGTGCCAGTGGCCGACTCAAAACTAGTTGGTAGAAAGGAGACTTTAGGAAGATATAAGGGTGTTGAATTGAAAGTTATTAGCCAAAAGTATCTTGGTGAGATCAAAATTTGGTGGATGCTGTTGGTAATATCAAAATTTGGGTTTTAGAATAGAAGTGAAAACTTGGAGTGGATCTATATATTAATTGGGTTTGAACGGATGGTATATTTGATTAATACACTGGGGCTAACCAGTTGTGGTCCCCAACCATTGGTGGTTATCTGGAACTAGAAGACGTGACCCTTGATTTAAGGTTTAGAAATAAAGGTGAAAGTTATTGGATTTTTAGGAAGCACTTGCTGATAAAATGATGTTTGGATTGGTTAGAAGCAAGTAAATTAAGAGGAATACTCCGGTGTTGGAATGTTTAGGGTGATTCTTAGCGCAAGTGACCCTTGTACTAAATTCTTATGGAATTATAGGAAGTGGTCAAAAATGAGTTAGCAAATGAATAGATCGTTGTATGCAAGAATAATTGGTGGAGGATAAGTGAATGTTTATCGGATTCTAGGAATCAATATGACTTGGTCTAGTAGCAAGACATTCAAGGTGACAGTAGTTTTCAGAGCTTGTCACGCTCTGTTCGGATTATTCTTAGAAAGATCTTTTATCTTTGATTATGAGATCAAGGCCCAAAAGTGTTGAGATAAAATCTGAATTTGGTTAGAAAGTGGGGCAATTCTTGATGGAATGATTACATGACTGCTGGATGCTTTATTTAGCTTTGATGATACGGTCGTAGGAAAACAACCACCTGAAGGAGTAAGATAATTTGAGATATGCCTATCTGGGGAGAAAAATCAATCAAGAAATAATTGGTGGACCACCACGATTTTTGTGATAGGATGTAATGGGAAGATTATGCCTTAAAGGTTTGATGGATATCCGATAGACTTAATTGTGCCATGATAAAGAGTTTATACCGAGGGAGATGATGGTGGATTAATAACTTTAGCTTGGGCAAAAGTCATGATTCAATTAACTAGTTGGTAGTAGTGGCCTTACCAGAGATGTTGGAACGGTGTTTTGAAGACTCGAGAATTAGAGGCCTATGTACAGTTGGTTGATTGGATCTTAGGTATAATAAGTTTGATGTTAAGAGTATAGCACCCAACACCCTTGAAAACTAACTTAAGCCCCTCAACCAGAAAGTTTTCCCGGAAACCCTAACTATTCTGGTGCACTCTAACTTACTTGTGAAGACCCAGAACCAAAGAAGTCCTTCAGGACCAGCCTTTTTCCTGCCAAGCCGAAGGAAGAAAAGCGTGAAGAAGATCTACCGGAAGTCACTAAAAAGAATCAAATGACAGAAGCACTTACTGTTAGCAACATCAACCACCAAGGAAGTCCAGACGCATTTAGAAGTTTATAACCTCCTTCTTCTAACTAGAAACCGGAAAGAGTCGAGTGCATAGGCTCGACGCATCCTGAAAGCAACGCGTCCTCATCTGTGACCCTCGTAAGTAGAAAATGTCAGGAAGTGATATCTGCACCGACCCCAAGCACCGAAGAATGACACCCAAGATAAAGATCGTCACGCTACTCGAAAGAATGATGCCTTCAAGTCAACTCCATCCGCGACGTTCAGGATGAACCTTCAAAACCCTTTTTAAGGGGGGGGGGGGGACTTGCAATAGGTATACGAGAACGTGGTAATAATTAGATCCATGCACTCTTAGCCTTGTAGTATCTGGAAGCAGCCAACCAAGACTATCCACCCGAATCAATCGTCAAAGATAACCCCAACATCAAGGATCTGAGTTCAGCATAGAAGTCTATCAACAAAGAAAGCCTCGCATCATTAAGTAGTCAAGATCTCACGTGGTGACCTCACTGAAGAAGCAACAACCCCAGAAGTTTAGCCAGCCCAAACCAGTGCCCCCGTACTCCCCTGTTACCACCGGGCAAATCTCGAGGACGAGATTTATTTTTAAGGGGGGAAGAGCTGTCACATCCCAAATTTAGAAACTAAGAAAAACTTAGTTTCACAAGAACCAAATTTCAGAACCAACAAAAACTTTTTGAAATGTTTCACTGATGATTGTGTTGTTGATATTGTTGTGCTGTTGATATTGCTGTGTTATTGATATTGTGTGTCTGTTGCTTGTGAGGACAATTCCTCAGCTGTGCCTAGCACTAAAATAAAACCCACTGGTCACAAATTTGGAATGTGACTAGAAAATAAAACAAGACCTCTATGTTTCCTCACACCCTCAAAATAAAATCTTGATTAAAAGAAAGAATCTTATTTAATTTCCCTCTCCACCTATTCCTCTAATTTGTTATAACAATTATTTTATCTTATAAAATCCAGGAATGAGATGATAACCATCTCATTATCATATTACTCTCTCCTCAAAATATATAATCTCAAATTACAAAGATATTTCAGTTGTCAAATTGGTTCTATCCAAAAATAACATATTTAAACTTTATGAACAAATGTGGTTCAAAATATTTTATTTTGCAACACCAATTTTTGTGTAGCTTCTACATGTATTGGGGAGGCTACAGGAATATTTTCAAATTTTTATAAAATGTTTCACTGCCTCAATAAAATCCCCAAAAAGCTACTGGATTTTAAAAAGAAAATAAAAGAAACAGCAAAGGACCTAGTTGTGACTGGGAAAAGAAGTCCAGGGGGTTATTTGCAAATCGATCATCCTCTTCCTGTAGCTCGACAGGAGAGCTATGGCGCTAGGCCGCCGTGTCCATCGCTGCTCGCTCGACGTCGCTCGCCGCCCGGACCCCCCTCGCGCTCTCCTGCCGCTTGAAGAGATAAGGAGGCCCCCCCCCACCACGACGCTCTGCTCTCACTCGCCCTCCTGCTCTCTCCCTCTCCCTCTGTTTCTCTCCTTCGGCCCGAACCCCGCCCTTGGATGCCGTCGAGCACCGCCGTCGATTGAAGCCTCCCAGAGCAGATCGAAGGCCACCAGAAGATGCGCCTCGTCGTCCTCTTCATCTCCGTGCAAGGAATCGCTGCGGGAGGCCATGAATCGAGCTGGGCGTCTTCATCTTCTTCAACTCCGGCCGCCGCACGTCGAGTATGATTGCCACCGTCTCCGTCAACCTCCGTCCAAACTGAGCATACCCACGCGTCAAGGGTGAGCGCGCCGTCCTCCGGGACACCTTCTTCTTCCTCCTCCTGCTCTGTAGCCTCGCCTTCGTGCGAGAGGCCGCTCGGCCGTCCGCCATGGTCGCGCCGTGTCGAGCACCCTCTGACGAAGCACGGTCCTCTATGTCCTCCCAGCACGCGCACGAGCTCACACGTGTTGCACGCTACCTAAATGCACCTAAACGCACGACGGCGCCGTCGCTTGAGGTCGACGCCGGTCGATCCCTCCGACGAGCACCACCACTGTCGTCTCGCAACGGTAGAACCTCTTATTTGTTCAGATCCTTAGTCTAACACAAGCACCGCGCTAACCCACTGGCTAGCAGTGCGCAGCACACACGCGCGCGTCGCGGGTTCGATCCTGCCCGGACGCAAAGGCGCCCTTTTTCCTCTTTTCGCCCCGCTGACAGCCTGGCCCCACCGGTCAGTGACCGCGGTGGCCAGCGCAGCTTCCCGCGCCTACATGGCCATTGAGCCCCAGCCGTCAGCGACTTGGGCTAGGCACGAGCTCCGTGCAAAAAGGTTTCGTTATCTTTTCTGGAAAATAAAATAAACAGCCAGATTTAAATTTAAACTTGTAAAATCCGTATCTTTTGGAATACTGCTCCAAAAATTACAAATAATATACCAAAATGTTCAGAACAATAAAAGTTGTCTCTTGGTGTAATTCACCTATCCAAATAAATTAGTTCATTTGATGTTTTATTAAAATAAAGAAAATGGCAGAATATAATACAGATTTGGAAAATTCATATCTTTAAAAATAAGGATCCAAAAATTAAGTTTGACCTATTAAAATGTTCAGCAAGTGGTAACCTTCATATTCCACCTTGTTTCCAAACATGGATAATTATTTTGTAATGTTGTTTAAAATAAATTAACAAAGGGCAGATTTTAAAAGGATTTTTATAAATTAATCTGTAGTTACTTTTGGAGCAAATCCAATTTTGCTAGGTTCCTAGTGTTTCACTTTATCGAATACTAACTTGGTGTAATACTTTGACTCACAGAAAATATCTAGTGACCTAACTTTTGTCTGAAGTATTTCCTGTTTAAAGGAAGGTACTTGTTGTTAACCTTCGCCTCAGATAGTTTTGTGATCGATAGACCTAGCTTGTGTATAGGTGTTAAACTACTGATCAATAATGCCCTCGTAAGTGTAGACCCTAGCTTGTTGCTCGAACGATTAGTCTGACGCTTACGGTTTGCTACTTGTCTGTTTACCACGTGTGGTTTGGTTTGCTTATCGATTGTTGTGTTATTCTCATGTTTGCGACGCTAGAAATAAACGCTACCAGAGTGGTCTTTGGAAAGGATTTATTGAAGAAGAATCAGAGTTATTTCTTTGATCAGTGAGAAGAAGCCCCGGGAACATCATGCTGAAATCAGGCAAGCTATTCTCTGAGCTTGCATCTATATACATCTATTTTGGTTCACATGTTTTACTTATAAAGAGCATAAGTGACTTATGTGGTGTTTGCCACTAAAGCTATGATTTTGAAAACCCTTTGTTTTAAAAATACAAGTATATTATTTTGACACCCTATATGGAGATATTAGATGGAAATTCTTTTTCAAACTATAGGATGGGAAAAACATTGTTTATGCAAAACTCCTTTGAAAATACTGGTGTGGACATGGAATACCGAGATGTCGGTGTTGAAGTGGAGAAATGGTGAATGGTGATGGTTATGAAAAATGCACATTGTGTCCTTGTACTTACGTCGACCAGCCGATAACCTGTGCGACCACATTTACCCACATATGGGAAAAGGGCGTAGTCATATAGTTTGCTCATATTAGTATGGGATGCCTCAACAACGGGGATGACCCCGTTCCATGAGGGGATGGTCTGAGGACCTACCCCCTGACCTGGGTCCTCTAAAGAGAAGAACGCCTGAGGGCAACGCCTGAGGGCTGATATGAATTGGAGATAGAGGATTGAAGGGTTCGCTCGCCGGGCAGAACTACGAGTCCTCACACTTAGATTCCGACGGGCTGGGTTAAGTGTGTTGGAAAGTTTCGTAGCGGTAGGGTCCTATACTAGCATGAGCAAAGGACAGGCTACGGTCGGTGACTCAACTTCGCATACACCTTGTATGGCGGGACGTGGCTGACACGATGAGTTACCGGATGGGTGTGGGAAAAGCGTGCTACCTCTGCAGAGGGTAATAAAACTATTCGAATAGCCGAGTCCTCGGATATGGACAGTTGGGAGGCCCTACTCTGACCATGTGCAAGTTTTGGAAATGTTTTAAGGTTTGAAAAGAAAATGGAGATGTTTGAGGTATGCAACTATACCGACGGGTTGGTATGAGATTGCTGGAAAAGAAGAAGACCATGTCGGGCTATGGTCGAGAAGTGCAGAGTTTTGTGATTTGAAAGTGGAAAATGTTTTATGCAACTATGCCAACGGGCCGGCATGAGGTTGTTGGGATTGAATGACCATGAAGGGTTATGGTCGGAAAAAGGAGGAGTTTTGGAGAAATAAACCAAATGGTGATTTTCCGGGAAAATGTTTATAAAAGAGACTTCTTACCTATTTCAACAGAGATGTATTTTCGGGAAAAGTTTTAAACGAGACTTCTTACAAAAAAACAGATTTATGGGAAAAGTTCTAAAAGCCTTCTTTCCTTTTTCAATAAAGATATGGAGATTTCAAAACAAAGTTTTATTAAACAAAAGAATATCCTTCTCTTTTCAACAAGGAGATATAGTTTTCAAAGCAAACGAAGTTTTATTTAAACAATAAAAAGAGTAGTGCATGCTCATTCCGGGGGTAGTTTGCGAGTACATTCAAATGTACTCATATTGGTTTCGCCCCTGGCTATTGTCTTAGCCAGATTTTTGAAGAGGAGCAGTTCGAAGAAGAAGGTTTCGATGGCGTCAATGCGAACTAGGGCGCTTCCCAGTCAGCTGCCTGTAGGGTTGGCAAATGGCTTGGGCTCCACGTTGTTTTGGTGATTTCCGCTGCAAGTACCTGTTGAAGTTATGGCTTCAATCAAGTAAGTATATTTATTCGGTATTTATGGGTGTTCTGTGATGCCAATTCGAGTTATGTGCAACAACAGACTGATCATGGGATTGTTGCAGGAAACATAACGAGTATCTCGGATAGCTAATCCGGGGTCCCCACATGAACCGTAGTTGGTGGTGGAGGCAGATCAACATTTTCCTCCTCAGGACCATTGCCACGGCCACGAGCACGGTTATGGCCGCGACCACGAGTACCACCAGACATCCTAAAGGGAACAAAAGGAATCAGCGATAGGATTCAAAGGAATTGGATTTAGGGAAAAGCATAACATGTGATAAACAGCATATCATCTCATCGTGCATGGTAGTACCAAAGCATATAAAACGTATACACTAGCCAGCCGAATTACAAACCATGATAATGGAATGCTTTAGATGTTATAAGATAATCAAGTCATGGAAAGACCAAGATTGGGTTCTGAACAGCAGTATCAAGGTACAAGATAATACTTCAAATCAGCTGAATCAATTTAGAACTCTGAGATATGCAACCGGATACGGAGTACTAGAGGAACAACCCAAACCCGTAAATCCTAAAGGTTTGAAATGATAGGTAAGAGGTGAAACCTTTTCAAACCAAACAAGGTAAGAAGACTCAGCAATAGAATGACACCAGATAAGGAGTAAAAGGAAGCCTATTAGAGTTTTTGCATATAGTTTTAGCTTTCAAATAGTTTTGTTAACCACTAGACTCAACATCGACCAGCAATAAGTGTTTCCTACAGACAGTCCTGCTCTGATACCAAAGATGTCGGGACCCAGGATTATAGCTATACAAATATGTTATGTGTGTTTAGATATGCTATCAACGAAGGTTACTGGGTTACCAATCCCAGGCCAAAACAGCATCGGCAGGCAGGCCGGAACACCATCGGCTCTACAACACCTCGAAGGTCCATGCAACTAAACCATAACAAAGTTTGCATAACCACAAGCTCGAATCTTAAACCCATCCCGTGCACTTCAAATTCATACACGCATTGTGCACGAGCTAGGTAAACAAAACTGATATCACAACAGTGACTCTACGACTTAAGAAGTATTATTACAAACTCTTAGAAGAGTACTAATAGGTACTTATTACAAACCATAGGTCACCTAATATCATTACAACAAGCAACGGAGGTAAACTATGTTATTGTCTTAGCAAACTAGCAAAGGGCTAGGAGGCCATAACATACAGCAACGACCATCCCATAGATCTCAGGCTGCTGCCTGGGAACTCCAAACTACTCGTCGATGTCTACGTAGAAACCACCATCGGATGAAGCATCTTCACCTGTAGCAAAACATCAAGAAAGCAAGGGTGAGTACAGGAGGTACTCCGCAAGTCTTAGGCTTCAGGGGGTTACTTTGCGTAAAGCAAGTTTTCTTTCCAAAACGAGGGGGAGTAGAAATTCGTCTACTCAGATCTTTTGTAAAAGGGATAAGAGAGCGACATCATCTAGCTCCATTGATCAACATATGATATCCACCAATTCATCATCAACTGAACCTATCCACTAGGATCACCCCCTCGATCCCTGAGGAAGCATCCTTAATCACACTTTGAGTTGCCAAGTTTTATGATTAGATTAAAGTTCTCTATGATCATCACGTCATTCCCAAGTTGTCCATAACCGTGGACACGGCTTTTCGAAAAGATTTAACCCTACAGGGGTGTACAACTTTGCCCACACGTATCAACCGACTCTTAATGCCTCTATAGATTAGCATGCTTCCGAGGGTGCCGGCAGAGGGTGGTTGAACACGACCTTTACCTTGCTTTTGCTGTAATCCATGAGTCACCAAGAAAGGGCTATCCATCTGCTATAGTGGCCAGCTCTCAGCTCGGTCCCGATCTCTGTGTCCGAAGATCCTTATTCAGTACCACAGCACCCGCCACTTCGGTGACGCCCTATATACGATCCTTCTCATCTTCAACTCACTACACATGCTGATGCCAAATGGAAATCTCAAACTACGGACTGATGGATCGAAGCTAGGCAAGTTAGTTAGTGGAGAGGGTGCCGATGTATGGGCCTCGCATGGCTGTACGCTCAGTCTTGGTTCAAGAGGCAAGAACTTAGGTCCTAGAAGGGTTTGGCAAACATGTGACCAAAAACCACATCCCCGTCGTGGCCTCCCATACAAGCCTTAGCATGTTTAACTCTTATCACCAATCATACCACATCGTCCTGTCATACTAGGTTCATTCGCCACTTTGATTCATCAACCGGATGGATCAGCAGTAACAGCTAAGCATGGCTAAGCACAACAGATAAAAGCTCTAGCGACGCTTGATGGCTCCCAAGTGCAGGAGATCAATTGTAGTACTTTTCAACAAAGAAAGGTTGTCGAACCCACGAGGAGCTGAGGGTATTGGTTAGCAAGTTTGACAATGAAAACAATAGTAAATGCAGTAATTTGGTGTTTTTGGTTTATAGTTTGCAAGAATGTAAAATGCAGAAAGTAAATAGCAATAAGTAAATGCTCTCAATGAGAGAAAGCCCAATCCTCTATTCAGTAAGAGGACAAGCTCAAGTGTGTGTGAACTTATATGTGACAAGCGTTCCCGAGGGCGGCATGGATAGCATTTAGATTTCTACACAATATGGTGCGTATGTTGTCAAGTTTCATTCCCTTAGAGCGGAGCCTAAATTTGGTGCTGCCATATAACATGAACTAACCACAGCACTTATGATGGTTCCTAGAGCCATTTACATGAACATCTAAAAGTATTAAGACATAAATGTCCCACCATAGCAATAAGTTCATTGGTCCCCGACATATAATCCATCTAATGCAACTCAAAGTAATGGAAAACGGTTTCTGTCAATTCCGTCTTTCCAACCCCCATCATTGCATCAAAGTATCATCCTATGAGCCCATATAGGTGAAGTAATATGCAGTCGATGTTCGCATAAAACCATCATAGAACAATATAAAAGATAAAAACTTGACCACATACTCATGACATATTATATGGAAATCATATCCAATTCATCCTATGCCCTCAGGAACATGGGGATCTACTCACAAGTGACAAACATGATATGGATCAGTGGCATATGGAATACAACACAATCTGAAAATATAATCTCTCCACCAAATAATGACAAGATGCCAATCACAAACATGCAAATAGCCCTTAAAACAATATCCGGGGTTCAATCAATCACAAACTATGAGGGGAACGAGATGGATCTTGGAGATGGTGATGGTGATGGTGATGGTGATGGTGCTGGTGGAGATGTTGATGGAGATGCCTCCCCCTACGCCTAGGAGGAGTGGTGATGACGGTGGTGTCGATTTCCCCTCACCGGAGGCCTCGGTGCAGCAGGATCTGCCCTCTCCCGGAGTAGGAGAGGACTTTCGCCTCCGCCGCCGCCTCTGTAAATCTGGGGAAAAATATGGCGTAGGTTTTCTGTCGAGACGGAGGCGACTATAAAAAGGAGGGGGCCAGACGACGCTCGAGGGCCCCAAGAGCATGGTCCACGCGCCCACCCCTCCTAGGCGCGTGGGCCCACCTCTTGGGCGCCTCGGGCCTCCTCTCGTGTGATTCTTTGGCCCACAGTGCTTCTCCAGGCGAAAAACTGATGTGGTATTTTTCCTCCGATTTTTAGACGTCCAGAAGGTCACTGAAACAATAAAAACAAGAAACAGGAGGTTTTCTGCCTCCCGGAAATTAAATACCAATGAAAGGGACTTTGTAGGAAAGTCCCGTAAATCATCTAAATATGCAGGAATAATGATGTATTAAGGTAAATATGATCCTAAATGATGCATATAAGTACTAATAATGATGATGCAAAATGCACGTATCAACTCCCCCAAGCTTAAACCTTTGCTCGTCCTCGAGCAAATAAGCGAATAGATCATGATCATGCATCAATGAGCTTACAGTTGACAACAAAATGCGAGCATGGCATCATCAACTTGTGCATATTCACTTGTTCAAAAAGAAATATGAGTGACAACCACGCAAATGAGGGCTACATAAGTAGATATTGTCACCTACACCTTACTTTTGAACAAAAATTAACCATTGCATGTTGGACAATTGAACAAGTTTCAGATTAACAAAATATTCAGTCATCTTTGACGACTTTGCATGGCTTTTTACCAGCTTTAATAACCTTGAATATGCCTTTGTAATGAAGATAAGTTCCCATAAAACAAACAGTTAGAAAAGAGGATAGCCTAGATGACAAGATAGACATGACTATTTTGACTTTTGTCAAGATCTTTCGCCACTTTTAGTGGTTATCAATTAACGGTCTTGTCCTTTTAGTAATCATTATAAACCTTATTCATGGGTCTTTCAATCATGTCATATGCTATAAACAACCTTTGCTTATTCACTTTCCATGGCTAGCCGAATCCTCGGGTGCCGACCTTTCGATCACTTTTCCCTATAGCATATGTATTGAAATACCCATGACCACCATTCAGTTTATACCTGGAATACCAAAAGAACAAGAGTATCTCATATCCCCTTGTCATCCTCCTCTTCTCAACTATTTATCTCATAAGACTTATTATCCTTACTACAAATTCATATTGTTTCTTTTTATTTAGTGATACTTCCCTTGCATTTGCAAGTTTAGTTTTAGTAATTCAAGTTTGTCCAACATGCTCAAGTTAATTAAGTTCAAGGCAAGATGTAAATAAAACTTCTACTTATGGGGCGCACATCTGCATGAGTGTAACCCATAAGTCTCACAAACACGAGAATCATGGATGACACCATACTTTATATTTTATTCCAAACCACTCAACCAAGGATACATGATAATGCTCTAAAAAGCTCTTCAAACTATGGATCGATTGATACCTAATTGATGCAAGCAAAAACTCCCTAAAGATCACAAACTAGATACAAGTATGATAACTAAAAAGCATAAAGTATGGTGGAACTCCCCCAAGCTCGAGTGTTGTCGTAGATCTTCTAAAGAATGGCTTTCAGGACTTCGTCATTAGTGGCGGTCCTGACCTTCAGCAGGGCGGCATGCAACTTTTTGTTGATTACAACCTGCTCTTCCCACTTGGCCTTGTAGTCCTGAACCTCATCCTCCGGCTTTTCTATGGTCTCAATGCAAACTTGAGAGGTAGCTTGCATGTTTCTGATGTACTTGGTGTTTACCGCCTCCTCGTAATCTTGCAGCAATGTAATATGACGACGAGATCTGGAAGAACGCCTCTCTTCATTAGCAATTTGTCGGTGCAGCAAGTCGACGCGTGCTTGAAGGTGTGGGCTGGTCATGTTCTTGAAGCGAGGCTCCTCGATCTCCCTCTTCCTTGCAGCTCCATCTTCAAGTTCCCTCCTCCAAGCGCCATTGTCCCTTGGATCACCTCCACTAGGGACTTGGCTTCCCGGAGTAGAGCTCCTCCATGATGGCGTCCTGTTAGGTGCAGAGGGAAAACTTCCCTCGGGGGTGCTCCACCTCGAAGACATGGCTCACACAAGAATAGATCTGAAAGAAACAGGCAGAAAACAAGGTTCGCTCGAAAAAGCTTCGGTGCGAGATTAGATCGGCAGACAGGGGTATATATTAAAGGTTTTTAGGGTAAAACGAAGCACTGGAGTCGAAACGGAGGCGAAATGGACTTGGGAAGGGGGAAAGAGTAGATCCCATGCGCCCAGGCAGGGGGGGCGCGTGCTCCTGCGTCTTTCCCTCCTCGGGACTCCGTTTCGTCCAATTCTTGCGCGACAATTATTCAATTACTAAAATAATAACATACCTAAAATATGAAGAGATTCCGAGACCGCTACGGCCTCGAAATTACCTTTTTGTGCTTTTTGGGTTCCGGCAGGGAATACATTTTTGCTAACATGGCCTCGGGCTTTGGAGATCCATTACTTCCACCCTTCCGGCAAATGTTTGGCCTGCAATATAATGTTTAAGACGTTGTCCATTAACAACACGAGGTTTACCTTTGTAGTCTCCATAGAGACGGATGGCTCCGAGCGATACACCTCCAGCACAACTAATGGGCCTGTCCACTTTGAAGCTAACTTTCCTGCAGAAAACTTGAAACGAGAGTTGAACAATAGCACTTGGTCTCCTACTTTAAATTCCTTTCTTTTTAGTTTCTTATCATGCCAAATTTTAACTTTCTCTTTAAATAATCTCGCACTCTCATATGCTTCATTCCTCCATTCGTCTAGCAAGCTTAAGTCAAGAATTCTTTTCTCTCCAGCAGTTTTAAAATCAAAGTTGAGTTGTTTAACAGCCCATCTAGCTTTATGTTCTAATTCTACTGGAAGATGACATGCTTTTCCATAAACCATTTTATAAGGAGACATACCCATTGGATTTTTAAAAGCAGTTCTATATGCCCACAACGCATCATTGATTTTAGTTGGCCAATCAGATCTAGCTTTATTAACTGTCTTTTCCAATATGAGTTTTATTTCCCTATTACTTAGTTCGACTTGCCCACTAGTTTGAGGATGATATGGAGATGCAATTCTATGAGTAACACCATATTTGGCCAAAGTTTTTCTAAATACTCCATGAATAAAATGAGAACCACCATCAGTAATTAAAAATCTAGGTACACCAAACCTGGGAAAGATGATGTCCTTAAGCATCTTCATTGCTGTGGCATGATCCGCACTTTTTGTTGGAATAGCTTCAACCCATTTTGTGACATAATCAACTGCAACCAAAATATGAGTGTGTTTTGTTGATGATGGGGGGAACGGTCCCACGAAGTCAAATCCATACATCAAATGGTTCAAGAGGCAGTGAGTAATTCATAGGCATTTCATTTCTCTTACCAATATTTCCAACACGTTGGCATTTATCACAACCTTTAACATAATTAGCACAATCCTTAAATAAAGTAGGCCAGTAAAAACCAGACTGTAATACCTTTGCAGCGGTGCGGTCTCCTGCATGATGTCCTCCATAAGGACTGTCATGACAATCTCTTATAATAGCCTGCTGCTCAAATTCGGGCACACAACGTCTAATAATACCGTCTACACTTTTCTTATAAAGAAATGGATCATCCCAAAAATAATGTCTAAGATCATAAAAGAATTTCTTTCTTTGTTGGGATGTGAAGTGTGGTGGTATAACTTTACCAACAATAAAATTAGCATAATCAGCAAACCATGGTGAAGCTACTTTTGCAGCAGAAATATTAATGTTTGCCAATTGTTCATTTGCAAAGCTATCATTAATAGGAATAGGATCTACCAGAATGTTTTCCATTCTAGATAAATGATCAGCTACGGATTATCTTCACCTTTCCTATCAACAATGTTTAAATCAAATTCTTGCAGTAAAAGAACCCATCTTATAAGTCTAGGTTTAGCATCTTTCTTACTCATAAGGTATTTAATAGCTGAATGATCGGTGTGTACTATTACCTTAGAGTCTACAATGTATGGTCTAAACTTTTCACATGCAAAAATTACTGCTAGAAATTCCTTTTCAGTTGTAGCATAATTCCTTTGAGCACTATCAAGAGTTTTACTAGCATAGTATATAACATTAAGTTTCTTATCAACTCGTTGACCCAAAACAGCGCCTAAAGCATAATCACTAGCATCACACATAATTTCAAATGGTAGATTCCAATCAGGAGGTTGAATTATAGGAGCAGTTATTAAAGCATTCTTTAAAACATTGAAAGACTCTACACAATCATCACTAAAAGAGAATGGAACATCTTTTTGCAAAAGATTGGTTAGAGGCTGCGATATTTTTGAAAAATTCTTAATAAACCTCCTATAAAAACCAGCATGACCAAGAAAACTTCTTATACCTCTCACATCTTTGGGATATGGCAGCTTCTCTATAGCTTCTATCTTGGCGCGGTCTACTTCAATGCCTCTACCTGAAACGCGGTGTCCAAGTACAACACCTTCTGTCACCATGAAATGGCACTTCTCCCAGTTTAAGACTAAATTTTGGTCCTCACAACGCTGCAAAACTTTGTTAAGATTGAACAAGCAGTTTTCAAATGAGGTACCATACACAGAAAAGTCATCCATGAATACTTCCATAATTTTTCAATATAATCAGCAAATATTGCATTCATGCATCTTTGAAAAGTAGCAGGAGCATTGCACAAACCGAATGGCATTCTCCTATAGGCATAAGTACCGAAGGGACAGTAAAAGTGGTCTTCTCTTGATCGTCCTTGTGTACCGAATCTGTGAGAAACCTGAATAGCCATCTAAATAGCAAAAGTGCGAGTGTTTGGATAATCTTCAAGCATTTGATCAATAAATGGTAAAGGATAATGATCTTTACGAGTTGCTTTATTAAGTTTTCTAAAATCAATGCACATTCTATACCCAACAACAGTACGTTGAGCACAGTTCATTTTCATCATTTGGAACAACAGTCATTCCACCCTTTTTAGGTACACAATGAACAGGACTTACCCATTTACTATCAGCTATGGGATAAATAATACCTGCCTCAATGAGTTTAATTACCTCCTTTTTTACCACTTCTTTCATTCTTGGATGAAGACGGCGTTGGTAGTCAACAACGGGCTTTGCATCTTCTTCCAAATTAATCTTATGCATGCATAAAGCGGGCTTATACCTTTCAAGTCATCAAGTGAATAGCCAATAGCTGGCCTATGAGCTCTTAATACTTCAAGTAGCTTAGATTCTTCTTCACCTGAAAGGTTAGCACTAATAATAACAGGATATATCTTCTTATCATCAAGAAACGCATATTTCAATTCTTCAGGCAATGGTTTAAGTTCAAAACTAGGATCTTCCTTTTGTGTTGGTAGCTCTCCTAGATTATCAGGTGGAATATGTAATTGTAGTTGTGGTGGCTGCTGAGATAATATTTGTTCTAGCATTTCCTCTCTTCATCATTATGGAATGGCTCCTCTTGATTAAGTACATATCGTTCCATCGCGTCCGATGAAGCGACAGCTACTGAAGCAAGAGTCTCCACTACATCAGGTTCAAATTTTTCTCTTTCTAAATGCTTATCAGTAAATTTGGAGAAGTTGAATTCAAGTCTTTCACCAGCAAATTTAATAAACACTTTCTCTTTTAGCAAATTAATTTCAGCACCAACAGTATGTAAGAAAGGTCTACCAAATATAATAGGACAAAATGCATCTTGGAGCAACCAAGAACAATGAAATCAGCAGGATACTTAATCTTACCAACCAAGACTTCAACATCTCTAACTAAACCAAGAGGGCAAATATATTCTTTATTAGCAAGCTGGATAGTTATACCTGTCTCTTCCATGTTGATGGGATCAATATCAGGCTTAATTTCAAGATATAGAGAATATGGAATCACACTTATACTTGCTCCAATATCACAAAGTCCATGATAACATGAAGTCCCAATAGTACATGATATAATAGGCTTTCCAACTCTAGTGGTGTTACCTTTATTACCTTGGTGGAATCTTCACATAAATAACATCACATGGCATTTCTTCATTCAATTCTTTAATAGCAGAAATTTGATACTGAACTTGAATTTGTTCATATGGTTCATGGCATCTTCTAGCACTTATTAGAAACAGTAGTGAGTAAATTTTCCTTCACTTTGCTTGGATATGGAGGAACTTCAAAGATTTCTTCTATTCTTGGAGATGAAACTTGATGAACCTGTTTCACAACTTTAGGAACACAAGCAGGCTTTTTAGGAGGGTTAATAAATGCATCAAATCCCTCCTTTGGAATATTAAGATAGTTAGCAAAAGTTTTGCAACTTCAATTAAAACATGCATGTCAACACCAAACCTTTTTCTAAGGTCCTCACATAATATTGAAGCAGCAAAACTCTCTACAGATGAATATTCATAATCCAAACCTGGTATGTTACCTTTATCAAGATCCCAGCTTCAGCATTTTGAGATATAATATCCAACAATTCAGCAGCTTCTTTTGAAGTTTTATTAGTGAAACTCCCTCCAGAAGAATTATCCAGAAAATTTATATGATGCTCAGGCAATCTCACATAGAAGTTTATCAGAATAATGCTTTCAGGAATACCATGACAAGGATTTTTACGGATGAGACCCTTTAATCTCCCCCAAGCTTGAGCAATACTTTCTCCTTTATGAGGCCAAAAGTTATAAATATTGCAGCGATCTTCATAAGCTTCTTTTGGAGTGTAAAATTTAAGATAGAAAGCCTTCTTCAGAGTGTCCCAATCAAGTTTATATTTATCATCCAGAGATCTATACCATTCACGAGCATTACCCATTAGAGATATATAAAAGCTTTCTTCTCACCTCATTCTCATGAATACCAGTAGTTCTAAATAAAGAACATAGATCTTCAATATCATATAAATGTCCCATAGCAGTTTGACTTCTATCACCTGAAAATTTCAGTTTCTTAGCCCTGTCAACAATACCAATAGGGATTTTATATTCAACCAATGGTTCAGCAGGCTTCTCAACCTTTTTCTTATCTTTACCATGAACAAAGTCCAATAAGGTGAGTTGCAAATCTTCATGACTACAGCAAGCCATGATAAAAACAGTAGTAAAAAGATAAAAACAGATTTGGGTTTCCTTACCAAACAGCTTACCAATAGCGCAACGCTCCCCGGCAACGGCGCCAGAAAAGAGTCTTGATGGCTCCCAAGTGCAGGAGATCAATTGAGTACTTTTCAATAAAGAAAGGTTGTCGAACCCACGAGGAGCTGAGGGTATTGGTTAGCAAGTTTGACAATGAAAACAATAGTAAATGCAGTAATTTGGTGTTTTTGGTTTATAGTTTGCAAGAATGTAAAATGTAGAAAGTAAATAGCAATAAGTAAATGCTCTCAATGAGAGAAAGCCCAATCCTCTATTCAGTAAGAGGACAAGCTCAAGTGTGTGTGAACTTATATGTGACAAGCGTTCCCGAGGGCGGCATGGATTACTTAGCATTTAGATTTCTACACAATATGGTGCGTATGTTGTCAAGTTTCATTCCCTTAGGGCGGAGCCTAAATTTGGTGCTGCCATATAACATGAACTAACCACACCACTTATGATGGTTCCTAGAGCCATTTACATGAACATCTAAAGTATTAAGACATAAATACCCACCATAGCAATAAGTTCATTGGTCCCCGACATATAATCCCTCTAATGCAACTCAAAGTAATGGAAAATGGTTTCTGTCAATTCCGTCTTTCCAACCCCATCATTGCATCAAAGTATCATCCTATGAGCCCATATAGGTGAAGTAATATGCAGTCGACGTTCGCATAAAACCATCATAGAACAATATAAAAGATAAAAACTTGACCACATACTCATGACATATTATATGGAAATCATAGCCAATTCATCCTATGCCCCCAGGAACATGGGGATCTACTCACAAGTGACAAACATGATATGGATCAGTGCATATGGATACAACACAATCTGAAAATATAATCTCTCCACCAAATAATGACAAGATGCCAATCACAAACATGCAAATAGCCCTTAAAACAATATCCGGGGTTCAATCAATCACAAACTATGAGGGGAACGAGATGGATCTTGGAGATGGTGATGGTGATGGTGCTGGTGGAGATGTTGATGGAGATGCCTCCCCCTACGCCTAGGAGGAGTGGTGATGACGGTGGTGTCGATTTCCCCCTCACCGGAGGCCTCGGTGCAGCAGGATCTGCCCTCTCCCAGAGTAGGAGAGGACTTTCGCCTCCGCCGCCGCCTCTGTAAATCTGGGGAAAAATATGGCGTAGGTTTTCTGTCGAGACGGAGGCGACTGTAAAAAGGAGGGGCCAGACGACGCTCGAGGGCCACAAGAGCATGGTCCAGGCGCCCACCCCTCCTGGGTGCGTGGGCCCACCTCTTGGGCGCCTCGGGCCTCCTCTCGTGTGCTTCTTTGGCCCACAGTGCTTCTCCAGGCAAAAACTGACGTGGTATTTTTACTCCGATTTTTAGACGTCCAGAAGGTCACTGAAACAATAAAAACAAGAAACAGGAGGTTTTCTGCCTCCCGGAAATTAAATACTAATGAAAGGGACTTTGTAGGAAAGTCCTGTAAATCATCTAAATATGCAAGAATAATGATGTATTAAGGTAAATATGATCCTAAATGATGCATATAAGTACTAATAATGATGATGCAAAATGCACGTATCAACGCTTCACAAGCCAAACCTAGTTATGCTGGGGGCAGTGGATCAGGTATATATAGTTTCAAAGGGTAACATACATTGGATAGGACAACTCTATCTATCGATAAAACCACATTGGAATCGAATGCAACATGGCAAGAGTTTAAAGCATTTAAACATAGGTTCAGAATGATGAGGCTATGCTTGCCTTGTTCTTCGGTGGACGGATACGCGTCTTCGGTAGCGTTGATCTCGGACTCGGGTTCGGTTCCTACCGAGGGGAATGACACCGGAAAGAAGTACACCAATCAAGACATGGCATCATGCAATGCACACAATGTATGATATGACAAGTTAAGAGTTACACGAATGAAACCCTAAACATGGTAAACATTTTAACCGGGGTTGGAATACCCTAGATGGTATTTCCGTAAAACTCCGGATGCACATATGGGGGTTATTTTGTGCTTCTAAATTAACTTGTCATGAAAGTTGTTTAACAATGCATGATAATGCAACTAAAATGTAGAACTTATTTTTCTAAACATTTTGATATATTATTCATTAATTTCTGATTCAAAATGAATTAGTTATGAATTTTCCAAGTTTAATTCATTTTAAATCATTTTTGGAAATTATAAAACACTTTTGGAAATATGGAAATTATTTTCCACCTGGGTCCACATGTCATAGTTTTATTAATTTCAGAAAACATTTATCAAAATTATTAAAATTCTAACAACAGGGACCCACCTGTCATATTTATCAATTAAATAAATGGAAAATGAATTTTCAGAAAATAAAAAGCAATAATGACATCGGCACGTGACGTCATCAATGGAGCTCTCCCAGGTCGAGCATGAACTCGACGCTGGGGTGCTCACGGGGCTGTGATGGAGTGGCGGCGCTGTGACCTATTGGTCACCGGAGCATGGCCGGCGTCGAGCTCGCGCGGCGGCAGTTGCAGGTGGTCGTCACAGCGGTGATTCGGAGTGCAAGGAAGGCGAGGAAGAGGTGCCAGGGCACCAGCAGCTCACCAGGAGCGCGATGGTGATGTCGGGGAAGCCGGAGGAGGTCGAAGATGACGGTGACGGTGGCGACCGGTGTCGGAGACGGAGGTGATGATTCCATCGATTGCGAGCTCGCCAGCTCACACGAGTGGTGGCAAATGAGTGAGGACAACAAGGCGGTCATGGCGGTGGCCTCACCGAGGCAAGAGGAGGCGCGTAGCGGCGGGGCTCATCGGCGACTGTGGCCTAGGGTTAGGGTTTCGCCGCGGAGAAGAAGGAGAGGAAGGGAAAGAGCGGGGCTAGGGCTCGTCGGCGGCGTAGGGGTACTTGTAGATGTGCTAGACGTCGGTAGCGCGAATCTTGGTGCCGGCGTGCATCGTAACGACAGCGAGCGGAGACGGGAGCTCCACCGAGGTGCTTCCCGTGCGAGAGGAAGACGACGACGGCGATAGGAGGCCGAACCGGTACGGGCCGGTTTGGGCCAGGCTGGGCCGGCCTGTTGGGCGGCTACGCGTAGCGCGTGCGGCAGGAAAAGAAGAAGAAAAGGGCCAGCTGGGCTGGGCCAGAAAGAGAAGGAGATGGGCTGCGCCCAATTTCTTTACAAAACCATTTTTTTCTGAGATTTCCTTTTCTTCAATTTCTTCTCAGATTTTGAACTATTATTGTAGATTCAAAACCCAGTTTGAAAATAGTTTTGAACTCAGCATAGATTAGGGATTTGAAAATTACAATTGAGCCATTGAAACAATAGAGGCTCCAAATATATTTGATATTTTGAAAATTCAAATCATTTTGAAATGGGGACACTTATGAGAGTAGATAAGGGTTTTAGGGTTTATTTCCCTCTCATTTTGTTGCACAAATTTATCTTGCTTTTAAATGCATGCATGAAATGATACAAACATGTTTATTATATTTCACATAAAAATTGGGATGTTACAAGCGGCAAGGAGGCGTGGTGGAGAACCCGCCGACGGATGAGGTGGCGTCAGTGGAAAACCAGCCGGCGGACTCGGTGACGGAGGAGCTCGAGTTCCTCGACAATGCTGAGGGCGTCGAGGATAAGCCAGCGGAGGAGGCCACAGAGGAGCTTGACTTCCTCGACGACTACGATGGTGTCGGGACCCGGGATTATAGTTATACAAATATGTTATGTGTGTTCAGACATGCCATCAACGAGGGTTACTGGGTTACCAATCCCAGGCCGAAACAACATCGGCAGGCAGGCCGGAACACCATCGGCTCTACAACACCCGAAGGTTAATGCAACTAAACCATAACCAAGTTTGCATAACCACAAGCTCGAATCTTAAACCCATCCCGTGCACTTCATTTTCATACACGCATTGTGCACGAGCTAAGTAACCAAAACTGATATCACAACAGTGACTCTACAACTTAAGAAGTACTATTACAAACTCTTAGCAGAGTACTAATAGGTACTTATTACAAACCATAGGTCACTTAAAATCATTACAATAAGCAACGGAGGAAACTATGTTATTGTCTTAGCAAACTAGCAAAGGCCTAGATGGCCATAACATACGGCGACGACCATTCCATAGATCTCAGGCTGCTGCCTGGGAACACCAAACTACTCATCGATGTCTATGTAGAAACCACCATCGGATGGAACATCTTCACCTGTAGCGAAACATCAACAAAGCAAGGCTGAGTACAGGAGGTACTCCGCAAGTCTTAGGTTTCAGGGGGTTCTTTGCGTAAAGCAAGTTTTTTTTTCCAAAACGAGGGGGAATATAAACTCGTCTACTCAGATCTTTTATAAAGGGGATAAGAGAGCGATATCATCTAAGCTCTTTTGATCATCATTTGATATCCACCAAATTTATCATCAGCTGAACCTATCCACTAGGATCACCCCCTCGATCCTCGAGGAAGTATCCTTAAGCACACTTTGATTTGCCAAGTTTTATAATTAGGTTAAAGTTCTCTATGATCTTAGAATCTGTTCCCAAGTCGTCCATAACCGCGGACACGGCTTTTTGAAAAGATTTAATGCAGGGTGTACAACTTTGCCCACACGTATCAACCGACTCTTAATGCCAGATCGTTAGCCCACTTTCTTGGAAGGCCGGCAGAGGGTGGTTGACCACGACCTTTATGTAACATCCCATGTTTGTAATAAAAATAAAGTTTGTGCATCATGAGCATAGCATGCATTTAATTAATTCATAGAAAAATATTGCAATTGTAATTGAAATCTAACACTGAATGGACAAATCTTTCTGTCTATTTTATATGCTCAAAAACAAAATTTCACAAAAGAACAATCTAATTAAAAGTGGAATCTGTAGGTACAGAGATGTAAACTGTACCGTAGCTTTAGCTAATAATATAGCAGCCTTTGGTTTGATATCTACTAGCTACAGTACCAACAAATTTAAATTACTCAAGGGAGAGAACCGTACCTGACTAAAGAGAGGTGAGCAACTAGTACTACTCCTCTATCCCTATAGCGACCACCTCACCATCGTTATCACCAAAACAACGAAGGTTCCCAGCCAGCGCCATGGCTGTGACCTAGTCTGGCGGGAATTAGTTGGAGTACAGGAGTTGCAGCAAGGAGAGGAACCAGGGAGAAGGTCGGGCGTAGCCGGAGCAGAGCACAAGTAGTCCGTGGCCGGCTGCCGGAACCGAGCAGGAGAGCATCCAGGAAGGCAGGGAGGCAGAGAAGAAGACCAACCCCATCCCCGATCTGTTTTCCTTCACTTTGAGTACAGGTACAATTCGTATGTGAGGCTACCAACAGTTAGTCTTCTTGTTCAAGATCGATTCCTTGTTTTCCTGTGTGATGAGCTGATACTTGGAGGAGGAAAGAATATTTGAGATGTGAAGAGAGAACCACCAGATCTTGTAGTTCATGATAGGGCTTATTCTTGGACAAAAGTATTCAGTTTCCTTCTCAGCTTTAGTTGCCTCTAATTTAGTTGTTCTCTACTGAAATTATTTTCAGTAGTGCAAATATCTTGCCCAAACTGAAGCTTGTAATTTCGAATTTCAGAACTAGCAGAAAGATGATAGTGAGCAGAGCATGTGCTATACTTCAGTGTCTATATTCAGGTTTTAGGAGGAGAGGTAGATCCTAGAAATCCATTAGCTTGGCCTAATCTCTGATGCTAGTTGTTGTGTTTGTGTTTCCAATGTTCTGGCTACAAATACTGAAGCTCTGAACTCCAGTTAAACACACGACGATGTTCAGTTTCAGTCCCATGTTATCTGAACCAAATCGTTGCACCTTAATCTATTTTGCTGTGATTTAGATAGTTTCAGGTTCCCAAATTGGCAGCTTGGTCACAGCTTTGTATGTACGATCAGGGAGTAATTTTTGAGTAGTACTCATAGCCTGTATGCGTTTTTGTGAATAGAACAAATTATCAGCTCAGTCCTTTAGCAAACCTGAATAGCTTGAGTTGCCAGGTCGTGACTTGAAGCCTGAGGTGGTTTAGCTAGATCAACGTAACTACGGTGTGTTGCTTTGTCTAGTAAATAGCCAGAGATGAGTGGACTTGTAAAGTTAGCAGAACATTCATATTAAATCAGAAAAATACAAATAATATATCAAAATGCTCAGAAAAATAAATGCTAACTATTTATGCCAAAATACAAATATATTTGAACACTTCAATTTGGTAAATATTTGGAAATAACTTAAATACATTTTCTCTAATTATGGAGTTAAATTAAATAAATGCTCATAATTGTAATCTGAGTTCAAATAACGTTTCAAACATGATTTAGAGCTCCATGTCAATGCATTAAATTGATCATGCATACATATTGCGCATTGCACCAAATGCCATGAGTTGATTGTTGTCTTTTGCCGGTTTCTTCTCGGTAGATCGTGGTTCGGGGATTGACCCGGGTTTCTTTGACGAACAAGATCTGACCCCCGACGAACAAGGCAAGCATAACCTCTTATCTGCCCATATATAATTTCGAAGTATTTCACTCTTGTATTTGCATACGATTCCAATGTATTTCGGTCATCAGGTAGAGTTCTCCTATCTATTGCATTGCCTAAATATCCTGATCCACTGCTCCTAGCAGCACTAGGTTTTGCGTGTGTGCATCGCCAAAGCCTTATATATGCTACGCTTAGCTATGCATACTTATTTATCTCTGCTCCACCCGGTTGGTGAATCAGAGCTGCGAATTAACTTAAGATGCCAGGATACCGTGGAAAGGAGGTGAGCAGGTAAAATGACTAAAAGGCAACGGATGAGAGGCCACAGGGGTCTGTGGTGGTTTGTCTCGTTCACGCCGCCCTAGGACCCGAGTTCTCTTCTACGAACCAAGACTGAGCGTACAACCACGCGCGGGCCTAGCACCCTGCTCGACTAACTAACTTGGTTGGTTGTACCCATGGGACACGTAGTTTGGTTTTCCATTCGCGTGTGGGTCAAAAATGTTTGAGAAAGGATAGGGCCTGGTAGGGATCCAGTGATGGACGAACACGGATCTTGATTCCTGTGACAGAGTAATGGGGACCGTCACGAGGTGGCCATCTCGCGTAATGGCGGCAGCTCCCTGTTATGGATGACCTATGGGATATAATCAACTAAGGTAAAGGTCGTGGTCAACCACCATCTGCCGGCACTCCAAGGAAGAGTGCTAATCGAGTGGCATTAAGAGTCGGTTGGTACGTGTGGTAAACATTGTACACCCCTGCAGAGTTAAATCTTTTCGAAAAGCCGTGTCCACGGTTATGGACAGCTTGGCGACGTATTCTGAGATCATAAAGAACCTGAACGTAATCGTAAAATCTGTTGACAAGGAATGAAGGGTGCTTCCTCGAGGTTGCCGAGGGGGTGACCCTAGTTGATAGGTAATGTTGATGAGTTGGTGGTTACAACATGTTTACAATAGTTGGAAAGACTCTCTTATCCCCTTTTAAAAGTCTACTGTTGATACGAGATTCTTCCTCCCTCTATTTGGAACTAAAGATGGCTTTATGCAAATCAACCTTCATACATACACTCTGAACAGGCAGATATATAATAGGTTAATTAAGTCTTGTTGAGTACCTTCGGTACTCATGTTTTCTTAATTTGGTTCAGGTGAAGACCCTAACTCCGACGCTGGTTTCTACGTCGACGTCGACGAGTAGTTTGGGGTTCCCAGGTAGCAGCCTGGAAAGTGTAGGTTGGGTTTGGCTACGTTGCTTACTTTTGGCCTCTTAGGCCTTTTGCAGTCTTGTTGTATAGCAACATATTTGCTTTCGTTGTCTGTTGTAATGTTGGGTCATGTGACCTCTGCTTGTAATATTACCAAGTACTGTAATCCAAGTTATGTAATATTACTTTGAAGCGTAGAGTCTGTGATGTGCCAGTTGTCCGCAGTCTTGATCTCTTTATTATACTTTGATAGTTGTGCCTGTGTTATGGCATCAATCGAGGTGTTGTGTTGCCGATGATCTATTCCGAGCAACGCCTGCCAGAGGTTCTGGCCTGGGAGATGTGTGCCCAGTAACTTTCGGTTGTATCACATAACCAGTGACACACAGCATCTTTGTATAGTACCGGGGTCGGGCGCTACACTTTACCTTGCTTTCGCCGAGACCATGAGTCACGCCCTAAGGTTCACTCCGTCGTAACGGGTCAAGTCCTAAAGCCGGTCCTTAGGGATGTGCGCGGGGGCCAAGATTACGGATGCCGAGCATCTCCCAGTCCCGGCCACGCCCTATATGATGCACCTTTTCCATCATCTCTTTGTAAAACATTTTCTATGCGTATGCCAAATGGAAAGCCCGAACTATGTGACTCATGAAATCTACTAGGCAAGTTAGTTAGTCGAGGGGGTTTCCAGGCCCCGGTGTGGATGTACGCTCGTCTTGGTTCAAGAGGCAAGAACTCAGGTCCTAAAGGGGTTGGCAAGCATGGTACCAAAAACGACATCCCACCGTGGCCTCCCATACAAGCCTTAGCATGTTCAACTTCCATCACCAATCATACCACGTCATCATATCATACTAGGTTTGTTCGCCACTTTGATTCATCAATCGGATGGATCAGCAGTAATAGCTAAGCATGGCTAAGCACAACAGATAGTAGCTCTAGCGATGCTTCACAAGCCAAACCTAGTTATGCTGGGAGCAGTGGATCAGGTATATATAGTTTTCAAAGGGTAACATGCATTGGATAGGACAACTCTATTTATCGTTAAAACGACATTGGAGTCGAATGCAACATGGCAAGAGTGTAAAGCATTTAAACATAGGTTCAGAATGATGAGGCTATGCTTGCCTTGTTCTTCGGTGGATGGATACGCGTCTTCAGTAGCGTTGATCTCGGAGTCGGTTTTTGTTCCTACCGAGGGAGACGACACCGGAAAGAAAATACAGCAATCATGACATGGCATCATGCAATGCACACAATGTATGATATGACAAGTTAACAGTTACACGAATGAAACCCTAAACATGGTGAACATTTTAACCGGGTTGGAATACCCTAGGATGGTATTTCCGTAAAACTCCGGATGCACATATGGGGGGTTATTTTGTGCTTCTAAATTAACTTGTCCTGAAAGTTGTTTAACAATACATGATAATGCTACTAAAATGTAGATTTCATTTTTCTGAGCACTTTGATATATTATTCATTAAATTCCGACTTAAAATAAATTAGTTATGAATTTTCCAAGTTTAATTCATTTTAAATCATTTTTGGAAATTATTAAACATTTTAGGAACATAGTAATTATTTTCCACCTAGGCCCACATGTCATAGTTTTAACAATTACAGGAAAGATTTATCAAAATTATTAAAATCCTGACAACAGGGGCCCACCTGTCATATATTTAATGAATAAAGAAATTACAGAAATTGAATAAGAGAAACGAAAACAATTATTGCGTCATGATGACATCAGCAATGGCAGCTCCACCCCCAGTCAATCATGAACTCGACGATGGAGAGCTCGTGGGGCTGCGCTGGAGGGCGTGTGCGACGTGCGGGAGCTCGCTGAGCCAAGAGGTGGCGGCGCCGCTAGATTTGGGTCACCGGAGCATGGCCGGCAACGAGCTCGCGTGATGGTGCTTGCAGATGATCGCCGTGGCAATGATTCGGAGCGGAAGGGAGACGAGGGAGAGGTGCCTGAGCACCAGGAGCTCACCAAAAGCTCGATGGTGGTGTGGGGGAAGCAAGGCGAGGTCGAAGACGACGGCGGCGACGGCGACCGGCGTCGGACAAGCAGGTGATGATTCCGTTGATTGGAAGCTTGCCTGGAAGTGCGAGTAGGGGTGAATGGACGAGGAGAGCGAGGCGATCCCGGCGGTGGCCTCAGCGAGGCGAGGAGGTGGCCGGAGCGGCGGGGCTCATCTTCGACTGGCACGCTAGGGTTAGGGTTCTTGGGGAGGAAGAAGGAGAGAGGGAAGCTAGGGCTCATCGGCGGTGCAGAGGTACTTATAGGCGTCGCGGACGTTGGTAGTGCGAATCTCGGCGCCTGGCGTGCATCCTGGCGACGGCGAGCAGCGGCGGGAACTCCACCGAGGTGCTTCTCCCGTCGACGTTGAAGACGATGATGTGATACGAGGCCGAACCGGTATCGGGCTAGGTAGGCTGGACTGGGCCGGCCTGCTGGGCTGCGCTGCGCGGCAGGGAAAGAAGGAAAGGAGAAGGAAAGAAGGGCTGCGCCCAGGAATTTGACAAAAACATTTTTGATAGCAATTAATTTCCTGTTTTCTTCTCAGATTTCTTTTCTTTTGAGTTGCTATTTCCATTTCAAAACCTAGTTTGAAAATAATTTTGAACTCAGCAGTATTTATGAAATTCAGAATGCAATTGAGCCATTTGAATAGTAGAGGCTCCAAACATATTTGAAGTTTTCAAGTTCAAACCATTTTGAATTGGAAGTACTTATGGGAGAAAAATAATGGTTTTAGGGTTTTATTTCCCTCTCATTTTGGGTGCATAAATTTATCTTGCCTTTAAATGCATGCATGAAATGACACAACCATGTTTATTAGATTACACACAAAAGTTGGGATGTTACAACTCTACCCCCCCCCCTTACAAGAATCTCGTCCCGAGATTCTAAGTGACAGAAAAGAAGGCAGGGTACTCAGATCGGAGACAATCTTCGTGTTCCCAGGTTGCTTCTTCCTCAGAGTGATGAAACCACTGAACTTTCAGGAATTTGATGCTTTGACGTCGAGTTTTACGCTCAGCTTCAGCAAGGATACGAATAGGATACTCTCGATAAGTTAGGTCTTCGTGAAGATCGAGAGTTTGATGATCCACACCATGAATGGGATCTTTGAAGCAACGCTTCAGTTGTGAAACATGAAAGACATCATGCACTTTAGGAAACTTTGAAGGCAATTCCAGCTGATAGGCGAGTTCACCTCGCTTAGCAAGAATGCGAAAGGGACCAACATAGCGAGGAGCCAATTTGCCTTTGATACCGAAACGATGGACACCCTTAAGAGGAGTGACCCGAAGGTAAACTTGATCACCAACTTCATAATGATCTTCTCGACAATGGCTATCATAATAGCTCTTTTGACAAGATTGAGCAGTTCTTAGATGCTCTCAGATGATGCGAACTTGATCTTCTGCTTCTTGGATCATGTCCGGACCAAAGAACTATCTTTCTCTGGTTTCTGACCAATTTAGCGGAGTTTGGCATATTCGCCCATACAGAACTTCAAAAGGCGCCTTGCCAAGGCTGGCTTGGTAACTGTTGTTGTATGAAAAGTCAGCAAATGGAAGGCATTTTTTCCAATTCTTGCGAAAGATAGAACACAAGCTCTAAGCATGTCTTCAAGAATTTGATTCACTCTTTCGGTTTGACAACCGGTTTGAGGATGGTAACGGTGCTAAAGTTAAGACGAGTTCCCATTGCTTGTTGGAAACTAGCCCAAAACTTGGAGGTAAACAAACTTCCACGGTCAGAGATGATCTTCTTAGGAACACCATGAAGGACAACTATCCGAGAAACATATAGATCTGCCAATTGACTTGCAGTAATGTTCTCACGGACAGGCAGGAAGTGGGCAACCTTGGATAAACGATCAACAATTACCCAAATGGTATCCTTTCCACTTGGGGATTTAGGAAGACCAGTAATGAATCCATACCAATTTCATCCCATTTCCATTCTGGAATTGATAATGGTTGCAAAGTGCCAGCAGGTCGTTGATGTTCAGCTTTCACACGTCGACAAACGTCGCATTCAGCAACAAAGCGAGCAATTTCCCTTTTCATACTAGACCACCAGAATCTTTGACGAAGACCCTGATACATCTTTGTGCTTCCGGGATGAATAGAGAGAGGTGAGTCATGAGCTTCTCGAAGGATTAGCTCTTTTAGTTCCCGCTTATTTGGCACCACTAGACGACTCCCGAAATGAACGGTACCTTATCATCAATAGAGAAGCATTTAGCAACTCCGCTAGCAATGTTCTCCTTGATCTTGGTAATCTCAGGATCTTCTTTCTGAGCAACTTTGATTTGATCTTCAAGAGAGGGTTTATCCTCAATGTTAGCTAGGAATCCGTGAGGAACAACTTCAAGGTTAAGTCGTGCGAATACCTCATGGAGAGAAAGCTGAGATTCTTTAATCATCAGACTGTTGCAATAAGACTTCCGACTTAGTGTGTCACCAACAACATTGGCTTTGCCGGGTTGATAGTTGAGACCCAAATCATAATCTTTGATGAGTTCCAACCATCGCCTTTGCATGAGGTTCAAATATGGTTGGGTGAAAAGATACTTCAGACTTTGATGATCCGAGTACAGCTCACAACAACTACCTAGGAGGTAATGTCGCCATTGCTTAAGAGCGTGGACAACAGCTGCAAGCTCGAGATCATGAGTTGGATAATTGATCTCATGCGGTTTCAATTGTCGAGAGGCATAAGCCACCACATGGCCATCTTGCATCAACATACAACCGAGACCTTGAAGAGAGGCATCACGAAATATGACAAAGTCTATGTTGGTGTCTGGAAGGACAAGCACCGGAGCGGTGGTTAGCTTGGTTTTCAGAACCTGGAAGCTTTCTTCAGCCTTCTCTGACCATTCAAAATTCTTATCTTTCTTTAGAAGATCGGTCAATGGCTTTGCAATTTTGGAGAAATTCTCATGAATCGTCGGTAATAACCAGCCAATCCAAGAAAACTCCGGACATCCTTGACTGACTTAGGTGTCTCCTAGTCAAGAATAGATTGAATTTTGTCTAGAATAACCGCAACACCATTTGCGGAGACAACATGACCAAGGAAGATGAGCTCTTGTAACCAGAACTCACACTGGGAGAACTTGGCATACAGACGATGTTCACGAAGTTTTGTCAGCACCAAACGTAGATGTTCGGCGTGTTCTTCTTCGGTCTTGGAATAAATTAGAATATCGTCGATGTAGACAATGACAAACTTATCAAGATACTCCATAAAAACAGAGTTCATGAGTCGCATGAAAGTGGCTGGAGCATTTGTTAGACCAAAAGACATGACGGTATACTCGTAAAGACCGTAACGAGTAGTGAATGTCGTCTTTGGAATGTCTCCTTTCGGATTTTGATTTGATGGTACCTGATCTCAAGTCCATCTTAGAGAATACAATGGCACCACTTAAATGATCAAAAAGATCATTGATGCGAGGAAGAGGGTATTTGTTCTTGATCATCACTGCATTGATGGCCAGTAATCAACAACCAGACGCGGAACATTGGTATCCCTCTTTTTGACAAAGAGTATAGGACATCCCCAAGAGGAGGTACTAGTTTGAATGAACCCTTTGATTTCCAACTCCTCTATTTGCTTCTTCAGCTCCACAAGTTCATGGGGAGGCATACGATAGGTCTTTTAGAGACAGGAGCAGTTCCAGGAACTAGCTCGATGACAAACTCCACACTTCGATTAGGTGGCATGCCAGGTAACTCTTCAGGAAAACATCTGGGAAGTCACAGACCATCGGAACATCTTGAATTTCAAGTGGAGGTAGAGTTTCAAGGGCATACAACTCTGAGTAAGGAATGAGGATGCTGAAGGAGGTATTGACGACGGGGACCAATACTTGACTGTTATGCCAGCAGGAGAGGTCATGGTAACAGATCTTTCTGCACAGTCTATGATGGCATGGTATTGTGACAACCAGTCCATGCCCAAGATGACATCAATGTCAGTTGACTTGAGGGATATAAGAGAAGTAGGGAACAACTGGTATCCTATATCGATTATAGCCCCATGTGTAACCCAAATGGTCTGCCAACGAGATCCCGGGGTTTAATCACTATAGGGGAAGACATTTCTTCAAATGATATGCCATGCATCCGTGCAAACTCTTGGGATATGAATGTATGCGATGCTCCAGAATCAAACAAAACTGTAGCTAGAATTGAGTTGATTCGAAGCGTACCTAGAATGACACTTGGATCTTCCTAGCTTCTTCAGCGGTGACATGGTTCAGACGACCTTGTCCAGTAGCTGGAGACTTATCCGCTTTCTTTGGTGGTAGATCCTTGCGACCAGCAGCTCTTTGAGTACACTCCATTGAGTAATGGCCAGGCTGACCACATGAATAGCAGGTAACACCAGCATTTGAACCAGTGGTAGTACGAACATTTGATCCACCAACATTTGGTTGTGGCGGACGAGGGGTATAACCAGAAGACTTTGGTGCATAAGGAGCACGAGGTACATCACTGTAGGGAATGAAGACGCGACGCTTCTTAGTGCCTGAACCAGAGGTACGAGCATCCTCTCGAGGTCGCTTACGAGTTTCCTCATACACCACCTTCCCTCTTTCTGCCTTCATAGCTTTGTTCATCAGCTCTTGGAAGTTGTTGAAGTCCATCAGATAAAGATCACGACGAATTTCAGGATCTAATCCCTTGCAGAACAATTCCTGCTTCTTGGCATCTGTGGACACCTCTTAGGAGCATAGCAGGCAAGACGGTTGAATTTGCGTTGGTAGTCACATACAGAACCACTACCCTGCTTGAGATGCGGAACTCCTCCCGTTTTTGATCCATCAGACCTTCCGGAATGTGATACCCTCGGAAGGCAGTTTGAACTCCTGCCAAGTTACCACATGCTGGCAGGCTGCATTATCAGAAAATTCTCCCACCAAGAACCAGCAGCTCCTTCAAGATGGTAGGCATCAAAGGTCACCCAATTAGCTTGAGCAACATGACCAACCTGAAGTTTGCGCTCAATGGTACTGAGCCAGTAATCCGCATCAAGTGGCTCAGGGGAATGACTAAAAACTGGCGGAGTGAGACGTATGAACTCCTTGATATTGACTTGATTGTTTTGATGCTGAGCAGTATTGCGTTCAATCCTTTCAAGGAGCCTCATATTGTCAGCACAGTTGGCCTCATACATAGCCATAAGTTGAACCATGGTTGGAGGTGGAGGCAGGTCAACATTTTCCTCCTCAAGACCATTACCACGGCCACAAGCATGGTTACGGCCGCGACCACGAGTACCACCAGACATCCTGAAGGGAACAAAAGGAATCAGCGATAGGATTCAAAGGAGTTGGATGTAAGAGAAGGCATAACATGTGATAGAAAGCATATCATCTCATCGTGCATGGTAGTATGAAAGCATACAAAATGTATACACTAACCTGCCGAACTACAGACCATGACAATGGAATGCTTTAGATGGTATACGGTTATAAAGTCATGAAAAGAGAAAGACTGGGTTATGAATAACAGAATCAAGGTATAAGATAATACTTCATATCACTGAACCAATTTTGGAACTCTGAGGTATGCAACCGGACACGGAGTACTAGAGAAACAACCCAAACCCGTAGATCCTGAAGGTTTGAAATGATAGGTAAGAAGTGAAACCTTTTCAAACCAAACGAGGTAAGAAGACTCAACATTGGAGTGACACCAGGTAAGGAGTAAAAAAAATCATACTAGAGTTTTTATATATACTTTTAGCTTTCAGATAATTTTGTCAACCACTAGACTCAACATCGACCAGCAATAAGGTTTCCTACAGGCAGTCTGCTCTGATACCAAAGTTGTCGGGGCCCGAGATTATAGCTATACAAATATGTTATGTGTGTTCAGACATGCCATCAATGAGGTTTACTGGGTTACCAATCCCAGGCCGAACAGCAATGGCAGGCAGGCCGGAACACCATCGGCTCTACAACACCCCGAAGGTTCATGCAATGATGGCTGCAAGTGAACAGGTTCTCAGAGCATAGTTTTCACGGAAGTATTATTTCCAGTTTTTATATCGTATCCCAACGAGGAGCCTAGGTGAGTGTTTATCTGAGGCGTTTCTATCGCACCCAAGGTGTCACTAGTCTTGAGTGAATTGACTGTAAGAAATGAAAGGAAAATGGTGAGTGTGGATAAAGATGAATATGGTGCAGCAAACGTAATTGGAAGTAATACTGAAAAGTAAAGTGCGAGAAGTAAACTGCTTTGGAGAGTGAATGGGTTTTCCTGCAGATGAAAGATTAGGCGCGGGAGGATACGTTCATGGTGATAGTGAATGTGCCGTAATGAGTAAAGAATAATAAGTAATCATAAATCTTCTTATATATGTATGAGTAGGCAAGCAACCCTAATGAGAGTAAAACTCCTCTTGGTAGATTTTATCTGACTCCAATGATCCTTCTGCCTGTTACCACAAACCATGGTCAGCACATCTATTAAGGTGTTTTAAACCAGATCAAAGCTTTAAGCTTAATGATTCCTTGTTGTCCTCGAGTTATACTAGGTCCTCTGATATCAGCCGTGTCACCCGGAGGTCGCCGATTCTCTAGCAAACAAGTTCCTGCATATGAGTTCTTGAGATCATGTTGACTGGGCCTTAAATTAGACAACAGCATTGGGCACACATATGCATTCATTCTCATATATAATAATAGCAATCATAATCACAAATAGAATAAGATAGGCACATCACATCTCACCAATTCCCTACATCCCCCATGCCTATGGGGGTTTACTGCACATGAGAGGAGAATAACACAATAATATTATAGCAATGTAAATTGAGTTCATCTCGTTATTACCGTAGCAAGCCACAATAGTTGAAGATCAAATCAAATACCAACTAAACAAGAATAGGAGTTGCAAATCCCAAATCTTTACAAAGATGAATCTCTCTCTCTCTCAGTACAAGTGTGGAATTATGGAGGAGTGGATGATCAAGAGGCGGCAGATCTTGGTGGAAGTCGATGGAAGTCTTCTCCCTCTTCAGATCTGTTTTCCTCTGTTTCTGGTGGTGTTGTGGCAGCTGCGTCTGCTTTCTCGTATTGTTGCCTTCAAGAAAGATGCTTGTATTGAAGAGGAGAAGGCGGCGGCGCCCAGTACGGGCGGACGGTACGGGCGGGGTCCGACCGTACTGATGCCCGTTACAGGCTCTGTCGACTCCTGATGAATTCTGCCCCAAAAGGAAATCTTCTTATTTTGCTCCAAATACTCCAAATATGGCTTGATATATTCCAAATATAGCTTTTACCTGCGCATCATAATTAAGAGCAAGGTCTCGCCGGGATTGCGATATTAATGTTAGTTAAAAAAACAAAATCCAATGAAATCTCAATGGAATCCTTTCATAACTAACAAGAAATCCCTGGTTAAAACCATCCAAATTTCAAGCCATCAACATCCCCAAGCTTAGCTGTTACTCGTCCTCGAGTGACAAAGTGATAAAAGAAGATGCGAGAAATGAACTTGGATAGAAAAACTTACAAGTCCGAGGGGATATTGGATTCCATCTTTATAAACCTTGCAAATTCAAACATGAACATAATATATTTGAATGGTTGCACCTAGTGTCGCGTCCTAACCACATGTAGCTTGCTAGCAAATAAACTTTAGACGAATGGTAGTGTTAGGAATTTAGCTAGGCTCGCGAGCACATTGTTTCGGTGCCTCTCTTCTTATTGAGAGTAAAAAGTTTTGAGCAATGAATGCTTTGGCAAATTAGGGGTGCACAAGTATAAGTCGAAAGAGAAATAAACTTAGAGTAGCTCATTAACCTCCACATCTAAAATCATGACCTTCAAGCACCCAATCTTTTTATTGCTTTTCCAGAATTTCAATCCTTTGGTAGTGAACCGATGCCAAATCTTTTCATTGATGAAAAACTTGCTCAAACTTGCTTGATAATAAATTAAGTTTCGTTGTAATCCCCCACCTCATGAGACCAAAATTTTTGCCCACACGTGGCATGGCACATGCGTCTACAACTCATAACCGAAACTGGAACTTTTAATCCGCAAATCGTTCATTGGTCATTGGAGTTGTCGGCTTCATGAGGTGAAACATCATTGCTTCACTTTTGATAAAAAGAATACAAACTTTCATATTTTCAGCTTTGTCAAATCAAGCTTGGCATTCAACTCAACCACCACAAAATATTCATTCTTTCAAACAAGTCTTTTCAAAAAGTGATATCTAGTCAATTCATCTAGATATCTGGTTGAGTACTACTAAGATTAAAACCTTAAGACAAATACATGGCACCAAAGTCATCAAAACGATGCTTATTCTTTTATAAATATGATTGGAAATAATTCCAATGGAGTTTGTTTTTCAAACCTCTATCAATGATTGTAAGAGAAAGCTAAAGCGGTGACACTAGCACGAGAATAAAATTTATATGATAAAAAGCTAGTTGGGGAGCGAGACTAAAGTGCAACCAAACAAACGATAATATGGTCATGAATTAACTTACAAGAGGATGAAGATAAGAACGCAATACCTCCTCTCGCTTGTTTGTCTTGTACCCAAGTCTTCCCCACTTCTTTTCCCATCACCGTGTTACTTGAAGTGGATAAACCGCTGAAAATTCCGAGTGAAATACAAAAGAGAGTTTCACAAGATTCAAAGAAAAGAAAACTTAGCTATTTTTTTTTTGCTTTTTTGATATTGAAACGAACTAATTTTTGTGTGTTTTCAAATAAGAATGCAAAACTGAAAGTAAACATGCAACTAAATGAAGGAGAAAATAAATCAAAAGAAGAAATTAAAAATATGAATGCAAAGGGGTAGAGGATTTAAACCTCCCCAAGCTTAGGCTTTTGGCCGGCTTGGATTACTGTTCTCCACCGCCGTCATTTGGCGGCTGGTATGGATAGTAGTGCTGGAATTGGGTGGTGAACTGAGCAATGCTATCGGAGAGTGACAACACATTGTTGTTCACGTCATGCAACGTGCTCTCCACGTCACCGACACGAGCAACCAACATGTTGTACTCCTCTCTAGGGACATAGTCATGTCCGGCTGTGGATGCACATGAGGCTGCTGCTGGAACTGCTAGTATTGCTGCTGATGGTAATCGTACTGCTGGTGTTGGTGGCCTTGACCGTAGTCATTCCACCCTTCTTCTCCCCATCCTTCTTGTCCTTGTTCTTCGTCGGGGTTGTTCTGCTGCTCCCAAGCGGGGTTACCCTCCAGGGGAATAACTCGTCCCGCCGCCACCCTAATGGCGTGGAACTCCTCCTCGGTGTGCACCCAAACCTGTCATCCTGGCAAACCAAAAGCAGCAGGAAAAGGAAGCATTTCTTGATACAAATCCTCATCAGCATCAAAATAAAACTGGTATGCGCGAAGGTGAGTGTCAATCTTCGCTACACCAACAAATTTTGTGCTAGCCATGTGGTTATCATCCAAATACTTGCTCCCCGGGACTACACTTCCCGAGGCATAACAAAATTACGACGATAAGCGATTTGGGTTACCAGCCCACCGCAGCGAATATCACCACTATTTGCCGACCTTTGTCGACGAAAATGTTGAATGAGAAGGGCTCCAAGATTCACCCTATTCACCATCTCAGGGTGAAGGGCGCTGTAGATGACGCATATCTCAGGGGTAGCCATTGCCCCGGTGTCGCCCTTTCCAAAAAGTGAGTTCACCAAAAAGGTGGTGAAGTAGCGGATGGTAGGGTTTTGGATTCTGGAGTTCTTCCGCAAATAGTTCTTGTTCCTGTAAACAGAAATTTGCTCCCAGGCTTGTGATGCCTCCTGGAGAGCCTCCTCAGTAATATCGAGATCCCCCTCAGTGGAGAACCCGAAGCAACCACAAAACTCCTCAAAAGTAATAGCACGAGGTATACCGTTAAGTCAAAAACTCACAGTGCAATTCCTGCCGAGTAGGGCAAGGTCGTCGTGGAACGATGCGAGGAACTCGTGGGTGGCGCGCTTGTAGGTGTCATTGTTGAGCACCCCGAACATCGTCATGCCGGCGTTGTGAAGCATAAGGTTGAAGTCCACCTGTAGGACTTGGTGAGAGAGAAACTCGGGGCAAGCCCACTTGGTAGGGAGCACACGGCGCCGAGACACGCGCGCGTACTCCTTATCATAGCTGCTTCGAAGTTCATCTCCTTCCCGGCGTGACTTCTTCCTCTCACGCTGCTCGGGGTTGGTGCTCGACCCACCAGCGCCGTCGCCCCGGTTGGGGTTCCTCCGAAACATCGCTCCAATATTCGTTGTACTGAAAAATTTCACAACAAAACTATAGGTATTAGGTTTCTATGATATCTTATAACGATTACAGGCTAAAACTTTAGATCCTAACGTATAGAATCAACAAGAATCATCAAAAAGTATGAACTCATCTAGATACTCAATGTGAGGAATTCAACCATGGATTTCTGAAAATAACACATGGATCTGGTGAGAAACATACCGATGTGAAGATTCCCCAACTCAAAAAACGAAATCGGTGAAGAATCAAAGTTTCTAGGAGATTAGGGTTTGAGTTTTTGAGAGAGGAAGAGAGAAAAGAGAGAAAGAAGAAGAAGATGGCTGGTTTGGGGCGTCCGAGCCAGCCGCCGGCCTCTTCACGCGGTCGAGCACTCGGTACGGGCGGGCGGTACGGGGCCAACCCCGCCCGTACCGACGTCCGCGACCGTTGGATTCGGGCGATAGGGTTTCGTAAACATACCTGGGCCTGGTACGGGCGGACGGTACGGGCAGATCCAGTCGTACCGACGTCCGTCAGAGAGCCAGTAATTTTTTTTATGATTTCCTTCTTTTCTTCGCATCTCGGTACGGGCGCGCGGCATGGGCGTATGCCCCCGTACCGATGTCCGCCAGAGATGCAGTCAACTGTGCAAGTTATTTTGTGTTTCTGAGCTCGATCTGGTACGGGCGCACCGTACGGGCGCGTCCGGTCGTACCACTGCCCGCCAAGGCATCTGTCCCCTGCTTCTTTTACCTCTTTCCATCAAATCTTCTCAAACTTTCACCCTTGGCTCTAAAATCTGAAAATCCTTCACATTAAGAACTGAAGAATAATTTATTAGTAAAATAAAAACTCTGAACAAAACAAAAACTTTATAAATAAAAACTAAAGACGGATGGGTTGACTCCCATCAAGCATTTTATTTTGAGGAAATTAATTTCCTCAATTGGTTTTCAAACTTGCGCAACCTCCCTGGGTTGCCCACTATGAAGAACATTTACCTCTTGGGCACGCTTACCAGGTGGTATATATTTACCTCCTTCTTCAGGCTTCTTTGGGAAGTGACGCACAATTTGGTCATCATAAATATTGAAAACAATCTTTCCATTGCTACAGTCGACGTTTGCTCCTGCAGTACTGAGGAAAGGTCTTCAAGTATAATGGACAATTTATCGTCATGAGGCATATCAAGAATTATAAAATCAGTAGGGATAACATGTTGATCAATACGGAGTAAGACATCTTCTATTATCCCAACAGGTTTCTTAGTGGATTTGTCAGCCATCTGCAAAGTTATAGACGTTGGAGAATACTCTCCGAGACCTAATTTTTTGTAAAGAGCAAAAGGCATAACGCTCACACCAGCGCCCAAATCGCATAGTGCATTGTGAATATGATTTTTTCCTATTGCACAAGTAATAGTAGGTACGCCTCGATCACCAAGTTTGGCTGGAAGTTTATCACCATAGCTAGTCATGACGGCTACAGTTGTAATGATTTCTTTTTCCTGTTTAGGACATCTCGAATAAACTTTTTATAAGGTGGCACTAGAATGGCTTCGGCTAAAGGAAGTTCTAAACGCAACTTACCAAGAGCTTCAGCAAAGGAGTCGTAAAGGTGCTTATCATATTCCTCACTCCTCCTATGAGGGTAAGGGATATCTTTGTTTTTTACCTTTGGAGGAGGCTCCGGTTCCTTCGCTTTCTTCTTCTTTCTAGCCTTTTGCCTTTCTAGCTGCTTTTCCTTCGATATTATTTCAACTTCTTCTTGTTCTCGGCTTCTTTCAGAGTCTTCTCTTGGATCAGTAGTTTCAGCATCTGAATTATATGTATCGTCCTGCTCTTCAAGTTTGTTCTCAACATTCTTGTTCTTTCTTTGTTCTTCGAGGTCTATATCATCTTGTGAGTCTACGAGGTCGCTTTCTTCTCGGGCCATCTTTTGAACTTCTTTCTTCTTACGAGCTTGTTCTTCTTGATACCATGGTGGCCCCTCGGGTTCCTGTGTTTCTGTACCTCGTCTTGTGACAATGTTAGTAGATATAGCCTTACTAAAATCTTTTTGACTTAAAATTGTAGCTTGGGCTTTAGCTATTTGATCACATTGGACTTGAATCATGTCCAAATGCTTATCTAGGTGTTTAGTAGCATGGCCTAATTCACTTAGAGTTTCGGTTAAGTCTTGTATTCCTTTCCTATTGAATTCGAGATGTTTAGTCAAATGTTTTCTAAACTCAAGTTGCTGATGCCGACATTTTGCTATTTCCATTGAAAACTTATCTTCTTCTATAAGCGTTTGTAAAATGTCAACCTTGTTTTCTATTGCAAGTTCAGCAGGTATACCTTTTTCCTTCATAGACCTTTTGACTTCAGGCATGGTTTCGGGTGGTATAACGAACATACCTTTTTTTCGATGCAACCTCACCTTGTGGGTTATATTGTTCATCATTGGTAGCTCTTTCTGAGAACATTTTTATTGCATCGTCGTATGTTATCATGTTCAAAGTTCCACCTACACATAAATCAACCATTTGCTTAGAATCGTCACTCAATCCACCATAGAAGTATTGAATAATTAAGTTTTCTCCAAATCCATGATTAGGAATTTTTGAGAGTGACTCTGAGAATCTTCTCCAAGCTTGCGCAAATCCTTTTCCAGGTCTTTGAGAAAAGTTCGTAATCTCTTGCTTGTCCTGCATAGTCTTACGAAAAGGGTTAAATCTAGCCAAAAACTCTCTTATACAATCTTTCCAACTAGCAATAGTGTTTTTAGGTAAAGATTGTAACCATCTAAAAGCCTTGTCTTTTAATGACCAACTGAACAATTTGAGTAATAAGAAATCTTCTGGCACATTCTTTGGTCCTGTCATTGCACAAACCTCTTTAACAAACGTTAAGTGGTGGCTTGGATTATCATGCTCTTCTCCTGAAAAGGAATTCTGTTTCATAATGTTTAGTAACTCAGGATCTATTTCATAATCAAGACCTTTTACTTCAGGATAAAGTATTGGTTTCCTTGTAACCAGAGTTGAAGGAGATCCATAATCCCCTAAAGCTTTTTCAGGTTCAATGTTCTTAGCTATAATAGTTAAGTTTTCCATCATAATGCTTAAACCGTTCACGTCAACTGCGTGTGATTTAGCAAGACTTTGTAAAACTTCCAAACGTCTAGAGTCTGGAACATGCTCAAGAAAAGGTGGTTGATAGTTCCTACCTGAACATGTAGATCCTCTGTCTTCAACATAGATCATCAAATATTACCTGCGTCAAGAAACAAAACACTCAACGCTTAGCTCCCCGGCAACGGCGCCAGAAAATAGCTTGATGGCTGCAAGTGAACAGGTTCTCAGGGCATAGTTTTCACGGAAGTATTATTTCCAGTTTTTATATCGTATCCCAACGAGGAGCCTAGGTGAGTGTTTATCTAAGCCGTTTCTGTCGCACCCAAGGTGTCACTAGTCTTGAGTGAATTGACTGTAAGAAATGAAAGGAAAATGGTCAGTGTGGATAAAGATGAATATGGTGTAGCAAACGTAATTGGAAGTAAATACTGAAAAGTAAAGTGCAGAGAAGTAAATAGCTTTGGAGAGTGAATGGGTTTTCCTGCAGATGAAAGATTAGGCGCGGGAGGATACGGTTCATGGTGATAGTGAATGTGCCGTAATGAGTAAAGAATAATAAGTAATCATAAATCTTCTTATATATGTATGAGTAGGCAAGCAACCCTAATGAGAGTAAAACTCCTCTTGTTAGATTTCATCTGACTCCAATGATCCTTCTGCCTGTTACCACAAACCATGGTCAGCACATCTATTAAGGTGTTTTAAACCAGATCAAAGCTTTAAGCTTAATGATTCCTTGTTGTCCTCGAGTTATACTAGGTCCTCTTTGATATCAGCCGTGTCACCCGGAGGTCGCCGATTCTCTAGCAAACAAGTTCCTGCATATGAGTTCTTGAGATCATGTTGACTGGGCCGTTAAATTAGACAACAGCATTGGGCACACATATGCATTCATTCTCATATATAATAATAGCAATCATAATCACAAATAGAATAAGATAGGCATATCACATCTCACCAATTCCCTACATCCCCCACGCCTATGGGGGTTTACTCGCACATGAGAGGAGAATAACACAATAATATTATAGCAATGTAAATTGAGTTCATCTCGATATTACCGTAGCAAGCCACAATAGTTGAAGATCAAATCAAATACCAACTAAACAAGAATAGGAGTTGCAAATCCCTAATCTTTACAAAGATGAATCTCTCTCTCTCAGAGTACAAGTGTGGAATTATGGAGGAGTGGATGATCAAGAGGCGACAGATCTTGGTGGAAGTCGATGGAAGTCTTCTCCCTCTTCAGATCTGTTTTCCTCTGTTTCTGGTGGTGTTGTGGCGGCTGCGTCTGCTTTCTCGTATTGTTGCCTTCACGAAAGATGCTTGTATTGAAGAGGAGAAGGCGGCGGCGCCCAGTACGGGCGGACAGTACGGGCGGGGTCCGACCGTACCAATGCCCGTTACAGGCTCTGTCGACTCCTGATGAATTCTGCCCCAAAAGGAAATCCTCTTATTTTGCTCCAAATACTCCAAATATGGCTTGATATATTCCAAATATAGCTTTTACCTGCGCATCATAATTAAGAACAAGGTATCGCCGGGATTGCGATATTAATGTTAGTTAAATAACGAAATCCAATGAAATCTCAATGGAATCATTTCATAACTAACAAGAAATCCCTGGTTAAAACCATCCAAATTTCGAGCCATCATGCAACTAAACCATAACCAAGTTTGCATAACCACAAGCTCGAATCTTAAACCCATCCCGTGTACTTCATTTTCATACATGCATTGTGCACGAGCTAGGTAACCAAAACTGATATCACAATAGTGACTCTACAACTTAAGAAGTACTATTACAAACTCTTAGCAGAGTATTGATAGGTACTTATTACAAATCATAGGTCACTTAAAATCATTACAACAAGCAATGGAGGAACCTATGTTATTGTCTTAGCAAACTAGCAAAGGCCTAGATGGCCATAACATACGGCGACGACCATTCCATAGATCTCAGGCTGCTGCATGGGAACACCAAACTACTCATCGATGTCTACGTAGAAACCACCATTGGATGGAACATCTTCACTTGTAGAAAAACATCAACAAAGCAAGGTTGAGTACAGGAGGTACTCCGCAAGTCTTAGGTTTCAGGGGGTTCTTTGGTAAAGCAAGTTTTGTTTCCAAAACGAGGGGGAATAGAAACTCGTCTACTCAGATCTTTTATAAAGAGGATAAGAGAGCGATATTGTCTAAGCTCTTTTGATCATCATTTGATATCCACCAAATTTATCATCAGCTGAACCTATCCACTAGGATCACCCCCTCGATCGCCGAGGAAGTATCCTTAAGAACACTTTGATTTGCCAAGTTTTATAATTAGGTTAAAGTTCTCTATGATCTTAGAATCCTTTCCCAAGTCGTCCATAACCGCGGACACGGCTTTTCGAAAAGATTTAACCCTGCAGGGGTGTACAACTTTGCGCACACGTATCAACCAACTCTTAATGCCATATCATTAGCCCTCTTCCTTGGAAGGCCGGCAGAGGGTGGTTGAGCACGATCTTTACCTTGCTTTTGCCGAGACCATGAGTCACGCCCTAAGGTTCACTCTGTCGTAACGGGTCAAGTCCCGAAGCCGGTCCTTAGGGATGTGCGCGAGGACCAAGATTACGGATGCCGAGCATTTCCCAGTCCCGGCCACGCCCAATATGATGCACCTTTTCCATCATCTCTTTGTAAAACATTTTCTATGCGTATGCCAAATGGAAAGCCCGAACTATGTGACTCATGGAATCTACTAGGCAAGTTAGTTAGTCGAGGGGGTTTTCAGGCCCCGGTGTGGATGTACGCTCGTCTTGGTTCAAGGCAAGAACTCAGGTCCTAAAGGGGTTGGGAAGCATGGGACCAAAAACCACATCCCAGCGTGGTCTCCCATACAAGCCTTAGCATGTTCAACTTCCATCACCAATCATACCACGTCATCATATCATACTAGGTTCGTTCGCCACTTTGATTCATCAATCGGATTGATCAGCAGTTATAGCTAAGCATGGCTAAGCACAACAGATAGTAGCTCTAGCGATGCTTCATAAGCCAAACCTAGTTATGCTGGGAGCAGTGGATCAGGTATATATAGTTTTCAAAGGGTAACATGCATTGGATAGGACAACTCTATTTATCGTTAAAACGACATTGGAATCGAATGCAACATGGCAAGAGTGTAAAGCATTTAAACATAGGTTCAGAATGATGAGGCTATGCTTGCCTTGTTCTTCGGTGGACGGATACGCGTCTTCAGTAGCGTTGATCTCAGAGTCGGGTTCGGTTCCTACCGAGGGAGACGACACCGGAAAGAAAATACACCAATCAAGACATGGCATCATGCAATGCACACAATGTATGATATGACAAGTTAAGAGTTACACGAATGAAACCCTAAACATGGTAAACATTTTAACCGGGGTTGGAATACCCTAGATGGTATTTCCGTAAAACTCCGGATGCACATATGGGGGGTTATTTTGTGCTTCTAAATTAACTTGTCATGCAAGTTGTTTAACAATGCATGATAATGCTACTAAAATGTAGATTTCATTTTTCTGAGCATTTTGATATATTATTCATTAAATTCTGACTTAAAATGAATTAGTTATGAATTTTCCAAGTTTAATTCTTTTTAAATCATTTTTGGAAATTATTAAACATTTTTAGGAATATAGTAATTATTTTCCACCTAGGCCCACATGTCATAGTTTTAACAATTACAGGAAAGATTTATCAAAATTATTAAAATCCTGATAACAGGGGCCCACCTGTCATATATTTAATGAGTAAAGAAATTATAGAAATTAAATAAGAGAAAGGAAAACAATTAATTCATCATGATGACATCAGCAATGGTAGCTCCACCCCTAGTCGATCACGAACTCGATGATGGAGAGCTCGCGGGGCTGCGCTTGAGGGTGTGTACGACGCGCGGGAGCTCGCTGAGCCAAGAGGTGGCGGCGCCGCTAGATTTGGGTCACCGGAGCATGGCCGGCGATGAGCTCGCGCAACGGTGCTTGCAGATGATCGTCGCGGCGACGATTCGGAGCACAAGGGAGACGAGGGAGAGGTGCCTGAGCACCAGGAGCTCACCAGAAGCTCGATGGTGGTGTCGGGGAAGCAAGGCAAGGTCGGAGACGACGGCGGCGATGGTGACCGGCGTCGGAGACGGAGGTGATGATTCCATTGATTGGAAGCTCGCCTGGAAGTGCGAGTAGGGGCGAATGGACGAGGAGAGTGAGGCGATCTCGGCGGTGGCCTCAGCGAGGCGAGGAGGTGTCCGGAGCGGCAGGGCTCATTGTCGACTAGCGCGCTAGGGTTAGGGTTCTCGGGGGGAAGAAAGAGAGAGGGAAGCTAGGGCTTGTCGGCAGCACAGAGGTACTTATATGCGTCGTGGACGTCGGTAGCACGAATCTCGGTGCCGGGCGTGCATCCTGGCAACTGTGAGCGGCAGCGGGAACTCCACCGAGGTGCTTCTCCCGTCGACGTTAAAGACGACGATGTGATACGAGGCCGAACCGGTATCGGGCTAGGTGGGCTGGACTGGGCCGGCCTGCTGGGCTGCGCTGCGCGGCAGGGAAAGAAGGAAAGGAGAAGGAAAGAAGGGCTGCACCCAGGAATTTGACAAAAACATTTTTTTCATAGCAATTCTTTTCCTATTTTCTTCTCATATTTATTTTCTTTTGAGTTGTTATTTCTATTTCAAAACCTAGTTTGAAAATAATTTTGAACTCAGCAGTATTTATGAAATTCAGAATGCAATTGAGCCATTTGAATAGTAGAGGCTCGAAACATATTTGAAGTTTTCAAGTTCAAACCATTTTGAATTGGAAGTAATTATGGGAGAAAAATAATGGTTTTAGGGTTTTATTTCCCTCTCATTTTGGGTGCATAAATTTATCTTGCCTTTAAATGCATGCATGAAATGACACAACCATGTTTATTATATTACACATAAAAGTTGGGATGTTATAGACGGCAAGGAGCCCGTCGACCAGGGACGCTCCTCGTGTCCTTCTAGACGGCGTGGTAGGAGCAGCCTGCCGGTGTCATCTGCGCCGCGGTCGAAGGGCACGTCATCCCGGCCTCCATTGCCTCGGCCGCGCTGGAGGAGAGGGGCCGCCGCTTCATGGCCAAGGAGTGGGCCCGCATGGCGGCACAGCGCGCCGAGCGGTAGGAGCGGGAGGCCGTGATGGTGGCTGCCGCTGCTGCGGCCGCTCAGCACGAGCCAGAGGAAGCGCAGAAGGAGGACGAGGTGGAGCACTGCAACAACCTCCTCGTGTAGGGAGCGCTGGTGGGCGGGGCGACGTTTGTTTCAAATGACCAGCGTCACTGCCAGCGGCGCCCCCGCACCGGAGCGGCGGAGGCGCATTGCGCTGCATGCATCAAGAGGGAGGAGAGAGGGAGGCTACGAGGTGGTGGTGGAAGACCCACGCTCGCCGCAGGAGAGCGCGGGGGCAGCCCGCATGGCGCCGCCGGGCTGGACTCGTCGGCAGGCAGCCTCAAGACGTAGGATAGGATAGGTAGCGACGCCGGTGTCCTCACCGGCAACAATTCCGGCAACTACTACCTAGGTGTTTTGCCGACACCAAGTATCTAGCATTTAACTATTAATGGAAAAAGAATTTCATCTCGCTGACTTGCGGGCCAGGGCGGACGGGGGTGGACGCGTGCGCTGTCCGCGCGGACAGGAGCCGGCGCAAACGCTTCCCAGGTTTGGGCCGCGAATGCGCCGGTCCGGGGCCTGCAGACGGTATGCGTCGCTGATGGCAATAACTCCGTGTGTACCAACTCGTTGGGACTCCAAGTGCAGAGTGTTGTAGCAAGCGTCGTTTCCCCAAAAGGGTGACTCGAGGGTTTATATTGAACTCTCGGGAAATTGGCTTAGAAGTTATTCTTCCTCTCCTCTCAAGCAACCTGTAAAGCAAAGTTGTTTGTCTTGTGTCCCCGACTCCATCGTGTGGTTGTCAAGCACAAGGTTTCATAATGAATAAAGTAAACTAAATAAAGAAAATAAAGTAAAACTAAGCAAACAAGATGATAGTAATGAATATAAAGTTGTTTTTGGGTTTTTATGAGTGATTGCAAGTGAATAATGTATTTTTGAATTAATAAATTGCAGAAAACAAAAGAGATTATAAAAGTAATGGAAAGTTGTTTCTTATGATTAAAATTGGACCGGGGTTCATGGGTTCATTTGTACTCTCTTTTTAAGTTGTAGTGATCATAAAACAATTCATTAATGACATAATATTGGTGAAACTTCTATATGTGTTTGATAAGCATTAATATGGGCATCACGTCCTAACATAGAGATGATGCAACAGATCTCTCTTATACTCCTCAAGAAAGGGAAAACTCCATGCAATCTTGAATTAAGAATCAACAGAGTATAGCTTTAAGTAACATGACATGATGTTTGAAATACAAATATGCTACCATGACCAAACAAGATTATCTAGCTGTCACAAGATAATAATATCACATGAATTCACTTAATCCCTAGTGAGGCAGCAAAAGAAAGGTAAAAACCATAATAGATCATGATTTTTGTTATCACTATTCAATCACCACCACCATGCTACTCCATGTAATACACACTTCTCCCCATACATGTTCTTGCATACAAGTTGGATCAAAACAAGCACTTAAGAACGGGGTACATGATATGCATCTATCAATATATCTTACACATAATAGGTTCCAATCTCATCTGTCAAATCATACAATAAAGATCCACCACATAGGAATTACATATATGACCATAATCATGTTGGGCAGCTCATATGTTACTAGATCTATAAAGAACAAGAGAGAAATAGATCAAGCTACTGCCGCAAACCCATAGTCCAGGGGCTGACTACTCCCTCTTCATCATGGTGATGATGTTGGAGACGTTGGAGAGGTGGAGATCCCTCCGGCGGCAGCTCCGGTGGAGTTTCCCCCTCCAATCTTGGCTGAATCTGACTCTGTTTTGGTGGGTTTTCGTCTCTGGTGTGCTCCGTCTCGAGGACTCCCCGGGGGGGTCCTTATATAGGGGTTTTTAGGTCAAAAGAAGTCCGTGTGCGAAAGAATCAAGCGAATCGGACGGCCGAGGAGGGAAAGTGCATGGGGGCGCGAGGCACGCCCCCTCACCTCTTTCGGCCCTCCTGGCCCATCTCGTGAGGTTAAGCGCTCCAGATGCTTCTCGTGGTGAAATATTGGCATCCCCAAAAGCCCAGTTCCGTTTGACTTCGTTTAGGTCCCTAAAAGCTAAAAATACACAAAACAAGGGTTTCTTGTCCTGCAGGGTTATAACCAAAATAAAGGGGATTGTTGGTAAATCCCAAAAATCAATATAAAACATGGATATAATATTATATATGATGCAAATATGTGGGTAAACATGTCAACAAACTACAAAGTTCATGTATGGATTTTATATGCATCAACATCCCCAAGCTTAACCTATGCTCGTCCTCGAGCATAAAGGTGATCAAATTAATATGGACTTTGGAGTTTGTTACTTTGGCTTCTTTTCATTATAATACAAAGTTCTCTAGGTTCAATCTATTCAAGGAAATACAATAAGCAAGTGAGCTATCAAGTTATATCTTTTGCACCTCTACAAACATGTTAAACAATTAGTAATGTTGTGCTTAAACAAATGAGAGGTAGAACAAACCATCAAGCACACTTAGATGAACCTATAGAATGATAGACTCTTTTCTATCGTTGGCATGGGTTTTTTATGCCTTTCCACTATGGGCCACTTCTTAGTTCAATGCCCTTGACCTGGAAGACTCACTTCTTAGTTTTCTTGTTATTCCCTTAAGATATTTTTGATATCTCGTTTAACCGTAAGTAAGCAGGAAATACATGTGTTAGACCTCCAATAAAAGTAGAAATATTTGAGAGCATAAAATAAGATTTTGAGCTATGTAGTTCATGTCAACGCTACTCATAAGGATGGGGTTCCAAGTATCTTTTATTTCAAAGCTTCATATGGTTTATGTGTTAAACATCTTACAAGTTGAATGTCTCATGCACCTTATCTACGAAACTTGCACTCCTCATGCTACTCAACTTAGTACACTATCTTATCATAGTAAAGCATATAATCTTCATCAAATGAGCATCACTGAGGTACCTCTTGCCCCTTGGTAGATATATGCCCCGCTTGGTACATTGTTTCTAGAAATATGCTTTTGTGCACTTTTTCTGTGACGGGTCATATCCTACTTCAGAAGATAAGAAAAACAGACATATTAGTCATCTCAGCGACTTTTCTTTTGAAAGGTGCTTCAGAGACTTGTCATGCTGTAAGCTTCCACCATGTGGCCATACGGCGCATGGCAGGAGCTTTCTCATCCCATATGCCAAACTCCACAAGTGTATAGTTTATTTCACACCGATGCCATCCATAGAAAGAACAAACATGATATCAACTTGAGGAGCAATGCTTGAAAGCTTGTGCCATGCCCGCATGGTTTGGCTAACGAACAACTCATAAGATGTAAAGTACACAAAGTTCCATAGTGGTATCACCCCAAACCTTACTTTCTTATGAGCTTTAAACTACACAAAAGATATATTTTAAAGTACTTGGAGGCATAACACACATATTATACTTGTAAGTAGCAAGTGCCACAAATAGGTAGATGTTCCTAATCTAGTTTTAAAGGGGTTGGAATCAAGTCTTAGCTTGCATTGAGAAGGCTTAGCAAAAAGAGATCTATAAGTGTGCCATTGGATTCATAATGCCAAACATTTATTTTATCACCATGCTCCTTATTGTTGAACATAAATGCATATGAGCAAAAGGTAGTATTGAATAAGGCACAAGCAAATCATAATTCATTAAAGTATTTGAGCTTAGTAACTAGGCATAACATTGAATTTCAGCTTTTTGCTTATATCCCCCCTTTTCTTTTATTTCCATGGCATACATTCAGTTTTAATTTCATTCTTTCATGGCAAAGTTTCTTTTCAGTAGCTCATTCATTAGCATTCAAAACATTCATAATTGTGGTCATTTTTATTTCAAACAAAAGTAGACTAGAAAAAACAAGACGCTTCAAGTTTCTATGATAGTTCTATGTTGCTAGAAAAAACAAAGTTTATAGGTTTGCAAACCGAGAGTTTAATAGGTCTAGTGGGGTGCCTTGGGCATCCCCAAGCTTATGGTTTTCACCATTCTTGGATAGCTCTTGGTGTGATGTTCCTCCATTCTCCGTCAAAAAACTTCAACACAAAACTTTCTCCCATTTCTTTTTCTATAGGGTGACATTAGTGGTACAAGAGTATTATAGTTGCTGCATATATATCGAAGACAAAAAATTCCTAGATGTTCTAGCAAGCATATAGTGTTTCTACACATCCCTAGCATATCATTTGGCTCATGGAAAATCATTTTGGGACCCTAAGGAATGGTTTAAACACTATGGGGCGGAATCTGTCCAGATTTTCAGCATCAGCAAAACAAATTTATTTGGAGCACTTAAACATGTCAGGATTTTTAGCACATTTTTGTGCGTACAGAGGATAAAAAGTTGTAAATATTATGTAAATATGAGCGTAAACGGAGTTACAGAAAAAATCAGAGAATTTTTCTACTAAACAGTGTTCTGCAGGAATTTGCTACATCATGTGTTTTACAACTCTATAACATCCAAAATGGGTTCAACTTGGTACTTTATTACTAACCTACAGCAAAGACACTAAAAAGGGCTCTTTAACTACAGCAAGCATGTGGACTGAGGCATAGCCCAGTGGTTGGGGTGGGCTGATGCACCCCCGCCCGCCCAGGTTCGAGTCTCCGCACTCGCATCTGGGGTCGTACGCATATTTCTACTATATCAAAAGCGCTTTGGGTTTCTCCCCTTAAAGCTATTCATCATTTTAACTACAGAAAGCATGCATAAAAATAAATAACTGGGTTGCCTCCCGAAAAGCGCTTTCTTTATAGCCATATAGCTAGGCTTTACTTACTTGTTTCAAGTGATATGGAAATCATGTGGTAGCTTGTGTCATAGTGCTACCTCCTTATTCCTTGGAAAGTGTTCCATACAAAATACCTGGGTCCCATGGTGTGCTCATACAAATCAAAGTAAAAGTCAAGTTGAAACATGGTAAAAAGCAACACAAGGTAGGGGAACAATAACAACGAAGTTTCACTTTCTTCCTATGCATTGGCATTTTATATAGGACTAAATCAAAGTAAATAGAGGCATGCCATTGCCTATTATCAGTAGGTGAATGCAACATATAATCTTTAGCAGCATAAAGTGGGCACTTATCACCTCCTCTTTCATAGTAGTTGCAAGCACTAGAAGAAAATTTAATGTTGTAGCCATTTAAAGCATGCAAGTTTAAAAAGTTTGTTATATAAAGAGGATCATGATAATTATCATGGTATTGATTAGCATGCTTTCCTCTTTCAAAATAGTTGCTAGTAGTATTTTCAATATCAAGATCATGGTTGCAAACAACATTTTGCAAACCACATATATATTTTCTAGCAAGTTCATATTTCTCCTCTAAGGTTAGGCCAGGAGAATTCAAGAATAAAATAGGACTCTTACTAATAAGAGTACCATCATGAACAGCAATTATATCATTTTTATCCTCATGTATCATACATGGAGGATTATCAATAGTCATAGGACCATCATCTAAAGCATTATCATATAGCATATCTAAAGTATAATCCTCATTATCATCAATAGTTTCACTAGTGGCATTACTAGCAGGCAAAGGTGCATCATTAGTTTCATCATAATAGGAAGGGTTCTCATGAATAACTTTTGGGTTTTCAGTTCCTACATAAAAAGTGCATGGATTTCCATAAGTGACAAATGAGGTTTGAGTTTGAGTGTTACTATCATTTGTTGATGGTGAAGGTGGAAGATCCCACTCTTCCCCAAGCTTAGGTTGGATTATATCTTGTTCATTCTCTTCTTAACATATTTCCTCTTCCAAGCTTATGTTTTCATCATCTTTTTCTTGCAGTATATTAGTACTTTCCATGGCAGCAAGAGTTCTTTCTTTATATTTAATAACATAAGCATTATCACTAAATTCCTCTTTGCAAATTTGAAGGACAAGGGCCAAGTGCAATTTAAAATTAGGAGCCATGTGACTAGTTTCAAGCTTTTCATTAATAAGAGAGCCTATTTCATGGGCTGCAATATAGGCAATATATTTCTCAACTTGTTCTATATCATGGCATTTAGGTCTACACTCTTGATAACAAGCAATTATATGATCACTATTATGCTTACATTGATAGTGAGAGTGTTTATAGAATTCTCTAGTGCAACAAGTTACATCATGTAGTTCACAAAAGTCAATAGCGATTTGGTTGAGATATTTAAGCATGTCCTCCATTCTTTTTTCCTTCTGTGGTTGATCTATATTCAAAGTAGGCTTCGAATGTTTTGACATGACCTTTAGGTATGTGGATTCCAAGTTTCTCCATAGTTAAGCATGCATATTTAGAGCTTATACTAATTTTTATGTGTTTTTATGTTTTAAAGGAAAACTAGAAAGACTAAAAACAAGACAAAGAAAATTACTTTAAAAATCTAAAGTAGAAGAAAAGCTCACAGTGGTGCAACCTCTCCAAGCTTAGGTTGTTGCACAAGTTGATGAAGATGGCGCCACTTGTGATGTCCTTCTTGCAATTCCTCGGCAATGGCGCCAGAAAATTGTCTTGATACAACTCCGTGTGTACCAACTCGTTGGGACTCCAAGTGCAGAGTGTTGTAGCAAGCGTCTTTTCCCCACAAGGGTGACTCGTATCGAACTCTCGAGGAATTGGCTTAGAAGTTATTCTTCCTCTCCTCTCAAGCAACCTGTAAAGCAAACTTATTTGTCTTGTGTCCCCAACTCCACCATGTGGTTGTCAAGCACAAGGTTTTGTATTACTAATATGAAATATAAATAAAATAAAGTAAACTAAATAAAGTAAAACTAAGCAAACAAGATGATAGTAGTGAAGATAAAGTTGTTTTTGGGTTTTTATGAGTGATTGCAAGTGAAGAAAGTTTTTTTGTATTTTCGAAATAATAAATTTTAGAAAATAAAAGTGATGATAAAAGTAATGGAAAGTTGTTTCTTATGATTAAAATTGGATCGGGGTTCATGGGTTCACTTGTCTACTCTCTTTTTAAGTTGTAGTGATCATAAAACAATTCATCAATGACATAGTATTGGTGAAACTTCTATATGTGTTTGATAAGCATTCATATGGGCATCACGTCCTAACAAAGAGATGATGCAACACATCTCTCTTATACTCCTCAAGAAAGGGAAAACTCCATGCAATCTTGAATTAAGAATCAACAGAGTATAGCTTTAAGTAATATGACATGATGGTTGAAATACAAATATGCTACCTTGACCAAACAAGATTATCTAGCTGTCACAAGATAATAATAATAGCACATGAATTCACTTAATCCCTAGTGAGGCAGCAAAAGAAAGGTAAAAACCATAGTAGATCATGATTTTTGTTGTCACTATTCAATCACCACCACCATGCTACTCCATCTAATACACACTTCTCCCCATACATGTTCTTGCATACAAGTTGGATCAAAACAAGCACTTAAGAACGGGGTACATGATATGCATCTATCAATACATCTTACACATAATAGGTTCCAATCTCATATATCAAATCATAGAATAAAGATCCACCACATAGGAATTACATATATGACCATAATCGTGTTGGGAAGCTCATATGGCACTATATCTATGAAAAACAAGAGAGAAATAGATCAAGCTACTACCACAAACCCATAGTCCAGGGGTGGACTACTCCCTCTTCATCATGGTGATGAGTTGGAGACGTTGGAGAATGTGGAGATCCCTCCAGCGGCGGCTCCGGCGGAGTTTCCCCCTCCAATCTTGGCTGAATCTGACTCTGTTTTGGTGGGTTTTTGTCTCTGGTGTGCTCCGTCTCGAGGACTCCCCGAGGGGTCCTTATATAGGGGTTTTTAGGTCAAAATAAGTCCGTGGGCGAAAGAATCAAGCGAATCGGATGGCCGAGGAGGGAAAGAGCATGGGGGCGCGCACCTCTTTTGGCCCTCCTGGCCCATCTCGTGAGGTTTCAGCGCTCCAGATGCTTCTCGTGGTGAAATATTGGCATCCCCAAAAGCTCAGCTCCGTTTGACTTCGTTTAGGTCCCTGAAAGCTAAAAATACACAAAACAAGGGTTTCCTGTCCTGTAGGGTTATAACCAAAATAAAGGGGATCATTGGTAAATCCCAAAAAATCAATGTAAAACATGGATATAACATTATATATGATGCAAATATGTGGGTAAACATGTCAACAAACTACAAAGTTCATATATGCATTTTACATGCATCAGTCGCCCCGCTGGGTGCGCGTTTTTTGGCCGGGCTGTCCGCGGACGCCCATTTGGATATGAACAGTGCAAATGCGTCGGGCCGTTGGGTATGCTCTGAGTCCATCACGCCGGGATGAGGCTAGCTCGTACGTAGAGTTTCCTATTTTTCTACTACATTTTCTTTTTGGTAACACGCAGCGAAGTACAAGTAGTGCCTAAAATACAAAGTGCACTATGAAATACAAGAAATACCAAGTGCAAATAAAGTGAAAATCTAAGTAAACAGAAATATAGGTGTACGAGAATTGAAATACACAAAATACAAATGTATTTAAACCCGAAATATACCAAAGTACAAGTGTGCTAAAACCAAGGTACACATAGTACAACTGTACTGAAACCCGAAATACACGAGAGTACCAGTGTACTAAGACCCAAGTACACAGAAGTACAAGTGTCCTGAGACCCCAAGTACACCAAAGTACAATATAGTTATCAAGGTGTTCAGTAACTGGTCATCACCAACACGGTGTTGATGAGTTACCAAGTGTTCAATAACCTGTGAACAACACGGTGATGATGTAGTTATCAAGGTATCTAGTAACTCGTCATCACCAACATGGTGTTGATGTAGTTACCATGGTGAAAAATAACTAGTCAACAACACACTTTGAGATAGTTATCAAGGTGTTCAGTAACAAAACCTTTTAATATAGTCATTGAGTACCTAGTCACCAACACCGTGTTGATGTAGTTACCAGTATGTTCGATTAAGCAGTCACCAATGTGGTGTAGATGCAGTTATTAAGGTTCTTCGAGTGAATGAGTTAACATCACAGTGAACTTGTAGTTACCAAGGTGTCAAGTGATTAATTGATGATTATGTAGGTACCAGTTTTTGTGTGAAAATTTACCATCGTCGTGCTCACGTAGTTAGTAAGGTGTTGGGTGTGATGACAATACCAAGTTTTTTGAGAAAAAAGTCACCATCGCGGTGATTATGTAGTTACCAAGGTGAAGAGTGGTGATAAATGTAGTACAATGGTGTTAGTTTAATAGTTATTTTCTTAAAATTTCATCAAAAAATTATCAAATGACATAAACTTTTGGGGTTGATAACATCTTAAGTTTACCCTTGATAACTGAAGTAATAAGGGTTGATAATTCTTAGGCAAAAAAAAGTTATCAGAACATATCAATATGGGTGCTAGTTTTATAGATCTCGTCGAGACCGATTTAACAGTGAAAGCGGATCTAAATCAGAATTATCGTTTGAGAGATAAAACGTTTTGAATTTGCAAATTAGGGGAGAATCTTGGTGACATCAGCAAATTCGTCCGGTAGTATATGCATGCATAACTTTCCTTTTATAGGTAGCACTACGGTCCAAAAAATGCCTAAAGTGGAAAAAAATTCAGACCAAAACCGATCGCGTGCGAGGTTCTGGACGGGTGATCGCGTTCCAGTCGCCCCCATTCGCGCACACTTCTAGGCGCGGGGTAGAGAAACTAGGATGTTGCACTCGAGTGCAATAATAAGCACTTTTTTGTACATCTGATTTTTTTTGTACAATCGGCACAACAGTAGACTATCTATTAAAGTTTCATCTTTTATGGGCTTCACTTTTATTTGTGGGACCAAGGATTACGGGCATCTCTCTATAGGTTTTGATAAAAAAAACATAATAATATTCTTATGGAAATGTCAAACTCTGGCCAAGGAAAAAATTGAAATTAAAATTACCTTGTTGCTACATGAATGTAGAACCACATGTTCTATGTATTAACAATTGATCCAGATTTAGGTCGAAGAGGACTATATCCAGAAGTAGATGGCATGCATTTAGCGATGCTTATCAGGTCGTCAACGAGATCAACCATGAGAAGCATGTCACCACGGAACACCAACCCTGTGCTCTGCCTACACAACTGCTACTTCCTGCATGCTGAGCTGAGGTGCCAAGGATATGATTATGAGCCTCTGAGGATATTCTATGGAAAATATTGGACCTCTCTGAAGAATTTTTTTGAAGAATAATGTGTTCTGAACCACGAGGGTGCTCTGTCCAAGAGATTGTTCCAACCAGCCACATGAACAAAGATTTTTTTAGCAAAGGAGACACGAGTGAGGTGAACTGAGCGGAGCCATAAGAATGCCATAGTACTCTCCACAGTCGCTATTGGCTTGGAGCTTGGGGGGCTTCACCTTAGTACCTGCGTAAACATCGACATAGAGGCGGTTCTCCATGCAAGAGAAGATAAGATGCTGATGTCTCCTAAGTGCAAGATCTATTATAGTACCTTTCAATAAGAAAAGGTTGTCGAACCCACGAGAAGCTAAAGGGGTTAGCAAGTTTGACAAGTAAAACAATAAAAGATGCGGTGGTTTTGTGTTTTGGGTTTATAGTTTGATCCCTTTCCTGAAGATGGGTTAGCGGAAGATGGCGACGGCGACTTCCGTGCGCGGGTGCGTGCTGAGGATTTGCCGGACCGGTTTGTGCCCCCGGCTAGATGTTGGGCGGTCGGATGGGGCCTCCGATTTTTGTGATGATGTGCGTAGGTGTGCGGTCAGAGTGCCGGCTCTGACATGGCCATCCCCTTCATCTAGGTTGTAGGAGTCGCGACTGATGTCGTTAGACGGTGGATTTCGGTTGATCTATGTATTCTCTTTGTAAGGTTTCGTTGAATAATAAGTAAAGAAAGCTTTGTGCATCATTCCTATGCAGAGGCCACGGGTCTTACCTCCATTTCGAGAAAAAAGTGCATTATTTCAAAAGATCTGCCCAAACATGTCCAGATGAGGGTGAGGAGGTAGAACCTGAGGGATGGTAGATTTTCTTGGAGTGCCTCCCTGCGATGGCAACTTCCCTGTCACAACTCACGCACGCAAATATTCACAATGATATATCAGAATGAAGAAAATATCATAGGGACATAACTAGAAAATGGTTAGAAATGCAGTGGGTAGACTCCTGCAACAAATAGATGTTCATATCACAGAACATTAATTATTCACAAATGGATGTGTATATAAACATGCCACATTCCCCGTACAGTACTTGGAATGTGATTCGACTCGTCGGAACCAACTCGGACAAATGAAACTACGAGGGTTCGCCACCAGTGATCGATGTACCATGTTACCTACTGTATCCAGAGTCAATTGAGAACTATAATGACAGCTCACAAGAGAGCCTGTGAAATCTTCTTCTCCTTGTCGATCGCGCATTCTTTCACTACAAGCACAGCTAAGCTTGCCTCTGTGGCATTAAAGGCAATGGCGTCTGCGACTGTCGAGCCACATCGGTTCATCATCGAGGAGACAACCTCCAACATGGACTTGGTGCAGGAGCGCGTGTTAGCCAAGATACTCGCCCGGAACGGCGGCTCGCCCGTCCTGTGGCGTGCCCAATCTCCGGCACGTCGGGCGGCCAGTGCAAGCTGATGCCCACCGTCGAGGACGACGGCGACCGACGGCTACGCATGCCGGCCGCCGAAGGGAGGCGCGGCGGCGCCGGCAAGCCCACCAGTCCGCCAGGCCCAGCCCGCCCGCCAAGTCCTGAAAGGGAGCTAGGAGAGCCCCCGGATTTTTTTTTAAATAATACACTTTTTTATGTTAATTCCAGAAATATTATGCAGATTTTGGATTTTACAGAAATAATACACCAACATTCACGGTGTCGACGATTGGGTAGTAATCGTTGATCTTGTCGACGACAACGACGTGGCGGTGGCGTCGGCTGAGTAGTCGTCGACGAGCCGGACGATTGGGAGTTGTCGTCCAAGTAGTCGACGATTGCCATCCAATCGTCTATGTAGTAAACGATTGGTCGCAGTCGTCGATGTAGAAAACATTTGCATCCAATCATCCATGTAGTCAACATCTGCGTGCTTTTTTTTTTTTGAGAAAGGACCTGATATATAATGTAGGAAGCAGAGTACAAATTACAACGCGACCCAACTTAGAAACGAAAATACAAAGGAGTCCCTGTAAAAAGCACCGAGCACCCCGAGCCTCGAAGAAAGAGCGCAATCAGGTCCACCACCGACGCTCCCGAGAAACCTAGCCAGAGCCGCCATCGCCGTACCTCAAACCACCGGAGAAGAAGCTCCACCTCATGAAGAAGACGGTCGCATGATCCATCCGCCGCCGCGCGACGGAATCTGAACCCACTGAACGACCACGACCACAGAGACCTCTCCCCAGCACCGCCAAACTTCCAGCCGACACAGCTCCGACGAGGCCCACCCTCCACAGCACCCAAACTCCGGCAGACACCGCCTCCCTCGCCACCACGGCCGGCCAAGGCAGAGAAACCGAAGAAGAGGAACACCACCAAGACACACCTCGATCCGCCGGGAAGACACTACCGCCACGCTTTGTAGACGGCCGCAGAAGCTGTCCGCCGCAGGCGGCGGAACCTAAGCTCAATGAACGAGCTCGACCACAGCAGCAACTCCCCGCTTCCACCCAGCAACCAGCCACCTCCGCCGCGACAAGAACCACCCGCAGCAGCCACGAACCACCTCCAGCCGCTGCTCCCCTCGCCGCCGGCCGGAGCGAAAACGACGAAGAGGACTTGCAGGACCACCATGATACAGCGAGCAACTTTATTGAAACGACCTCGATCTTCAGCAGCTTTGCAGCCTATCCACCTCGGATCCGACCTGCGAAACAGAGAAGATCCGCTCCCGGTGCCGTCGCGATTCACCGGCCAGCAGTCGAAGGAGGAAGAAAAGAACGGCATCCGCCAGAAACCACAACAAGCAAAGGAACCTAACCTACTCCTATACAAACCGGGCCGGCACCCTAGAACAGCACCATGCCAACCAGCGCGAACGCCAGCGGCAAGGGCGGCCGGATCTGGGCGGAGGAGAAGAAACGCACGCAGGCGGAGGAGGAGAGGAGAGGGGAGGGGAAATAAGTTGCTGATACACACTGATACATCTGCGTGCTATCATCCACGCCGTAAACATCTGCATGCAATAGTCCAGGACACCAACGACGGGACCTTAATCGTCGACGCCACCGCGGACTGTGCATGATCCATGCATTAGAGCGTGGGTTAGGGCAATTTTCCCGCCCTTCTCTTCCCGCCGTCCTCCTTCCCGCCCTTTTATTCCCGCCCTCCTCCTCCTGCTCATTTTTTCCCGCGCATTTCTTCCCGCCAAACTTTCTCTGTCTCCCTATAAAACCCCCTCGTCACCATGTGTTTCGAAGCACCCAACTCAGCCATGTCTTCTTCCCTTCTCCCTTTCTTCTCGCCATCTAATCGTGGTTTCCAACCACAGATGTCCCATTGTCTTCTTGAGGCTGCTGCACAAATGCGTGTGGCATTCCCAGGCAGGTGTGAGCTGATGATACTTAGTGTCAATCAGTACCTAGAGGAGGTGGGTAAAAGTTTGCCGAATAACCAGCTCCCGGTTAGGACAGTAGAAGAAATACGGCAAGAACTTCAGAGGATCCGTTCTAGGTGGGCTCGAGTTGTTCAGCTCAAAATAATTGAGGCGCAACTTCGAGACAGCCATATAAATCACGACTTGGCGAAAATAAGGATGAAGCCTTTAGAGTATGACTATCATGTGAAGGTAATAGTCTACTTCTCTAATTTCGCTTATTTTGAAATGAAGTGTTATAGTACTGATGTCTTGTTTAACCTAATCGTCGTAATGTGCAGCATTGGCCTAACGACGCCGAGTTCATTAACAAGCCGATCCCAGACTACAACTTGATGAGGACGTTTTTTGGTCCACCACCGAAGGGGCGTCCGAATAACACGATCCATGCTGACTGTGTGAGGAGGGCTATCGCCGAGGAAAATGCTGATGAGGACTTCACGCCTCGTTCAAATGAGCGAGGCAGACGCAAGGCTCATAGTGGTGGATCTTCTAAGACAGTCGCCGAAGAGGACAGCGATGACGACTTCACGGAAAGATCACGAGAACAATTCAGGCGTTTGGCTAAGCGTTCTGGATCGTCAAAGGTCGTCGTTGAGGAGAACAGTGATGATGACTTCATGTAGTGCGGGTGTTGAAGTTTAGTTAGTACAAGCAATGTATCTTAATTTCAGTTGTAGTTTATTTAGTATCGATGTACCTTAGTTTTATTTGAAGATTAGCCCTTAGCAAAATGTATCGATTAAATTTATGTTGCAATAATTAATAGAGAACTATTGAAATGGTGATTGTGGGTTCCTCATAGCATGAAGCTGAGCTAACACGCGCCTCTCCTTAAAATACTTCACGGTGCCAAGAAAAACACTCTCCACAATTGCTGTAAGGGGCAACGCCCTATTTCCTCTAAGGACAAAGTTATACACCTCGGCAAGGTTGGTAGTCATCGTGCCGTATCTCGCTCCCTGTGTGTCGTGCAACAACGACCACCTTTCCACAGGCTCGTGCTCTATCCACTCTTCAAAAAATTTAATCCTTTTTCCAGGCTTTCTCCTAGTACCGGGAGGGTCAAATCCTGCCAAGTCATAGAGTCCGACAGGGTCTGTCTCTGTCGAGCCTTCTGTCGCAAGTGATGCTGCATGTAAAAGTATTGCTGCTGCTTGTGCGGCTTTCCTTTCCCTCACCTGTTTCTTCGTGAAATCATTCAGAATCTTTCTCAGTTTAGTGTACTTAATTTTCTGGTTTTGCTTGCAGAGTTTTTTGAACAAATTCATGAGGTCCTTGTTCTTGAATTGTGAGAAGAAATTAGCCCAGATGACGCATGCACCATCGGCTCTGCATGTCTCGCCACGATGTGGGTTCATCAACTGCGGCTTCTTTTAGAGTCTTAATAGCTTTCAGTATACCTGCATGCCTGTCATGGAGGATGCACACATTTGGCCGCTCCTTAACAATTGCTAGTTTTAACTGCTTAAAGAACCATAACCAACTTTCTGTGTTCTCTCCCTCCACAAAGGCAAATGCGAGTGGGACTATCTGATTGTTGCCGTCTGTACCAATGGCGGTCAAGATCTGACCCCTGTATTTGCCTGTCAGAAACGTGCCATCCACGCATATAACAGGTCGACAATGACTAAATGCTTTGATGCATATAACAATTGAGAAGAACACACGGTGCAACACCTTAACATTTGGGACAAAGTCTGGCAGGTAAAAATGTTGGATGTCGACATATGTGCCTGGATTCCTCTCCTGTAATGTGCGGAGTAGGCGCACAACACAGTCATACGCGTCCAAAAAGGACCCAAACTATCCTCCAGCACCCGCTGCTTAGCCCTCCAAGCCTTGCCATAAGAAATCGTGTAATTCAGACTGACCTTCACTTTGGCTATGATAGCCTTCACTCCCATCGCCTGGCCCTCCACTATCTCGGTGTGAAGCAGTTGCGCCACAAGTGTTGAACTGAGGTTTCCGTGATCTCCCAGCATGTTTTTAATCCTACAAGTGTGGGGCACAAAGTCGCTCACTTTCCACGTCACGTCATACTTAGGAGCATAGCCGTGCACCCTTGCTTCACAACCAACGTTTGTACATTACATGGTCAAATTTTTTTGACTTGACACGACAGTCTTCAAAACCCTTTGCGTGGACATTGCCCATTTCGTGATTGCTTCCTTCAAATGTTTTTTTTATGGATATAAGGCACCTTTGTGATGTTGTTCTCGTGATACTCCCAGTTTGAATCATGCTGATCTCTTACATTCATTACTTCCGTGTAGTCCTGATTCCATGCATCAGGGATTGGCACCTCATCCTCGCTATCTTCATCATCCTCTTCACTCGAATCATCTGAATCAATATTGTCCGCCAGACCATCCTCATCTTCCTCGTCCATCAAGCTCTGCAAATGCCCATCTTCCTCGTCGCCATCAGCCTCACCGCTATATTCACCTCCTGCTGACTGACTACTCTGCCCTGTTTCACCGCTATACTCACCTCCCGCTGACTGACTACTCTGCCCATTTTCGTAACCACCACCTCCAACATGTGACCCAGAACCAGACATAGACACATCCATCTCATTTTGTTCATCATACCCCTGGCTTGGATCATAACCACTATCACTATGAGAGGTAGGGATGGACTTGACTGCTGGAAGCACTAAAAGAACGGGCTGAATATGGCGGAGTTTACACGCCCTTAACCATGTGACCCACTTTTTTGTCCGATCTATCGTTCTCAACTCCCAGATGTTGTTTTCACGGGAGGTGGGCCACAACGACTGGACACTGACGGTGCAGATTTCAGGATTAAGTGCCGTCAATTATGATACACTATCAAATATATATACCGCATTTACCACTCAATACACTAATAAAGAAATAAATATTTACAGCCCTAAAACACTTAACCGAATCTATCTACGCAGCCCTAGACCACTAAATATATATCACTATCTAACAAGCACACTAAACCTAATTAACAAGAGAGTGATTAGGGTTTACCCTTGATGCCTGAAAATCCCAACCGTCCGCAGAGCAGCTTCACCCGAGCAGCACAAGAACCACCACAGCCACCACCGGCAGGCCCTTCCACTCCTCCTCCACCATTGCCTCACCCAAGCTCCTCCACCATTCTTCACCCGACCACCTCCAAAACAGCCCCAAAACGACTCCAAAACCTAACCCATCTGTAGATCGGGCCTTTTCCTAGCCTTCTCTAAAGTTTGGCCGGTTGATTTGGTGTGGAAGATGGTTTTTGGGGGGATTTTCGTGTTACTACTGTGAGCTGTTCGAAACGAGCTGAGCAAAATGCGAGAGAGAGAAGAGGAAGAAGAGCGCGGCGTGGCGTACCTATCCACGGCCCTGTCGTCGTCGACGCGAGCGACTGGATCCGGTCGTCGAGTCCGTGAACGATAGGAGCTGTCGTCCACGACGTGGACGCCTCCCCTCCACTCGTCTGCCCCATGAACGACAGCAGTGTCGGCTGCCCGGGACCCAGCCTCTGTCGAGGACAGGCCCCTATCGTCGACGTGATAAACGACAGGTACCAATCGTCCACGGTTTGAACGATACGGGGCTAGTCAACGATTAGTGGCAGTCGTCGACGGCTTCGATGTTGGTGTATTATTTTTGCAAAATCTGAAATCTGCGTAATATTTCTACAATCTACAATTAACATAAAAAAATATTAGGGACATTAAAACTGGCACAACCAGGCGCTCTCTCACGATCTCTCCCGACCTGGGCTGTTTCGGCCGTCGGATCATGCTCTCAGAACAATTTTGGCCGTTGGATTTCTGTCAGTTCCGCATTGGGCCAAATGTCCCTAGGGGTCGTTACACCGGGGATCAAATCGGGTTGTTGTGGTGAATTGGGCCTTAGTAACCCCGCTGAAGCCCAGCTAGGTGTAGACGATCTGGCTCCCGATCTAGCTCGACACACTCCATTGGCGGCCGCCTCCGTCCCGTGTCTCTCGACGTAGCACTCGCCGGCCGCCTCCCTTCCGCGTCATCCGATGCAGCGCAAGCTCTCCCCGACAGCCTCCCTTCGTGTCACCGGAGGCAATACAAGCTCTCCCCGATAGCCACCCTCCGGCGCCGCCGGACGCATCAGAATCTCGTCCAGATCAGCCGCGCGCGACGTAGCAGGTCGCGGTCGCCTCCCTCCATCCGGCAACTGAGATGGAAAAAGGCCACGAGCCCCGACTGGTTCTGGTCTCTCTGTCACCAATCCCTTTCTATTTGGCCACTGAATCTATCCAGCTTTCAAGTTCCAACCACGGTCGACTCGTTTTCCATCAATTAGTGAGCCAGTCTCGAGATTGGTAGCATAGCTCGGGCGAGGCTGCTGACTGCAGAAACTGCAACATATTGCCAACGTCTATCCTCGTCACAGAATCACACAGTAGGCTTGATCTGAAGCTTTCTATAAAAAACTTTTGATGTGCATATGTGTAGCCACTTTACTATGGGGCTGATTATCTAATGCAGGGAGAGGGGAGGCAAGCATCGTTGGATGGTTTGTATTGCTTCCAACAGCACCAAAGGATGTTCTAAAGTGCAATTTAGTTTTGTTTTGACGGGAAGCTTAATTTGTTCATTTTAACCGATAGTAGCCAACTGAATTTGTTGATGTTTTTGGTGCAGAGGAACTGAATATTGTATAATAATTTAAATCATTATGCCTTTCACTACCCAGCAAAGGTACGATTCCTAGACTTTTTCATGTATGGCATTAAACTTATACCAACTTTACAGACTTGAATTGCACAGGTTTTTAGTCACACAATTCCTATAATGGACGGCAAAAAACCTCCAGATTGCTGAAAAAATAAAACATATTTATAAGTTTTCGTGGAATTCTAAATATGGAACCCATAGTGAGTTTTAAAATCTAATTGTTAATGTGATTGCATTTCTCTCTGGATGGTTTTGTTTAACACGTAACGGGTTGTGTTATAATTTATATTTAACCTGCACCAAGTATAGTTCAATTCATTTCAAACCTACATATTTATTTGTTCCAATCGTGCAATTTGCTCCTGAACAGATTACTAATAAGGAACCAAACTTTTTAAATGTGTGTTGCTCACCTGCAGAATCTAAATTAATATTTAAAGCATAATGAAGTTGCACGGAAGAAAATTTGTTGACTGGGTGACATCTTCAAAAAAAATAAGATCCAAGGGCACTAGCACCCAGGACTTTTTAATTAAGATAGAACTACCCTTGTGAGAAACTCCACACAAATCCGCCCCCGACGGGAGTCGAACCGTGGAGGCTGGGCTGCGCCACCGCGCCCCTTGCCACTAGGCCACTGCCTGGTTCTCAAAACAAGATCCAAGGGCACTAGCACCCAGGACTTTTTTAATTAAGGTAGAACCCACCCTTGTTAGAAACTCCACAAATTTTCTAATAAAACATACTTGCATGAGTTGTATTGCTATGTCATACATTATTCACATGTTAGTTAGCTAGATGACTGTTAAATGAATTTTCTCAAGTTGTTCAGTGCCCTATAGTGTTTTCCGCATTGGTTTACCAAATTTTTTTGACCTCGTCACCGTAGGGAAAAATCCCTATGGTGTAAATTTTATATATATGTGAAAATCAGCGGTTTTTCAGTCGGGCCAAAAAGTTACACAAGTGTTTAGGGGGTAAGAAATGAAAAGAGTTTACAAGCAACATTAAGTAAAAGTCTCTAGGATCCAAGCAAGCAGAGGCTGGACCAGCCTAGGCAGCACACGGTGTTGGTGTAACACCAAATCGTGTTGGAAGGTGACTTTCCAATGATCAACAGACCCTTTAAAGATGAGATCATTCCGAGCCTTCCAGATATTCCACAGGCCACAAACTGCAACCTCCATGAAGCACGGCCCCGAGAACATGAGTTTCGCGCGAATGAACCTTGCGGTTTACCAAATTTTAATTCTAGGATGCACTAACTATCATACGTGTATTTATAGTTTCTGTTAATAATAGGCTTCATTTGTGTTCATAAGTATGGATTTACCATAAGTATGGCTCCTAGATATCAAATTTATTTGGTCCCTTCATTTGTGTTCATATCTGTGTTGAGATTAGATACTTCATAAGGTTATAGAGAATATTAAGATCAACTCAGCGCATACAGTGACATGGAGGGGACACCAAGACACATAAAGCAAATACAAGGCACCGAGATTCCAAGATATACTCCTTCGTTGATGAGCTCCTTCATATAGGGTGTGTCATTGAGTTTTATTCCATCCAGGCTTCACTCTCTGTTATTTCTCACTCATGGTTATTGTCTTTGTTGTTCTTATATCAGGAACTTCCCTACTTGGGCTGGACACGAGATCTGCCTGACCTCAATTTGTGAGAATGACTTCCAGCAATTTAAGCTCGTGCCTTCTTCCATTTTCAAGCCCATGGTTATTGGCTTTGCGGTACTTATTTCAGGAAGTTCATGCACACTGTACGGAATTTCTACACTGGGGCTGGACACATGATCTGCTTGGCCTTCCCTGGTGAGAATGGCTTCCAGCGATCTAAGCATGCCCCTTGTTCCATTTTCAAGTCTTTACCTGCCATATGCCTCCCTATTTCGTATTTACATGTGTGGCATAAAAACATAGTTTGCAATACATTCATTTTAGTTGCTCGTTGATTCTTGTGTTTCATTGGGATTATTACCTTGCTGATGTTCATGTTCATGGTTTACGTGTTGCTGGTATTTTTTTTGTAGTAGGTCATGCAACAATATTAGGCAGGACATGGTGATAAAGGTGAGGAATGGAGAACAGGAGGCGACGACAGTGATTAGTGGAGAAGCGAGACCACTGTCAATGGTGACGATCGATATGAGGGACACATGCGCGCCGAGAGCTTGCTCGACGGCTGTGAGCTCTTTTATCGTTGCTTGCTCTCATGTCTCCCTCCGCTCTGTGTCAATAGGTCAGGCACGTGGTAAACCATTAAGATCTCTTTAGCAAAGGTCAAGTCGTCAACTCCAAAACCATCAGGACCTAATTCTGAAATTATAATTTTTTTCCTAAAATATTATGAACAAGTCTTCTTTTAAACCTCATCGATAAAATATGTCTTCAGTATGCGTCTCTTAATTCCTTTATTGTTATTTTAGTGTCGTGATTTTGTTTTGATTTTTCTCAAGACGAAGCAACACAACAATGTGTACATTCAAATTACATGTATGAACCAATGTATATATTTTTTAAGATAGAGTTTCACAAAAGAGCATGTCAATGTCATTATACCCCATGCAGTTATGTTGATGGGTAAGAGCTACGTAAGCAAATGTTCCGAAATTTGTTAATTGCTTTTATTTAATGTTTAATAAAATGCAAGTGGAAAAGTAGAAATACTTCTTTTTCCTATCGTGGATTAGCTAAATTGATTCGTATGCACGTTTTCACCCTTGAACTTTGCCTGTCTTTCTCCTAATTTGTGTGGAAGCAAATAATATAGCTTAACATTTATTAGAGGTGTCTAAACAACACAGTTTATATTAGCGATCTTAATGTGAAATCAGTGAAAGAAAAAACTTTACCAACCTATATAAACTCTTCTTTGTAAACTCCATATCCGGCTTCAGCTATGCTTTTACACTAGACTTCCTAATAACTTTAGCTATGCTTTTACACTACGTTTCCTCCAACTCCATTTACCAACCTATTAACTTTATCTCTGCTTTTACACTAGATTGGCTCCAACGTCAGCAATCAAAATATATTTTTGTTTATCCCTAACAATCAATTGACCTATGGGCGCGGCAACGCGCGCCTAAATGATTAGTATTATTTAAAACCCGAGCAGGGGCGAGCTCCACGGGAGGGCGCCTCAGGGTTGCCGAAGTCGGCAAGAGGCGGAGTAGCAGCGAGAAGCTGCGCAGCAGCGACGCGAGCCCGCGCGCATGGGGAACCCCTACTCCGCCGCGTGCATGGGGAACCGACGCAGCAGCGAGGCGAGTCTGCAGATCTGGCGCGTAGGTGCAGGTGCAGGCAGGGCCGGGCCGGAGAAACCCTACTCCGCCGGCCGACGAGCATCCACGTCCCCAGAGCACCGCGAAGGGGCTCGGACGACGTTCCACCGGCCGCCGCGGCGCCCCCAAACACCTGACGGCCAGGAACCCCAGAACCCATGGAACTAGAGAAACACGTCGAGCAACTCGCGAGCAGGGACCCCGCCGCCGCCGTCGACCGCCGAGGCTTTGCCCGACAGTGTCCTCCGGCGACGGAGGGGAGGAGGAAGGGGAGGGGAGGGCCGACGGCGGCTAGGTCGGGTCGCCGCCCGAGTCGCTCCCGAGAGAGCGACGCGGGGGCCCTTTCGCGATGTCAAATTATCAAGAACTGGGCGGCGCAAATTATGGGGATCAAGACTAGGACCGATGTGATGGCATGCCTCGGGGAGGAAAGTGAAATCATCAATGACGGACACCCAGGTGATGTGGATTTTCTTCGAGTACATGTTCGATTCGGTCTTGGACACGCTGAAGCTGCTTCGCGGAAATCCTGGTATCCACTTCCGTCTTGGATTCCAACCCATCAATCCTCGAGTTGTTCAGGAAGACGGAGGCCAACCTCACCAGAATAAAACTGGAGACCAGACTCAAACTCGACAAAACTGAGGAAGCCGCACCGACGATCACCATCCATGGAGACGGCCGAGGGGAGCCAAGGCGAGTTGATTTCCGTCGAGGCGGGAGAGGAAGGCGCCGCTTGCATTGACAAGGCAGCAGCAGCAGCAGAATTGGAGCAGGCCAGTGAGATGGAAGAGGAAAGCACCACTTGCATTGAGAAAGCACAAGAATTAGAGAACGCTGCTGCTACGGGGATGATGATGGAGGAGAAGATGCAGACTGACCAGTTCTTTGATATCTACTCCAGCACCTTCCTACACAAGTTGTCCAATTTGTTCTACAGGCCCCGCCAAGATACGAGTGAGTACTCCCTCTAGGTCTATTTTCTTCCCTTCATGCTGCTGCTGCTGCTGCATCTCCAAGGGATTTATTTGTAGTACTAGTGATCGATCTAAATCTTCTTCTTTTTTTCATTCTTGGTGGGTGGCTGGCTGGCTGCAGCGTCATTGAGTCCGATGCACTTCACGCACACTACACCGTCGGGTGATGCCGCCGCTTCCGTCGCCACCACCCTGCAGATCTTCTCTGTCAAACTCCAAGAGATAAATGAGCAAGCTCTCGAGTCGAGTTGGCCACTGTCCGTGTATGGCACGGTTGCCGCCCGAGACGCCGTGGATGGCAACCTCAACGTTCTCTTCCACCGTGCAAGGCATAACTGCCAATTACTCACTCTAAAGGCAAGGTTTTCGTCCCCACCGCTCATGCACTTTACTTCCTTTTCATTGTTGGTTTGCTTCTTATAATTAATTGTTGGGGACAAAAATCAAATGCAGGACCCGTGTTTGCAGTTGACTGGCCCGTCTCGTTCAATTGTTGCTACAGGCCACCCTGTTGACTTCGAAATCGAACTCAAAGTAAAGGGCAGCAGAAGAAAGGCAGCAGAAGATAGAGTGCTGATGCGTCAGACCTTCGTCTACAGCTGCGGTAATAACGAGACAACGACCACTCTGCTGGGCAACGACGGCTGCTGCAAAATCATGTTACGGTGTGCCAAGTTAGAAAACACGGTCCAGGCAACTGTAGTGTCTGTCCGTGTTATTAACTGGAGGAAGAGGGCATGGCCGTTTAAACATGGTGGTAAAGTTAGCTGCGTTGCCAGGGGACCTCTTGTTAAACCCGAGGTAGAAGAAGAGGTTGTGCTTCAAGATCGACTGAACGGTACCGGCGATTCCCATGATGGTTACCTTCATCTGTCAAGGCATGCTGTTTCTGTGGAGCTAAACGGAGTGCTGAGAGTTATCATCCGCTCATCCAAATTCTCTGGCCATGTCTTCTTCCCAGCCCAAGAATGCAAATCAAGTCAGAGGACATGTCGTCTTGGCCCCTATCAGGTGGAGGTTACTGTTGCTTGGTCACTGCTTATTCGAGACAAGCGGTGTACTTTTATCTCGAGGGAGGAATGTGTGGATGATGGTCAGGCCTTCGAGCATACTGCCATGATGATCAGGAGGAGGAGGAAGACACCATTATTGGAGACTCGGTCGGCCAAGGAGATCTACTCGTTACTTGATCTTATCTCCAAGAATGCCATGAAGCTGAAAACCGAGCCAAAGCTGAGGATTAGCGACTACAGCATTAGCGAGGTCAAGATCCACATGGATTACTTGTACCGCGACGTGACGAGTTTGCTGCGGATGATGGAGAGAGTGCACAACAACAGGGGCCAAGAGCCAGTCACAGAAAAGATGGGTGTGAAGACTAGGACTCAAGACAAGGGCGAAGCAGCAAAGGAGCCTAGAACCTACTATGAATGCGGATCAAATGCAATCTTCAATAGGTTGGACAAGCTCTGCACCCAGTTGGATCAGATGGGACTTCTTAGTTACAAAGGGAAATCCCAATTGTTCTCCGACCTGTCCAGGGGGGTGGAGGCAGCTAAGGGAAAGAACAAGGTGTCGATAGAGGAAGCCAAGGAGATGGGAGGGGAAGAGGATGATAGTGACGCGTCTATGTCTGAGGAGGTGTACTTTGAGTCGTACCGCCAGAGCTGGGTATACAATTGGTCCATATTTTGCGGTACCTTCACAGAAACAAGTGAGTAAACATTCGTTCACGCTTCTTATCTGCTAATTATTTCGTAAATTCTTTAACAAGGGAAGGCCTTTACTTTATTACTCCTTGTACCAGCCGAATGAATTCTCTAAACACTCTTCCTTTTTGATTGATGGCTGCAGCATCATTGAGTCCGATGCACTTTACACACAGTACAGCAGGACACAGCCCACTTGGTGCTTCGGTCGATAGCACTCTGCAGATATACTCCATCAAAGTCATACAAAATGAAGATGATGCTAAGTGGCCACTGCAAGTGTACGGCGTAGTTGCTGCAAGAGACACGGTGGATCGCAATCGCAACATTCTCTTCTCCCGTCAGAGGAACAACTGCCAAGAGCTCACACGAAAGGTCAGTATAGTATTTCTTTTTCTATTTTCTGTCTCCTGATTAGGAATAGCATGTAGCTAAGAATGCGATACCAAGCACTAAACAATAGGCAAGAAGTAGAAATAACCCAAGACTGAATAATCAACGGCATATGCAGGATCCATTTCTCCGCTTGACTGGTCCGTCTCGTGCAATTGTGACTCGGGAACCTGCTTATGTGGAAATCGAGCTGAAAGTGAAGGGCGCAACAAAGTCTGAAGATAGTGTGTTGATGAGCCATTTCTGGTACTACAGCAGCAGCAGTTATTATGGATTACGCACTCTGTATACCCCTCTGGAAGGAGACTATTGCACAATGGTGTTAAGCGCAGAGGCAATTGGCCATCGTGGGTATCCATGTCCGTGTTCCTGAAGGGAGACCAAGTCCTTTTGAACATAGCGGCCGAGTTGTTTGCTCCTCTCTGCCTTGGAGGAAAGGCACGTTGCCTGATCCTCAACACATTGCTGCTGACCCTTCATTTCGGCAAGTTGTGCTTCAAGATGGAGTAATGACTACTTGTTCGAAGGGTTACCTTAATCTATCAAGGCATGTTGTCTCTGTAAAATCAGGAGGAAAGCTTGAAGTTGTGATAGAAGCCAAATCGCTCTCTGGGGCTACGGCTTGTCAGGTAGTAGCATCCATTGAGGCCCAAGAGTGCAATATATCTGAGGATGTATGTCACCTTGGCGACTCTGAGCTGAAGATCACTGTTGCTTGGTCCCGTCTTGTTGAGAGCAAGTCGTCTGTCTCGATGTTATGAAAGAAGTTGTATTTTCATTAAGTGTTTCCAGTAGTGTGTGGTCTAAAAACGTTTGTGTATCGTATATATTATTATGTAATGTGAAGGACCTCGACTGATGAATCTTTGTTTATTTGAGGTATATCCGTCTGGTTCTATTTTGTAGTATGTTTCTAGCACTAGCAGAGCATTGTTCTTTGTTACTAAAATGAACAAATCTGCTTGTATTTCTTTCTCGAGCCAGCCGTATGTTGCTGTCTCAGTACACATGCATCAGATGACAAGTTGGCAATGCATGACTGAAGCATATGCGTGTGGTGACAGTTTGTTTGGATGCCAGTGACTGATCTGTTGCCTGAGTTAGTGGAAATTAATACTACAATCAGATATTTTTAGCTGTTGATTCTTTGTACCATAATTTTCAAAGTTTTATGACCCTTGATCGTAGTACAGACCACCGTAAATTAGCAATAGAATTATTATCAATTCAGATTGTATGGATTATGGAAGTTGAAGTTGAGTTTTAGTCTCGATACTTAACAGCAGTGCAAGTTCAACCGATTTGAGAGTGGTTCCAATGACGTCCTTTTATACCTGTATGAATGCATCAACGCTCAAATAATGGGTGAGAAAGATACCTGTCGTAGTTCTTCCTTTTTGCTTTGCTAATTTTTTTGGATGCTGCATAATACTTCTAAATTATCGAGGTTTGGACTTTGGAAAGTGATGGACCAGTTTCAAAGAATTAGAAGTCAGGGCAAAGAGCTGCATTATATCATACAATGCAGTATAAGGATAGTAGTTTTAAAGTATAATGACCGGCCCTCCCTCCCAGTTACGTACAGTGGTTGAGTTAGCTGGTGCATGAATTCAATAAGTAGAACCACTTAAATTGTGGAGAAACTTTTCGTGACAAAATAAATGAAACTGTGGCACATAAAAGATATAGTTTGTATAGACCTTGATGGAAAGAACTTTGGAGCGATGAAAACCTCCTGATAAGAAAATGACAGCCTCCTGATAACAATACAAATTCCATGGCTATTTCTCTACCTGCCTTAGATCCCAAGAAAATTCCAGCTAATCAAATCAACCATTACAATGCACTGGTTCAGAGGGTTTGGTTAACGTCGTGATGGCGTTCACGCCGACTGGCAAACATGACCGTGCCAACAGGCAAACTCACTATCGAGGTAGGTCGTGTCGCTCCCCAACAAGATACGGCGAAGATGGTGGGCAGGGCTATTATTATGGTTCGCTTCAGAGTTATTCCTCAGAACAAAAACATAGCATATGCTATCCATTCTCGTTCTCTATCTCGACAAAAAATCCACATCCACTGTTGCAGCCTTCGGCATCAAACAGCTAGCAGGTACTTCATCGGACTTGCACTAACTCGCCTTCATAAATGGTTGTAGATGATTCTCCAACTGATTCAGCACCCATGCCGCAATAGACGCGAGTAACATTGTTGTATATACATGGATAGAATAGGAAGCTAAGAGGTAAACTATGTCAAATGCATACCTTATTGCTCTTAGAAGCAACTTTTGCATCTCTGTTTCCTGCTGACAAGTCTTCTATCATCAGCCCATCTTGAGAACGAGCCAGTGGCTCGATGGTTGGTACGGCAGTGGCCAAACCAACCCATCCCAGGTTCGAGTCCCATGGCGGACGTTTTTTCTGTCTCACCCTTTGTAATATCTCCTCACACGCTTGTGCGCTCCATACGACTAACGTTCTTCGGGACACTGGGTAAACTGGCGTGCTGTGCCTATAGTTATAGAATCTAGGCTTGTACACTAGGGGTGTGCGTGAGTGTGGTGTGTGTGTGGTGTTGAGTTGGTGTACAAGTTCAGATACTACAGCTGTAACACAGATCGAGGAGTCTCAAAAAAAAAAATCATCAGCCCATCTTCCAATCTTCTTATATTGTTGGAATGCTTTCCATCTTCTGGCTCTAATGGAATTTTCTTGGATTTCTTTTGTTTTCCAAGTTCGCGTTCTGGAATCACTGATCCATTGACCTCTGCTATTTCCTGCGTAATGTCCTGCGTGAAGATAGTTTCAATGCCCGTGACACCGCCCACCTATCAGTCTCACACCCCCAGACAAAGGCAGCACCCCCATCCTCTGCTCTCTCCGTTTCCCTCTCTCCTTCCGAATGCATCACTGCATCTCCACCCAGCGCACCTCCCTGCTTCTCCGGCCTGAAGAAACTGCATCGCTCTGATCTGAGGAAGTTGCCCCACCTTGACTCCCCTCCGCTCGCCTCCATCTAGACCAGCAAGCCGCAATAACGCCGCCAACAGACCAGCAAGCCACACAGGCCTCTGGACCACTGATCAGGGAGTGTTTTCATCACCTGCTGTATAAATTGATGCTCCAGATACTTTTGTGAAGATCCTTACCAGTGAAACAGAGTTAAACACATTTCATGTTGTCGATTAATCTACCTAATCACTTCTGTCGTGAAATACTCAACAAGATACGTTAATGTGATGAGTTTTTCATGTCTGAATTTGTGTATGTCAAACATTTCAACTTTTGGTTTCACCATCTATAAATTCAAATGACATTACAGAAATGTGTGCTATTGCCATGCATGTGATTTTTTCTTTTTTTTCAGCAAGGCCTGAAATGGCACCTGACTGACGTTGGATAATAGAAGCTATCCGAGTTAATGCTTATTGTGTCTACCATAGTGTTGCATGGCCTCTTTGGATGGTTGTAAGTTGTTAACCGTATTGAAAAATGCCATGTCATCTGATTTTTTATTTCGTTATTTTTGTTTGAACTTGGAAGGAAATGGTGACCCCCATAGAAGTCTTGAATACGGCATAGTTAAATACTCTCACGCCTAGCAGACTGGATCATCCAGCTATCTGAAACTTTTCGTTTCGAAGTTAAATGGTCTGCATGCAACCTCAGTTATGCTTTTCAATGGAGATGAATATTTGCGATTGCTTTGTCAATTATTAGGTACAGATTTAATATATATTCATCTCTTCAGCTTAATTTAATTATTTGTGTCGAGTCCCCATATAAAATTGAAATTTTTCTCTTTTGTATCTTCACGGACTGGAAGAAGCTTCAGTTATCCAAGGGACTATAGACTCCAGGGGGGTTCCATCCAGAATGGGCAGGTAGGATTACCGCCACACTGTTCTGTCTGGTTTAACGCCAGCGAATGCTCTAACAACTATAAAGGCAAGAAGAGGTGTGTGTGAGAGTCATTCATCTGTTTTCCAGCTAATTTGGTTCCATTTTTTTCACCGTGATCTGACAACTTAGTCATCGCAGTCTCAAGGCAATTATCTCTGCAGAGTGCACTTTGACAGTAGCCTCTTGTTACCAGGGAAAATAATTTCGTCGAAATTTCGAACGAAATTCGCGAAATTAACGATTCTCGCTAAAGGGCGAGAAAATATGATCTCGGACGAAATTTTCGTTTGAATTTGAATAAACCCAACGGGTTACACTACAAAATGATGTATACCATTTTACAAACAAATACTTGCCTCTGTCCTGCTGGTTGCGGACGTATGTAGTTGATTGTGAGGTCCTGGGTTCGATTCCTGCAACCCTTTTTTTTATTTTTTGGAAATAATTTGAACGTCAGACTATAAATCTGTCCGAGATTTTTGAAATATTTCTTCGAAATTTCGTTGATTTCTCGAAATTCGCGAATCTCTGTGAGGTGCGAAAGAAATTAGAAAAACGAAATGTTAAACCCTGCTTGTTACTATGAACGGCATGTGAATTTGTGTGTAAGAATGGTGGTACATATTTTAAATGATTTTGATTTTCCAACATGGGCATTCACTAGTGGAGAGAGGGGCTTTCGTTCGCCCCCTTTCGTCCCGGCCCCTCTCCAAACCAGGACAGAAGGCCCGGCCACGTCGCCCCATAAAGCCCAGGAGCCCCTGATCCCTTACGTCCCGGCCCGTAAGGACCCTTTGGTCCCGGCTGGTTACCAGCCGGGACAAAAGGGGTCGGCGGCCGAATCGGCCAGGTCCCCCCCCCCTCCCCCCCCTTTCGTCGCGGCCCGTTTCCCCAACCGGGACAAAAGGGCTGGGGGCCTATATAAGCGGCCGCACCCCTCCACTCTCTCCTTGTTATTTTTTCCTGGTGGAAGTGGGTGGTGCTAGTGCTATTTTTTTTTCCCTTCATATGCCCTCAAGGTGTTCGATGAAATGCGTGTTAGAGCGATGCCATTTAAGTTCACTCAATGCAAACATAATATGAGGTGTCCGAGCCACACTTAATCTTTCACCTCTTTATTTTCACTTGTCATAAAAGGTTAGCAACTATTTTCCAGTCGGTCACCGTGCGGTACTAATTTTAGCATCGTGATTGCATTTGATATATAGTTGTATGATGCAGATGAGCCATCCATGGATGTACGGTGACCGACGCACGGCCGCATACAGAGCAGGCGTTCATTCTTTTCGCGATGCGGCCGAGGCGAACAAGCATGGGAGTGGCTTTATGTTTTGTCCATGTGTTGAATGTCGGAATGTGAAGGATTACACTAACTCAAGAGTCATTCAAAGCCACCTGCTTCGGTCTGGTTTCATGCCCGGCTATAATGTTTGGACCAAGCACGGAGAAAGAGGGTTTGTGATGGAAGACGGCGATGAAGAAGAGAACGATGATGACAACTACCGATCTATGTTCCCTGAATACGCTGATACCGAAATGGAAGAAAATGAAGAAGAAGAAGAAGAAGAAGAAGAAGAAGAAGAAGAAGAAGAAGAAGAAGAAGAAGAAGAAGAGGTCAGGGCGAAGAACGGGCACCAGATGAGCCCGCTGATGATCTTGGTCGGGTCATTTCTGATGCAAGGCGACACTGCGACACAGAAAAGGAGAGGTTGCAGTTCGAGCAGATGTTACAGGACCACAACAAATTGTTGTACCCAACTTGTGAAGATGGCCAGAAGAAGCTGGGTAGCACACTGGAATTGCTGAAGTGGAAGGCAGAGACCGGTGTGACTGACTCGTCATTTGAAAAGTTGCTGGTACTAATGAAGAAGATGCTTCCAAGAAAGAACGAATTGCCCGCCAGCACGTACGAAGCAAAGAAGCTTGTCTGCCCTCTAGGATTAGACGTGCAGAAGATACATGCATGCCCTAATGACTGCATCCTCTACCGCGGTGAGAAGTACGAGAATATGGATAAATGCCCGGTATGCACTGCATTGCGGTATAAGATCAGAAAAGATGACCCTGGTGATGTTGAGGGCGAGCCACCCAGGAAGAGGGTTCCTGCCAAGGTGATGTGGTATGCTCCTATAATACCACGGTTGAAACGTCTGTTCAGAAACAAAGAGCATGCCAAGTTGTTGCGATGGCACATGGAAGACCGTAAGAAAGACGACAAGTTGAGGCACCCCGCTGATGGTCGGCAGTGGAGAAAAATCGAGAGAGATTGGACTTTGCAGGTGACGCAAGGAACTTATGGTTTGGTCTAAGTACAGATGGCATGAATCCTTTTGGGGAGCAGAGCTGCAGTCACAGCACCTGGCCCGTGACTCTATGTATCTACAACCTTCCTCCTTGGTTGTGCATGAAGCGGAAGTTCATTATGATGCCAGTGCTCATCCAAGGCCCGAAGCAACCCGGCAACGACATTGATGTGTACCTAAGGCCATTAGTCGATGAACTTTTGCAGTTGTGGGCCAAACCAGGTGTAAGTGTGTGGGATGAGCACAAACAGGAGACATTTGACCTACGAGCGTTGCTTTTCGTAACCATCAATGATTGGCCTGCTCTTAGTAACATTTCAGGACAGACGAACAAGGGATACAATGCATGCACGCACTGTTTGGATCAGACAGAAAGTATATATCTGGACAAATGTAGGAAGAATGTGTACCCGTACAATCGTCGTTTTCTTCCGCCCAATCACTTAAGGAAAAAGGCAAGCATTTCAATGGCAAGGCAGAAACCCGGACGAAGCCTGTCACCCGTACTGGTGCTGAAGTATTTGGTATGGTCAAGGATTTAAAAGTAATCTTTGGAAAGGGTCCTGGCAGCCAACCTGTTCCGAACGGCGCTGATAAGCGCGCACCCATGTGGAAGAAGAAATCTATATTTTGGGAGCTACCCTATTGGGAAGTCCATGAGGTCCGCTCCGCAATCGACGTGATGCACCTGACGAAGAATCTTTGCGTGAATATTCTAGGCTTCCTGGGCTTGTATGGGAAGTCAAAAGATACACCGGAAGCACGGGAGGACCAGGAACGTCATAAAGGACGAGACGGCATGCATCCAGGGCAGTTTCAAGGGCCTGCCAGCTACGCTCTTACCAAGGAAGAGAAGGAAATCTTTTTTGAAGTCCTTTTCAGTATCAAGGTCCCGTCTGGCTTCTCGTCGAATATAAAGGGAATAGTAAATATGAAAGAGAAAAAATTCCAAAACCTAAAGTCTCATGACTGCCACGTGCTTATGACGCAATTGCTTCCGGTTGCATTGAGGGGAATTCTAGCGGAAAATGTTCGACTGGCCATTGTGAAGGTATGTGCATTCCTCAATGCAATTTCTCAGAAGGTAATCGATCGAGAAAGTCTATCAGGGTTACAGATTGATGTGGTCCAATGTCTGGTCAGCTTCGAGTTGTTGTTCCCGCCATCCTTCTTCAATATTATGACGCACCTCCTAGTTCACCTAGTCGAAGAGATTAGAATTCTCGGTCCTGTGTTTCTACACAATATGTTCCCCTTCGAGAGGTTCATGGGAGTCTTAAAGAAATATGTTCGTAACCGTGCTAGGCCAGAAGGAAGCATCTCCAAGGGCTATGGAACAGAGGAGGTCATTGAGTTTTGTGTTGACTTTCTTCCTGACCTTAAGCCGATTGGTGTTCCTGAATCTCGGTATGAGGGGAGGCTGACTGGAAAAGGCACACTAGGAAGGAAAGCAACGGTATGTAGGGACGGGCATTCTTTCACTCAAGCACACTACACAGTTCTACACAATTCCACCGTGGTGGCTCCGTATATCGAGAGACACAAGAATATTCTACGCTCCGAAAACCCGGGGAAGGCTGACTCCTGGATTAAAGGGAACACGAGAAGACTTTCGGCAGTTGGTTGCAGACACATCTCATGAATAACACCATTGTTGGAGATCAGCTGTACTTGTTGGCCAGGTCACCATCTTCGACTATATGTACTTTCCAAGGGTACGAGATAAATGGGAATACATTTTACACGATCGCCCAAGATAAAAAGAGCACCAACCAAAACAGTGGTGTCCGCTTTGATGCAACAGACGACAATGGGAAGAAGGACACATATTATGGGTACATAGAGGAGATATGGGAACTTGACTATGGACCTACTTTTAAGTCCCTTTGTTTCGGTGCAAATGGGTCAAGCTGACAGGGGGCGGGTGGATGTAGACCAAAGTACGGCATGACAACAGTGGATCTCAACAATCTTGCGTATATGGACGAACCATTCGTCCTAGCCAACGATGTGGCTCAGGTTTTCTATGTGAAGGACATGTCTACCAAAACAAGAAAAAGAAATCAGCAAAAGAATACATCGTCCGATGAGCCAAAGCGCCACATAGTTCTTTCAGGGAAAAGAAACATCGTGGGAGTAGATGACAAGACAGACATGTCAGAAGATTATAATAAGTTTCATGAAATTCCGCCCTTCACAGTGAAAACTGACACAAGCATCCTGTTGAATGATGAAGATTCGCCATGGCTACGACCCAGAAGAAAAAAGAAACAATAGACATGGATGTTGGTGATGTGTAATAATGTATTAAACCTTTTATGTAATGCATTCTCCGGATATGAACTGACTCTCAATTGGTAGTTGTTGATTCATAAGGGAGATGTAGTATTGCAATTCAATCTGGCCAGTTAATATTATCCCCTCTCCATGTGTAAGGATCATGTGTAATAATAATGAATGTGTATTTCCAATGTGTAAGAATATTCCCTCTCCATGGTAGTTGTTGAAAGTTTTCTCAAATTCAAAAAGATGCAAAAAAATATTAGGCAATCCATTTATTAAATGAAAATGGGAAAATTGCTAATAGTTTGACAAGTTAGAATAATTATTTAATAAAACAGAAAATATATTTGGATTACTTGTTCAATTTCAAGCACTTTTCATGTTGAAAGTTTTCTCAAATTCAAAAAGATGTATAAAATATTAGTTAATCCATTTAATAATTGAAAATGGCAAGATTGTTAATAGTTTGACAAGTTAGAATAATTATTTTATAAAACGGAAAATATATTTGGATTAGTTGTTCAATTTCAAGCATTTTTCATGTTGAAAGTTTTCTCAAATTCAAAAAGATGCAAAAAAATTAGTTAATCCATTTAATAATTGAAAATGGCAAGATTGTTAATAGTTTGACAAGTTAGAATAATTATTTTATAAAACAGAAAAGATGCAAAAACTATATAATTTAAATGTTCTAATGTTTGAAAATTGTGACAGATTTGAAAAAAGGGGAAAAACAAATCAGCCCGCGCAATTTTGGCCCAGAAGGCGCGAAGTTTTGGGCCATTGGTCCAGGCCCATTTCCTAAACCGGGACGAAAGGCCTGCAGTGCGCACGATCGCCCGAAACCGCTCCCCCCCCCCCCCCCCCCTTCCGTCCCGGTGCGTGCCACCAACCGGGACAAAAGACCCCCCTTTTGTCCCGGTTGGAGCCACGCACCGGGACGGAAGGGGGGGGGGGGGCTATATTAGTCGCGGCCCGTGCCTCCACCCGCGGCAACCGGAGGCCAAAATCGCTAAGGACGCCGTCAAGCTGCCCAAAAAATCCCCCGAGCCCGCGCCGTCCCCGTCAGCGGCCCCGTTCTCCGCGACCGCGCCTCGGCCGCCGCATCCCGCCGTCGCCGCCGTCGCCGTCGCCCTCGCCCCTCGAGCTCGCCCTCGTCCTCGCCGTCGCCGACCCGTTCTCCGTGCCACGGGCCGGAAACGTTCTCCGCGCCGGACCCGTTCTCCGCGCCTCGGGCCGCCGCATCGCGCAGGTGCCCGCCGCCGCCGCCGGACCCGTTCTCCTCCCCTGCGCAGGTGCCCGCCGCCGCCGGACCCGTTCTCCTCCCCTGCGCAGGTGCCCGCCGCCGCCGCCGCCGGCCTCCCCTCGCAGGTGCCTTGTTTAGGTTTTTTGTTTAGGATTTTTTACTTTAGCAAAAAAAAATGAGTAGAAAAATATGGAGTGTGCAAAGAAAAATATATAAAGAAAAAATAATGTACAAAAAATAGATATAGAAAATAGAGATAAAATAGAGTGTACAAAAAATAGAGTGTGGAAAAAATAGTGTACACAAAATATTGTGTACCAAAAATAGATATAGAAAATAGTGATAAAATAGAGTGTAGATATTGTGTTGCAAATTTGATGTGTGCAGATAATATGGAGTGTTCAAATTGAATAATGCATGTGTATAAAAATATGGTACATGTATAGAAAATATTGTACTTGTGTTCATGCAATATGGAGTGTTCAAATATTGAAAATGATATAGCGCGCATTTTGAAATAATATTGTGTGCATTTTGCAGAAACTATGGATCCGCCTAGTCCAATCCGCAGAGACCTAGCACAGGAAGAAATGCTCGAGAATATAATCCACGACGCCCCCGATATTGAACCACCGAAATCTCCGTCGTCGTTTCTGAACCTCTCCGACGGGGATGGAATGGAGGTCGACAGTGATTATCCCCTCCGGGGGAAAGTGAGGACGGAAATTGAGGACGGCTCCGATTATGGAGAAGACGGTAGCTCCGGCGATGATGGAGAAGACGGTAGCTCCGGCGATGATGGAGAAGCCGGTGGACAGTTAACAAAGTCCGGCGAGGTATATAGATGTAATTGTAATATGTGGAAATATTGGAGGAGCTGTATATATTGAGTTATATGCATATAAATTGACGACTGTTTTTTCTCTTAGGCCTCCACATCGAGCAAAGCTACCAAACGAGGCCCGACCAAAAAGTTGCCCTCAACTACGCATTACACATTCGAGGTCATAGCCCCTACGGGACAACCCAAGTTACCCAAGAAGGCCGCCGACGTATTTAAGAAACAATGCGGAGTTTTGGTTCGGGATTACGTCCCGATCAGCGTTCAGGAATGGCACAAGCGCAAAGGGGCTCCAGATACCGATGGTGATGAGTACGTCGCCGAAAGGTACAAAGAAGCTCTTTGGAATGACCTCATGATACATTTTAGCCTGCCAGAATGTGAAGATCAACCCGCCGCAGACAAATTGAGGGAGAAAGTCAAGCAATGGACACTTAAGAAGATGGCCGAAATGTTCCGGGGGTGGAAAAAAATTAATGGAAAGCATATAAGAAGAAAAAGGAAATACCGGTATTCAGTGGCCATCTAGCGAAGCAGGCGAATAACTGGAAGGCATTTCAGGCGTACAAGGAGTCGGAAGATGCCGATAAATTGTCAAAGAAGAACAAGCAAAATGCCGCGAAGAAGAAATATCACCACCATTTGGGGGCAGGGGGCTACGAGGAAGCCATCCCAAAGTGGGATAAAAAGGATCAAGAGCTGCTTGCTAAAGGGGTCGAACCAGAATGGATCCGCGATGATTGGGAGTTGAGAGCAAGAAACTGGTTCCTCGCGCATGGTGGTTCATACGACGAAGCTACAGGGGACCTCCTTTGCAGTGACGGCCTTAGGATACCCAGGGAAAACTGGAAAAAAATAGTTAAAGAAATTAAAGAGGGGACGAGAAAGTTCACTCCCGATAGAGAGAAAGACTTGCTGACACTGGTCCTCGGGAATGACGAACACGGGGGACGAACACGAGGCTTTGTCCCTTCTTACCCGTGGTGGCTTGGGTTTGCCAAAGACCAAGAGACTTACAGAAGCCGAGCGAGAGCAAAGCAGCGAAAGCAGGCGCAGGATGATGACAAGTTCAACCAGTTGGTTGCCAGAGTTAACGAGCAGCAGCAGAAGATTGCCAAACTGGAGAAAGTTGTGTGCCTGCAAGATCCTTCACTCGATGGTACCGCCGACGTCCCAACTCAGCGGAAAAGCAGCGTGGCTGACTCGGAAGCCCCGGCTGACGATGCACGATGGATGATTGAGGGCGGTCCCGGCTACCCCGTGGATGCAATCAAGGAGCAGAAACCTTGTGAGCTCCATCAGTTGTGCAGGAACATCTCCTTGAAGGTGGCGCTAGGCTATGCTTTACCTAGTCCACCTGGCGCTGTCTGGCATCATCGTGAGATTCCAGCTGGCTATGCTAGAGTCGGGGTGGATGAAATCGTACCGGGGTTTCATGATATGGAGCTTGACATCCCTGGACCTGAAGATGAGAGGACACTCGGACAAGTTCTGGGTGGTGTCATTCTATGGGACAAGAAGTACATCAAGTTTCCAGGCTCGGCGCCATTGACAGCACCTCCTCCGAGTCGTCGCAGGTCACCTACACCTCCAGCGCCATCACCTCCAAGAAGCCCACCCCATGACTACGGCCACCACAGCGCCACTCTATCTCGATCTCCGCCACAGCCGGACTTGGGTGGTACGCCGTCTTCACCGTCGCCGCCGCCGCCACCCGCTAAGGAAACTAAGCGGAAGCGTGCCAAGAACGCTTCGTCGATGAGTTCTAACCGACGGAGCCCGCCACGGCAAAAACGGTCGCCCCTCCCAAAGGCACCGAAGGATCTTCCCAAGCTTCCATATGAAATGACTAAGGCGGAAATCGATGCGAGCGTAAAAGCAGATGTGGCTGCGCATTTCCAAAAGAAGAAACCCGAGCCCCGCCCGGAATACACCGAGAAGCAAATAAACTATACACATGGTTTTGTGAACACACCATCGCAATATAATTTGCATCATAAGCCTGATGACTATAAACGCACAATGGAGAAGGAAAGGGCAAAGAGCAAAAGTGCAAGCCAGAGCAAATCAAGTAAAAGTGCAAGCCAGAGCAAATCAACTAAAAGTGCAAGCGGGAAAAGAGCAGACGTTCCCCAGCTCGGACAACAGGCCAAACAATCGATCCCACCCCTCAAGGTGTTATCCGAAAATGTTCCCTCCCTGCTGCAGCAGCCAATAGATATGGAAGTAGCTACGAAGGTTGCGGCCTCTTGCGGTGTGAGTATTGCTGATTTGCTACAGGAGAGGGTACCCATAGCTGTTGCAGCACCTAAGCCTCAATTTGTCATGGGGGAGCCTTTGGTCAGCAAAGATAGGTTGGGTGAAATGCAAACACATATGCGTCGCTTGCATGATTGGTACATGACTGCCTCAAGGAATAAAAGAATAATGATCGTGCTGCAAGTCCCAAAGGATTACTACTTCCGACCCAACGAGATCCATGTCGAATTTGACGAACTCTTCCAGATGTACAATTTCGAAGCCCTCGACAAATCTCTCATGAGTTGCTATTGCCTGTAAGTTGTTCAATTCGTTGTCTACATATAAGTTGTTCAGTTATTTTAGTTGTTCAGTTCATATTGCATGTTATAATTATCGTCATTATATCCTTTTGTACTCTATTATGCAGAATGAAGAACATGTACTGTAGAAGTAAGAACATCGTAAATGTTGGGTTCATTGACCCAGATAAAGTACATATAAAGACGCTAACGGAGCATCCCGACGATATGGAGGAAAACCTTCTAAGGTTTCTAAATGAGCAAAATTACTGTGACCATATACTGTTTCCTTACAACTTCAGGTGAGGGTCTTACTCTGTTGTGTCCATTCACTTACAAGTGTAATTGATGAGTTACTGACGTATATATAAACGTGTGCAGCTTCCACTGGGTTCTACTAGACATTCAAATTGATAAGGGAAAAGTTGATGTCTTCGACCCATTAACGAGACCCATGAAGATTTTCAAAGCATGCAGGACATGCTCCAGAGGTAATTTCAATCATTCTCGCGCTATATCGGTATCTTTCGATGATTTTCTGAGATATAAAGTAATGAATAACTTAATTAGTAATTCATTCTCCTTGCCGGGCAGGGTTTGGAAGCGGTTCAAGTGTGTGACGGACGGTCTCTCTCAATTAGGAGAGCTGACGTTTATGAGAGCTGAGGTAAGTAGTACGAGATAGGGCCACGCATCTCTTTACTTCTATTTTCAATACAATTATGATGCTAGATTTTTGATTGAGTGAATTCTATTCTCGTAAAGTGCCACCAGCAGCCACCGAACACGCATTATTGTGGGTACTATGTTTGCGAGACTATTCGCACGTTTACCTCTGAGAAGAATGATCATTCATACAACGTAAGCAATACATTCACAACTTTTTGTTACTACTGTCACTTTTTGTTATCATGATTGATATTCTCATATTGATCTCACTTTCTTATATAGTGGCATGGCTGGCGGGAGAACATGCTACCAGAGCAACGCTGTCTAGCAATTGTAGAGGAGCTGGCAGGTTTTTTGCTGACAGAAGCTATAGCCGACAAAGGACAATTTAATGTAGCTAGGGGCCATTACTGATGTCGACCGTGTAATCGAATAGACGGGCTCGAGTCCCGGTACTCCATGTAACTATCACATTGCATATATTTGTATGCTCGATCGTAATACAAGTTATCTTATATGCATGAACGTGTACGGTATATATATGTAGTACCGTAGAAATATACGAGCACAATTTCGAAATCAAGAAATAAATAAAAAAAAGAACAATAGAATTCCCTGCCGCGGCAGAGAAACGGCCCAGAATCCGGCCGCGGCAGGCACCCTTCTATCGCGGGCTAAACAACGGGCCGGGACGAAAGGGTGCCCCCAGCTCGCTCGGCGGCGCCCACGTGGAGGGCCTTCTGTCGCGGTTCGTAAGGGGCCCGGGACAAAAGGGTGGGGCCTTTTGTCCCGCTTGCTTGGTCCCGGTTGGCCAGCCGGGACAAAAGGCCCTCACCGGCCGGGACCAATGGCCTATTCTCCACTAGTGATTCTATATTTTCAATGGATTATATAATTGCAAATTTCTTTTTTATGTTTCAGAAAAAAGAGAAGTGCTCACAGATTTACTTTCATCTTTTGTGTGACATTGAATCAAAAAAAATTATGCAACACCAAAGCATCGCTACTTGTTTTATGTTTTCATTTAGTTATTAGTCTAGACAGCAGTGTGCAGTGCACAATTACTAGATGATATAATTAGAAGATAGATACCTGGTCTTTGCTTGAACTAACTAGCTAGGCATCTGGATTTGCAGAAGTTGTGAGGTCCAGGGAAGCTTCTCAATTACATAATCTTGGGTGGACTTCATTCTATCGATAGGCTCACATATATCAAAATGTGTGTGCGCCCTACAACTAGGTTTCTTGAAACTTCATCCTTCTCACGCATCATAATGAGTTTAACATGATGAATATGAATAAAAAATGTTAACCTTGGAAATGCGGAGAAGGGCACGGGAGGGCTGGTAGCGGTGGCTGTAGGGCTTCCCTGGCCTCAGCTCCACGCCTGTATCCATGGACAAATTAAGCATAGAAGAAGAGGGAGAGGAAGGAGATGCTTACCCCAGAACGCCATTGTGCTGCAGTGTGGTGGAGGAAGGGCAGCAATGTGGACGAGGGAGGGGATGCTTACCCTGTCTCCTTGCCTTTAAAAGGAGGCTGTGATTTGGGGTTACCATGCAAAGTGGACTACAAATTGATTAGCTTGATTTGTTGCCCGGGGAAATTACTTACCTTGTCAATCAATCATCAATCATATAGAAAGGTTTACTACTACTACATGTATAAGGGAACTAAATCACAGCAATATTACTCTGAAAATGGTAAATCATATACAATGCAGCTTCCATACGAAATTTTCCACTGTCAGTTGATTTCCCCATATATCTATACTACTATTAAACAAGTAAACTTGTTCTTTCTTAGGGACACCCCGCTTAATGCACCCAGCCTCTTTGCCACCGTCCGATTATCCCACCTAACGAGATTGAACCGCATAGACTAATCGCCAAGCGTGCAGTTAGCAATAACAGCCGCGCGGACCGTACTCCACCGAGAATTCTTCTGCCAAATACGTGTTCCGTCAAAGCGTAATCCACTACCCTCCCCGAACTCCTCTGTGACACTCTCCTAGAATTCCCCACATCCTACTCGCCGCCAGCCGACTCCGACGGCTGCACAAACAAAACCACAACTCTCCTCTCTACGGATCATGGGGTACACCCTGTCCAGGTCCCTCCCACGACATCCACCATCGCCTCTTTCTGGAGAGCCGCAGTTGTCTGCCATGGCGGCGGAGGGCATCTTCTCGACGGGCACGCTTGGTACTGGTGTTAGTGGCACAAGAGACCAGGTCGGCGGCTGCGACGACTCATACGACGGCGTGCGCGGCAAGGACGACCCCTCCCAACAATCGCTGGCCGCTACGCACAGCGCACTGCGTTGGGTGATCTTCTGCAGCCAGCTCTGCGCCGCCGGCAAAGCAGGGCGCAGTGCGTGCCCCGGGAGCAGCGCGTGCGAGTCCTTCTGCAGCCGCCGTCAGCGTCGCGTAGGAGGAGCAGGGTGGAGCACTCTCTTGCGTGATGTTGAAGTACTCGACCAGGAGCACCTCCACCACGCCACGGCCGACGTTCGGCGGCACGCTCGAGCGCCTCCGGGCTCGGCTCGAGAAAGAAGTCGTCGAGGACGGTGTATGAGCACGAAGCACGATAGCTCATCCATAGCAGCCGCCGTCAATGTAGCTGGTCCAGTGGGCTCGCGGAAAGCAAAGCTTGAATGTGTGCCCAGGGATTGTGTGCATGAGGCTTCCGTGCGCATGCGACCAGAGTTCGAGGAAGGGAGGACCTGGACATGAAGGCCTGGCTGATTTATGCTGCGTTGCCGTGGAACTGATTCAGGATTGGATGTATTGTTTAATCGCTTCTTTGTTAACTCTCATGCGTAGAAACGAGATGAAAAACTTGGGATTTTCATGGTGATGTCATGAGAAAAAAGAAAACTGCAGATGTGCCAATTCAGAATGAATCAGAATCATGGTTAATATTTCCTGAACCGTGAGCTAGCTGCATGTCTCTTCTTTCAAGCCGACAAATCTTGTGTCTTCAAAAGCTGGCCTGCTCGATCCAATGATGGTAATTTGGTCCAGAATGCCTCTTAATTATTGGTTTTGTTCTTTGCTTAACATTGTCATGTACAAATTGTTCATAGTTTGTCGCTACATGCAGCACTATGAAAATCCAGTGGTATATACTGACTAGACCCTTTACTGATGAGGACACCTGCAGGTTCTTTGAAAGCGGTCGATATATTGGTGTTTGCCAGTATTTTCCTTATTTTTCTTTTTCAACCACCGTCCCTCAACTCTGAAATCTAAAATTTGCTGGATAATATGGCTGTCAAAGGTGTGCAGCATAATGATTGCTATGAGTTGATAATGTATTGGCGAGTACATATTTTATTTGCAAAATGTCTTACGTAACTTACTTTCCTCTTTATCTGTTATTTCGGTACAGATCCGTGTTGCAGATCCAAAATTCCTAGGATACTTCACTGGCAAGGTGTATCTGCTGCTGCAAAGGTTGTAAGGAAGTATAGCAATATAAACCCAGTCTTAGCTGATCGATAATCTCTTCTTTAATCTATATTGTGCGCTACACAAAAATGATAAAAATATGATAAATTTAAAGCTTTGAAACTATGCATACTCAGATCCACACTTCTATCATTTTTGTGTAGCTCATAATACAAAGTATTTGAAATTGATATTTTACACTTACGTGGGATAAATATTGACTACATCCGGATATTTTTCAAGAAATTTCTTGAATCTCAAAAAGATAATTTTGTTTTAGAAAAAGCAAGCACCGGTGCGCATGTGCACCAAATCTCTACCGATTGCTTAGTAGCTTTTTATGTTAGTTTCAAAAAAAGGTTGAACTATAATATTCTGCATCAAAATATACTATAATTTTATACTTCTATGCATTTTAAATACACAGCGTACGAATCGTGCGTTGCACGTGCAGACTTACTAGTTCGAATATAAAGCTGAACCATAATCACCTTCAATGATGATTGATTTTCTGAAAGAAACCAAGAGGCAGATTAGACGGTGTGAGTTTATCTGATTCATCTCACAACTTCTTTGCCTTTTACTTGCAGTAATAATAATCAGCATTCAGTACAAGGACCAAAAAATAAGATGATGATTTACAGCCAAAGCCTTCAGTGATCACACAAAAATGATTCTTTCCTTCAAGACAGGACAGCAGCAGCGCTAACTAATACTACTATTCAGGGGGCAAAGCAGAACTTGCTTCGTCCTACAGCCCAACTTCCTATTTTAGCAGATCACAGCTAATTCCTGCTCCAGAACTCCAGCTTCCTGTGCATTCTGGGATTTCTGCAATATATGAACAAATTTGAAGGTCACAATGTGACTTTATTTGTCTCAAGGAGAAAACAATGATATCTCCAATTTTGCAAGGTGTCTGCAACTGCAATACATGTTGCGGCTGGACTCTTGTGAGATAAAGCTCAATGGATTTGACACAATTCAAACGGTCCACTTCATAGCATTGCTTGACACATTAAGCTCAAATTAACATGTCACAAGACCAGAGAGTACCCTGCTTCTAGGGCTAACATAGAGACAAAGTCTACTTACAATGACTATCCAGGAATAAAGAATAACAATATTGTCACTCACCATTATAGATGATAATACCACTAGCTAGATGCAATCATAGTTCTCACAGATTGTTTGACAGACATAAGATATTTATGGAGAACAAGTACATGGTTTTGAGATAAATTACTAAGAAGTTGTAGGTCTCGAAAAATCAGCATGATAGGCCTTGCGTGTATCTCAGGGATTTTAATGACGTGTTGTTTGGGCATGAAGAGCAAGGGATTGTAGTATTAAGTTCCTTCAAGTCAGGCAACAGATCAGCTATTCGCATACAAACAAACTGTCACCACAGGCATATGCTTCAGCCATGCATTGCCAACTTGTTATCTGATGCATACATTATGCGTAAGTCATCATAACTGCCTAAACCTGGAACCTATGTACTACGTGATTAGGAAGGGCAAGGAGTACATGAATTGTGTTCATGCAATGTTGGCGGAACAAATACTGTCAAAACCAATACATTCACTAATATTCATTTACCTGAATTTCATAGAAAGAGTACCAGATCGGGAACAAACAATAAAGAAGGATTCTTGAACATTAACCTTGTCCTTCGAATTACATAATAATATATACGATACACAAACTTTTTAGACCATACACACGCTACTGTAAACAATCAATGAAAATACAAGTTTCATAACGTCGAGACTAACGCCTTCTCTTTAACAAGACGGGACCAAGCAACAGTGATCGTCAGCTCAGAGTCGCCAAGGTGACATACATCCTCAGATATATTGCACTCTTGGGCCGCAATGGATGCTACCACCTGACCAGCCCTAGCCCCAGATTGCGATCTGGCTTCTATGACAACTTCAAGCTTTCCCCTAACTCTACAGAGACAATATGCCTTGATAAATTAAGGTAACCCTTTGAACAAGTAGTCATTTCTCCATCTTGAAGCACGACTTGCCGAAACGAGGGGTCAGCAGCAATGTGCTCAGAATCAGGCAAGCTGCCTTTCCTCCGAGGCAGAGAGGAGCAAACAGCTCGGCCGCCGTGTTCAAAAGGACTTGGTCTCCCTTCAGGAACACGGACATGGATACCCACGATAGTTGCCTGGACTGACTTTCCAAGCTGCTCTGTGCTTAACACCATTGTGCAATGGTCTCCTTCGAGAGGGATATAAAGAGTGCGTAACCCAACATAACTAAGGCTGCTGTGAGACCAGAAATGGCTCATCAACACACTATCTTCAGACTTTGTTGTGCCCTTCACTTTCAGCTCGATTTCCACATGAGGAGGTTCCCGAGTGACAATTGCACGAGATGGACCAGTCAAGCGCAAAAAAGGATCCTGCATTTGCCGTTAATTATTCAGTTTTGCTGGGTTATTACTCCTCCTTGTCTATTGTTTAGTGCTTGATATGTGTTCTTAACTACATGCTATTCCTAATCAGGTAACATAATATACAAAAAAAAAAAATACTATACTGACCTCTGGTGTGAGTATTTGGCAGTTATTCCTCTGACGGGAGAATAGAATGTTGCGATTGCGATCCACCGTGTCTCTTGCAGCAACTACGCCGTACACTTGCAGCGGCCAGCTCAAGCCAGAATCCTTCTCTATTTTTGTGACTTTGATGGAGTATATCTGCAGAGTGCTAGCGACCGTAGCACCAGATGGCTTGTGTCCCGGCATGCTGTGTGTAAAGTGCATAGGACTCAACGATGCTGCAAATGCAGTAGGAAACAATGAGTAATAAAGTAAACGCCTTCCCTTGTTAAAGAATGAAAAATGATACCAAATGCAGTAGGAAACAATGAGCAGATAGGTAGCGTGAACGAATGTTTACTCACTCGTCTGTGTGAAGGTACCGCAAGATATGGACCAATTGTATACCCAGCTCTGGCGGTACGTCTCAAAGTACTCCTCCTCAGTCTGACATGCATCGCTATCTTCCTCTTCTGCTCCCATCTCCTTGGCTTCCTCTATCGACACCTTGTCCTTTCCCTTGGCTGCCTCCACCGGTGGCTCTATTTCGTCCAATTTGATTTTTGTGATGCTATCCCTGGACAGCTCGGAGAACAATTGGGATCTCCCCTTGTAACTAAGAAGCCCCATCTGATCCAACTGGGTGCAGAGCTGGTCCAACCCATTGAAGATTGCATTCGGTCTATGATTGTAGTAGGTCCTAGGAGCCTGCATCTCAGTTTCTGATTCGCCCTTGTCTTCCGTCCTAGTCTGCACACCCATCTTTTCCGTGACTGGCTCTTGGCCCCCGTTGCTGTGCGCGTTCTCCATCATCCGCAGCAAACTCGACACGTCGATATGGATGTAATCCATGTGCATCTTGATCTCGCTAATGCTAAAGTCACTAATCCTCAGTTTCGACTCGGTTTTCAGCTTCATGGCATTCTTGGAGATAAGATCGAGTAAGGAGTAGATCTCCCTGGCCGACTGAGTCTCCAATCTTGTCTTCCTCTTCTGGATCTCCTTCGCAGTATGCTCGTACGCCTGACCATCATCCACACATTCCTCCCTCGAGATAAAAGACCGCTTGTCTCGAATAGGCAGTGACCAAGCAACAGTAACCTCCACCTGATAGCGGCCAAGATAACATATGCGCCGACTTGATTTGCATTCCTGGGCCGGGAAGAAGACATTACCACTGGATTTGGATGAATGGATGCTAACTCTCAGCTTTCCGTTTAACTCTACAGAAACAACATGCCTTGACAGATCAAGGTAACCATCATAGGAAGTGCTGGCCGCCAGTTGATCTTGAAGAACAACCTCTTCTTTGTCTTGAGGTTTAACAACGGGCCCCTTGGCAAAGCAACAGACTTTACCACCATTTTTAAAAGGCCATGCCCTCTTCCTCCAGTTAATAACACGGACAGACACTACAGTTGCCTGGACCGTGTTTTCTAACTTGGCACACCGTAAAATGATTTTGCAGCAGTCGTCATTACCAAACAGAGTGGTCGTTTCGTTATTACTGATGCCCTCTTCCTCCATCAGCACTCTATCTTCTGATGCCTTTCTTCTGCTGCCCTTCACTTTCAGTTCGATTTCGAAGTCAACAGGGTCTGTAGCAACAATTGAACGAGACGGGCCAGTCAACTGCAGACAGCGATCCTGCATTGATTTTTGTCCCCACCAATTAGAAGAAGCAAACCAACAAAGATGCAATCAAGCAAAAGGAAGTAAAGTGCATGCCCGGAGGAGGAGAAGACCTTACCTTTAGAGTGAGCAATTGGCAGTTATCCCTTGCACGGTGGAATAGAACGTTGAGGTTGCGATCCACGGCGTCTCGGGCGGCAACCGTGCCGTACACAGACAGAGGCCAATTCGAGTCGAGAGTTTCCATATTGATTTCTTGGAGTTGGATAGAGAAGATCTGCAGGGTGGCGGCGACGGAAGCGGCGGCATCACCCGGCGGTGTAGTGTGCGTGAAGTGCATCGGACTCAATGACGCTGCAGAATGAAAAAAGAATATGGATTTAGATGAGTCACTTAGTAAGTATAAGTACAAATGAAGCATAAGGGAGGGGAGTACACTCACTGGTATCTTCCCAGGGTCTGCTGAACAAATTGGACAAATTGGCTAGAAACATGCGAGAGCCCATATCCAAGAACTGGTTAGTCTCCTGCACCTCAATCTCCAATTCTGCTGCTGCATTGTCGAGGCAAGCGGCGCCTTCCTCTCCCACCTCATTGGAAATCATCTTGCCTTGGCTCCCCTCGGCCGTCTCCATGGTGATCCTAGGGCTTCCTCTATTTTCATCGAGTTTGAGTCTGGCCTCCAGTTTTAGTCTCGTGAGGTTGTCCTCCGTCTCCCTAAACGAGTCGGATATTCTTGGATTGGAGTCGGAAGTGGAGTCGAAGATTCATCGAATCGAATCTAAACCGAATTCGAAGTAGATCCACATCACCTGGGTGTCCGTTGGACTTGTTGTCTCCAGTCCTCCCATGGGTCCTAGTCTGGATCCTCCGCAATTCCTTGAGAATGCATGAAATAGGTGGCCAGCAATGCGTTGTGGATCTTGTCTTGAATCCTCGGATCAAGCTGCTCGGCCTTTTCCCGTACAATCATGTGGCGGAGAGTATCGAGTAAGGGGTAGATCTGCGACGTAACCTTGTCCATCGCCCCTACGACGACCTTCTGCACCCTCGACTTCCCGCCGGTTCCGCCGCCCCCCGCCGTGGCTGGTTTCTTCTCTTTTCGATCGGAGAAGTGGGTGGGAATACCAGACAGACACACTCCATCCGGCCCGGCCCGGCTCGATCCGTTTTACTATTTGCAAAAGAATATGTTGAATTTTCATTTTTGAACTGAATGTCGAATGTTTTTTGGCCTCCCTGAGTACAGCTTGGAGCACGGAGAGGTTGACCTACACGCCAAACTATCTCCACTAATATTAAAAGACCCAGAGGGCGGAGATTCAGAGCATCACAACCCTTCAACAGATCCATCGTACGGTCTATACCCTTCTAATGTTTAACCCCACTCAACGCATCAACATCAACAGCCAAAACAAACCGCCCAATTCACGACCCCACGCAACGGCCGCTGTGCACGACCTCGATTCCCCGTTCGATGCCCGGCCGCTCTCCACGCAGCCGCCTCCCAGGTCGCCACCACCGCCCCTGAGTTCGCCGCCGACGCCCAGGTCTCCACCACCGCCCCTGATTTCGCCGACGCCGCCGCCCTTAAGGTCGCCGCCGACGCCCCTGAGGTCGCCGCCGCCTCCCAGGTCGCCACCACCGCCCCTGAGTTCGCCGCCGCTTCCCTTGAGTTCGCAGCCCTAGCCTACGGCCTCGGATGCAGCCTAGGACCTCGGCGGCCGCTCAGTTCGCCGCACTCGCCACCGCCCCTGAGTTCGCCGCCCTCGCCTCCGTCCTCGCCCGCAGCCTACGACTTCACCGGAGCGCTCCGGAGTGGCACTCGCGCCGTCGGGACTTCAGCTGCCTCTGGCCGGAAACAGCAAACTGCTCCACGAAGGTACCGACGTTCTCCCTAACACAGAGAATTGTTTTGCCTTCTAGAACCAATTCTGTGCCATGTGATTTCAATAATGATTCTGGATGAGGATCGTTAGGCAGCCGATTCCTATATGATTTCAATATGGCTTTCATAGCCACTTATGTGCCATGTGGAAGCAACGTTGCGAGACTGCCTATTGTGCCCTGAATTGGTCTCTGCTGCCACCATACTCGATCACTCAAATTTTAGTTTCTGCGGTTCAGAAACACTATTGTCATACATAAAATAAATCTCTAGAACAATTGTTGATTTACTGAGAAAGAACAAATTTATTTGTGCCCTCTTGAAGTTCAAAGAATAAATCCATAGGAATGTACCTCTTTTGTTTACCAATTTCAGCAAATTCTACAAACATTGATCAAACTCTGTATATTACATTGTCTTTGGAACTGGAATTATAGTAGTACTCCATATATGAGTCTGTCTGTTATATGAAATCAGTCATTTCGTGTTATATTTAATCAGTCATTTCCAGTGTGGCAAATGAATCAGCTTCTAAAACAATGTACTGATTCAGCATTATTACCTCTGTATCTGTGTAAACTGTTGTATGAAATATACTGTTTCGCCACTGCTTCAGAAGTTCTTTTCTGAATTTCAAGTTTGCTTGGTGTAAGATGCAACAATTTACTTCAAAATCAATGTATCTTTTCTAAATGTTCAGTTTCTGGCCACTCCCCGTAGCTAATCAAGCTATATGTTCAGTTGGTTCAGTTGTTGTCCGATCCCCGTAGCTAATCAAGGCCACGCCGTTCGGCCCTGTGCCGAACGCCACCATGACGCTGGGCTAATTTCAGGATTTACAGCAGGTGCAGCTGCTTTAATTGGGGCTTCCACTATGATATCAGATCTGGAAAGCTTCAACTATGTATCTTCCATTATTTGCCAATTTCATATATTCACTTTATTCCGTTTCAGAAAATAGGTGTCAATTCTACTTTATTCCGTTTCAGAAAATAATGCTTCAACTATATTCTTGACCAATATATTTCTTTCACGACCACTATGTTACACATGGGTTTAAGCTCGTCATGTACATGTTCTTCTCGCTCTAAGCTTTGGTTGCCACCAGCCCACCATTGTCCATTGGTATAGTGCAGTTCAAGTATTTTCGCCCAGAACAGATCGATTGCAGCAGCCCCTTCCATCCTCCGTGTCAAACGTTTTATATGGCCCATAGACAGTCTTTTCACGTGAATTGTTTTATAGCTACCAAATATTCAATGGAGGAGTTCATCTACAGACTACAGTTATACCACTTTCTCCATTTAATCCAACTATCTCATTGCTGATTGTGTAGCAGAAATCCTACTATGTAGTATGTACTATGATCTTGGAGCCATTTCTGATAGTTGGACAACTATAATTAGATTATTGGAGTTTGTTGTGTTTACTAGCTGGATGTCTTGGTTATACAGGGGAGCGGAAGAAGACTGGGAGACGCTAGCATCCAGCTCCTCCTCCTATGATGTAATTCCAGGCGCGCTTGTTACATATTGTCGTGATATATGTTACAATAAACTCAGGTTCTTTCCCTGAACATACCCTTTTTATTGTTTATTTTAAAAAAGGGATAACCGAATTTGCTAACATCATATATGATATACTTGCTGATGTGGTTCATGCAGAAAATGTGCATGATTTTCTTTATTGAAGCTTAAATATTAGCTATGGCATGTATAATCCAAACCAAGCCGCTCCTCCTTATGTTAAAACGATCTGAGTATGTTTGTAGAGCAGTATAATTCTTTCTGAATAATTACCATAGATATCTATGTAAGTATGCTGCTGCTGCCTTCAGGAACATAATCTTTCTGCCGCATAACAAGAACACGGGATTATTCATGCATGGCATATTTAATCAATGCCTTTTATTGAAGCATTAGGTGGGTTTTCATGCCACCAAGGTCAGAAGAGCAACTTTTTCATGGTTGTTTATTTTTTATTTTGGCCTTGCCTTCTTTCACATAGTTTATTTGTTTTGAACTGACACACCATTACCTCATTGCGAGTTGTAGGATCGGAAATCTTTGTCTGGTTCACTTGTTCCAGTTTTTATTGTAAAATATGTAGTTGGTCAACAGGTATGCTCTACTCATTTGAGAAAGGCATAGGATGAATATATAAGACGTTGCAGAATGCTTGAAGGCTATTTGGCATTCATGAAATGGTGTAACATATCACAGAAAAATAAATTGATGCCTTTTGCAAAATAAAGTATGTACAAGCATTTTCCTGAAATAGTATGAACTATGAATCTGTCGGTATTTGTTCTTGATGTAGTATTATTAGCCGAATTGTTGTTTTGGTATAAGAAATGTGGCACTTTGTTACTGCACTGTAAATGAAGAGATGCAAGAACCTACTGTCCCAGATATCAAGTCCTTTATCTCCACTTCTTGAAATTTAATTGTAATTGTTTCTTTCATGAGCAGACTGCTTTAGGAGGCTTTGGCTTTGTGATAAGATGATGACCTGAGCTTCAATTGTGCTTGTTCCCTCAGGCTTTTACTAATTTGAGAAGTTTCCTACAATCAAAAGTTGAAGCTTGTGTCCAGATTCTATATGTTTCAAGTGATATTTTCATGAGTCGAGCAATCTGGGAAACTTTTGCTTCGAACCTCGAGTTTGCCATGCAAATTTTGGTCTTTGATCATTTAGCTTTTGGTGTCTTTTATAAAAGCTTCGTGAATGTTGTTTAGGTTTTTTTACTGTGCTCCTATATGCAACAAAATTTCCCATCAGCTTAGCTTGTTTTGGATCAGACTACGATCTAAAGTCCGCAATATTGCAGTGGATGGATCAATTGTGTTTGAGGAAGGAATTGCTGATATTCCATCTTTGAAGAGAGAAGACAACCGTTATTGTTTTATATGTTTGTATGGTGGTAGATTCAGATACAAACATATATTGTATGGAGTAAGAATTGCGTGCATGTGCACGTGCTCAATTACTAGTTGAATCAAAAGACACACATTAGAGTATGCACTGGATACTAAAACGAAAAAAGATCGACCAGAATATAATGGGAAAATGGATTGTGCACAGGGGCGGGCCCACATCAATTCAAGGGTGCAATTAGTGAGTAACACATCGATCCGTCACAACTAGTGAGTGATCTAATTGATTCAACGTCAGCAACCTGGAAAGAAAGTGTCATCCGTGAGTTTTTCCTTTCAATGGATGCTTCTGTGATATTGAGTGTCCCTCTTTGTACTCGTGGACAGTCGAATTTCTGGGCTGGGAACTTTGATAAAAAGGGCATTTTTTCTATGAGGTCACCGTACAGGATGATGATCAACACAAAAATTGACCGAGAAAATTATCTTGAGGGGAATGCGGGATCTTCGAACTCTGAGGCTGAGGCTAAGGGATGGTGTTCTCTCTGGAAGACATCGGTACCCTCTAAGATTAGAGTTTTCCTATGGAGGTTAGGCCAACATTCATTGCCTACAGCTGATCTGCTGGAGCACCGTCATATGGTGGTTTCGAGCACGTGCACACTTTGTGGCGCACCTGATTCTTGGAGGCACTCCCCCATTGAGTGTAACATGGTGGCACCCGTTTGGGCTCTGTCCGACGAGGCTATGGTCGAGCATATGATGTCTATTGGGGAACCAAGCGCTAAGAATTGGCTTTTTAGCTTACTCGAATCACTCCCTCATGATCAATTTACAAGACTCGCGGTAAAACTCTGGTCGATTTAGACGGCAAGGCGGAAGACGATCCATGAGGATATTTTTCAGAGCTCATTAACAAGTCATGGCTTCATTAATTCTTACCTGAGTGAGCTGAGCTCGTTGCCAATTCAGAGAATTCAGTTAAACAACCAGAGGGTGAATACTCGAGTCCGTACAGCACGCTGGTTGCCTCCCCCAACTGCTATTCCTAAGATTAATATCGATGCTGCTTTCTCAAAGCTAGATGATAGGGGAGTAGCTGGAGTGCGGCTTAATGGAGGCCGAGCTCCATGGAGCTCGGTATTTTCAACTTCAAAACAAATTCAAAATTTAAGGTTAAAAAAAATAGGAGAAAAATACCGGCATGTAGGTAATGTTATACACTACGTGCGTGCCAAAAGTTGGGCGGAAATACATTGTATTTTGGTCTCAGCAAAAAAGTGAAATTTTCGGATCTGAGTTGCGAATAGTACACATACGAAATTTGACAAAATTTGTCTTTTTTTCTGCGCCCAAAATACAAGGGGTTTTAATCGAAACTTTGCAGATGTGTGGTGCGGAACGTTGGCTACATGCCGGTATTTTTTTGAAGCTTTTTCAAACACCCAAAATCGGCCCAAATTGAATCGGAGGGGAGAGATAACGAGCTCTCTGTAGCTCGCGCGCTGACGCGCGCAGTCCTGCTTTTTGCCGGGACAACAATGGGGTTTATCTTGGTTGCTCAGCTGTTGTTTTTCCTGGAATTACTGACGCTGCTCCCCCTGGAAGCGTTAGCATGCATGAAGCCACTGCTCTGGCGGAGGACTAGGGTATATATTGCTTCCGATTGCAAAAACATTGTTGTTGAGATCAAGGAGGGGTCTTTGGGGAGGTATGGCGATGTTATTGAAGAGATTAGATATAGAGCTACATGGTTTCTTGAGTGTAGTTTTTCTTATGAAAGTAGAGCTTCAAACTTTGAAGCACACAACCTAGCTAGGCATATGTTGTTACATGGAGTAGGACGTCATCTGTGGCTCGTACATCCTTATTCCGAAAAGCCTGGCGGTATGTTCTAAAAAAAAGAGTAACGGATCGATGGCGCCGCTCTCCCCGAATTCTGATCGGTCAGTTCCCAATCTCCCGGACTGAACGATCCCTAGACGGGCGACGGCAACAAGGGACGGCCAACGACGGAGCGTCGGAGTCCCGTGATCCTGGTGCCGACGCAGCACAGCACGACGATAGTCTCTCGTTTCACTGCTCCGCTTCTCTGAACCTCAAACCTCCTCGTCCATGGTTGCCTATAGCCTGCTCCTCGAGCTATCGACCAGGAAGTCTGCTCCTCCTTCCTTTCACAGTTTCCCTGCTCCGGCTGGTCAGATCTCTTCCAATAGTAGAGAATTGAGGTCCTGTAATCTATAGAAATTCAGAAAAGATTCAGACAGAATTTCTCTGAAATTTAGAAAACTAAAAGTTGTTTTTGTTTTGTTTATTCAGATTGCGCATAGGTTGATTTTGGTCTAAAACATGAAGAAAACAGTGGCCCTGTTATTGATTTGAAGACTTATTGCAAAGAGCTGCTGCAAAGCAGAGGCAAACTGAAAATCTGGACAATCAGATGCAATTGGTGTTATTCTTCTTGCAAGTTAAGGATGAGGACATAATCACTAGTTTTCAACCTCTCAAGCATAGGAAAGTTTTTTTTTTTTGCGAGAGAGGAAATTACATCCAGATCCACGATCTTACAGATAGGTCCGGAACAAACAGAAAATTACAACGAAGTCCTCTAGTACCCAGCGACGAAGACGAAGACGGAGCTGCCGTTGACGCGCCCCTGCCCAAGCTCCCCAAACCTTGGATCGCCAGAGCCCACCACGAAGCAGTCGGGAAGTCTTCCGCACCGCCTCCGAAGAGGCTACTGCCGACGCCGCCGTCGCCGCTGCGAAGATCTGAAGCAAGAACCTCCAGTGGAACCAAACCCAGATCCGCCGCTCCCGGATCTGGCCGTGGTGTGGACGGAGCCGAAGAAATCTACCGATTTCCGGGCTCCGGGAAGTCGAGCGCGTGACGAGCAGCCTCCATGGAGCATCGTCGCCGAAGGGGAACCGCACCGACACCAAAACCTGCACCGATAGCTCCTCCACCTCCCAGTCGCCGCCGGCCGGAGAACCACCGAACCCTACCCATGTACACACCGTGAGACGGGCTTCCCCACCCTCCCGCCGCCGAGGCAGCCGACGGAGAGGGAGGAACCCACGCCTCAACGGCGGCGAGGATGAGACGACGGCCGACTCTCAAAAATCGCCTTCTTCTGGTACTGTAGCGGAGAGGGAAGGATGAGGACGACACTCTAGTTTTCTTTAGTGGCACACTCAAGCATAGGAAAGTTATCCTATAATTTGTAAGTTTTCCCATCATATTGCTGTTTTCTCTGCTCAATATACTTCAGATGTTGCTTCATTGATAGGTAAAACAATTGGTACTTCTATAAGGTGAAAATTTAAAGTTATGATCCGTTTGTACGATTCTGATATTATGCTGAAATTGTGTCAAATTGATATCATCAATTGTACATGCCAAAGACCTAGGATATAGACTGTCCAAAACAAAATTGTACCCTTTAAAATTTTGAATACACAAACTTAAAATCCCGGACCCGCCGCTGATTGTGCATCCATAGTTTCTGATACATACTACTAGCCTAGCTGTAAGCATAGAAACGAACTAATGAACTACTCCGTACTAGAAAGTTATTCGTGATAAAGTAAACCAGCAAGAAATTGACTCGATGAGAATTCTTACGGACTATGCTGGCTCTGATACAACATCAATAATTAGACGACACAGTATATCTAAAAATGACTCCAGCCTACGCCCTACAGTCTAAAGTCTAATCAGCATAGAGCATACCATAGAGGAACCTAGGGTTCAAGGACGAGGAAACTGCACCGGCGGTCCTAATTCTTTTCCCGCATGACGAGCGGTATCCTCACCAAATCCCATGGTTAAGAACATAGGGTTGAGATTATGGGGAGAGAACGTGGTAGTGTTGATAGTTTCGTCGGCTGACAAGCAGAGACAAAGATTTACCCAGGTTCAGGCCCCTCGGGTGGAGGTAAAGACCCTACTTCCTGCTTGTCTGTTATTGATCGTGGAGATTATGAGGTTACAAGGTGGCTCCGGCGAGATGACGACCTCGCTAGAGATTTGGTGGTTCGAGTATGGCTTGGTCCTAGATCGGCACCCCTCCCAGCCTTTAAATAGGCTGGGTCTCGAGAGTTTGTAACCGACCTAGTTTACACATAAAGAAAGTATAAACCGACTATGTCTATGTCTAAACTTGGAGGGTACTCCATCTTGTTGGGCCTCTCGTCTTGGGCTTCGAGTTGTCTCTTCGCTATTGGGCCTTCAGTCATCACGTGCACCAGGTACCCTCACGGTAGGGTACCCGAGATGTATACCCTTGTCAGTAGCCCCCGAGTACTTGTCTGACTCGAAGAATCGGACATGGACTCGTTCGTAAGTGCACGTCATATGCTTTGTATTCTGTATAATTGGAATTCCTGTATGAATAGCACATGTTGGCTATGTCGACTATTTCATCGACTGTGGCTTTTGCTTATGAAAATCAAGGGATAATAACTTAGTAGGCCCAGTACACTCGACGGATCGGGATTGGTTAACTACACATTTGGGCAAAACCTTACTAGCTTTTAATCAAACTCAAGTCCCCAGACTCGAATCTGGAACAAACTGGTCAGATTCGACTAGGCCGCTTGAGGTCTTACTGAGTCGATCTGCAGTATAACTTTGAATTTTACCCAACGCGTCTGTCAGGATTTTTCATCATGTCTGCTGACACGGAAAGTATAAGGATTGACGCTGCTGGAACGGTCCTTAGCCTAGCTCGAAAGTTCGGCGGGTCTTACCTTTGCACTATGCGTGCAGCATCCGAGGTATTTGCGGCGGACGCAACTCGGGAATGTTTCGAGTATGATTTTGTATATGAACGGAGTCGATACTTTTGTCGACTGATACTTTGCCATTATTCTATCGGGTGCGCGACAGCGCTCCCGATGGGAGTAGCCCCGAGATTGTGCTTTATTGCTTGCAATGGAGGATAATCTCAGAATCATTTTACCCTGCATATGTTAATTGAAGAAAATTTTGACGTATTTCTATCGGGTGCACGACAGTGCTCCCGATGGGAGTAGCCCCCGAGATTATGCTGTATTGTTTGCAATGGAGGATAATCTCAAAATCAACTTATCTTTGAACATCTTCAGTCGAAGAAAATTTGGATATGCTCCCGATGGGAGTGATATTCTTCAGTCGAAGAAACGGTCGAGTGACCCTCTCCTGAAAACAATCGAGTGATTGATATGCCTTGGTCGAACCCGAAAATCGCTCTGAACAAATCTGCTGTAATGACGTCAGGGATGACGTTTTATGGCGACTGCGCCATCTGACACGCGGTGGCGTGCAGTATGCTGCGATGGATGGGACGTGACACGTATGTGGGCCCAACGCGTAGCCGTTTGGACTGGATTTGACCGTTCAGGCACGATTTCTCCGGAGTTATGATGGCAGTTCCTAAATTCCCGTGCGTAGTGGGCGAAGTGGCCGGCGACGGTTGCTCTCCACGGCTGCCACGTGTACGGCTGGATTGCTTCCTAGCCCACGATCTCGCATCCACGGTGAGGATTCTTTTGCGGTGAGGTTAAAAGGGGACGGCGGGGTAAATAGTGTTTTTTACTTGCCATTTGCTCTCCGCCGCCGCTACTTCTTCTTCTTCCTCCTTACGCATCGCCATAGCCTCATAGCAAAGCCTTTGCGCCCTCCCACTGCGATGACGAAGCCGAGCACCGGAAGGGCAGGAGTGCCGCGAACGCATCGGCGGACAGCGCCGCTGGAGCCGCTGCCAGCGGTTTGAAGAGGGACAAGGGCGCCTGGACCAAGTCCTCCTGCAGCAAGAGGATGCTCACCAGCCTGCGGAACGACGGGCTGATCCCTGAGGATACCTCGCAAGTTCGCATCCCCGGCGCCGAGGTAATCCCACGCCCAGGCCCCAATGAGCGGGTCTGCTTTGTGGATTTTGTGAACAGGGGATTCTCCTTCCCTGTTCACAACTTTCTGCGTGCACTGATGCACGTTTATGGGGTGCAATTGCACGATTTTATGCCCAATGGGCTTTTGCACATTGCGTGCTTTTTTGTTCTTTGCGAGTGCTTTCTGGGTGTTGCGCCCCACTTTGGTCTGTTCCGCCGCATCTTCAACGTCAACGCCAGCACAGCGCCAAGGGACCTGGTGGTTTTGGAGTACAGACTCACCTGATGTCGAGTACTTCAAGATAACTTCCTGGAGTCTGTGCAAGGATGGCGCCAGAAGTGGTTCTACATCAAGGATGTGACCATAGGCACCCAAGCTTTCGGGTTGCCTCCTTTTGATGCGGATGCTCTGGTGAAGAAGAGGCCCTCCTGGATCTCCCAGCCGACCGGAGTCGAAGCCGAAGAGGCTGACGTTCTGATGGAGAAGGTGCTTAAGCTCCAGACCACTGCTGGTCGAGAGGTTACGGGCATCCACTTTCTGGCCATCATGGCCAAGAGGCGAGTGCAGCCTCTCCGAGCTCGAGTGCATGCTTTGTGGGCGTACAGTGGGGCTTCTGATCCAACCCGCTCACGCGCAGTCGAGCTGTCTGATGCGGAAGCGGAGAAGTTGGTAAGAGGCCTTACCAAGCTCACCGATGAAGAACCTTGCGAGATGAACTCGCCTGTGGCTCCTTATGAGACCAGCAACCCTCTCCCAGAGGTAATAGCCGATACCATATGTCAGTTCATATGTTATGCATGTGTGAAATTGACTCCTTTGTGTTTCTGTGTGCAGGGCCACAGAATGTATGAGTCGATGCCTCCTCTGCCTGAAGACGGCCCAGTGCCGCACAACGAGCCACTCGATGCGGGCTCAGATGATGAAATGGCCTCACTCGCCACTGCACACACGCCAGAAGCCGATGAAGGCGATGCTGAGGTGCAGGGCAAGCAGAAGCGGGCACGCGAGGAGGAAGACACTGCTGATTCAGAGGAAAAGGAGGAGAACGAGACGGAGTCGACAAGGGCGCCACTCAACATCCCTCCAATTCGCTCACTTCCTCCCCGAGTCCCGAAGAAATCACGCCCCAGCATGGTGTGCTGGCACCTGATCGTTTATGCGACCTCACCGAAGAGTAAGTATTATGTGTATATGCGTTGTCACTTTATGAACAATGCCACCGTGTATATTTATAATGTTTGATGCAGTGTTTCCTCGGATGAGGATATGCCTCCGCCACCAACGGCGGAAAAGAGTAGCGCAGCATCCACTGCACGGACGCTGCCACCGGAGCAGCCGCCTACCCCTGCGACTCCTGCTGCTACAGCCACAGCTACGCCACCCGAGCCGGGGTTGCAGCAACTGAAGTGGAGCTGCGGCTGCAGATATCCCTGCGTCGACTTCCTCCTTCTTGGAGCACGTAAGTTTATGCTTGCCGTAGTTTTAATCCTCATCGAGTGCCAAATTTTTTGCCTAGACTCAGATATTGAGTTATGAATTTGCCCATGTCGTGCAATTAGGCATTTGTGCAAGAGTTGCTGAAGGCTGGTGCCAAGTATGTGCACAAGGAGACGGAAGCCGCCACCTTGCAGCAGCAACTCGAAGCTGCGAAGAGTGCGTAACTCTTTATGCTATTACTACTTGTTGAGGTTGACTCCTTTTGTAGTCTGCTGACCATGTGTGTTTGTTTTGCAGAAGCCGCCGCTGATGCGGCAGAAAATTTGAACAAGGCCACCCGTCGAGTGGCTGATCTAGAGAAGAGGCTGAAAGCAGCCGAGGATAGAGAAGAGTCGGCAATTAGTCGACTGTCTGCCGCCAGCACCAGCTTAACTGGTACGAATTTTTGCTGTGTTCCTTAGATGTTTGAGGTTTTTGATATATGGTGCTGATTATTTTGTCCACATGCTAGGCGTGATGGATGGCCCCACTGCTACTGGCAAGCAAAGCCTTGGCGCCTCACTCGATGAAAGTGTGGCTGTCTCGGAGGTTACCAGTAGCAGAGCAGGGGAGATGCTGACGCAGGCGGCGAGTGCCTTGGGCCCCTCCATGGCAGCTTCTTCCCGGCGGACAGATACCATCTTCCTTTGCGGAGCTGGTTGATTATTCAATCCTGAAGGGACTGCCGTTGCTGACTTCTGTCGCGAGCAAATGGTAAGTGGTGCTCAGACTACTTTTCTCATGTTGCTCGCGCACGGAGTCGAGGCAGATTTTGACGCAGCCACGAAGAAGTTTCCACGGGGTTCTGATGGCCGAACCGTCGGGTTCGGCACCTGGATGGAAGCTGCCAAGAAATATGCTCAACAGCTGGTAACAACTGTTGAAGAAAGGGCAGCCAAGGTCCAGGCGAAGAAAACTTCCTCCAAGAAGTCGACGACTTAGCTAGTGATCCCTTTGTCGACTAGGTCTAGGAATTTCGTCCTTTTGCTTTTGCTATGTGTAAATCATCAGACATCGTATCTGTCGTGTTATGAATTATGAAATTCAGTAATCGGGAGGCGCAGCCCCCGAGCCTTTTGCTTGAGCTCTTCATGCTTCCTTATGCATTTAATTATTCTGACTGTAGAACCAAGCCTCTAAACCATCAACTGGCCCTGTTGTGGGTGGTTCTTCGAAGTCGCGAAGCGTGAACGACCAGAAAATTATGGACTACCTTCAGCAGAAGCTTTCTGAGGTGAAGGGCGAACTGAAGGAGGCACAAGACGCGTATGCTGAGTTGCAGTCGAGGCCATCCCCAACTTCAGAACGGGAGGCCTTTTTGCTTGAAGAGTTGGAGAGAGTAAACCTGCAACTCGAATGTAAGCTATTTGTTGGATCATCGAGTTTTGTTCTTCGCGAGATGACTCGACTGGGCGATGATGAGCCCTTTGTTTTTGCGCAGGCGTTTGCTCTGACCCGATAAAGGAGGAGGCACGGATACAGGATCGACTCGACGTTCATGCGAGTAGTACTGAGTATTCCACCCACCCCTTTTGGTCAGACAGGGCGAAGAGCGCCATTTTGGTAAGGCTTCTGGACCGAGCTTGGCGAACTCCAATTCGACTGGAGACTTGCAGGTTGGCTTTAGTTCGAGTCCACGAAGCTTTGTTTCCTTTGAATGAGCAACCACAAAGCCTTTTTGCATTGCTGAAGAAATTTCGAAAAGGCAAGGCGATCCAGAAGTTTGTGCGCGAGCAACTGATTAGCGGGGCTAATGTTGCTCTTGCCTTTGTGCGATCACACCTTCCCCATCTTGATTTTAAAAGGATTGCGATGGGACCCGCACCCATACCAGGTGGTGGTCCTGTGCCAATGGAAGAGCACTACCAAGAGACACGAGTGGACGCATTGGTCTTAATCCATACTGTGCTCAAGGAGGAGGAGAAGTGGCACAGCCGAAGAAAGAACCTGTAGATTAAGGTTGTATGTGTAGGGGTCAGCCCCCGAGTGCCACTTGTACATGATGTACATTTTGTGTAACTGTATTTGTGCAGCCCCCGAGTGTATCGAAGGGTGTTTATGAGGAACACTTAATATGTAATATGATTCTTACAGCCCCCGAGTGTTCAATTGGGGCTGTGAATTTTTGCGATGTTTGGGGCTTCAATACCTGTTTATTGAGCAACTTGTTTGTATGATTTTTTATGACCCAGCCCCCGAGTATTCGAGTGCGGCTAGGGTATTATGTTTGAAGAAGAAGCGAAAGCTTATGTTTTGAGGTAGCACAACCTTCGAGTGCTCGATTGAAGCTAGAGTTGTGCGAATAAGTTATGCGAGTAGTAAACAGAGAGAAATATGAGGAATCATTGATTATATTCCATTTATGAATGTTAAGCTGCAGGCCGCCTCATTAAAAACCTTCCAGTCCCCTTAGGTACCCTGGTAAGGAAAAGAGCGCGTCTGAAACCTGCAGCCATCCGACATATATGCCTTTTACATTATGCGACTGAGCAATCTAAGCATAGAAACGGCGCAGCTGCGCAACGTTCCAAGGATTATGTGAGAGTTCGCCTGTCTTCGCGTGCTTCAGTCTGTATGCTCCACCACCAATGACCTCGGTGATGATGAAGGGTCCTTCCCATGGAGAAGCAAGTTTGTGCACCTTCTTTTGCTTCAGTCGAAGTACCAAGTCGCCAACATCAAAGGACCTGGTGCGCAGTCGACGGCTGTGATAGTTGCGGAGGTCCTGCTGATAAACGGCTGTGCGTGCGAGTGCCGTGTTGCGTGCTTCTTCGAGCAAGTCGACTGCATCTTCGAGTGCTTCATCTGCATCTTCTTCGTTGTATGCTTCGACTCTTGGTGCATTGAACCTTACGTCTGATGGCAGGATTGCCTCTGCGCCGTAGACCATGAAAAATGGGGTAAATTGTGTTGAAGCATTGGGAGTTGTGCGTAAGCTCCATAGCACAGATGGAAGTTCTTCGACCCAAGCACCCGCTGCTCTTTTGAGTGGGACCAGGAGGCGTTTCTTGATTCCACTCGTCACAAGCCCATTGGCCTTTTCGACTTGGCCATTTGATTGCGGGTGTGCCACGGATGCATAGTTGAGCGTGATGTCTTGCTCTTTGCAGAAAGTTCGGAACTCTTCAGCCGTGAAGTTTGTACCGTTGTCAGTGATGATGCTACTTGGCACACCAAAGCGGTATATGATGGACTTTATGAAATTGACTGCTGTAGTGGCAGTTGAACTTGTGATGGGGACTGCTTCAATCCACTTGGTGAACTTGTCGACTGCCACCAGAAGGTGAGTATGCCCTCCATGGGAGGATTTTTTGAGTGGCCCGACCATGTCGAGACCCCATTGGGCAAAGGGCCAGGCCAATGGTATTGTCTTCAACGCCGATGCGGGTGCGTGCGGCTTTGTGGCGAACTTTTGACAGCCGATGCACCTTTTGACTATGTCCTCCGCGTCTTTGAGTGCTGTGGGCCAGTAAAAGCCTGCGCGAAAGGCTTTGGCTACGAGTGATCGACTGCTGGCGTGATGCCCGCAGGTACCTGCATGAATATCACGAAGGATGGCTTGGCCATCTTCAAATGCTATGCAACGTTGGAACATACCTGATACGCTGCGCTTGTATAGTTCGCCGTTGATGACGGTGTATGCTTTGGATCGTCGAGTCACACGTCGTGACTCTGTTATGTCTTCAGGTACCTCGCCACGGAGTATGTATGCGAGGAAAGGTTGAGTCCATGTTGGCTCGATGAGGAGCACCTCGACTGGCGGGTCCTCTGTGCTAGGTGCTTTGCTCTTGGCTGGTGCAGCTGATGTAGGAGGTGCTCGCTTTTTCTTGATGGATCTGTGTTCGATGCGCTCGAAGAAGACACCAGGTGGAACTGGTGCTTTGGTCGCGCCAATGTTGGCTAGCTTATCTGCTTCTTCATTGCTCTCACGTCCTATGTGTCGCAACTCGCAGCCTTCGAAGCTGCCTTCCATGAGGTTGTACAGGTCACGGTAGGCGATCATGTTATCTGCGATTGCATCACAGGCCTTCATTGTTTGTTGCACCACAAGATTCGAGTCACCATAGATCATCAGTCGAGTGCACCCGAGGGCTTTGGCCATCCTCATGCCATGGATCAGGGCCTCGTATTCTGCTTCGTTGTTTGATGGGAACTCGAACCCCATTTGCAAGATGTAGCGGAGCTTGTCGCCTTTTGGAGATGTGAGGATGACACCTGCGCCTGCGCCTTCGTTTTTCTTCGAGCCGTCAAAGTACATAGTCCATGAGTTGGACACATCTGGTGCTCCTGGCAGCTGAGCTTCAATCCACTCGGTGTGGAAGTCAGGTAAGACTTGTGCTTTGATGGCCTTCGGGTAATCATACTTGATGTCCGTGGTGCTAGCTCGATGAGCCATTTTGCGACTCGCCCAGTTGCATTGGGGTTTGTGAGGATGTCCCCGATCCCTGATGCTGATTACAGTGATCGGGTGCTCGGAGAAGTAATGCGTCAGCTTCCTTGAGGACATGAACACGGCGTAGGCCAGCTTTTGATAGTGCGGGTACCGCTGTTTTGATATGAGAGGACTTCACTCAAGTAGTAGACTGGACGTTGTATGCTTTGGGTGTGTCCCTCCTCCCTGCGCTCGACTACCAGTACGGTGCTCACCACCCTGTTAGTTGCGGAGACATATAGGTATAGTGGCTCGCGTTCCCTTGGTGCGACGAGGATTGGAGGGCTTGTGAGGACTCGCTTGAGGTCCGTGAAGGCTGCTTCTGCTTCTGGCGTCCACTCGAATTTGTCTGCTTTCTTCATCAGTCGATAGAACGGGAGTGCTTTTTCACCTAGCTTGCTGATGAATCGACTGAGCGCTGCGACTCGACCCGCTAACTTTTGCACGTCATGGAGCTTCGAAGGCCTTTGCATTGTCAAGATGGCCTGTATTTTCTCGGGTCGCCTCGATTCCTCGAGCTGAGACAGATACCCGAGGAGTTGCCCGGCTGGCACGCCGAACGTGCACTTCTTCGGGTTGAGCTTGATGTGGAAGCGTTTGAGGTTTGCGAACGTCTCTCGCAAATCATCGAGTAGTGTTTTTCCTCCCTTGTTGTAATGACGATGTCATCTACATAGACCTGGACGTTTCGCCCAATTTGCTTTTGAGGCAATCTTGCATCATGCGCTGGTAGGTTGCGCCTGCGTTCTTGAGCCCGAAAGGCATTGTGGTGTAGCAGTAGACCCCGAGTGGGGTTATGAACGCCGTTTTCTCTTCGTCCTCTTCCTTCATCCTTATCTGATGGTAACCCGAGTAAGCATCCAGGAAGGACAAGCGAGCGCACCCGGCGGTGGAGTCGACGATCTGGTCGATTCGAGGTAGTGGAAAGTGATCCTTTGGACAGCACTTATTGAGTGCGTGAAATCTACACACATCCGAAGGATATCTGTGTTCTTCTTCTCCACGAGTACGGGGTTGGCCACCCATTGTGACTTCTTGATTTCTCTGATGAAACCTGCTGCGAGTAGTCTGTCGACTTCGGCTTCGACTGCGGTTCTTTTGGGCCGGATATACGGCGCATTGTTTGCTTGACTGGTTTAGCATCTGGAAATAATTGTAGAGAGTGCTCGGCGAATTCCCTGGGAATACCTGGCATGTCGGCTGGACACCACGCAAATATATCCCAGTTCTCACGGAGGAATTCGACGAGCGCGCTTTCCTATGCGATAGGCAGACTCGACGAGACATTGACTGTCTTGGTCGGGTCAGTCGGGTGCACCTGATGCGACCTTGTGTCATTGGTGGCATTGAATGCTCTGTCGACTGCCACCTTTTTGTGCTCGGCATAAGTGTTCGATCGTTGGAGACCGCTAGATCAGCGAGTGTTGCTTCCATGCCAAACATCTCAGAGATTTTGCTGAATTCTCGGTCGCAAGAGTCAGACTTTTGGAAGTTCCCTTGACTGTGATTACTCCTTTTGGTCCAGGCATTTTAGCTGGAGGTATGCGTAGTGTGGCACCGCCATGAATCGAGCGAACGTCGGGCGTCCAAGTATGGTGGTATTGTGACTTCCAGTCGACACTTCGAACTCAATCGACTCTGTCCTGAAGTGGTTCTTGTCCCCGAACGTTACGTCGAGTTGTATGGTGCCTTCTGGGCTTATTGCTTTGCCTGGGACGATACCGTGAAAGGTATTTGATGACCTTGGCAGGTTTTCGACTGACCTGTTCATTTTGCGGAGCGTATCTGCGAAGATGATGTTTATGCCGCTGCCCCGTCCATGAATACCTTGGACATGGCGTAGCCTCCAATTTGCGCATCGAGTACCAGAGCAGAGTGCCCGGCGAACAACCGACGGAGGGTGGTCCTCTCTGCTGAAACTTATTGGTTTCAGAACCCTTCAAGAATTCAGTTACAGCGGGAGGCGACATGACCGCCATGTTTACTTGTCGAGTGCGAAGTTTTTGCTCCCTGTTGGAAGGGCGACCTTTCTGTATCATGTACATCTGCCCTTGGGGTGGAGGGTACTGAGGTTCGTCCACCCGAGGTACAGGTTGTATGGCACCCGCGATGTTTCCGCCTGCATGAGGCTGTGGTGGTGGAGGTGGTGCCATTAGAACGGCACATTGTTTGGCTGAGGCACGGGCGCGGGTGCGGTGCGTGTGCGGCTGTTGCCTTTCTGAGATTTATGTAATCAGACGCCATTTGTTCGAACTCCCTGCAGTTTCTCATCGAGTGATTGGAGCGCAGTTTTCCGTCTTCTCCTTTGTACAGGTGTAATCTGCAATCAGCATCCATCTTTTCTTCGAATGATCGCTCGGATTGTGCCCGATCGTGACTTGCGCCAGTCTTTCCTCTTGTAGCTCACTGCGTTGGCCGCGGTCTCGACTGTCTCGCGATCATCTCGACTGTCCCGTCGATCATCTCGAGTGTCCCGTCGATCTTCTGACCGTCGGTCGCTTCTGTCTTGGTCGTTGCGGGGTGTGGAGAACCCAGCCGCCATGAACTCGGGTCTGTCGTCGTCGTAGTGACGTTTTGAACGTTTGCGCCTTCGGTCATCTCTGTACGAGTCTCTGCGGCTTCGACTGCCGCTTTCATGATTATCACGGGGTGAGGATCCACGTGTGGTGCGCGCCATGTCTTCTCCGTCTGCCCACTCAGTCGCAGTCATCAAGAGGTTAGCCACAGAGGTTGGCTTTTTGCGACCAAGTGCTTCTTTGAGGTCTCGCCTGGCGAGTCCCATTATGAAAGCGTCCATGGCCATATCTTCTGAAATTACTCCGACTGAGTTGCGTATCTCAGTCCATCGTCTGATGTATGACCTCAACGTTTCGTCTGACGTTGAACACAAGCTCGAGCTCCTCAAATGTTTTTGGGCGCTCACATAGAGGCTCGAAGTTTTTGATGAAGTCATCGCGGAAGTGATCCCACGAGTCGTACTTTGATGAAGGTAGGGCCTTGAGCCAGTCGCGGGCTGTGCCTTCGAGCATGAGTCGTATGTATTGCATGGCTGTGGTTTTGTGCCTCGCTGGCACGCGACAGCCAGCCTGTAGTCTTCCAGCCACCCGGAAGGTTCCTGTCGACCCGTGTACTTGGGCTGTTCAGATGTGAGTTTGAACCCTTTGGGCATCCGCGTCTCGCGGACTCGTCGAGTGAAGCATGAGCCCCATGTGACTGAGGCTCCGATCAGAGTATGAGTCGCTGCTATAAGATCTGCGTGATCTGCTCCTGGACCTGCGCCTACGCGAGCTGCTTCTTTCCTTCGAGTGGTGGCGGCGACCACTGCGATTATGCTCTTCACGACGTGTGTCAACGATGGCACGATCTCGACTCCTCCTGGAGCGTTGGAATTTGGCGTATGGCCTTTGCTGCTAAGGCGAGTGATTTGATCTGTTGGCGATGCAGTTTTGCATTGGGGTCATCAGCTGGAGGCTTGATTGCCTCGAGGTATGCTGCGGCGGTAAAGAGAGCACCCGCGGCAGTTTTGGGTACTGGCACTCCTTCCGCGTCGTATGTCATGAAAGAGTTGCCAGATTGCGGGTGAGTGCCGCCCTCTCCTCCGCGAGAGGTGTGACAACCTTGATCTGGGTCTTGTGTCTGCTTGCCCGGTAGAGCTCAGGGAGAGCTGTCTTCTGCGCGCACTCGACAAGCTAGCTTGCTTTTTGCGTTCTTCGAGTGTTGCTCTGATCTGCTGCAGTCGAAGCGTTTCCTGCCAGTGAAGTACTGGAAGGTCAACATCTCCTCCCGTGTTGCGTCTGGGCATCATTGTGCACTCCTTGATGACTTTATCTGCTTTTGCTGCCATCTCAGCAGTGATTGTGAGAGTTGTAACTCCGTCCGGCATAGTAACTGTGCACGGGAATTCTGTAGGCCTGCGGCTGGCCGCAGCATCTGATGATTCTGCGGCGATGGCGACGTAGACCTGCTGGGGTATCACCCGAGGGTATGTATGTGTGTCTTCGAGTCCCGTCATGGACTCGACATCATCATCAAGGCTCATGTCGGAGTCGATATGTCGAGTGGTCCGTCTGGACGGATCTCGCTGTCGATGCCTTCATCGCCTATGCTCATCTCGGCGTCGACGAAGTTGTTATGAATCTCGAAGTCGAGGTTGTTGTTGTGGTGCAGATCTCGGAGTCGACGTAGCTGTCGATATGAGTTTCGAGTTCGTCGAAGTCGCTGAGGGAGATCCCGCAGTCGAAAGTATCCTCGAGTGGAGATCGAGCTCGGGATCGTTTGTGCGGTGTGCTGATTCGGCCTCCTCTCCTTGGAGTTCGCGATGAGCTCGTTCATCTCTCGAGTCGACATGGTTGTTGCAGACGAGCAAGCTTGGAGGATCGACGATGGTATGGACGCAGTTGAGGGATCCGCAGTCGAAGGAGGCAGCCGATGGAGCCTCGGGTGCGGAAGTCGCGAGTTGGCGTGGATCCGTCAAGTCCTGCACACCAAGCTTGTTGACGAAAAAATTGAACGAACCAACGGTTAAACCCAAACCTGACTCGAGATCGGAGAAGGCCTCCTGGAATCTGGCGAGTGTGGCTCGAAATCCATCAGAGGATCCGATGCGCTTTTTGCGGGTGAAGCTGGCGTGTTGCCGTTTGTCGAGTGAGCCGGCGAGTTGCCGTGTGCCGCCTGAGTCGGCGAGTTCTGGTTTGTTGATGCAGCCGGCGAGTTGCCGTTTGTAGATCCGATCGGCGAGTCGCCGATTTCCGATGGAACCGAAGAAACCGTGAGTCCAGCACTATTCTTTCCCACAGACGGCGCCAATTGACGAGGGGTACCTCATCAAATCCCATGGTTAAGGACCTAGGGTTGAGATTATGGGGAGAGAACGTGGTAGTGTTGGTAGTTTCGTCGGCTGACAAGCAGAGGCAAAGATTTACCCAGGTTCAGGCCCCTCGGGTGGAGGTAAAGACCCTACTTCCTGCTTGTCTGTTATTGATCGTGGAGATTATGAGGTTACAAGGTGGCTCCGGCGAGATGACGATCTCGCTAGAGCTTTGGTGGTTCGAGTATGGCTTGGTCCTAGATCGGCACCCCTCCCAGCCTTTAAATAGGCTGGGTCTCGGGAGTTTGTAACCGACCTAGTTTACACATAAGGAAAGTATAAACCGACTATGTCTATGTCTAAACTTGGAGGGTACTCCATCTTGTTGGGCCTCTCGTCTTGGGCTTCGAGTTGTCTCTTCGCTATTGGGCCTTTAGTCATCACGTGCACCAGGTACCCTCACGGTAGGGTACCCGAGATGTATACCCTTGTCACCGCACCTTTAGTTTGGTCATAAATTTTTAAAATTGCACGTCTAGGTCCTAAATCTTTCATAAGTGATTCACGCGAGGTCCTAAATCAGTTTGACCCGTGTTGACCGGTGCCACGTCGCCATTAGACATGTGGCTGTTGGGAAACTTTGCGGATGGCCCCTTATAAGACATGAGATTCTAATTCCTGAGCCCCTAGTTCTTCTCCATCTCCGCTCTTTGCCGCCAATCTTCATGGCCCAGGTCCACCACACTCCTCAGGCCATTCCGTTGGGTTTGCGCTCGCCGATGTCCTCGCATCGTACGATGCGCCCGCGTGGCAGCTCATGGCCGGGCTCGACGACGACGAGGCGCCGCCGGACATCATCATCAGCAATAGCGGCGATAGCGCTGGGGCCACTTGGATGGAAGCGGAAGGCGGTGGTGTACTTCACCAGCCTCCGTGGCGTTCGCAGGACGTTCGTAGACAGCTGTGTTGTGCGCAGCATCTTTCCCAGCTACGGCGTCCACGTCGATGAGCGTGGCATGTCCCTGCACGCCGCCATAAAGGGGCTCGCGCAGATCCTGGGACCGCCCGCACGAGGCCGGCGAGCTCGTGCGCCCGCTTGTGGGTGCGACGCCGCGTCCGTGCGCAAGCTCGGGTGAATGGATGAGCAGGGGTATCGCGGCGGCGTCCCAGAACGGCGCGGCATCAGGGAGACCATGTTGGAATGAGTGGGCTGCTCATCTCCGAACGCCCAGTACATGCTGTTGGGGAACGCGCTACCGAAAACAAAAAAAATTCTAGCGCATAACCAGGATCATATGCAAGGGGAGAGGTAACGGATCATAATCTCGAAGATCGAACTAGCGGAATTTGTCGATGACGAGGTTGATGAAGACCGAGTCGATCCCCGCAACCTAGTCGCAACTAGTCGCGAGGAGATGTATTATCCCACGGACGGCTCCTCCACGATCAAGCGCCGCAACGTGCAGCGCCTCCACGGTATCCACACGCACGATGAGCTCGGCACCGCGTCGAAGCGAGATCAAGCTCGCGGTCGAAGCGGGAACGTGTCGATGAAGATCCGGCAGCGCTTCCGCAGTCCCGTCAAGAACGGAGGTAGTACTCGGACAGCGCTCCGCGAAGATGTGGACGAAGAACTCCGCGCGTCGACGACGTCAACACGAGGAGGAGGAAGACGAGGTGCCGGGGACCCGGAGCACCGGCGGCGGCGGAGGACGGCGGCGACGGCGGGTGGCGGCGACGGCGGCGGGCGGCGCGGCGGGCGGCGCCGGCGTCTTGGGGCACGGGCGTGGTCGGTGGCTTGTGGCTCTCCAAAAGTTGTGTGTTCTCTTTGGGCAGCCCTCCCGGGTATATATGAGGGGCCAAATCCCTCCACCAAGGAGACTAGGAGTAGAACTCTGTATCCTTCAAGGATACCTCAAAGAGAGAGAGAGAGAAGGAAAGACTCCGTATCCATGTAGGAGACCTACATGGACACCTTTCTTTCCAACTAGGGAAGGACTCCGAGTCCCGGGAGACTCCGCTCCCACCTCCCCACCTCCTCCACCGCCGGCGGCTAGGGTGGGCCCCGCCCACTCCGCCTCCCCATGCCCGCGTGGCCCGGGTGGGCCCATGGTGCCTGCCGGGATAATTAATTATTATTAATTCTAATTAAATAAATTAATTATAAATATTTATTCCGAATATTTTAGAAGTATTTAAACTCTTTTAAAACTTCTCCAAAATATTCCTAAAATATTTCCGGCGTCATTCCATGTGTGTCCGGAACCATTCCGACACCTCTCGATAAAATCCCGGACTCCTCCGTATTTTACCGAGACTCTCCGAAACCTAATTTCGGGATATCTTCATTCACATATCTTTATCGCACTCACATTCAATAATACCGAAACTCTCTTAAGTGTGTGACCCGACGGGTTCGGATTTATGCGGACATGCCGGAATCCGTTTCCGGTGCAATGACTAATAGCGGTACCTTGATATACATATTAGCCCCCACATAAAATCACGAAGATTAATATCGTGTGAACCACTAGTATCTCTAAGTATATCTCGTATCACTTGTCAATACTCCGCACCACCCGAGGGGAAACAATAGGCACCCTCGTTACCCGGCGTGCGCTCTTTTCTCATTCCGCACTAACTATGTTCTTTACGATCAACCACTTTGATCAATTGTCCGGCCAGACGATGACGAACATATTAGTACATGAGCGGGCCCAGAGCGTATCTTCTCCATCGTCAGGAGTAGTGACTCCCGTGACTACATCATATGCGACATTGGCATATTATCCGGTAAGAGCAAAGACCGATCTTTATGATTGCCCAGTCACGGCAACGTTTGAAAGATCTTGCTACGTCCATATCATATCCAAGTCCATATATGTCTCACGGTCGAACGATGACAATAATGAGAATACATACTACCGATAACCAAATTGACGATATGTTTCACGGTAGGTTTAATTGGATCTATCCATCGTCGTTGTTCGCTCCAACAACTCCGATCTCATATATCACCGGCAAACTCATACAACACTTTGTCCATTTGCCCCATAGATAGGAAACCAAATCTATCGATGATATATGAACCAGTCATAGAGGCGTGACTGGGGACATCTTGCAGGTGTTTATAATTCCACACATGTATTAGGGTTTTCCTCCAAATACTCATTATCCGGAACTAATACAATTATAGCACAGAATAATAAACTTAATTATGAAACAGAAATATAAATAATAACTCTTTATTATTGCCTCTAGGGCATATTTCCATCAGTATCCCACTTGCACTAGAGTCAATAATCTAGTTTACATTAAGCAGTTTTACACCTATGGCTTCCCGGTGCTGCTCGTGCTTAGCAAGCGTTAACGGCTTTGTCAACGGATCTGCCACATTCAGATCGGTATGAATTTTGCACATCTTGATATCTCCCTCATTCACGAACTGGCGAATGATATTATACTTCCTTCGAACATGCTTGTTCTTCTGGTGGGACCTTGGTTCTTTGGATTGAGCGATGGCGCCATTGTTGTCACAATGCAACTCCATAGACTCCAATACACTTGGAACCACACCAAGATCTATAATGAAGTTTTTCATCCAGATGCCCTGCTTCGCAGCTTTAGATGCCGCGATATACTCTGCTTCCGTTGTAGAATCCGCAACTGTATCTTGCTTAGAACTCTTCCAGCTCACTGCCCCACCGTTTAGAGTAAAAACGTAGCCCGATTGAGACTTGAAATCGTCAGGATCAGTGGTGAAGCTAGCATCGGTGTAACCCCTTACAACGAGCTCTTGCTTCTCACCACCACCATAAACGAGAAACATATTCTTAGTCCTTCGAAAGTACTTAAGGATATTTTTCACTGCAGCCCAGTGTAGTGATCCTGGATCACTCTGGTATCTACTCGCAACACTTAGTGCATACGAGACATCTGGTCTTGTACATATCATGGCATACATGATTGAACCAATTGCCGAAGCATATGGAATTTTACTCATGCTTTCTCGCTCAGCACCTGTCTGAGGACAATGCATCTTGCTAAGTGGTTTGCCGTGCACCATTGGAAGTGATCCCTTCTTGGAATTTTCCATATTGAACCTTTTCAATACCTTTTCTAGATATGTATCTTGGGTAAGCCCTATTAAGCGCCTCGCTCTATCTCTATAGATCCTTATGCCCAATATGTATGACGCTTCACCCAAATCTTTCATTGAAAAACAACTTTTCAATTGGTCTTTTACGGTGTTCAGAAATTCCTTATCATTCCCAATTAACAATATGTCATCCACATATAATAATAGGAACGCTACCGAGCTCCCACTGAATTTCTTGTAAACACAAGATTCTCCGCCGTTCTTGATGAAGCCAAACTTCGTTACTTCTTCATCAAAGCGGATGTTCCAACTCCGTGATGCTTGCTTCAGTCCATAGATGGAACGCTGAAGTTTGCACACCTTTCCAGCATCTTTAGGATCGACAAAACCTTTGGGTTGTACCATGTACACATCCTCAGTAAGCTTTCCATTCAGGAATGCTGTTTTGACATCCATCTGCCATATTTCGTAATCGTAATATGCAGCGATAGCTAGAAGAATCCTAACAGACTTAAGCATCGCTACGGGAGAGAATGTCTCGTCGTAGTCAACTCCTTGAATTTGTCAAAACCCCTTTGCGACAAGTCGAGCTTTATAGACGGTAACATTACCATCAGCGTCTGTTTTCTTATTATAGATCCATTTACACTCTATCGGCTTTACGCCGTCTGGAGGGTCAATCAAATTCCAAACTTGATTCTCGTACATGGACTCTATCTCGGATTCCATGGCTGTTCGCCATTTAGCGGAGTCAGGGCCCATCATAGCATCCTTGTATGTAAGTGGTTCATCGTTCTCCAACATGAATACTTGGTTCTCAAATCTTTCGACTGGAACTCGAAGTCTACCAGACTTACGTGGTTCAATAGAAACCTTAACTGCCGGCGCCGTACTTGAATCTGGCGTCGGTGCCTCTGATGGCGCCATAGGCATGTTCGGAACAGCTTCCAGGTTTGCGCTACTCTGCTCATCAAGCTCCGGTTCAATAACCTCGTTAAGTTCTATTGTCCTCCCACACAAACCTTTAGCGAGGAATTCTTTTTCAAGAAATACACCTCCTCGCGCGACAAATATCTTGCCTTCAGTTTTGTGGTAGAAGGAATACCCAACAGTTTCTTTGGGATAACCTACAAAGATACACTTATCCGACTTAGGGTCTAGCTTGTTCGGCTGTAAACGTTTTACATAAACTTCGCATCCCCAAATTTTAAGAAACGACAACTTTGGTTTCTTGCCAAACCATAGTTCATAAGGCGTCGTTTTAACGGACTTAGATGGCGCTCTATTCAGTGTAAAAGCTGCTGTCTCTAATGCAAATCCCCAAAATGACAAAGGCAGATCAGTGTGTGACATCATAGATCTCACCATGTCCAACAAGGTTCGATTACGCCGCTCGGACACTCCATTCCTTTGAGGTGTACCGGGTGGTGTAAGTTGCGAAACTATTCCACAATCTCTAAGATGCTCGCTAAACTCGTGACTCAAATATTCGCCTCCACGATCCGACCGTAGAAACTTTATTTTCTTGCCACGTTGATTCTCTACTTCATTCTGAAATTCTTTGAACTTTTCAAACGTTTCAGACTTATGCCTCATAAGGTATATATAACCATACCGACTCAAGTCATCAGTGAAGGTTATAAAGTAGAGGAATCCACCGCGTGCAGGTATACTCATCGGACCACATACATCCGTGTGTATTATTTCTAATAAGTCACTTGCCCGTTCGATAGTTCCATTAAACGGTGATTTAGCCATCTTTCCCATAAGACATGCCTCGCACGTGTCAAAAGATTGGAAATCTAATGAAGTTAGAAGACCTTCACTATGAAGTTTCTTCATGCGTTTATGTCCTATGTGGCTGATAACCCCCAAGTGCAGGGGATCACCATAGTACCTCTCAATGTGGAAGTGGGTATCGATCCGCATGAGCAAGAAGGAAAAGCTATCTATTCCTTCCAACTAAAGTGTCACAAGTTTTAGTTGATTATGCACTAAACAAGTTTTAAGAAGAATGATGGTTGATTTAAAAGATGCAACTTTAATGTAACAAAACAAGAATGTAAAAGTGTCCCAATCCTCTTCTTTGCAAGAGGACAAGACAAAGGTTTTCTTATATAGGAACGATGGACATGGGTTCATGGGTTCACTTTAATCCTCTCTTCTCCATCTATGGTGATCATCATGTTATAGATAATAAAAGTACGCACAATTGTCATGCTTTAATGGTATTTATATGATGGCTACATGTCATAGAACACATAGGTGAAAGAAATAATCCTTTGTGATGCTAGGTCACCCTTGTATAGGCTAGCACTTGGTTTTTGTCACACCACACATCATACTTCCCCTTTTTACCCCTAGATAAAGGATGTTTGGCTGCATTGCTTTGTCACTCAATACATATGCCGCTGTCACTCGGCCACCCATTACCTACATACATCATACTTCTTAATGGAAAACATTCTAAACACTAGTGCAATGATTCATATGTTGTGAGTATTATCGCATCTCTCTCATCTACCCCACTTGGTGGTGTCAATCACCTCATGACATGGATAAACAAGGCATTATGTATAGATCTAAACCATTACATGCATCATAGAATATCCCCAAAGTATGACAAACCATACAAGATCCAACACAACGGTAAATGAATAACGATTACTATCTCATAACACAAGATCCACCATAGGAATCACATATATGACCATAATCATGTTGGGCAGCTCATATGGCACTAATACTATGAAGAACAATGGAGAATTAGATCAAGTTACCACCACAAACCCAAAGTCCTGGGGGTGGACTACTCCCTCTCATCATGGAGAGTGATGAGGAGGCGTTGGTGGAGATGGAGATCCCTCCGGAGGCGACTTCGATGGAGTTTCCCTCCCCCAATCTTGGCTGAATCTGGTGGTGTTTTCGTCTCTGTTGTTTTCTGGCGTCTCCCTTCTCGATGGCGGCCGAGGGAGTCTTTATATAGGTGTTTTTAGGTCAAGGGGAGTCCGTAGGCGAAAGAATCGAGGCGATCGGACGGTCGAGGCGCCAAGAGCATGGTCCACGCGCCCGGGGGGTGGGCGCGTGGGCCACCCTCTAAGGGCCCTCCTGGCTCAGTTTGGTTGCTTCTTCGTGCCCAGGTTGGTTCTCGTTGATAAAAAGTGACGTTCCCCGAAGATGAGTCATTTTTTACTCCGTTTAGGTCTTGAAACATCAAAAACATGAAAAACAGGGATTTTTGCCCCTGCAGGGTTATAACCAAAATAAAGGGGATCATTTGTAAATCCCCAAAAATCAATGTAAAACATGGATATAACATTATATATGATGCAAATATGTGGGTAAACATGTTAACAAAGTGCAAAGTTCATGTATGCATTTTACATGCATCAATGGCCCAATCGGCAGTGCCACAAGTATGTGGTATTCAACTCGTTAGTCTTTCGACGTTTAGCGTCAATGTTATAGATGTTCATCTCACAATCAATATCAAGTATATATAACCCCTGACGAACAGGAGCGTGGGCATAGAAGATATTATTCACATAAATCGAACAACCATTATTCTCTGATTTAAACGAATAACCATCCTTTTGGATACAGGATCCACTTATGATGTTCTTACATAATGCCGGTACAAAGTAACAATTACTAAGTTCTAATACTAATCCTGAAGGTAGATGTAGAGTCATCGTGCCGACCGCGATCACAGCAACATTCGTTCCGTTTCCCACGCGCATCGTCACCTCGTTCTTGCCAAGCTTCCTAGGACTCCGTAGCTCCTGAATCGTATTGCAAATGTTAGCAACCGAACCGTTGTCAAACACCCAAGAGTTACTCTTAGGACCTTGCAAATAAACATCTATGACATGTATATCAGATATACCTGAGCTGGACGATCCAGTCTTCTTCTTCTCTGCTAAGTACTTTGGGCAGTTCCTCTTCCAGTGACCTTTCTCCTTACAGAAGAAACACTCAGCATCAGGGGAGGGACCTTGCTTGGGCGCCTTGCCTTTCTTGGCACGGCGCGCCTCGGCCCGCTTCTTGCTGTTGCCCCCAGATTTCTTCTTCTTAAACTGAGTAGTTTTCTTTACCATCATCACATGATTAGTGTTCTTCTGTATGTCCTTTTCAGCAACCTTCAGCATCGCAAACAGGTCGACCAGTGATTTGTTCATCCCATGCATGTTGAAGTTCATGACAAACCCAGCAAAGCTAGGCGGGAGGGATTTCAGGATCAGGTCGGTTCCAAAATCCATAGGGAAGTCGACGCCTAGCGCCTCTAGCCTTTGGATATAGCCATGTAGCTTGATTACATGCGTGCTAACCGAGCTTCCTTCAGCCATCTTGCAGTCAAGCAAAGCTTGTGAGATTTCAAATCTTTCCGCTCTGGCATGTTGCTCGAACATACCCTTGAGCTCATTGATAATCTCGTATGGACCCATGTTCTCAAACCTCCTTTGAAGTTCGGGCTCCATCGTCGCAAGAAGGACACACTGGACAGCGATGTAGTCATCACTACGTTGCTGGAAAAGTTCATGAACAGCGTCTGAGGCACTGTCCACAGGAGGTGCACCAAGAGTTGCATCCAAGACGTAGTCTTTCTTAGCACCTTTCAACACAATCCTAACATTACGGAACCAGTCCGTAAAGTTAGCTCCAGATTCATGCAGTCTTTCTTTCTCTAAAATCGTACTTAAAGGGAAGGTGTTGTTGCGTGCCATTGATCTACAAACAAGTGCAAATTCATTTAGCCAATGTTTCATAATTAATTGAGTAATTCAAATTAACATCTTAATTATTACTCCCACTAAAATCAACATCTCTCATAGTTGCATCTTAGTGATTCAAGATCCACGAAGTACTTGCTCGATGCCAACGTTACGTTGCAACACCGGGAAGCACAACCGGTAGGTAACCATACCAATCACGTCACCACATGACTCCTGTTGATCTTTCGATCCTTGTGTTCCATACTCTAGATCATCTAGGTAGTATGTCAAGTGAACCTTCGTACACCAGCTGTGCAACAGTTTTGCACCCAACGTTATGCACTTCGTTAGGAGTACTCATGTGATCATGACGCATCCAATTTGAAATACACTCTACGTGGTCGCCTAACTTAGGATGAACACTTTTACTTGATATTTTATGTGAGAGATCACCCTATTTGTTTACTACTACCAAGCAACAAACAAGGTGCATAAAAGGATTAACATCACATGCAATTCATATAAGTGATATGGTATAGCACTTCGTCGCCAACGGTCTCCACCATCAACGGCGCCGGCGCCGGGGACTCCTCCTCGCGCCTTGGGCATAGCATCGAGGTCCATCGTTGCTTGATCATCATCGCCATCTTGTTGACTTTTACAACTATTGCTACTTCTAACTAATAAAGTAAAAATAACCTATGGCTATTACATTAATCATGATGACAATCATCGCGGCTCCAGCCACTCATGCCCAAAACTGAATATTACAATAACGACACATCTCATACATCAAATTGCAAACTTCAGCCATACCACATCACTTCCCTGCAAAAACGAGTTAGACGCCTCTAACACGGCTTGCTAGATTACGGGGCTCTATGGTTGCGTAGAGAACCGATCTTTACCTACGTGGCAAGATAGCATCCACATTAGTGTGCTATTTAACTTTGTTCGGGGTGTGTCCCCTTTGCACTATAAATAGCACAAAAGCTTCACTAAACTTCGTCACATACGCGTGACCCCGTGTAGATCTCAACCAATCTACAAAAGCCACAACGTGCAAATCTTGCTCTTTAGCTATAGTGAAAACACCGACACCGGGCTAAGCCGTTTCACGTACCCGAAGCACGTTTCACGAACACGTCTCGATCTTAAAGATCGTAAAGTTGGCCCCAGCCGCGAGATCACCATACCGCCAAGATTAAGATTGCCACAGTTGGGAAGCACAACTAGATCAATAATGCCGGAATTCAGCGATTCCTCTAATCCGTACCTGTGCCTACGCATAGACCGCTCTGATACCACTGTTGGGGAACGCGCTACCGAAAACAAAAAAAATTCTAGCGCATAACCAGGATCATATGCAAGGGGAGAGGTACGGATCATACCCTCGAAGATCGAACTAGCGGAATTTGTCGATGACGAGGTTGATGAAGACCGAGTCGATCCCCGCAACCTAGTCGCAACTAGTCGCGAGGAGATGTATTATCCCACGGACGGCTCCTCCACGATCAAGCGCCGCAACGTGCAGCGCCTCCACGGTATCCACACGTACGATGAGCTCGGCACCGCATCGAAGCGAGATCAAGCTCGCGGTCGAAGCGGGAACGTGTCGATGAAGATCCGGCAGCGCTTCCGCAGTCCCGTCAAGAACGCAGGTAGTACTCGGACAGCGCTCCGCGAAGATGTGGACAAAGAACTCCGCGCGTCGACGACGTCAACACGAGGAGGAGGAAGACGAGGTGCCGGGGACCCGGAGCACCGGCGGCGGCGGAGGCGGGCGGCGACGGCGGGTGGCGGCGACGGCGGCGGGCGGCGCCGGCGGGCGGCGGCGGCGGCTTGGGGCACGGGCGTGGTCGGTGGCTTGTGGCTCTCCAAAAGTTGTATGTTCTCTTTGGGCAGCCCTCCCGGGTATATATGAGGGGCCAAATCCCTCCACCAAGGAGACTAGGAGTAGAACTCTGTATCCTTCAAGGATACCTCAAAGAGAGAGAGAGAGAGAGAGAGAGAGAGAGAGAGAGAGAGAGAGAGAGAGAGAGAGAGAGAGAGAAGACTCCGTATCCATGTAGGAGACCTACATGGACACCTCTTCTTTCCAACTAGGGAAGGACTCCGAGTCCCGGGAGACTCCGCTCCCACCTCCTCCACCGCCGGCGGCTAGGGTGGGCCCCGCCCACTCCGCCTCCCCATGCCCGCGCGGCCCGGGTGGGCCCATGCGGCCCTTCGGCCCATGGTGCCCCCCGGGATAATTAATTATTATTAATTCTAAATTAAATAAATTAATTATAAATATTTATTCCAAATATTTTAGAAGTATTTAAACTCTTTTAAAACCTCTTCAAAATATTCCTAAAATATTTCCGGCGTCATTCCATGTGTGTCCGGAACCATTCCGACACCTCTCGATAAAATCCCGGACTCCTCCGTATTTTACCGAGACTCTCCGAAACCTAATTTCGGGATATCTTCATTCACATATCTTTATCGCACTCACATTCAATAATACCGAAACTCTCTTAAGTGTGTGACCCGACGGGTTCGGATTTATGCGGACATGCCCGGAATCCGTTTCCGGTGCAATGACTAATAGCGGTACCTTGATATACATATTAGCCCCCACATAAAATCACGAAGATTAATATCGTGTGAACCACTAGTATCTCTAATTATATCTCGTATCACTTGTCGATACTCCGCACCACCCGAGGGGAAACAATAGGCACCCTCGTTACCCGGCGTGCGCTCTTTTCTCATTCCGCACTAACTATGTTCTTTATGATCAACCACTTTGATCAATTGTCCGGCCAGACGATGACGAACATAGTAGTACATGAGCGGGCCCAGAGCGTATCTTCTCCATCGTCAGAAGTAGTGACTCCCGTGACTACATCATATGCGACATTGGCATATTATCCGGTAAGAGCAAAGACCGATCTTTATGATTGCCCAGTCACGTTGCAACGTTTGAAAGATCTTGCTACGTCCATATCATATCCAAGTCCATATATGTCTCACGGTCGAACGATGACAATAATGAGAATACATACTACCGATAACCGAATTGACGATATGTTTCACGGTAGGTTTAATTGGATCTATCCATCGTCGTTGTTCGCTCCAACAACTCCGATCTCATATATCACCGGCAAACTCATACAACACTTTGTCCATTTGCCCCATAGATAGGAAACCAAATCTATCGATGATATATGAACCAGTCATAGAGGCATGACCGGGGACATCTTGCAGGTGTTTATAATTCCACACATGTATTAGGGTTTTCCTCCAAATACTCATTATCCGGAACTAATACAATTATAGCACAGAATAATAAACTTAATTATGAAACAGAAATATAAATAATAACTCTTTATTATTGCCTCTAGGGCATATTTCCATCACATGCTCGCCGCCGCCAGCAGCGTCAACACATACATCATCGCCATGCATCAGGTTAATCGCCTTGAACTTCTGTGGCCGCCACATTGCGTGCATCACCTCCCAGTACAGGCGTGGCGACAAGGCACGATGTGCGGACCTGGGAGTCAATGATGTGGAGATAATCAGCGACAATGTTATAGAAGAAATACAACCTTGGGGGTTTATCCGTAAATATGCAGGTTGTCTGGTACATCTCGTGGGCCTCATTGTCGACATGGCACCGGTCAAAGCGGGTCAAACTGATTTAGGACCTCACGTGAATCACTTACGAGAAATTTAGGACCTAGACGTGCAATTTTAAAGATTTAGGACCAAACTAAAGATACGGGAAAGAACTAGGACCACTGGTGCGGTTTTCTCTTCAAGGACCGTTCACATCGTTAGGCAGCTCGCACCGGTTGCAGACCACAAGTGGGCCGCATCTCGTAATCACAACTAGTGGGCCCGATAAATGGATATACTCCCTCGGTCCGTACTTATAGTTTTTGCCTTGGTCAATTTTTTAAAACTTTGACCAACTGTATAATAACAAGTTTTTGCCTTAGTCCATTTTTTAAAACAATGACCAACTGTATAAGAAAAGGTAGCAAGATTTATGAAACTAAATTAGTATCACCAGATCCTTCTTAAACTTTAGTTTCATTCTATACCAATTTGACGTCATATATGCTGCTACACTTTTCTATAAAGTTGGTCAAATTTTAAAAATTGACTTGGTACAAAAAGCTAGAAGTATGCTTATTGTGGACTCAGGGATACACGCCTCGCGCTGGATCGACCTCACACTCACCTCCGCCCGAGAAGGCTCTCCTCCTCTAGAATGCCAGCCGCCGAAACTCCACCTCCTCTGAAGCATTCCTTCTCACGATGGTACTTGTTGACATTTTCTTCCAAACTCAAACCTATTGAATCATTTTGTTTAAAGGTGCAAATTGCTTAACCATTAACCCCTCTGTATGGGTTTATAAGACCCGTACGTATTTCGAGAAAACTTTGACAATAATTTGATCAACAATATACGAGTAGCACACCGCAAAAATATATCACTGGATTTCATGTTTAAAATAAGTTTCCAAAGGTACAATTTATGTGTCGTGTGGCTTATATTTTGTAGATCAAATTGATTGTCATAGTTATTTTTAAAACGCATCGGGCCTTATAAACCCATATAGAGGGAGTAGGTCATTAGGGTTAGCAACGGTTCAACATTGGGTTTCAAAGTTCGAACCAATTTTAGCATATCTAATTGTAGGATAGCACAACTTGTTAGGAAATGAGAATACATTATAATGAATGTAAAATACTTGCAAAGCTCGACAAAGGGGCTTGAAGACCAAAATTTCACTTTTGATCCTGGGAGCATATGCTACCTTTACCCAAAAAAAAACTATTCTGAGATGTCAAAAAAATCAAAATAAAATTGTGCACACATCTCCACATTCTATGTACACATTTAAAGTTTCATGAAAACCGACATTTCTCGTAGATTGTGTAAAGATACAAAGAAAATATCTCGTAGAGAGCCTTTTTCAGCACCGAACTTCATATTTTTACACCGGCCACAATAAAAGTCGAGTTTCCATGGAAATACTTTGTGCAGTGGAGGTGAAGGAATGAAAAATTTCCCATCCTTTTTTAACATTTCGTAATACGTTTAAAATTCATTTTAAATAAAAGGGAGCATATGCTTCTGGGTGCAAAAACGCCCCTCTCCTTTGATGTGGGCACACCTTGTCGGGTGCCCACTATTCGTGTACATGGTGCGAGTCCAACAGGAGGCCCACGAAGCCCATGAGGAAACTTCAGGTTCTAGAAGCTCCTGAATCCTAGTAACATGGCGTGGCGCGCAAGGCGAAGCCCAAGAGTTAACCGACATAGAGATATTGTCACACTGTAACCGACCCGGGTACGACTCTGAGACCCAGCCTCCCATATAAAGGCTAGGAGGAGCCACCGGGGATGGCACCTAATCTCACGTTACCTAATTCACACCTTTCTTTCTCGGCGATATCACATCTAGACGGCTCGACGAGCTTGTAACCTCCGATAATAAGAACAGACAAGCAGGAAGTAGGATTTCCTCTACGAGGGCTTGAACCTGGGTAAATTGTGTCCCCTTGTTTGTCTGATTAGCCGACGAGATCACCAGCACACTCTTTTTCCTAAAACCCAAAGTCCATAACAATGAACACTGCCGAGATCACCTCTCGCTATCCTTGGAGACTCGGTATTGAGACCAAACCACTTGTTGACATAAAATAGCCTCTAGAATTTTCTACATGCTAGACCATCGCGCTTATTAGACTCGTACATTCCATAAGGCACTTAAAAATATTTAAACATACTAAAATACATAAACGTATATAAATGATTTATGTTACACCTAAAGTGACACAATATAATTTATAGATGAATGTGAATTTGCCATATCTTATGCTTTCCTTACATCTAGACGAAGGTCCATTCTCTATTAAGAATAAAATGCTCTCTAAACAAAAAAATCAATTCGGAAGTGTTCCAACATTACTATTTAAAAAACACAATTCAGAAAAATAATTATACTTAAACTCTACATGTGTTTCTTCTTTCTGAATACAAAAAAACCTATCACTTAATAGTATTTGTTGATGAAGATTGCATGACATAATAAGATATAGATAAAAATTAAAAGAATTAGTATAAATGAAGCCAATTCGTGGAGATGGGCGATGGTTGCTTGGACTAGATCGTGAAGGTTTTACATTTTTTACCAATGAAGCAATTGCAAGAAGAAGATATCCAAGAGAGGATGGATGTTGCAAAGCATGATCATGTGTGCGGAAGTGGCGCAACGACTCTCGGGCGTCCTCCGATTATTCCTTATCAACATCAGCGCTCGCCTTTGGGTGCCTTTGGGCATATTGTCCTTTTGTGGCCAAACTATGCGATGGAGTCATGCACGTTGTGCTTGCGTTGTTGTTGAAGAGTGCTCAAAGGAGAAGTTGTTGAAGATAAATCTAAGAAGCAAATGGCTAAGGCGAATGATTCGCTCCGAGATTTTGTGGGTGAGGATATTCCTGGGCAAGATACCTCGTGAGTGTTTGGGTATGCAACCTGGGTTTTTATAGATTTGACAAGGTTTTTATAGATTTGAGAATGCACAGTCGATCTACTGCGGGTATAATAGCGAAAGGCCCCGTGTTTGTGGGAGATGAAGATGGATATCAGCTGCATTTGCCTCTTCTCCTGAGCTATGTCATGTTGATGAAGTATGCCAAGAAGTTGGAGCAAAAGCTTATACTCCGTGAGAAGGATTATGCTGATGTTCTCAAATGTGAATCTCCTAAATTGCTCGATGAAAATCCTAGTTATTTGAACGGATTTGCTAGATCTCGGGCGCCTGAGAAATAGTTAAGTCTCAGTCACCTTGTGGACCATCGGATTCTTTTGCCAAGATTCGTGCAGCCTGGCTGTTTTGTCGTGGGCTCTTTTGCTAAGACGTGCATGCTGCTGTTTTGTCGTGGGCTGATGGCTGCTACTTTTGTCATGGGCCGTTGCTGTGTTGCTTTTCGTGAGCAGAGTGGCCTTTCCGTGGCTGTTTTGTTTAGTATTGTCTTTCTTTTTCTGTTTTATCCTTGTGTGGTATAAATGACCATCATGGACCTTTAAAGAAAGTGTGAAAATGTGGCTCGGATTTTCTGCGCAATCCGAGGCTCAGCTTAAAAATATTTTTCTAGTTGCATGTGGGTCGTAACTGACAAAATTAGGAACTTTGTAGTTGCAAGTTACTTGCAACTAAGATTTTCTCCAGATGCACATGGCTTGCAACTATAATTTTTACGGTTGCACGCCGGTTGCAATTGACAAAAAAAAAATCTTATTGCATGTGGGTTATAACTGACATTTTTTTTAGAAAAATCTAGTTGCAACTGAGATTTTGCCTAGTTGCACGCAGGTTGCGACTGAGATTGTTCCAGTTGCACTATGGTTGAAACTGGGAATTTTATTACAATTTTTGTCCAGTTGCATGCAGGTTGCGACTGAGATTGTTCCAGTTGCATTATGGTTGAAACTGATTTTTTTTTACAATTTTTGTCCAGTTGCATGCAGGTTGCGACTGAGATTGTTCCAGTTGCACTATGGTTGAAACTGATTTTTTTTTTTACAATTTTTGTCCAGTTGCACGCAGGTTGCGACTGAGATTGTTCCAGTTGCACTATGGTTAAAACTGAGAATTTTTTTCAATTTTTCTAACGGCTGTTGGATTGCATTTGACATTTTTCTCTTTTCAGTTGTTCAACGCCGTGGCCTCATGATTTTTCCAAGAAAATAAACACTTTAAGCTATTGAGTTTCACCACGTTACTCGTTTTGTGGGCTCGTGCATGGCCGGACGCCCAAGCCAACATGGTGATCTCACGTCGAACTGAACGGCTCAGTGCGGGAAATAAAAAAAGAAGAAGGAGAAGAATGCATGTAACGAACCAGTCCGGGAAAGCATGCTCAGTGCGTCAGCAAATGATGTCAGCCGACTGAGACTTAATAAAGTCTCAGTTGCCTGATCTCTAGGCTTGAACGGATTTGCTAGATCTCAGAGCAATCAAGGACGACAATTGCACTGGTCTCTTTCGTCAAATGACTATTCCTAACAAATTTTTCACTGATCAAGTAATCACAACAGCGACACAAACGAATAAAGAGTTCCATGATGAGAAAATAATCAGGGCACGTAGGACGCCCATTCGTCGATAAGCTCTAACAAGAAATGGAAATTATGGAATGTGCAGGCCGCAGAGCTGAGAGGGAGATATTTTCAGTTCCTCTCTCTAAATTGTCACTTACTCGATGATAGTTTACAAAAAACATAGAGAGGGAGACAGAGTAACGGGTCTGTTTCGTTTGGACCAAATGTTTGAGGGGAAACGTGTGCCTACAGGAACAGCAGCAGCGTCGGCTCTGTAGTGAGCTGGGTGTTTGGCGTTGGCCCGGTGCCTGCAGGCATATCAATTATTCCGACAATAGAGTAGCCAATGCAGTGTTCAGTTGGCTGATTAGTAGTTTGTTCCATTTGCTAGCTTTCTCTTTCCAGAGACTTCCCGGCTGCTTCCCCTTCCTCCCACTCCATGTATCTGGCCTCTCTGCCTGGCTATAAATAGGCCAGAATATCTTGTTGCTGATAAGAGTTCGATCATCTCGCGGTTTGAACCTCCACAACCCAAATCTCCAAGCGCCAGCTTGTTAAGCTAGAAAGGACCAGAGCTCGTGAGAAATACTGCAGTCCAAGCAAGATGGTTAAGGTTGGTGGCTAATCCAGCTCAATTCTAACCAGTTTAGCTCGTCGTGTTTTTGGACTGATAGTGTTTCATTAATTTTCTCAATTCTTGTGCGTCGATCTGAGCGTATTTTGCTCTATGTCATAGCAAAAGATTGTCCTCAAGTTGCCGTTGGATGGCGAGAGGAACAGGAGGAAGGCCTTCAAGGCCACTGTTGGCATGGCGGGTATGCAAAAGAAGCCAGTCCTCATGGCTAGCAACTGTCATATCTTCTTCTCTTCGTAAATTCTCACAGAGAGGTAGCTGAATCCTACACAGGTGTGATATCCGCCACGATGGAGGGGGACAAGATCATCATCAGCGGCGATGGCATCGACCCGATTGCGCTGACGACGATGCTCCGGCGCGGCCTAGGCCGCGCTGGGCTCCTCAGCGTGTCGTCCGGCGATGACAAGAAGAAAGACGGGTACTACGGGTACGGCGGAGAAAAGAACGGCTATGGCTATGGTGGAGCTGTCAGTGGCAAAGACTCCAAGGGTGGCGGTGGCTACCATCAGAACTGTAGGAAAATTAGGGTTGGAGCAATTTTGGCCTACCATCTATTCCTCTGCCTTATCGGTTGTGTCGCTCACAATGCATATTGAGGCTAGAGGGTGCAACCTTTATATTGACTCCAAATTCCAGATAAATCAATCTGTTTCCAGATAGGACTCGTGACATGTTAGAACGACCATCATACCTAACAGCCAATTACCGAGACTATTACTGTTAAACAATTAGGTCCCAGCACGCATGTGTGAGTCATGCGCCGAGTTTGAATACACAATCAAACTCGCAGGTTTTAATAATCCATAGAGCCAATCCTACGGACAACCTGGCATTCCACTCTATACTGTTCCCGGATATAATTCCAGCATATTCATATATATTGTGTTCCAGTATAGACGTACCGGCTTTGTTAAGTATATTTCCTTAAGTACTGCATATCAATAATTCCCTGTTATTTCCGTGATACTTCCACACTGAAGTTTAATTCCGGACAATGTAGTCGATATATAAAATGTTGCAAGACACAATTTCCTACATCTCCCACTTGACTGAAAACATTTTATTCCAGCTAAGTGAATTCCCATGCAATTAACATGGTGAGTGGTTAATTCCTTCCTTCGGTGCACTCACGTTGCATATAAACTTTGTGACTTTTGGAGTCATATTATCACAAAGTAACAGGTTATGATGCACCTTTTCACGACCTTAAATTTACAAAGAAATTCCTTAGCCATATGCCTTCCTTCAATGCATGAGATGCATCAAAGTGTTCATATTTCATAAACAAAGAGTATCTAAATCATGTTTCCTTTGTACATCACAAATACCTACAAAAGTAAATATTAACACATAACACAAAAATAGATTACCTTTCACCGAGATCATATTACCATAAATAGCGTCAATATATCCACGCGGCTGAATGTTGAGATCATCAAAGAATGATGAATAATCCATATTTTCTTGACATTGCACGCCAAGTCCATTATGTGATTCCAACTATCTTTATAAAATTCATATTTCATTTGCTAATAATTCCAGCAAATCACTTTCCATGCTAATCAAAATAGCAACAATTATAACGGAATGACTAAGTTCAGGTCGCACGAATAAATGTCCCACGATAATTGTGGTATGACAATTACTCTTCCTTTTTCCTTAGGAGTTCAAACATAATTCCTCACTAAGTATCATTCCCTTTATCAAAGGTGCTAGACAGGTTTGCAGTTTTTCATAGAAAAAATATCAAAACATTCTCTATGTAATTCCACTCCTAAATTGCAGGAATGTTTGAATATCCCTTTCATATGAAAGTTAGAACAGGACCAAGCTTTACATTCCATCAATGTGATATTCAAAGGAAACAAGAAGAACATAGTTAGCAAATATAGTATGAACACAAAACAATTTACACTAACCTTTGTATATGATCGTCTTCCATAATAAATAAAACCATATGACCTGATGTACGATTGATGTGAAGCTTGTTCCAATAACATAACTTGATCTTTCCAATTAGCAAACCGTGTCTTAATTCCCACCTCCTCTAAATTCCAGAGTTTCCACAGAGTATAAACATTTCCTTTGTGTAAAGAATCAAACAATAAGCTCAGCATTGAAATTTCCACTAAGCATTTTACATTGAACTTCCTTGTAAATAAAACCTTTTACAATATATAGCCTTGCGGTTGTTTGGTAAACAACAAGTTCCCAAACTTTTATTCCTCCTCATTTGAGTTTATTTCTTCCCGCAATGCTTTCAACCATATAGTTTAAACTAGTAACAACTTTAACTATTCCATACAAGTTTACATGTTCCTCTAAAACATAGAGTGATTTCCCCAAAGAATAGATAACATTTAATAGCCAAGATATAATGGTGCATGTTAATTCCTCCCACTTTTCCTAAATAAATTAGTGTTGGGAGTTTACCTTGTGTTTTCCTTTGAGTTCTAGCACATATAAAATTCCGGTGTGACTATTAGTAAACACACCCTTCATGAGAAAATATCATATTCCTACTTTCCACCAAATTTCCTTTTTCCAGATCAAAAACAAAAATACCATTTGATCCACCAGAATATAAACATTTAAATAAAATCTTGGTGTTCTATGTAGTAAACAATCATTTCAATTCCATGCTACCAAAATATAAATAGAATACTTCCTTCCAGTTCACAAAATATAAACAGTGACTGTGATAAGAAATGACTTACTGAACAAATAGTAGTATGTAACGCTTTTCCATATAATCAAGGGAATAACCAAAAGTTGTATTCCTCCATTAACCATGGAGTATATGACATAAGACAACGGTGAATAATTCCATGCTCATTACATTAGTTTTAATTAACATTCCTGAAGTGTATATCCCCACCAATCAGTTTTCAAATCTTTAATTCCTTTGATGAACTGATTTTCCACTTCAGTATGAGATGTCAATAGAAGAAAGACCTTCCAACTTGTTGTAAAAGATATAAATAACCATATCAAGTGCAATCATGAAGATAATATATATATTCACCTCAAGTAGGAGTGTCCAAAATTATCGTAAATATATGCTAATGAAGTATCATAATCCTCCCATTTAAGTTTAGAATTCCATAATGGCCAATCCACTTCCATATGTGACCAAGTCGTAAATGAGATAAAATAATTGAACCTCTAGTGGGAATGTGAAACCAAAGTACCACAAATGTCACATTCAAGAAAAATCCATAACTGATAGTCCTTCCACTTGAAGTTTATAATTCTAGAATTAACAAGCGTAATTATGTTTGTAGAGTATGACCAAGTCGTAAATAACATCAATAATAAATTCCGAGCATGTGTTCCTATTATCAGTATTCCTCCCTATGGAGTTATCTTCACAACAAACTTCCAACGGAATTAATAGAACATGAGACCGTTGTGTTAAATTCCATATTGCACTAACCTTTCCATTGAGCAATAATTTCACTCTTCCTTTTCCAAATAGCATACATAATCAACAAATTCCGATAGAGAAGTGTAAATTAAAATTCCTTCTCATCGTAAGTGACAAAATGAAAATTCCTCCATAAACAGAGTTCGATTACATAATTTCCAATTCCAAAGTATATACAATTTATCATTAGTGACTAATTAATACACTTATTATTCCTTTGGAATTGTTCACATGTCAGCAAATTTGCTATTGTATTCCATCAAATTGTGATATAGAGGCAAAGTACAAAATTCAACTATATGGAAAAGTAGTGACAAACAAATATTTAGTGCAAGAAATAACATTGGACATACCGTTGAGTAAATATCGATTTCTTCTTCTGTTGGAGTATTTCCCATATTCCTCCAAAAATAAGTAATGCCAATTTCAGTATAAATATCCTTCATTCCTTCTCATCGTTGTTACGCCAGAGAATTCTGATGAATTAATAAGTACTCCAATAGGTTCCAGAGTATTCCGACGAATTACACATATACCCGGTGACAAATGCAATCCGTATCAATTGGAAAGATCAATCAATAAATAAAAATCCATCAAGCAAAGACTATCATTCAATTTCCCTGGAGTGTGTTCCAATTTCCTCCGGAACCATATAATGCCCAATAAAAGATAAGCCAACGTTTAGGATAGTGAAGCGTTTATTCCTTGGGACCGTGATGGTTAATCACGTGTAGAAGTGGCAGCGAAAATTTCGACGCACTAACCGCGTTATTCTTTCCTGGGTGCCTTTTCTTGATCGAGTAGAATTGGAGAAACCCACAAAACAAAATCCTCAATCAGCATGTGGCCGAAGAACACAAATAACAACTTCAAGCTTCCTCGATCAACGTGCACAAAAATTGAACAAGTAGCTTCACGTGAAGGAACGCAAAGCCTGTTAGTTAAATTCCTAGTAGCCTTCCGTGATCGTTCTTGAGCTTCCTAATTCCCTCAGTTGAACCAGATCGTGGCATGTCTTTTCGTGCTCGATCAACGTGAAGAAGCTTCCTTCTTTCCTACCTCGGTCCCTGCGAACAGCTGAACCACAGTAGAGATCTCGAGCGACTTTATTTCTTGCATCTTCTTCCGCGAAACCGAGAAAAGAGTGCAACTGATTGGGTTTCGCGACAGGCAGAGGGGATCTTTCTTCCGGTAGACGACGACAGCTACCCGAGTGCGCAACGGAAGAGAAAACACGGGCCGGCGTCGGCGTCGGGACTCGGATTTCCAACGATCAGACGGAACGCAGCACCAGCGGGAGCACGCGAACGGCAGACGGCGAAGACGACAAGACGCGCACACGCGTTCGTAATTCGCGATGTGCAACTCAGCGGATCCGATCGGGGACAGATCAATGCGCGGTCCGACGAGATGAGCACGCAGCGGAACCAGAGGACGATAGAGTCGCAGCGGATCAGCAGCGGCGACCGTGACACGCAGAGTTCGGAGCGGGCTTGATCGGCGGCGGCGTGGATTTGGCAACGGACTTCCGGCGACCGGACGACCTCGCTCTGATACCAATGTAGGAAAATTAGGGTTGGAACAATTTTGGCCTATCCTCTATTCCTCTGCCTTATCGGTGGTGCCGCTCACAATGCATATTGAGGCTAGAGGGTGGGACCTTTATATTGACTCCAAATTCCAGATAAATCAATCTGTTTCCAGATAGGACTCGTGACATGTTAGAACGACCACCATACCTAACAGCCAATTACCGAGACTATTACTGTTAAACAATTAGATCCCAGCACGCATGTGTGAGTCATGCGCCGAGTTTGAATACACAATCAAACTCGCAGGGTTTAACAATCCATAGAGCCAATCCTACGGACAACCTGGAATTCCACTCTATACTGTTCCCGGATATAATTCCAGCATATTCATATATATTGTGTTCCAGTATAGACGTACCGGCTTTTTTAAATATATTTGCTTAAGTACTGCACATCAATAATTCCCTGTTATTTCCGTGATACTTTCACACTGAAGTTTAATTTCGGACAATGTAGTCGATATATAAAATGTTGCAAGACACAATTTCCTACAAGAACGCGGTGGCGCCGATGCCGTACACCGCGTACAATCAGTACAACGCCATGCCTTCTTACCCTGCTTACTCCTACCCTGCTCCTGCTTATCAGCAACAAGAACAGGATCCCGGATGCAGCATAATGTAGGTGTCGAGACGAGAAGATCTGGGGCAGATTTGACAAAAAAAAAACTAGCTCAGGCTCGAGTTCAAGACAGGCTAGAAAGCCTGAACTGATAAAGTGAACTACGATGAAGCCAGATATGTGCTGGATACTTGAGCTGTATATTTGTGGTGTTGGAATACGTATATGACAAATAGATTAGGATTCTACATATTATCTACTCCAAGTCATAGGCAACTTGTCTCCCAAGTCTTGTACACTCCTTATATATCCCGCGAGGGTCAGATCAATACAACACACAATTTTAGGGTTTCACTATTTCTACATGGTATCAGAGCGGTTAGTCTCGCGACGCCGATCCTAGGTTCCTCTACCACTTCCGCAGCGCGCCGCCCCCGGGGAGATTAATCTCTTCTCCTCGGGGGCGCGGCACCTGGTCTTGATCAAAGATCAGATCGGTTCTTTAGATTAGATGTTAGACAATTTCGAATTTCCCAATTCCAGATATTAGATCTAAATTTCAGTATTCCGATTCTAGTTTCAATTAGATCCAACCAGCCAAATAAATCCCTAGATCCACACGATCCTTCTTCAGTGTAAAGAGATGTGCAAGATCGATCGATTCCGGCGGCGCACCGCCCGTGCCGTGTGGCCAGAGGAGCTGACTCGCTCCCGGACGGCATCAACGCCAGGAGCAACATGCTACATCAACCTCCGGCACGGGACTCCACGCCATGCAGCCATGCACTACGGGGTAAGCTGCTGCTGTGTGCACCGATTTCCATCACGTCTCCGAGCAGCATGAGCACAGGACTCCAGCCAAGGTACATCCACAACCGCGCCGGACTTCATCAACATGGCGGATACGATCTACTCCACGACTGCATCGACCTCCCGCGCGCCTGCACGTCGTCTACACCGACATCGTCTAGCGACGTCTACCTACACCAGTCGAACATCTACATCGAGCTGTATGACTACATCAAGATCTTCGTCGAGTTCTACATCGCCAAGGTCTACATCCACGTGGTCTTTTGCCGTCGCCGCCCAATAACTCGCCGCCGCCTCCTGCCGCCGCCGCACAATGAACAAAAACACGCCGCCGCCGCAAATCCTTGCCGCCGCCATACAAAAACCCGCCGCCGCCGCAGATCCCTGCCGCCGCCGCATAATGACACAAAAACCCGCCGCCGCCGCAGATCCCTGCCGCCGCCGCACAATGACACAAAACCCTGGCGCCGCCGCAGATCCCTGGCACCGCCGCACAAAACTTAGGACACTACGACCAAAACCGCGGATTTTTTGCGCCTCCGGCGCTATCGGCTAAAACCACGACTACGACAACATCGACCACGGCTACATCATGACCGGCTATCTCGACATCGACATCAAGGGCAACGTCTACAGCAACACATCGGCAACATCTCCAGTCAACAACGTCCGCATCGTCAATTGCGTCCACGCCACTCCCGCTGTGACTGTGGGAGGGAAGAGAGGAGAGACCATCAGAGACGCAGTTGATGATGATGGAGGGGAGAAGACGACGTGAGCGGAAGACTTCAAAAGCAGTCGCAATCGTCCGTTTCACTCCCGCTACGACTGAGGGGGAATGTTGGAATACGTATATGACAAATAGACTGGATTCTACATATTATCATATTATCTTGTACTCCAAGTCATAGGCAACTTGTCTCCCAAGTCTTGTACACTCCTTATATATCCCGTGAGGGTCAGATCAATACAACACACAATTTTAGGGTTTCACTATTTCTACATGTGGTAGGTGTACATATAGCTTGTAAAATCACCAGTAATGCTTGTTTATATGTTTAGGATTTCAGTTCGGAGTGTAGTAGTTGTTCCTGCAAGATTTGAGGGTTGAAACTGGAAGGAACGAAAAAGAAGAGACGGGATGACGCAAAAAAAAAAGACTAGTGATTATGTAAAATGATGAACCTAGTGAAACTACGCAACAATAGTTTTTTTTCCTATTTGTTCGGAGAGAAGGGTATGTTTTTCATGTAATTCTAATACCGTAAAATCGCTAAGCCATGCACCCTCTCGTGATATGTGGAGAAACTCGCTCACATTGAGGCATCTTCAATGGCGGCAACGTGTGATTCGTCGGAGAAAACGGCGTGAACCCCGTGGGTTCCACGATGAGCTTTGTTTCGCAATTATTGGTCCGCCAAACTAGAGTAACCGATCGACGTGCTTCATGGTCCGCTACACGAGCGTATCTACCCACCACCTAGATTGAACCGGAGATCAAAATAAGCTTATAAGCCCCTCTCACTTAAAAGACTATCCTGATAGGTTGAGACACCCTCACCCTCATATGTTGTGCTTTTTCTCCTCCTACAACCGATGTGGTACTAAATCCAATAGTGCTCTATGCAATCGATGCCAAGATTCTCCTGAGTGATCGATTATGAGGCTAGGATTTTCTCGGTTAGGATTACCCTGACTGGCAGTTATCTCGCTCAAGTAGTATACCATCATGTTAGAAGATCGATCGGTGACATTCACATATCAACATTAGGCATCACATGTTTCCAAGTTCCAATCGCATGCGGGGAGGCCCTCGAAACTCATCTTCATGAAGAACACCAGGTCCGACGACTCCACCCCAGTTCCGGGACCAACTACAGAGTGACACCACAGTGTCGTAGCAATGCAAGTGTCAAGACTAAGCTAGAAGAAAGTCCCAAATGCTCTCGCGCGAAGCAAGGGTGACAAAGATAATACACTAGACAGAACAACTCCACTTGACATTGCGAACGCGATATGCAACACTTCTTATCCATTGCCGCCACTAGTGACACCGGTGCTCGGGTGACACAAAACTGCATTCCCTACACGATTTTCTTATCAGGCCAACGGGCCAAATTGGTGGCCAGTTCAGTTCCATGTTGAGCGAGCCTGGTCCAATCGAAAACCAGGCCGGGCCGGATGGGCCATGCTTGATATGAACAGATCCATCTCCATGTGCACATTCGGGAACATCCACGTGGATTGATTCCGTGGCCAAGACACTTCTTTCCGGAAGAACAAAAATCAAATCAAAGCTGGCCTCTCCAATTTCCGGAAGAGAAACCCAACCCAACCACCGATTCCCCAATCACCATCGCTCCTCAGCCGCCATCCATGGCGTCCGCCGCCGCCGCCACCTCCTCCCACCTCCGCCTCCTTTCTTCCTCGTCCCTTTCAAGGCCGCTCCTCTCCAAGCCCCACCTCCTCACCCTCTCCTGCCCCGTCTCCTTCCAGCGCCTCACGGCCAGGTCCTCCGCCTCCCCGACCCCCTCCACCTCCTCCTCCCCCTCCCCCTCCGTCCCCGTCGACCCGGCGCAGCTCCCCCCCGCGCTCCGCGAAATCATCGCGCTGTTCCAGTCCGTGCCCGACGAGCGCACCCGCTACAAGCAGCTCCTCGCCTACGCCGCCCGGCTGCCGGCCATGGACCCGGCGCTCAAGACCGAGGCCAACCGCGTCCGGGGGTGCGTCTCCCAGGTCTGGGTCCACGCCGCGCAGGAGGCGGACGCGCCCGGCTGCGTCAGGTTCCAGGCCGACTCCGACGCGCAGCTCACCAAGGGCCTCGCGGCGCTGCTCGTGCTCGGGCTCTCCGGCGCGCCCGCCAGGGACGTGGCGATGGTCCCGGTCGAGTTCATCGAGATGCTCGGGATTAGGCAGAGCCTCTCGCCGTCCAGAAACAGCGGCCTGCTCAACATGATCAACCTCATGAAACTCAAGGCACTCGAAATCGCCGCAGGGGGTGACGCAGCTGGCAAGGAGGCCACTGGCAGCCACGGAATCCGTCAGGAGGTTGCTGAAACGCCTGCCGTGAAGAAGGAAGAGCCTCAATTTGAAGCCTTTGGTTCGCAAGTGCGTGAGAGTTCAGAGCCAGAGAGGCCTGAGGAGGAGCAATTCGAGGAGGAGGAACCAGCTGCTGTGGTGGAAAGAAATGGCAGATTGGTGGTGGCAGGAAGGAGAGGATAAGGCATAATTTGCAGATGGGGCTTTCACCAGTAGAGCTAAACGTTGAGGACATTTCACATCAACACAAGGGCCATGCCGGGGTAGCAGGTAGCGACGGAGAGACACATTTCAATGTGCGGGTTGTGTCGAAGGAGTTTGAGGGGAAGAGCATGCTCAAGAGACACAGGGCTGTGTATGATCTCCTGCAGGATGAGCTCAAGACTGGGCTGCACGCTCTATCCATCGATGCAAAGACACCATCCGAAGTCTAGGTATCGCATTATAGCGTGCTGCCACCCATGAGATTCATTTTTGCCACATTGTAAATTTAACTAGAATAGTGCTTCTCGCTTGCGGAGAACTCTCTTTTACAATTCTCTATGGCTTAAAGATAATCACATATGATATTTGTTGTGCCACCACCTGAAGATGGTTTTCTGGAAATACTAAAAACAGAATTTGAATTCTTCAATGATAAACTTTTGTGATGCTAATAGTAGTGAATGCAATGGTTGTCTTCACCACCCAAGCAAGGCCTATAAGTTCTTTCAAAAGTCGAACAATGTAAACTTTGACCATGTTCTTAGGTAAAATGACCAACAACTATAATAATATGTTGGATATGATATGAAAATATATTTATGATGTATCTAATAGTATTGATTCGGTATTGTAGATGTTGATGGTTTTTTCTAAAACCTTGTCAAACTTTACGTTATTTGACTTCTGAAAATTTTATGGAACTTACTCTTAGGAACAGAGCTCGAGGGAGTAGTATTATGTAAATCCGAAGCATCAACCAATCCAGCCTCTCAGCTAAGTTCCTTGGGTTCAGCCTGTCTTCCTGTATACAGTAGCCTGAAAAGCATATGTATCAGTACCCAAGCTGTAACTGATTAATCAACTTAGATAAAAATTCAGTCAGAAATATAAATTAACTTAAGTATTTAACCTCACTGATGGTTATCTAAATTATAGAACTTAAATACCCCCATAACACCATGGACACTGCTACCTCCAACAAGTATCTCCGTGTAGATATTTAGTCGAGTCTCAAATACATTTCTTTTATTTGAACTATGTGGGAATTGTACATAATGGTAACTAATTTGAGCAGTTTCACAGTTAACAATTCAGAACCATCAATTGAAACATAAGGAATTGTCAGTAGCTGGTTGGTTTCCCGTTCAGAGTGAATGTAATTTTTAAGAACCGTGTTATGTTTTCTCCTCCAGTCCTCCGGCACAACGAATCCTTCTTCCACCTTTGTATTCAATGTTCGTTTGAGTGGATCTGCCAGACTATCTCAGACTATTGCAATTCCACTGAATTAAGTCAGCATTTGCTTATTAAATTGCGTTATAGCTTATTTCTGGTAGTATTGTGTAGGGAGAACACACTAGAATTTTCAGATTCTAATACTGCTACCAGTTCTTGTGCAGTTGTGCTTTTCATGGTAATTAATTTCCAGTTTTGCTAGGCATCAAAATTATTTTGAGTACCTGTTCACTGAATGTATAGATATTTTCTCCTATAGTTCTGGCATACTTACTGAAGCAGCAATATGACCGGTTATGTATTTGGTCTTCTGTTTATGGTTTTGATTAACTTTATATATACTTCTTCCGAGAAAGCCAAGGGCACAGCCAGACTGAGAACTGGTGGAGAAAAAAATTAGGCTTCCCTGTGATAGAGAACTTAGGGCATGCCCAACCCAGTCCCGCATACGGACAGCAAAAACGGACAAAATCTGTCCGTTTGGGGCGGACCGCGGCAGATTCTGGCCTCTGTCCGTTTGGGGTGGGGAGTGCCCCAAGGGCCCACGCAAAAATGGCCATTTTGGAGGAAAAAAAGTTGGGCACCATGTTTGCCCATTTATTTTACAAACAAACTATAAAATGGGCATACAAATAGGACATCTTGCATGACATATAAAATGATGTTCAAAATTACACGTAGTTCAAATAGACACATAATTCAAATATAAATTAGTTCAAACGAAATGATAAAAATAGAAGAGAAGGACATCAAGCATCGTCACGTTCGCAGATCATTTTTTGCTTCTTGAGTATCCAAGCTCTTTGCTCAGGGTCCATGATGCTCAAGTCGGCCATCATGATCCGGTTCTCCTCGGCCATCACCGCAAGCTTGACACGGTCCGCCTCATTCTTGATCCGGTCCTATTCTATTTATAGCTTCTTCCTTTGCATCTCCACATAGCAAGCCATGGCCTCCTCCTTGTCTTTGCGCTTCTCCACGTACCTTGCGGCGGTGGACTCTTCCTTCTCGGCGATTAGCCCCTTCAAGGTCGCCTCCAATTTAGCCGCCGCCTCTTCACGCTTGGCATCTTGCTTGTTGGACTTGTGTCCCCTCGGCCGCACCGCACGGCCACCGGAACTTTGGCCGGGCTCCACATCATCATCTTCCTCGTTGGCCCTCTTCTTCGATGCATCGCCGCCTCCTTTCTTCAAGGAGTTGTAGAGCTCGACCCTCTTCGGGCATCCTTTGATCATGTCCCAGCAATGGGGCAAGGTGAACTTGGTCTTGTACACCTTCTTGTGGAACTCCAATGCTTGGAGAACTAGGTCCTCAACCCAATGCCACTCACCGGCCGGCCTTGACACGATCATGGGCGGCTTGAAACTTGCTACATTCAGTTTGAATGTGCGCCCACCTCTTCGAAGAGAGCCCTCATTGCGATCACTCTCGATCTTGTAAGGAGGCAATTTCCTTATCTCATGGAAATGCTTCCACACCCTATTCCAAAACACGGTGCCCTTTTGTTGAGCACCGTGTTTGGCGGACATCCCAATTGTCATCCAACACTCGCATAGAACTTTATCCTCGACGTCGGTGTAGGACGCCATGCGAGAGTTCCTCTTCTTGAGATTGGCGACGAGGTTGGCGTGCTCCTCGTCAAATTCGAGCGGGTCTTCATCGATGTCAAGACCTTGTGTGTCGGCTTGAGTGTCAAACTCGGCCATGGCCGCGTTTGGCTCTTGCGTCTCCACGTCTTCGGTGTTGATGAAGCCTCCTCCATCGCAGATCATGTCCTGCAAGACATGGTCGCCGTTGCCGAACTCGTTGAAAAAGGCCGGGTTCGACGGTGTCGTTGGCGGCATTTCGTCGAAATCGAGCACGCGGGGATTGGGTAGGGTACCCGCGGCCGACGTCGGCCGGGACTTCGCCTTCCCACGCAGCGGCGCCGAGGCCGGCATGACATTGAGGTCAATGGAGACCTCGAAAGGGGCCGCCGGGACCGAGGTAATTTCCGGCGACTCCTCGCGGGACCCAAGCCGCGACGCGCCGGCGGGGTACATGACAGGCGGCGAAGCCGTCGAGAGAGCAGGGGAGGAGGACCGTGGCGGCCTCCCCTTGGCGGACGCGGCCGAGCTCCCCGCCGAGGCCACCACACCGGGGATGACGCCAGCGCAAAAACCACTGTCAAGCACCTCCCCCTTGAGGAGAAGCATGGCTCGGGCGGCGGCCTGGGTGGCGATGCGCCACCGCGGGCCTGGATGGCGGCGAGTCTCTCCACCTGTTCGGCCGCCTCCTTGGCGGCCTTGTCCTCGACCTCCTTGAGCCGCTTCTTCTCCCTCCGAGCCGCCCTCTTGTCCGACTCCGGCAGCCGCTCCTTCTCCCTCCGTGGACTTGGACAGACCGTTCTCCATCGAGGGTGCGGCGGCGGGCGACGGCTAGGGCGGCGGCGGTCGTGGGAGGGTTTGGGGACGAAAGGGATGGGGGAGGGTTTGTGTGGCTGGCGCCTGGGCCCGACGCGGGCAAGGGAGGACAAAGGGCGGACCGGGAGCCTGTCCGCGCCTCCCCAAACCTGGACCAAACTTGGGCCGAGTTTGGTCCAGAAAGCGTGTCCGCGTGGACGACGGTCCGTATGAGCTGACCCGTTGGAGGCCCTCCCTTGTCCGTTCGGACAAAATCGGACACCGCCGGTCCGTATGCGGGGCTGGGTTGGGCATGCCCTTACTGGTTTATTTGGATAAAATCTGCTCTTGGCAATGTTGCACTTTCACTTCTATGTGAAGATACAAAGTGAGTATTATGATCGTCCAATATTTCGGTGTAATTTTCAGCAAGGTCAGATATTTCTCCTTGTGTGATGCAGCACCTGTCCAACAGTTTTATCAACAGTACTGATTAGATTAAAATGAAGATGTACTGTTCTGAATAGGATTCTATTATTTAAATCAATGGTCGCATAATGATTTTCATTTCTTGTTTCCGGTTACCTGATTTCTTTCACTGTCTAGCAAACATGTTAAACTTGCCAATGCCATTCGAATTTCACATGGAGAATGTTTTCCTCAGATCACCACACCCGCCGAACTTTTTCATTTAGGTCAGTGTTAATATATTGTAAGTTAATTTTGTAGGCTTGCTATATATGCTGGAAGTAATCATTGAGATGTTCCAATCAGCATACAGGTAATATAAATTTCCTTAAGGCATATACTTATACACAATCTTAATTTGGCGCACATCTAGACTCGAGTTCAGATTTGTATTTTTCCCACATCTTGAGGACACACAGTTAACATCTTCATATTTATATTGTTAACTAAGTTCTTGAAGCTAGACAATACCTTTTTTTATTGAAAAGGAGGTTAAACACCCGACATCTCGTCAAAGTGATGCACACAGCTATTTCTCGAGAGCTCGGCATATTCTCCATGTTGATATTGTACTCCACTTGCCTAGTTCCTTACATTTCCCATATACACACGGTCTGGCACATCTTGAAGACACACAGTTAACGCCACAAAGGGAAGTACCAGATTAAAAACTTAAAATCCTCTGACCCATCGTAAATAGGGATGGATCGATCACAGAATATCGAATCGATAAAACTCGATGGGCCTCGATCGGTGAAGAAGTGAATCAACGGAACTGGATGTCGGACGAGTAGGTGGTGCCGCCCCTCATATTCGTGATGACATTGGTCGCCACGCGCGTCTTGCCGGACTCGTTGGTGATTTGCAGGGACAGGGCCCCCAGCAGCGGCTCACTGGTGTCGAGCCGCCAGACAGAGCCCCAGGAGCGGTACATGGGCTCCCAGCGGCCTGTGGGGCGGCCGTTGCTGGAGCGCATGACGTCCATCTTCACGATGGTGCCGTCCCGGTTGACATACTGCACCAGCACCGGCAGGTAGTTGGGGTTGGCGCCCGGCAGGACGTAGAAGCTCACCTTCAGGTCCCGGTAGTAGCAGGGCACCCTCCTGAACTGAATGTCGATGATGCCCGCGTGCCGGAGCTGGTCGTTCCGGCCTGGCATCGCCATGGCGCCAAACGCCGTGCCACTCAGGTCGAAGTGGAACTGGGCCACCGGGTAGTAGTTCATGTCGGTGATCACCACCGTCTTGCCCCGGCCGGAGCAGGCCGGGTGGTTGGATCTCGTGCATCGTATCTGAAACACCGATCCATGGAGGAAAAGGTCAAAATCCCGATATATATATATACTCCCACTTGCAAATTAACATGGCATTATGGCAGGGGGTCACTAGTTAACATGGATTGAAATTGGTTTGAGTTTGACCGGGCTGAGTAACTGATTAGCAGCAACTAATTAACTGACATTGTGGGCAGCATGCGTGGTTAGAGTACCTGGTAGCAGGTGCCGCAGCCGGCGCCGCCCAGGAAGAGAGGCTCGTTGCCACAGGACGTCATGGCGGAGAGCGGGTACTGGTTCACGTTCTTGAAGCCGCAAGCACCACCTGAATTTTTAGATCGACCGGCATTATTACTACTGCTGAGTCGGCCGGCACTGCTGCGTGATGCAAGAACGACATTACGCCGCCATTGTGTATATATAAGCTAGCGTACCGTTGTCGTCGGGGCCGGCGCCGGTGGGCTGGCCGTACCAGGTGGCCTTGGCGTCGAGCCAGTCGGGCTGGTACGATCTAGCGGCGGAGGTGCCGTAGTCGACTCCAGAACGGACGGCCGGGACGAGCATGGAGAGGAGGGCGACAAGCGCAACGGCATTGGTGGTGACACCGGCCATACTGGCACACTAGGGCTCTATGAACCTCCTCAGACTTGTACGATATGTACTTTCTAGCTGGAGTGGTTACTACTCCTGTTTGTGTTTTGATGGCTGACATTGCCGGGGCTTTTATAGGCCAGGCGAACAGGCTAAAAATGACGAGTTCCGTTGGCACCAGTTGCAGTTGCACCCGACGACCAAGTGTAAATGGCGTGTTCAGACTTTAGAGCTGCAACAACAAGGTAACATGGCCTCAGAGGGAATCATGGAGGAATGCAGGTCACGGTGTAAGTGCATACGACTATATAATCACTTCTTCCGATACACGAATATGAAATAAAATCACATCTTGGAAGGGATCATTGAGTAACCGCTAATGGTTGTGGTGCACCAGCGAAAATTCTATCCAATGATCATCTTGTAACCGGAATCAGATCATGGGTTTCATTGCAGAAAGTCAGACCACCTGTTGTACATTCAGATCGAGCCTATCGCTCTATATTTTAATTCAAATTCTACTATGTGCTTAATGGGTATATATTTTAATTCAAGTGTACGGAGAGTTTTATTTGCTCGAGATCAACAGTTACAGGAGTTAGACCATCAGTAGGGAATCACGGACGAATGGAGGCTCCGCTCTAAGCGCGGACGACTATAAAATCAAATCTTGGAGGTGATCGAGTAAACGCTAATGATTTAAGTACGGGTGGTGGTGTCGGGAGGCTTTGATTGCAGAAAATCAGACCATCGGCGTGCCTTAAGATCAAGCCCTAGGATATATATTTTGTTTGATTCAAATGATACTCTGGGCTTAATAGATGTACATACAACAATTTACACTGATAAGTAGATAGAAAAGGAAGTATAATAAAAGAGCACTAGTTGAATTTGGCGTGCCGTCACAGCACGCCCTTGATGTTTTTTTTTGTGCAGTATATTTTTTTTAACCAAAATGTTAGCTAAATTGGTATGTTGGAACATGTTTTTATTTTGTCATGAATAGGTAGCATTTTTTGTGTGCATATCGGATATATTGTATATAATATTCAAATATTCAGTGGATTGAAATGGTCAAACATGTTTGCATTTCAACATCAATATGTAAGTGAAATAAGAAAAATTCATTTGAATTTTATTTTACATTTGCGGAAAGTTCGTTCGTATGGTGTCGAAATATTAGCTAAAATGAAATGTTGAAATATTTTTGTAATTTGCTATGAGTATTTTTGTTTTTTGTTTTTTTGAGCATTGCGTTATATTTTGTGGAACATCAGAATATTAAGCATTTGCAAATGTCTGAAAATGTCGGTATGTTGACTTAAATAGTTAAATCTTTTTTTTGTGAGCATGTTGGTACATCTAAAATTGAAATGGTTGGAAAATGTTTCTATTTTTTTTATCAGCAGCTAGTCGAAATGGTTGGAATTTTGCGCGTCGTCACGACGCGCCTTTGTTAGTTTTTAAATTTTGATTGGCAAGTTGTGGTTGTAATATTTCGTAAACAATGCTTTATTAAAGTACTGCAGATGTCCAAAGCATATTAAAGGAATGATTTAAAATTGAGAAGATTAAGTAACAAAATCGCTTAGATGGGGGAAATTTTTCTTATTTTCTCCGCATATTCATATTAAAACGTGCATTATTGTAAATAAACAGCATTCGTGAATTAATTTAATTACATAAATTGAAATAGTGAAGTATCTATGTAATTTGTCGTAAATATTGAAATATTTAAGTTAACTCCATAGTTTGAGGAAATGCATTGTAAGGAATTTTGTTAAATTCAATCCATAATTTGAGGAAATGGATTTTTATTTTATGCAAACATTTAATGGACGATGCATGTTTTAATTTTAAGTTCATAGTTAGAGAGATTTCAGCGAAATTACTAATTGTAGATTATTAAATAATTTGGGAAGGTATAATAAGTTTTCATTTTGACTTGAAAATTTAATTGAATTGCATAATCAAATGGAGTACATTATGTGGACATATATTAAAGTCTGTCCATAATTTGGAGGGAATTAATTTGGATTTTCCTCAAATATTTGTTGATTTGAAATCTTGAAATACGTTTGCATTATGCTATAAGTAGTGCAAATAATGGTTGGTACCTTTTTCTTTTCTTTTTGATTGCATAGTATAACCAAAGGGAATGTATCTTGCGAGTATTTATTAAATTTTAATTCATAATTAGATGAAGCGAACCTAGAATGTATACAAATAATAGGCAATTTGAATTGTTTTAGTTTGTTTGTATTTTGGCATTAGGAAGTATCAAATTTTTTTGTCTAACATGTTGATATATTTTGGGGTACATCAAATATTTTAGCAACTTGAAATGTTGGAATGTGCTTTTTTTTTCAAATAATATTTAAGTTAAGTATGTAGGTAGTGGTACTGTATATTTATTTGGATCCGTGCTAACAAATGGGGAAAGTTTGTCTATATTTCATCCAAATATTGACTATTTTGAATTGTGTAAATATGTTATGTGTTTTGTCATACATAATTAGTGTTGTTTTTTTTTCGGAGCATTTGTTATATAGTTTAGATAATATCAAAATATTTAGCAAATTGAAGTATTTAAATATGTGTCTATGTTTCCATGAATTCTTAACTGTAATTAGAGAAAATGTGTTTGAGTTATGTCCAAATGCTGACCTTTTTTTTATGCTACGGTAGCTTCGAATACTTGGCAAATTTGAATGTTTTATTATGTTTGTGGTAATTTGTTTATTATTTTAGCTGCGTTATATATATTGTAAGGAAAGGTGGTAGTTCTATTTTGTATAATGTACTTAGCTGGAATTCAATTCGAAAGCAATCCATAATTAGAGGAAATGTATTTGCAATTCTTGGAAATACTTATCTAATCAATCATTTTTGTTAAGAATGTAACTACATAATTAGAGAGTTTTAAGTTATATACTTGCAAATATGTTAGCTAAATCTAAATGGTCAATTATGGTTCCATTTTGCCATAAATTTCTTGTGTACCACCATAATTAGATGAAATATACCATGGTTGTGTCTAAATATTATATTCGTATTCCGTCATAATTGTGTAATTTTGATCGATGGTTAGAAGAAATATGTTGTGTTAGCATCTATTATATTGAATTCATCTGTAGAGAAGATGAACTTGTGATTGTTTGTAAATGTGCATGTAATAAAGCATCATTTAAACTTAACTATATAATTTGGGAGAGGAAAGTGTAATTCGAGAATTTGTTAATTCCGATTTGCATAATTAGAGGGATTTTAGTTATATTATTTGTAAATATCAACTGTAATTCGAATCAGTATGATATGTTTGTGTTTTGTGTTAAATATTTAATCTAACTCAATAATCGAAGGAAATACATTGTCTGACAATTTATTAAATTCACTTTAAAATTAAGCCGTAGTCAGAGGAAATAAATTTGCATTTTCTCGGAATATTCATCTAGTCGAACATTTCTTTTTTGTAAATGGTACATTATTTCTAAATGTGAACTTATTCGAGTTGGTATGATACGGTCGTGTCTCGTGATAAATATTTAATTTAATTCAATAATCGGAGGGAGTACATTGTTTAAGCGTTTGCTAAACTTTTAAAATCAAGCCATAATTAATGGAAATAAATTTGCATTTTGTTGAAACATTCATGTAATCAAACATTCAAATAATTTGGGAAAGGGCCCAAAATATTTGAAATGTATTATTATTTTTTACAAATTTTTTAGAATATGTTCTGGATTGATTTGCAGTTGTGTTTCAAAAGTTGCAAAAGATCTGGAAAATGTCCGGATCTGGAAGGCATCTAAAATTTTGAAATATTTGAAGTTAAAATTTGATCAAATGCTATTAAAAGCGATTTGTAAATATCAACTGTAATTCGAATCGGTATGATATGTTTGTGTTTTGTGTTAAATATTTAATCTAACTCAATAATCGAAGGAAATACATTGTCTGACAATTTATTAAATTCACTTTAAAATTAAGCCGTAGTTAGAGGAAATAAATTTGCATTTTCTCGGAATATTCATCTAGTCGAACATTTCTTTTTTGTAAATGGTACATTATTTATAAATGTGAACTTATTCGAGTTGGTATGATACGGTCGTGTCTCGTGATAAATATTTAATTTAATTCAATAATCGGAGGGAGTACATTGTTTAAGCGTTTGCTAAACTTTTAAAATCAAGCCATAATTAATGGAAATAAATTTGCATTTTGTTGAAACATTCATGTAATCAAACATTCAAATAATTTGGGAAAGGGCCCAAAATATTTGAAATGTATTATTATTTTTTACAAATTTTTTAGAATATGTTCTGGATTGATTTGCAGTTGAGTTTCAAAAGTTGCAAAAGATCTGGAAAATGTCCGGATCTGGAAGGCATCTAAAATTTTGAAATATTTGAAGTTAAAATTTGATCAAATGCTATTAAAAGCGATTTGTAAATATCAACTGTAATTCGAATCGGTATGATATGTTTGTGTTTTGTGTTAAATATTTAATCTAACTCAATAATCGAAGGAAATACATTGTCTGACAATTTATTAAATTCACTTTAAAATTAAGCCGTAGTCAGAGGAAATAAATTTGCATTTTCTCGGAATATTCATCTAGTCGAACATTTCTTTTTTGTAAATGGTACATTATTTATAAATGTGAACTTATTCGAGTTGGTATGATACGGTCGTGTCTCGTGATAAATATTTAATTTAATTCAATAATCGGAGGGAGTACATTGTTTAAGCGTTTGCTAAACTTTTAAAATCAAGCCATAATTAATGGAAATAAATTTGCATTTTGTTGAAACATTCATGTAATCAAACATTCAAATAATTTGGGAAAGGGCCCAAAATATTTGAAATGTATTATTATTTTTTACAAATTTTTTAGAATATGTTCTGGATTGATTTGCAGTTGAGTTTCAAAAGTTGCAAAAGATCTGGAAAATGTCCGGATCTGGAAGGCATCTAAAATTTTGAAATATTTGAAGTTAAAATTTGATCAAATGCTATTAAAAGCGATTTGTAAATATCAACTGTAATTCGAATCGGTATGATATGTTTGTGTTTTGTGTTAAATATTTAATCTAACTCAATAATCGAAGGAAATACATTGTCTGACAATTTATTAAATTCACTTTAAAATTAAGCCGTAGTCAGAGGAAATAAATTTGCATTTTCTCGGAATATTCATCTAGTCGAACATTTCTTTTTTGTAAATGGTACATTATTTATAAATGTGAACTTATTCGAGTTGGTATGATACGGTCGTGTCTCGTGATAAATATTTAATTTAATTCAATAATCGGAGGGAGTACATTGTTTAAGCGTTTGCTAAACTTTTAAAATAAAGCCATAATTAATGGAAATAAATTTGCATTTTGTTGAAACATTCATGTAATCAAACATTCAAATAATTTGGGAAAGGGCTCAAAATTTTTGAAATGTATTATTATTTTTTACAATTTTTTTAGAATATGTTCTGGATTGATTTGCAGTTGTGTTTCAAAAGTTGCAAAAGATCTGGAAAATGTCCGGATCTGGAAGGCATCTAAAATTTTGAAATATTTGAAGTTAAAATTTGATCAAATGCTATTAAAAGCCGTCGCTTTTTGTTCATGTTAGTGCTGACACGTTTGTCACATTTTTAAATACCATGTATTTGTAAAGCTGCAAAAAAATTCGAAAACAGAAAGGTAAAACAAAAAAGAAATTGTAAAAAAAAAAGGGCCGACGCAGCCCAGAACGGCCCACGAAGGGCCCGTCCGGCCAGCCCAGCCACGCTGACACGTCACGATGACGTGTACGGCGGCTGAAGCTGCTGCGGCGGCAGTGAGCTCGCCGGCGGCGCGACGGCGCGTCCTGGGTCGCGCGGCTGGGCGCGTCCGACTCGCGCGGATGCGGGCAAGCCGGGGGTGGCGGCGCCGCACCGTTTTGGTCGCCGGGGCGGCCGCGGCGGCGTGGAACCGCGGCGGCATGAAATCCGGCGGCACGCGGGCGTCCCGGCACGCGGCTCTGGGGGAGGAGGTAGAGGCGCGGACGGCGAAGCCCCTCGTGTGCCTCGATTTGGACGCGGAGGCGCGTAGCGGCCGTGGAGCGCGTCGGCGGCGCCGCGGCGGCTCCCGCGTCGCGCGGAGAAGGAGGAGGAAGGGGGCGTTTTGGACATTTTTTCAAAAAAGTCAACGTGTTTTGCTTTAATTTCATATAGGTCCTTTTCTTCGCAAAGATGTGGACTGCGGGTTGGTTTGTTGATAAATGAAGGGGGTTTCTGCAAAAACATCACGGACGTGTCGTACGGATCGTTGGATCGCAAGCGGACGGCTCAGATCGACCTACTGTAGAACACTGTGGATTTTCTACAGTGTCATCTACAGTAGAAGGGCCGCTCCCAGGGCGAGAAACGGCACAACTTTTATATATACTATGATGTCTATTCATCAGTCAACTGAGTTTTTTTAAACCTTTACTGCAGGAGAAACCCCCGCAGCCTCACTTTATTGAGAACATATATACAGGCCTATGAACAGGACTATGTATAGAAGAGAAAAACCTACCTATCTGATATTATGGTAAGTTGTCTGTGACATCCTGACCTAGTCTTTGATAGAATACTCATATCAACAAGTTGTAACTTATTTTCCGGAAGCTCATCTAAAAAGAACTCTTGAGGTAAAGTGTGCTTAGCCGGAGCGATTTAAGTATGGGTGACCGATTGGGAAGTCCTTCTCGGGTGCATAGAAAATATTAGTGTTGATATGCGGAGCCAGTTTAGAGATTCTAAAGAGCTGCCAGGGTTGACAGGCCCGGCCCAGGTTGGGACGGGGTTACATTGGTGTTAATCTATGTAGCCAGTGTAGAGATTCTAAAGAGCTGCCAAAAGTGACAGACCCAGCCCAGGGTTGTGCCGGGGTGCTACACTGTCTAGCCATGGTTGCAACATGCGTTTTACATAAATTTTTCACCCTATGGATAAGCAAGCTCATTTCAGAAACAAAACATGCCTTCCAATTTAGGTTTTGCCCTTTGAAAATCCATGCATTTCTCTGCTTTCAAATGCTCCAGTTACTATTTCAGTGAAACATGGTAAAATCCACTTTGGCACATGGGAGCATACGATCCTGCCATCGAAGAAAACATATTAAAATATAAAAAACCCGAGCAAAAAATTGGTATATACATCTCGTCATTTTACGTGCGAACACAAAGTTTCGTGAATAACCGACATTTTTATGGCCGGTGTAAAAAAACAAAAAATGTGTCGTGAAAAACCTTTTTTAGAACCGAGATTTGTCTTTTTACACATGATAAAAAATGACTACTTTCTATGAAACAACTTTGTAAGCACTTAGAATGTCGATATGTTGGCACACATTTTTTTGTCGGAACTTCTTTACATTTTAAAAAACGTCTAAAAAGTCAAAATGCCTCTCCCTGAAACATGGGCATCCAAAACTTTTCGTGGAAGCACAAAATATCAAAAAGGTCACCAGAGCCCTAATGAATTTGGACATAATTCCATAACCTACAACTCAAAACACATGAAAATAACCGATGTTGTTAATCCTCCAGGAAGATGAATGACATAAAGTAAAGCAGCGATTCTCAGTGGCATTCCAGTGTCTGTGCAACATCAGATCCTTGGTGTTCAGTCTGTCATCTAAGAATAACCATGCAAAAAGCTTATGCTTAGACATACACACTTGCTCTTCCAAATACTTCTGAATGGTGGATGATTAGGGATTGAACTGATGTGTTGCAGGTAAGTTGCCTTAGGGAGTAACCTTTCTGTTCCTTGACACATGTCCAAGCATCATTTCCGTTATAAAAGTGACAGTTTGAATTTTAATATTTAAGTAAAAAAATCTCTATGAGCTTCAGTAGAAAGTGGCAGATGGAAAACCTCAATCATTTCATCTGTATCATGAAATCCTTTACCAAAAAAAGCTTATTGATACGTGTCAAACGTATCCATAATTTTTGATATTGTATGCTTGTTTTATATCAATGCTACATATTTTATTATAGTGTTATATCATTTTGGTGCATTTTTAAAACTAAATATTAACAAGATGCCCAATGTCGGTTCCTGTTTTCTGCTATATTTTTGTTTCAGAAAATTTATTAAAAAATATTTTCGCAATTGGATGAATTGATTATTTTTACCACGAGAAGGCCACAGAGCCCAAAGCCCAAAGCCCAGTAGGAGGGGACACCCAGGGCCACCAGGCGACCCCACAGCGCTGCCTAGGGGGGCCCGCGCCCTACTGCTGCCTGGAGCCCCTGGATACCACCTTTCGACGCCCTTTCGCCTATAAATTGCATCCTTCCCGAAAACCCTAAAGGACCCGAACATATTCCGAAAGATATCTGACGCCGCCGTCAACGCAAACCCTAGTTCGGGAGGGTTCTAAAGCTCTTCCCGGCACACTGCCGGAGGGGGAGATCATCACCGGAGGTCTCTACACCACCATGCCTCCGGAGTGATGCGTGAGTAGTTCATCCTTGGACTACGGGTCCATAGCAGTAGCTAGATGGTTCTCTCTTCTCCTTTTCCTCCATGTTTAGATCTTGTGAGCTGCCTAACATTATCAAGATCATCTTTATGTAATGCTACATGTTGTGTTTGCTGGGATCCGATGAATTGTGAAGTTATGATCAAGTTTGTTCATCTTTTATATCTATGTTTTATTTAAGATCTCACATGCTCTCCGATCCATGTGGTTACTCTGGCCAAGTAGTGGCTTGTATCTCTAAATGGGAGTATTTATGCTAGATAGTAGGTCATGTCTCCTGTGAGTCTGGGCTCGAGTGACAGAAACGTCTAAGACCGAGTATGTGTTGTTGCTAATAGGGGTAAAACAGCGGTGTTTATTACTATGTGTTTTATTCATTGCTTATATTATGCACTTTGCTTACTGTTTTAATCTGCTGCTTGCAACTTAATACTTTCGGGTGACGGGCTAGATAACGATCCCGTGATGGATTATTAGTCACAAATGCAGCTGGATAGCGGTCTATGTATTTTGCTGCAATGCCCAATTAATAACTACAGTGAACTATACCTTGTCATAATAGCATTCTCATGCCCTCACAATTTGTCAGTTGCCTAGCTGTAATTTGTTTACCCAACAAGTTTTTTTGCTCGCTGTTCCTTTATGCATTTACAATTGTTTTCACACCATATGTTTAATATCTTTGATTTCAGCAAGTCATGAAGATTGACAACCTTCCTGTTTCGTTGGTGCAAAGTAGTTTGTTTGTGGTTTGTGCAGGTCCACGTCAACTTGCTGCAGCCAGGTTGACACCAAGTTGAAGTCTCTCAAGTCATAACGTTGGTTTTGTTCTCAAGAGAAACTTGCTACTACGCTGCTTCACACATTCCTCTTGGGTTCCCAACGGGTGTGTGATCCACGCCATCACTTATCCTTAGCAAAAGAAAAAAAACTTGGATATGTCAAATCAAGGTTTCTGTCCAGTCATAAGTCATCCAGAAGAGGGTATAGGTGCCTGAAACCCACCTCGCGGTTAGTGATTGCTCTGTAAGCATCAGAAAACTTAAAACTCGCCCCCCACTATGAAGACCCACATTGAAACAGTTGACCGAGATTTTTTTCAACGTGTTTTGTATAGCGTTTATTATTTAGGATCCGTGATCCTAAGCTAGCGCAAGTTGTCGATGTGCTTGCATGCTGGCTTGGCACGTCCCTTATTGCATCGTTATTGATCGTTATTTGGTTGTACGACGTACAAAACTTACAAAAAAATCTTTGGATGGGCCATCTACTGGTTTTAATAATTGCCTAAGCCTATGTCAACAAAAACACAACCCGGATAAAACAAAATTTGTGTAAGATCATTGTAATTTAATTTGTGGAAAACAACAAATTACATTAGTTGCACTTTTATCGTTGAGGTATAGTTACACAACATTTTTAGAAGTGTAACTATGGTGTGACTATCATATAAACCCATTGTTGCATTTTCTAGATGAGCTAGTTGCGCATTTCTAGAAATGGTAGAGTGAAAAAGGTGCAACATATACAAGTAAATCACACAAAACAGCTACTACCTCCGTTTCAATGAATAAGGCGCACGCGTTTTCCAAGACGAAGTTTGACCGAAAAATTTGAGCATAAATATCTTGATTATATTCTACATAATTAGTATCATTGGATTCATATTGAAAAACACTTTCTAATGATGCTAATTTTCTACCAATAATCTTTATATATTTGGAGTAATTCTTGGTCAAACAAAAAACACGTAAAACGAGGGCGCCTTACTTATTGGAATGGAGGGAGTACAATTTTGTGGTTCCATGAGAAGCCACAGGCTTCTTCTCACCCAAGCTTTGTACCGTCTTAAATACTCATTGTCGAGTCTAGATAATACAGAGTACATTTTTTCCGAAAAGAAGGTTGAAACGTCCGACCTCTGCAACTGATACTCACAGCCATCTTGAGCCTCAATAGTCAACACTAGAACCCAGCATATTCGGCATATTGATATCGTACACCTCTTGCCTAGTTCTATACATTTCCCGTATACACACAGTTGGGCACACCCACGTGGCCACATTCTTGAAGACAACACAATTCACGCCATGCCTAGAAGTACCTAATGACTTAAAACCCCTCGATCCATGGTAAATAGGGATCGATCGACCACATGACATTGAAACGATAAACCATGACGCCCCTCGATGAGAGAAGAAGTGAATCGATCAACGGAACTGGACGTTGGAGGAGTAGCTGGTGCCGCCCCTCCAGTTATCCCCGATGACATTGGTTGCGACGAGCATCTTGCCGTACTCGCTGGTGATGCGCAGGGACAAGGCCCCCCGCAGCGGGTCGCTGGTGTCGAGCCGCCAGACGGAGCCCCAGGAGCGGTACATGGACTCCCAGCGGCCCGTGGGCGGCCGTTCTTGGAGCGCATGACGTCCATCTTCACCACGGTGCCGTCTCGGTTGGCGTACTGCACCAGCACGGGGAGGTAGCTGGGGTTGGCGCCCGGCAGGATGTAGAAGCTCACCTTCAGGCCCGAAGTTGCAGGGCACCCTCCTGAACTGCATGTCGATGATGCCCGCGTGCCGGAGCTGGTCGTTCCGGCCCGGCATCGCCATGGCGCCGAACGCCGTGCCGCTGAGGTCGAAGTGGAACTGGGCCACGGGGTAGTAGTTCATGTCGGTGATCACCACCGTCTTGGTCTGGCCGGAGCAGGCCGGGTGGTTGGATCTCGTGCATCGTATCTGGTAGCAGGTGCCGCAGCCGGCGCCACCCTGGAAGAGAGGCTCGTTGCCGCAGGACGTCATGGCGGAGAACGGGTACTGGTTCACGTTCTTGAAGCCGCAAGCACCACCTGCAAATAGATCGACCGGCATTATTACTGCTGAGTCGATAGGCCTGCAAGAACGACATTGCGCCGCCATGGCATATATATGAGCGTACCGTTGTCGTCGGGGCCGGCGCCGGTGGGCCGGCCGTACCAGGTGGCCTTGGCGTCGATCCAGCCGGTGTTGTACATTCTAGCGGCGGAGGTGCCGTAGTTGACTGCAGAACGGACGGCCGGGACGAGCATGAAGAGGAGCGCCACAAGCGCAACGGCGTTGGTGGTGAGGCCCATACTGGCAGTAACTAGGGTTCTATGAACCTCCTTAGACTTGTACGATGTGTACTTGCTGGAGTGGGTACTACTCTTGCTTGTGTTTTGATGGCGACATAGCCGGGCCATTTATAGGCAGGCAAAATGACGAGTTCCGTCGGCGCCAGTTGCTGTTGCACCCGACGACCAAGTGTATGTTCAGACATTAGAGCTTCAAGGTAACATGGCTACGGAGGGAATCATGGAGGAATGCAGGTTACGGTGTAAGTGTGTACGACTATCAATCACATCTTCGACGAATATGAAATAAAATCACATCTGGAATTGATCATCGAGTAACCGCTAATGATTTTTTTTTGGATTTTGTAACCGCTAATGATTGTGGTGAACAAGCGAAAATTCTATCCAATGATCATCGAGTACCCGGAATCGGATCATGGGGTTCATTGTAGAAAGTCAGACCACGGTTATGCCTTAAGATCTAGCCTAGTTTAATAATTCAAAAGATGCGATGTGCTCAATAGATGTATATATTAATTCAAGTGTACGGTGTTCAGACTTCAGAGCTACAAGGTAACATGGCTATGTGGAATGCAGGCTCCGGTTTAAGCGCGTACGACTATAAAATCACATCTTGGATGTGATCATCGAGTAACCGCTAATGATTTGAGTAAGGGTGGTGGTGTGGGGAGGCTTTGATTGCAGAAAGTCAGACCGTCGATCGGTGTGCCTTAAGATCAAGCACCATGATACGTATTTTGTTTGATTCAGATCATACTCTGCGCTTAATAGGTGTACATTTTTCAAGGATATACTTAATAGGTGTACATTTTTCACGGATATACTTAATAGGTGTACATGCAACAATTTACACTGATAAGTAGATAGAAAAAATATTATGATATGAATCCTCAATAATAATCGCTAGCTTATGATTATTCCTCAGCTGACTGAGATTTTGTCGACGGGTTTTGCATACCGATTATTATTTAGGATTCATAATCATATGCTACCGCAAGTTGTCCATGTGCTTGCTCTCTGGTGGCGTGTACCACGTTATTGTTCGTATTTGGTTGTACGACGCACAAGACTCAGAACGAGAAAATCTATAGATGAGCCATCTACTGGTGTTAATATATACTCCCACCGTTCTAAATTAGATGAGTTTCATTTATCCAAAAGTGAATGTATTTATAGTTGTAACATGTTTAGATACATCCACATATGGGCAAATGAAAGTCATCTCATTTGGAACGGAGGGAGTAATAGCCTAAGCTTATGTCCAACAAAAACACAACCCCAGATAAACGAACTTTGTTTAAGATCATAGTACGTAATTTAATCATTGGAAAACAGAAAATTAAGCCGGCCGCAATTTTATCGACAAGGTATGGTTACGCATTTCTATAAAAGTATAACTACGTCGTGACAAAAAGTGGACCAGACCAACAATGATGAGCTCGTTGCACATTTCTAGAAAGTGTAGTTATGGTATAATGAAAAATGTGCAACAGGTAAACCACACAAAGCAATGAAAAATGCATATATAATCCTAGCTGCATTTTTCGCGATAAGTTAGTTGCACATTTCCGAAAAAGATTACTCCTTCCGTTCCAAATTATAACATGTTTTAGATATTACGATATATAATATAGACATATTGAAATGGGTGAATCTAAAAACTAAAACACGTGGTACATCCAAATTAAGCTAAAACATCTTATATTTATTATGATACGGAGTAAGTAGTATATAGCTGGTGTGGCAAACCATGTAACCTATAATAACCAGACAAAAAAAATAGAACCCTTGGTTGCCGTTTTCATGACAAGATAGTTGGACATTTAAGAAAAGAGTAAAAGGCTCGTGCGGTCTATCAAGTTGCTAGGCATTAGCGGATTGGTCATCAACTCAAAAAATGCAAAATATTGGTCATAAAGTTGTGTCAATGTCAGACGTTAGTCATTCCGTCAAGTGACCGTTAGGATGCTGACGTGGCTGTCAGTTTTTTTTTGCAAAATACACCCTACGCTTAACTTTCTTATCATCCTTTCGTCCCTAGATGAAATTCTGTGGCAGACATTTCATCGAACAGCTGTCATGCTAGGACGACGCAGATGAACTGTGCCCCCCGCCGGCATCCCCAGCCCTCCGCCACCGTCTCCGCAGCTGGGTGCCGCTGCCGTGCCCGCACGCACTGTGTGCCGCCTCTGCCGGCTCGCGTTTGTCAGTTCATGCCATCGTCGGCGCCGTTCCCCACAGCCGCGGCCAAGGTCCCAGCCAAGCCTCGTGAGTCGAGACCATGCCGTGCGCGTGCGTGCGTGCTCGCCGGCAAGGTGCAGCGCGGCGGCGTGGTAAAGGCGCAGTGTGCGCGTGTTCCAGCAAGGCCGACAGGGGCGTGCGTGCTTGGAGCGTGAGCCAGGAGAGGCTGCAGCTCGGAGGCGTTTGCGGCACACGAGCAGGTGAGCTGGCCGCTCACGGCCATGGCGGCCAAGAGCTCGAATTCGAGCGGGACATGGGCTACCGCGACGGAATTTGAGGGGAAGGAGAGGGGAATCCCGCAGATCACCGAGGGGGAATCGCAGGTGAGGTCGGGGCGACCGGAGGTGGACCGAAGCGACGTGGAGAGAGGCGAAGAAGAGGAAGTAGCGGTCGAAGCTTCCCAGGCCTTGCGATTGCGGTAGACTAACGAGGGCGCCGGCGCGAAGCTCCTAGACACCTTGGAGCGACGCGAGGCTACCGGTAGCCACATAGGTCACGACGGCCATGGCGACGGCGACGTTCGGGGTGCCAGCCATGGGGAGGATCTTTGCTCTAGCAACTTGGAGTGCAGCAGACTCGTGCTCTTGCAGCTACGACGGGCGAGCTCGGCAACCTCTGTCCCGCGCCGCTGGGGCCGACGCCTGGCTGAGCTGGAACCCCATGGCCGCCTTGACCCTGCCGGCCACCGTGGCTGATGCTGCTGGCCGGGTCGCGTCTGGCTCACGGTTGGCTGAAACAACGAAATACTTGCACCAGGAAACGATAGTACTACTCGTACTCCCTAGCTATTTTGCCCTGGTTTCTCATGTATAGGGAAATAGCGACGAACGGTGATTAATCCTGTACAACTCTCTGTATTTACAACTGAGGACGTTAGAATCAGAACAAATAAATACTCGGGGGGTATTTTACAAAAGTTAATGGCAACGGTGACGGAATGACTACCGTGCAACATTGGCCCAACTTTTTGACCAATAATTAGCATTTTTTGAGTTGGTGACCAATCCGCTCATGCGTGACAACTTGATAGACTGCACGGGCCTTTTACTCTTAAGAAAAAAAAGTGCACCTATTGTGATGGAAACTTTAACCTACATCAATAATCAGACAAATAATTGGACAAAACATGTAGAACTTTAGTTGGAGGTGAATATGTGCACGTGTATGTGAACGTTTCCGTTTGTACCGTGTTTCGCAAAAAAGGAAGATGAAACGAAAAACGGAACGATAAAAGGTGTTGGTCGCCCTTACCACAGAACGACCAACACCTTTTCTCGTTCACACTCTGCCCTTACCACAGAATTAATTTAGTGCTCATTCAAGTACAACACCACCGAATTTGCATCGTGATTCGTGTAAATATAAGTTGCAAGTTGGGTTGAAACTGAGTTTTTTCACTTGGAAGTGGAGTTGCAACTACACCGTTGGATTTTCTACATGATTGGTGTTAAACATGAGTTGCAACATGGGTTTTAAAAAGGGTTGATGAGGCCATCTGACTGGGAACTAAGCTAATTCTTATCCCACTAAGAATTAGTCGCAACCAGTAACCACAATTGAATTCAAAACATAAAACAAACATGTGCAAATTGTGGGGGGCGTCACAACGCACAGGCACCTTACTGCTGTAGTTTTTTTTGTTAAAAGCTGCAACTATTGTGACGAACACTACAACCTAAATCAATAATCAGATAAATCAATTGGAAAAAAAAACATAGAGAAGTTCAGTTGGGTTTTATGAACTTTTAACAAACAAGAATATGTAAGATAGAACAGAACAGTTTTTTTTTAAGAAAAAATAAGTTCAACAGAACCGATTCTCCCGAACGAGCGCCAGCAGCGACAACGAGTAAAGTCATTGGTCGCCCTGCTTGGTTTCCCATGACTTCAGCAGTCAGCACTAAAAGGCCCTTCATCTCATTACGGTGGTCACAATGATACCAAGATCCGTGTCAATGGGCGAGTCACCCTGTCCGTGTAGCCAGCTTTTCTCCGATTAATAAACCAGAAAATGTACAGTTTGACCAGTTTTTCCTTAAAAAAACAGCATATCTTGTGGCGCCAAAATACAAAGCGATGACAGTACAAAAGATAGAACTGCCCCACCAACGCACTGATTTTGAAGCCTGGGATTTATGTTTTGAAACTTGTTTTACATGACACCATATAAATTGGGGTCAAATGGGAAATAGTGCGGGACAACAATGAGCATAGCACGACGACTTGGATGGAGCTGACCGAGCCACATCAATTGAAAACTCTGTCTAAACAAAATAGACAATGGGCTGGGGCAGCTTTTTCCTGCCTCGGTCACCAACATCTCCCACCCAAGATTATACACACACGGGCAAATATATCCGTAGCTAGACTGGCTTGCGACCACGCAGCAAATCATTTGTACATTTCACCTCTTCACTGGAAACCTGCAGGGTTTTCAATTAGCGTTAGCAGAACACAAGAAAAAAGTAATCAACAAAAACCATAGGAGCACATATGAAAATGGAGATTCTGCATGATGAAACTACCATCAAAATTAAAAGTCTTCCACTGTCTAAATAACACTACAAAAAAATTGACAATCTGACAATAACAAACAAGTCCATCCCAAAAAAAGACTGTCGAGTCTGATTTCAAAAGTAAAGTTCTAGTTTACTGTAAATAGCATAAAAGAAGAAGGGTCAAAACAACACCTGGCCGAAACAAGATTTCCAGTTTTTACTTTGGTACACTTAAAATTTAGTTAGTCCCTGAACTTGGAAATTACAGCCTGAACTCCCTAAAATTTGCCTCGATTTACGCAATCAGTTCTCAGTCCAATATAAGATGCTGACAGACATGATGCACTGTCTATCAGTGTCAGCCCCGCCCTACTGATCCTGAATAGTCGGCGAATAGCAGTCGCAGCTCACTTAGTGCATGTGTGCTGAGCTGACAGTGCTGCCCTCAATTCAAGAACCTACCTTCCTGCATGTTGTTCCTCACAGAGACTGCATGTCTTGGAGGTGTTTGATAAAGGATGGAAGATAAGAGGAGGACCATAAACAGGTGGGATGGCAAAATGAGAAAGACAAGAGTAACGTAACCACAGCCAGAACAAGAAACTAGAACAAGAAAAGAAACCGCTCATGGGGGAGAGGGTGTTATAACTCTGGCAGAGCATCAGAATTGGATAGAACACATTGTGATATACTTGCAAACAAACTCAAACAGCAACATCAAGATTGCTGTAAATGTTTTGCTGAACAAAGGTTCAGCTGGACCAAAGAATCTCACTGTACAAACGTCTTTGAGATTCACTTACGGGAGCAATATATAATACACCGACCAACCCCCTCTTCCTTTCCTCACTGTAAAACTGAGGATAACATGTGCTTTCACTGTTAAAATATACGACTTTGACAAGTTTGTAACCTATTTGTCTGCATATCCTGATTGTCCTTATTCTTTTCATTGGTGCTGCTGAACCCAAGATCACAAAAAAAGACCTCTCAACGTTGAAACACCTATCACCTCATGAACATGGATTGGATTCCATGCAGTTACTCCCTCCATTCTCAAACAGATCACAATAGAATGCCAGTTCACGTTTGAGTACTTTGACCACCGAAAAAGATGCAAAATGTTTGATTTATACATGGAGATTGGTATGCCAATAAAAGCACTTCCAAATAATTGTATTTTAATAAATTGTGTTATCATTTATCCAGAGAAGCTAGCTGTCATTCACTGGGGACAACATCAAAGACAAAACCAGACGTAAAAATGAGCGCAAAGGGGGTACTAGTAATAACTAATAAATTAAAGAAGCCTTTTAGTAACAGAGGTTACAGAGCATACCTATCATCCTAAGATATCTATATCGATTCCAAAAAAGGGTTTTAACGGTTAAGACTCATAAAAGCTCCAATGAATAAAATCACATTGGCTAATCTGTTGTTGTAGATAATACATGTCCTGACAATAAAGACGGACCCAAAAATTCTAGTTAAGATTACATGAATCAATCTTTTATGGTGCATAATAAGCAGTTAGTTATTGACTGTATCTACACACAAATTATTAAGATATGTGTGACCTATAAAATTTAGATCATTTCAATGACCTGACTAAGCAAGCTGTTAGTAAAGAGTAGATGAGCGGAAGAATAGAATACATTACAGAAATACCAAATACAGGATAAATCAGACCTGATCACAATGCCATTTCAGCTTGCAGTGCAGCAAGCTCATCGTCCTCAGCTGATGCCTTCTGCGGAGCAGGGCGAATTGGTTGTTTGTTGGCTGGGACCTGCACCGGATGATAAGGTGTAGCTGCAACAGGCTCCAGTAGTTGAGACTCCAATTCTGCTCCCTCCAATTCTTCAAGCTCCGCTTCCAATTCATCCTGTCAGAATTTCAGTGCAGTCAGTATAAAGTGCATCAGAGAAGAAAGTCTAAACCTTGATTACAAATCCTAAATGGCTAGTGAGCTACCTCGTCAAAATCAGCAGATGCTCCAATAGGAGCTGACAAAGCATCTTGTATTTGTTTCATGTTTTCAGTCTGTTCGTTAATTTCGTCCATCGTCTTATCGACATCATCGATATTTCTGCAGTGACAAGAAAAATAGTCATCTTGCAACTTCAAGTCAAGGTAATATTAGTCACTCAAATCGGAAATTAATATAAACTAGTAACACTCACGTTGCTTTTTGCATCGCTTTCATAGCTTTAGCTCCAGTCCTCAATGCATCAACAGTCTCTGTCGTAGCTTTAGCAGCTTCTAACATGATCATCTATATAACAAGATTGACACTGTAAAATACATGGCATGCAAGAAACAGAAAAGATATGCAAACGCGGAACTAGCAGGTAACCTGATCATGGATTCTCAGCTGAAAATTCCCAAGCTGCTCAATTTGCTGCTCATACATTTTTTTCCTCTTCAATGATTGGATAGCAGCTGATAAAAAACAGTGATTCAATTGATATACAATTGGTGCAGTACGTAAAGGAAAGCCATTCTAAGGAAATATTTGCTTAACTGAAAAGATACAGTGGACAGAATTAAAATGATCAAGTAATATTTAACTAATCATCAGGGCTTTAAGTACGATTATGGTCAAGATTGCTTGCCATAAAACATTATGCAACACATGCATATTACGTGTAAGCACTGCAGTAATACAGAAACATAGGTTATCCTAACAATAAGAACATCAGCAAATATGTTTCAGATTCAAACATAATTGTTGATCCAGTACAGCAAGCACCAAAGAAATTAAATCAAAATGGATGCAATAAAAGGCTGAATGTTTTTAAAGTTGACTGTATTCACATTCCAGATGTTACTTTGGGAAATGAATGCATAGTTCCTCTAATGATCAATAAACAAGGAGGAGGGTGAAGGGGTATGGTTCACCATACCTCTTTTATTCTTTGCTTTTGAGAACTCCTTGGCCTTCTCAAGCTCACCAGCTGCTTTTTTCTCTAGCACTTTCTCTTTCTTCTCCAGCATATCGAGAGTCTAGATACATAAAGGAAGATTTAGAACTTCAAATATTTCGTAGCATATGCATAAAGAGTGTCAAATATGTAACTCTAGGATAATTCTCCACTAGATCAGCAGATAAAGAAATCTCCTCCCTCCTTAAGAGGCAAAGAGCTTGAAGTTTGCAAGTTATGAACATCAGAAGCAGACACAATGGAAAAAAAAAACACCATTGATCATACAAAGCTTGCACATTAAATAACCAGAATTCCTACACAGAAATTATCTCATAAATTTTTATTTTGCAGAAATCCTAGATAGAAAATGAAGGAGCTAGTTGATCAAGACCTGCCAGTGCAACACAAAATGGCAGCAATGCATAAGAAAAGTTTCCATTCAACATCTTAATTATACAATGTAACCAGATCAATGCAATGAGGAACGGAACTGAGGAATCTCACACAAGCAAGTAGCAGATATTCAAAACAAAAGGAAGAGTTGACAGCAGCTCACCTCATTTAACTTATCCAAAGTGGCCAGCGCGCCGGCATTGGCCTGCTCCTTGGGCTTCCCGAATAACCTGTTGAACATTGTGGCACCCCCCGTATCCTGCTGGACGATGAAGAATAATATGTATCTTCATTCATCGGACAATTAAAGGACAACAGAAGCTATGAACATCTGGTTGAGCGCTAGCAGCGTGACTGGCCATGAAACATGAGGTTGAGCCGTTGAGGCACATCTAATAGCAGCTAAATATGCCAAATTATTCATTAGAACCAGCGAACATAGATGCAGGACCCACGCGGATGGAAATCACTTGACGCATAGCAATATTTTATTCACAAAAAACGTAGGAGATGAACTAACGGCCGTGATATTGTGACTCTAGACCAAAACAACTCGTCACCAACAGGAAGCGGCTCGCCCCATGGCCACAATCCGACAAGAAACCAGCCGCCTGCCTAGCCGCGATGAACTGGCGCGAAGAGGGAGATCGATGGGCACTGGACGAGGAGGGGGTCGTGGATCTAGCGAGAGGCGGGAGCGGGCGCTTACCGGGATTCGTGCCGGCGGCGGCGGGGTCGAGATTGGGGGGCCGCTGATCCGGGAGGAGGCTCGCTGGCGTCCCGGTGGATTGGTTGCGGGTGCGGCGGGGTGGGTTGGGATTCTGCGTAGGTTTCTGGTTGGGGGAGAGGAAGAGGGAGGCAAAACGAGTCGAGCCGACAGGGACGGCCGCGTGCGTGCGTACACCACACGGAGAGGTGAAAGACTCGGCTAAGGGCATCTCCAGCCGTTCGGCCCCCCAGGTTTTGAAGCGGCGCTTTTTAGGCTTAGCGCCGCCCCGCACCAAAACCTGGGGGGGCGATTTCACCAGCCGTTCGGCGGCCCAGGAAAAACACACAGCCCAGAAATTCGAAAGGTCTTCTTCCCGCCCCCAAAAGTAGCCCGAGTTCAGCGATCACAGCAGCCATAGTTGGGCAAACATTACAAAAAACGCCACAGTTGGGCGATCAAATAGTCTTGATCAAGCCACAGTCGGGCGATCACGGCCACATTCGGCATTCTGCTGATTCACAGATCAGATAGAGGCCGGCGACGCCGCGGCGTCAGAGTCGACGATGGGCGTGGTGGTCGGAGCCGGCGCCGAGCTCGGAGTGGCCTCGAGGTCGACGACGGGCGCGGCAGCCTCCAGGTCGATGGGCGCGGTCGGCGCAGCGGACGTAGGCTGGGCGGGCGGCGTCTCGGCTGGACTGGCCGAGGAGCTCGTCGGGCTGTCGTAGCTCGTGTCCGTCGGGGTCGGGGCCGGAGCCGGGACGATGTCGCTGAGGATCAGAGAGCGCTGCGCCATGAACCATGTCCTCACCTCGGGGTCCATCGCGGCCGGATCGCCCGCCGTGAGGAATGCGAGGTCGTGGTTCCTCTTCTTCGCCACGGTGCCGGTCCTGACTTTTTTTTTACTCCATTACAACCTCACTTTTAAAACCTTAAATCCATCCAAATAAATGCATAGTAGATTTGTACATGCATCACAAACCGAGCATACAACATAATTTATCAAGCATCCATTGGCCCGCCTTGGTCACCGACTCACCGTACACAAAAAGACGCGACAACGGAGTACGATTTGGGTGGTCACCGGTGATGGCATAGTGATGTATTCGCTGACGTGGCGGCGGTAGACCCCATGTGTCGGGACACCAGGCAAAAGTGTGGCCGCACTATTAATGTTTTTGCGAATAGCCCCCTCCAGAACATAGTTACAACGATTGTGCTCTGCCTCCACTCGGAGAAGCGTCGACTACGCCATCGTGATCAGAAATTTAGACCGAAGAAGGACAGGAAGGGTCGCAGTCGACGGCCTGTCTGAGCGGCAAGATAGGGTTGTCGGAGGTGTTCAGTGTCGATGTCTCTACAGCGCATGCCTGACGGCGCTACTCCTCTCGAATATAGTTAGTGAATCAATCTCGGCTAAAAAAATCCTCCCTTTTTCGTTTTTATGGTTTAGATCGTCCAATGTAGGTACTTTTATGTTGTTGAATCTTTAGATTTTGGGTAGGTTTAGGACTTTAGGGTACCAAGGCTCAATCTTTCATAGAAATTGATGGTTTTTTTTTTTCGTTTTGAGGGTTTAGATTGTTCTCGTGTCTCGTTAGTTGATATCCTGACGGTTATGGGTTCTAGGAGATGATGTTTGTGTTGGTAGTTCTGTTTCCATTTTGGGTAGGGTTTCAGGTAGGGGTTGGGTCAGGTTTTTAGGTAGGTTGTTGTTAGGAACTGTTTTCTGCTTTCAACTTAGTCATTGCTTGGATTTTCTTATGATCGATTCCATGTATATGTTGTTCCGACAGGTGCTCATAGTAATTATTTCTCATTTGAATTCAATCGTGTTTTTATTAGCATTGGTTCTAACAGAAGCTATGTCACTAGTTATGTTATATGCTATGATCATGTGGACATACTAACATGGTGAAAGTGCATGTTGCCCCATGCGTGGTTTTGATAATTAATGACAATCCTTATGGACTAATGTTTGTATTGAGATATTCTTATAGGTTTGTCCATATGCATCGCTTGAACTCCATGTGTTGGATTCAAGGTTGTATGCCATCAAGATCATTGATTATAATAGACATATTTTATATGATCAAGTAGAAGAAAAGATACAAGGTTGATCAAGACTAAGTGCAAAGAGTGGATTCAAGTTGATCAACACACAAAGCTAAATGATGTACCATGTGGGATCATGTGATCCAATGGTATGGTAAGAAATTGTCCATATAGCTTTGTGAACTAACCCATTGTGTGTGTGTGTGTCATTCCTTTGTTGGGTTAGGTATCTCTCCATGGGCTTGCATCAAAAGGAAGATTTCTTACAGCTCATGGAGGATGACGTCAAGTGGCGATCGTCATCAAGGTTGAGTGGTGCAAGTTCAAGATGGGCATCTAGAAGATATCATATGCTTGAAGCTTGCAACCCATTTGGGAATAATGGTCAAGTAAAGATGTGCCTAAGAGAGGCAATCCAAGCAAAGTGCAATCAAGAAAGGTGGTCCACTTGAAGAGATCAAAATCGTCATCATCTAGCTCAAGTGGAATGCGCAAGGCAAAGGTATGATCTTGATAGGGGTTCTATTTTACCGGTCTCATGGTGTTAGTGGGAGACCGGGTTATAGGATAGATGCCGTACTATCAAGAGGGGCTCTCAAGTGAGTAACTAGTTCGCATCTTTGTGGAGAGCTCAAACCTTTGCATACTTGGCATATCATCTTTCGTGGTTCTTACTTGGCTTTTTCTCCTTGTTGGGTTTTGGTGCTTGTTGTGATCTTCATGACAAGCCCAAGTTCTTCGAAAACGGATTTCGTATGGAAAACTTGTTGCGTTTTCGGGTTGGAAATATTATCGGTTTATCCTTGAGGAAAGTTCCACACCTTCCCATATGTGGCAACTTAACTCTATTTTGTGGAAAGCTCTTGTTGCTATCTTTCAAACAAAATTGGTTTCACCTGATTTGGAGTTCGAATGAATTAGTTATGGGGTTTGCAGTTTTGCAACTCAGGGCAAACCAGAGTCTCCGGCCTGCTCGTTTTTCATCGAGTGACAAAAGTGGTGACACCCACTGGAGTCACACCGGAGTGTTACCGGAATGTGTCCGGAATCTCCGACTCAGGCCGGAGTCTCCGGTCACTCCGACCGGAGTCTCCGGTGTAACAATTCCTGCAACGGCTCTATTTTTGGGAGACCTATAAAAGGCCCCTTCTTCCCCAAAGAGACTAAGTTTTTCTGTAGCACTTTTTTTTTTCTCTCTCTCCCACCATTGTTGAACTTAGAAAGCTTGCCTCTCTCTCAATTTCTCCCATGATTCTTGCATATCTTTGAGAGAAAAGAGAGAGCAGATATAGATCTACATTTCCTCCGATCCATCTCTCCTCTAAGTGAGGGAAACTTAGTAGATCTTGATCTTGAAGTTCTTGGTGTTTTTCCTCCTTTGTTCTTCCTCTCTTATTCCCCCATAACCATTTGTTGCTTTGTTGGAATTTGAGAGTGAAGGACTTGAGCACTTCTTGTGTTCTTGCCATTGCATTTTGTGCATCGGTTTCCTCTCTCCACGTGGATTCGTGGAAATGAAAGTTCGTGAGCTTGTTACTCTTGGGCGTTGGACCCTAGGCGGTGTTCTTGAGAACTTTTGTGATCAAGGCCTTTTGTGGCTAGTTGGGACCTTTTGTGGTCACTTGGGAGCTTCCAATCCTTTTGTGGGTTGTGCCTCAAGATTGCTGTAAGGGACTCGATTTCCGCCCAAAAGGAAATCAATAGTGGAAGGTGAACCGAGCTTTTGGGCAAGGTTCATCGGAGAATAGGGTGAGGCCATTTGTGGCGTTTGAGTTTGAAACTCACACCCCTCCAACGAGACGTACTCCCCTAAAAAGGAGGAACTCGGGAATACATCATCGTCTCCGCGTATCTCGGTTATTTCTATACCCGAGCTCTTTACTTATGCACTTTACATTGTGATAGCCTTCGTGCTTGAAGTCTTATATCTTGCTATCACGTTGTTACTTGTCTTGCTTAGCATAAGTTGTTGGTGCACATAGGTGAGCCTAGTATATTTAGGTTGTGTGCTTGTTAAATTAAAATACCTAGTTTTATTCCGCATTTATCGAGGCTAAACCGGAAAAGTTTTAAATCGCCTATTCACCACCCCCCCCCCCCCCCCTCCTCTAGGCGACATCCTTGTCCTTTCACATGGTCACCGGTTGTGGTTGAAAATTTGATATAGGAGAATGAGTATGAGATGCAAGGAAGGCTATAGGGACACTATTGGGTTCCTCTACTGTGGGGACCCCGGACTAGCTGTCCCAAATACCCTTGTGCCTACAACATCAGCGATCCCATGATCAGTGTGTCGCTGAGCACAATCGAACTGGTATCAAAAGAACATCCATAAATACCGAAGGAATATACTTACTTGATTGAAGCCGTAACTTCAACATGTACTTGCAGCGGAAAACATCAAACAACGTGGAACCCAAGTCATTTGCCACAACCCTACAGGCAGCTGACTGGGAAGCGCCCTAGTTCGCATCGACGTCATTGGAAACTTCTCCTTCGAACTGTTCCTCTTCAAAATCTGGCTAAGACAATAGCCAGGGACGAAACCAATATGAGTACATTTGATTGTACTCGCAAACTACCCCCGAAATGAGCATGCATTACTCTTTTTATTGTTTAAATATAACTTTCTTTGCTTTGAAAACTCTACATCCTTATTGAAAAAGAGAAGGATAGACTTTTGTTTAATAAACCTTGGTTTGAAATCCCTATAACTTTATTTGAAAAAGGAAAGAAGGCTTTAGGACTTTTTCCCATAAATCTGTTTTTGTAAGAAGTCTCTTTTAAAACTTTTTCCCGTAAATACATCTTTGTTGAAAAAGGTAAGAAGTCTCTTTTATAAACTTTTTCTCCAAAAATCATTACCAGGTTTTATTTTCCCAAAACTCCTCCTTTTCCGACCATAGCCATTCATGGTCATTTATCCCCAGCAAACTCATACCAGCCCTTCGGTAGAGTTGCATAAACATTTCCACTTCATTTTTGAAACACAAAACTTTGCACGTCTCGACCATAGCCCTTCATGGTCAAATCATTCTCCAGCAACCTCATACCAGCCCGTCGGTAGAGTTGCAGATACAACACATCTCCATTTTATTTTCAAGTCTCAAAACTTTGCAAAACTTGCACATAGGTCAAGGTAGGGCCTCCCAACTGTCCATATCCGAGGACTCGGCTATTCGAATAGTTTTACCCTCTGCAGAGGTAGCACGCTTTCCCCACATCCATTCGGCAACTCATCGTGTCAGCCGCGTCCCGCCATACAAGGTGTATGCGAAGTTGAGTCACCGACCCTAGCCTGTCCTTTGCTCATGCTAGTATAGGACCCTGCCGCTATGACACTTTCCATCAACACTTAACCCAGCCCGTCAGAATCTAAGTGTGAGGACTCATAGTTCTGCCCGGCGACTCAATCCTCTTTCTCCAATACACTCATACCGGCCTCCGGTAGACTTCTCTTAAGAGGACCCAGGTCAGGGGGTAGGTCACCGAACCATCCCCTCATGGAACGGAGTCATCTCCGTTGTTGAGGCATCCCATACTAATATGAGCAAACTATATGACTAAGCCGTTTCCCATATGTGGGTAAATGTGGTCGCACAGAGTATCGGCTGGTCGTCATAGTACTAGGACACAATGTGCATTTTTCATAAACACCACCATTCTCGATTTCTCCACTTCCACACCGACATCTCGGCATTCCATATCCATACAAGTATTTTCAAAGGAGTTTTGAGTAAACAATATTTTTCCCATCCTATAGTTTGAAAAAGAATTTCCATCTAATACCTCCATATAGGGTGTCAAAATAATATACTTATATTTTGGAAAAAGGGTTTTCAAAATCATAACTTTAGTGGCAAACACCACATAAATCATTTATGCTCTTTATAAGTAAAACATGTGAACCAAAATAGATGTATATAGATGCAAGCTCAGAGAGTAGCTTGCCTGATTCCAGCATAATGTCCCTGGACTTCTTCTCACTGATCATAGAAATAAACTCCGACGTTTCTTCAATAACTCCTCTCCAAAGACCACTCCGGTAGCGTTATTATCTAGCGTCGCAAACAGGAAAAATAACAATCAATACACCAATCAACACCACAAGTGCTGCACAAACAAATAACAACCACAAGCATCAACTAATCATCCAAGCAACAAACTAGGATCTACACTTACAAGGGCATTATACTAATCAGTAGTCTAACACTTATACACAAGCTAGGACCATCGATCACAAAACTATCTTAGGCAAAGATTAATAACAAGTACCTCCCTTTAAATAGGAAATACTTCAGACAAAAGTTAGGCCACCAATTATTCTCTATAATTCAAAATATTTCACTAAGCGGAGGTAGAGACATTAACAAGATACTCAAGCTATTACTCAACTTAGAGACAACCAAGTTTAACAAGCAAGGCAAACATATTAATCACACAAAATAATCTAACATCAAAATAAATAAGCATAGCAATTCCTAATTACTAGGTGAAAAGTTATATAGGGAATAAAACCCTAACAAATACATGACTCACAAGTAGCTCTCCTAACATGCTAGTAAAAATAAGGAAACACGTCACAACAGTGGGTTACCACCCTACACATGCTAGGAAACACATTTATAACAATAGAGTTATAACACAACAATTAATAAAGGCCTAATAAAAATAGGCAGAAAAGGCCTAAAGCTTATAATTATCCCCACAGTCAATCAGTGACTCCTAAATTCAAACCAAGCTAGGGATATGTTCTCCTACACATATAGAAGACAAGCCAATTGGATTTACTCCAAAAATCATCTCACGAAAATCTACAAAAATCACCAAAGAGCCACTGGTGTGTTTACAAGAATGAATAGAATTTTTGTTTTAGGTTTCATTTGCAAGCAAGGCCAACAGATCTGGAAAGGTATCACTTCAGGCTTTCCATAGAATTTTAGTTTACAAATTTTGGAGTTGTAAAACTCTAGATATTAAATATTTAATGAAAAAGATACTTTTTACAAGATTAAATATATCTTACATTCAAAAAGATATTTTTACAAACAGCAAGTTCTAGCTGTTTAAGAAAACACATAGAAACTCTACAAATTTTGAATCACTCAAATCTCTATCATAGATCTACCCCCAATTGAATTAAACCTACACTGCCATTTAAACAGGAAATAGAAATAGATATTAGATCTATTGGAAAAAATAAGTGAATGGGCCAGATCTGAGCAGATCCGGGCAGCACAGTGTCGGATTTGGCCCAACATCGCTCCAGGGCGCGCGGGAAATAAAAAAAAGACAGGATTCAATCGCGGCCGTTGATCTGAGATCCGACGCCTCCTGTTCTTCGTCTTCTTCTTCTTTTTCACACCACGGGATCGCACGGGACAGAGAGAGAGACGGCTCGGAATGAGCTGAATGCTCACCGTGGGATGGCTGGGGTTCGATGGCGAGTGTGCAGGGCGACGGAGGAGGTCGAGGGCGTCCAAAGGGTGGTGGAGAAGTGGCTGGAGACGTCCTGGTTCAGCGGCGAGGACGAACTCGGCTTCCACGGGTCGGTGACGGTGTCGGCGTGGCAGGGACCCTGGGAAGCAAAGGGAGGTCGGAGGAGTTAGCTACGGCCAAGGCGAGCTCTACGAGCCGAAAATGGTGAAGAATGGAGGTCTGAGTCGCCCGCGAGCTTCTCGACAAGGCGGCAGCATCCGAGATGGAAATCTCGTGTCCCTCGCCGGCAGAGGGCGAGAGGGCTCGATTCCCTGCACGGGGTGCCCGAGAGGTGAGGTGGCAGTGTAATGGGCAAGGTGGGAGGTCGGGAGAGGGGATGTGGCTTCTTATCCGAGGGAATGCCGGTCCATGGTGCGCTGGGCGCACGGGCACGAGCAAGGAGGGAACAGGAGGGGGAGGGGCCGCGCCGAGCGGTGTCGTGGGGGTTAAGGCAATGCTGGGGAGTGGCTGCGTCGAGCTGTACATGCTGGGGTGCTGGGGTGACGAAGAACGCCTTCGGCGTCCACGGCCTGGCGAGCAGGGGACAGGGCAGCGAGGAAATGGGACCGAGGGAAGGCATCTCTCGTGCGTGGCTTCGACCAGAAGGAAGCAGGGAGGCGTGGGAGCACAGTGGCGAGCGCAAGGGCGGCGTCACGGTCTCCTTCTTCCATGCCCACATGAGCCCGGGAGAGAGGGAAGAGAGGGATGGTGCCAAGTCGTCTAGCTCACTGTGGCAGCAGTGCTAAGGCTTGGAGGTGAAGGGAGGGAGTGCTGGGAGAAGAGAGTGGCCAAAATTTACTAAGTTACCTCAATTTTGGCTGTAGTTCTAGAAAACTAGGTTTTCTGCCCACCAGGTGTTCGACAGAATGCCTGGCTGGGGTTTTTATTTTATTTTTGATGAATTGTGTATGTGAGTGTGTTTAGAACAGAGTAAGGGGGGTTTGTGGATTTATCCTGGATTTTTGGTGCAAGAGAAAGATAGGACTTTCAATATTGGCCTAACGGTCACATGTTGGGTTAGCTCACAAAACCATCATGGATAATTAAGCAAACAATTTCAATTATTTTCAATTTTGATTTGATATGGAAGATGAGATGGAGTAGATGAGATATACCAAGATGCATTTCCAAAATGTTCAAGATTTAATCAAATGGTAAGGGTCTAGAAATGCTATCTGATAACAGGAGTGAAGATAGGTCCAGAGATGTATTGGTCAAGGTTCTTCAAAGTTTTGAGTTAGGCAAGATGGTATGGATGCTCATCTTGGTCACACATGACCATGAGCATGCCAGGGATTTTTCTCAAGATTTTCAGTGTAATAATAAAATAGGGTCTTTGAGTATCCTTTGAATCAAAAGAATAAAATAGGATTTCATAATTTAAATTAAATTAAGTGGTAACTATATATAATTTTGAGAAGAGAGGGGTATGAGAATGAGATGGTCATCTTTTTACCTCATCCATGGAATTAATTTCATAAAGAAAATATTTGCTTGAGAGAAATAGAGAGTGAGGTAGATAGATTAATATATCAAGATCATTTCTTTGACTCATGATCTTAATTTCCATTTGTTGAATAATTTGAGGAGTTTGTTTTAATTTAAGTCACATTCCAAATTTGTTGTCAAGGGTGTTTTATTTTAGTGTTGAGCACAACAGAGGAATTACCCACACAAGCAACAAACACAACAAGATCAACATCACAACAACCACAAGGATGATGCATTCAAGACAAACAAGTCACACAAAGTCAAACATAGCAATGGGAAGAGAAAAACACAATCATCAGTGAAACATTTCAAAAAGTTTTTGTTGGTTCTGAATTTTGAGTCTTGTGAAACTAAGTTTTTCTTAGTTCCAAAATTTGGTATGTTACATCTACTCTCAATTAACAGGAATGGTTTGAGGGAGATAAGAACTGAAGAAGATACAACAGCAAATGCAATGATCAACTTCGTGGACATCGGGTACCATTTTCTAAGTATGTATCTTATCATGATGAGTCAATAAGGGAAATGAACTGGGATGATATAGTACAGTTCCCTGATCTCCCTCTTGTCATGAGCCCTGTAAAGCCTAGGAGCACCCAAACAGAGGATAAAACAAGTCAAGTGGAGGAAGGCCCTATTCTTATTCAAGTGATCTATCCACATCCACATACATGCGAGGAAGAAAAAGGAGCCTCATCTACAAGAAGGGAGGGATGAGGACCAGATGCAAGAGAACTACAGAAGATGCAGCTTGTCAAAAATAAATGGCAGGGGAACTATAGCCAGTGGTGATGATGACTCAGATTATGACATTGTTGGCTCTAATGATCATATAAGTGAGGGGTATAATGATTTGTATGCAGAAAATGTGGATGAGGATGAAGAGAAGAGTAACAAAATAAATGTGTGAAACCAAAATAGAAGCTTGAAAATGATGGTGATCCAGAAGAAGAGAATTCGTGGGCACCTGACTCACATGAGGAGATAGTGCAACTCAAATTCAAGGCATTCTTGCAAGAAGATTTGAACAAACGCAAATTCCATGTTGGCAAAGTGTTTGAGTCGGTTGATATGCCGAGGAAAGCAATTAGAGAATACAACTAAAACAAGACTTGGTTTCTGGAGACAAATGATTGGATCTTTCCTATTGCTCCCGATGTGGAAGGAGTTGGACTTAGTTTCTGGAGACACTGAAGACTGATCTTGATATTATCAACACCTTCCCGTGACAATCATGTAAGACAAACAAAAGGTACTTCTTCTTCTCTTACTGATCTATTCATAGCTGCACCTATATGTTTCCAATTTATCTTATGCATGTAATGATGTTGCAGGGTCTTATTAATAGTATGAGGGATCGGTTTCCAGAATCAAAACTTTCAGCAGTTTTGGCGTGTGATGCCTTGAAGGTCCAGTTGTGGATGATTGCAAGGCGCGACAATGTTGTGAGGTATAAGAAGAACATGGAGTACATGAAGACTCTTAAGCCCTAATGCTCATGCTTGGCTAGCTAATTTGGATCATAAAACTTGGGTTAGAGCTTTCCAAAGTGATCTACAGAAGTGGGACATCCTTGAACAATAACCATGAAGTCTTCAACAAGTAATCTTCACTATGTAAACTGTCTTGTTATGTCTGTTGGTTCATTTTACAATTACAGGTCTTCCGCTGTTAGTTCATTCTGTTGTACATTAGTTCCAAATTCTGGAGCAGACTCACGAGGCACAACATGGTATGATTTGCTCCAACATCTAAGCTAATCACAGCTGCTACTGAAAAATAAGGCACAGAAAGAATATTAAAAGTAAAAGTGCACTGTAAACATACATGACACAAATAAGATCAACTAAAACTGTATTGTAAATCTATTGCTATATTAGCATTTCACATCGGGCACCAAAATCAGGACATCTAAATACAAGCAGGACATTGGAAGCCAGCAAACATGCTGAAAGGTGCTATGTACAACCGTGTCGAGAACAGTTTCCTGAACTAGACAAACTTTGCTTCAAAAAGAATTAACTACACAAACACAAGAACAAATATAAGAACCGTCGCCGTCGCCAAGCCATTCTCGGAATCCAGGCGAGTATTGCACTCTTCCACAATGGACAATGATATCAAACTGAACACCAAAACTACAGATTAGAGAAGCTGATGCCGAAGCTGCTGGTTTTCCCTTCTCAGTTGCTGCACTTCCTTTGTCAGGCCTTCCAGCTTCTCCAGGACCAAGTTCATAACGCCAGACGTTTCCATCTGCTTGTTGCAGAAAGGCTCATTAGTTACATATACATGCATCAAACCCAACTAGTACAACTGAAAAGATGAAACACTCAAAAAGCACAGGCTAGGTATAAAAGCATGAAGACAACTGAAGCTGAATACATGATAGCTGCTGAACCACAAGTTCAGATAAGGCATCCTGATCCTGGTGGCTAAACAATAGTACTCCCTCTGATCCTAAAAGATTGTCGCTCCTACAGCTGTGATTTTGTGCCTGGCACGTTCAATTCTTCCGACACTCTAAGGGAGTATCAAATAAGTTTTCCAAGCCATGAGCTGAACTGATGGCAGTAACAATTGTGTCTTAAGGAACATAAACACCAAAAAATAGCAAGCTGCATTTTTTTATAAGAAAACCCCGGCTGTGCGCAGTGTTCTCCAAACTTACAAATTATAAGACCATCCTCATCAAGGCTCTTATCTATCCTCACAAACATGGTTCCGCACACACTATTTCTCCAACAACTATCTCGGTTTAGGTTCAGAGGGAGAACCACCCTCGTGCAGTTTAGTCCAAATGCAACTGATAGAACGACAGACAGTGAGCATATCACTCACTCGCATAGCAATATAGCATATATGAGTCTGGACATGGTATGGACCTGGCCTGCCACCAGCTGGCCGAGTTTCCAGATACACTATCATTTAGTTTGCCTAGCTCAAGAAAAGGATCCATGTCATGCCAACAACTCTAGGTAAAGTACGTCTAAACTCCAAACGTTAGTCCTTTAACTACCATCAAGTGGGTAAGAACCTGTTTGGCTAACTGCATTTAAGGGATACTGAGATGATAACAAGAGCTGCATGTAGTTGCCAAGTTGTCATGTCGAACACTGATGCTTTAAATTGCATTTCCCAACAGCAAGATATCATGAGACTGGACCATTAGAAGGTGTACAAAAGCAGCAGATCTCCAAGTAAAGACAACTAACTTATTAACTTCACAGCGTATGCCCAAATCGGTGTCCCAAGCATTTTGGGGCCCTTTTGGCATCGATGCCCTCCATTGCCCAGCTGATGCCACTTTTTTTTGAGGGAACCAGGGCAAGTACCTGCTCCGATGCCCAAACTATACAGCCAATAAAATAACATATTTGTACAACTGCCAAGGCTAGCTCTCTTCCTATCTCAACTGCTCAAAATTTCTCAACAGCAAAGAAAACAACATTAGCAGATCGAGCAAAACAACGATCGATGGATGAAGCCCGTCATTGTAAGGAAAGATGCTTGGAAGAGCGGATCGAATCAGAAATCCATCGTCGCTTCGCTTGCATTGCTCATTCTTGTCCAGGCAGCATGGCCGACAGCCTCGACCTACTCCACTCAGGACTATGTGGACACCGCCCCTGGATCCTCCCAGGACCATGTGGGAGGCCGCACCTCGGGTTCAGTTCGCCCTATCGCCACTCGACGCCGCGGTCAGTCTCCACCCCAAACCTCACCCGACGCTGTCCTATGGCTTAGTCCAGGACGAAACCAGACGCAGTGCCTTGTCTCTGCCTAGGATGACGCCAGACGGAGCACCCCGTCACCACTCGACGCTTAATCAGGAAGAAATTGGGGGAGGAAGTAGACGATTTTCCGATCTGGTTGGGAGAAGAAAAGGGGTTTTTCTATGCCGGAAAAACTTGCGCGAAGGGCTGGGTCAGTCGGTTGACTATGGGTCCTGAAATTTTTGGGCCAAATGGGTAACGCTGTGAGTCTGGTGCCTTAACAAAAATTCTGGGCATCGAACGAGGAGGTGGCAACTTTTCAGTTTATTTGGCATCGACCACATTCTGGAAGGCCTAAGAGTGCTTATGTTTAAATTATATTTGGTTGTCAGGGTCAGCTACATATAAAGGAGACGGTCTATATCACTAGGCACATCTATATCACTAGTCAAAGAATAATTAGAGTCCCTGGTCTTCAAGCCTTCGCGAACAAGGTCTCAGATTCCTCGAAGTTCGGTCTTCACACACTCATCAAAGGGTATACATAAGGTATAGTACACTAGTTTTCTGTGACCTTGGGCGGTCCCTAGAGGCTAGAGTTATTAGACTTCACATGCTAGCCCACTGATTATTCTGACCACACAATCAAAGAAAACGATATTCTCCAGCAAGTCAACCATGATGACAGATATATAGATGTACTCCCTCCGTATCAAAATATAAGATGTTTTAGCCTTTTCTGTCACGCGCGTATTTAGACTTGTTTTAGTGTAAGATGCATATGAATCTACCTATTAAACGCGTCTAGATACGTGCAGTCTAGAAAAGGGTAAAACATCTTATATTTTGATACGGAGGGAGTAGGTGTTTGCAATTGATAACAGGAAAGAACAAGGCCACAAGGAAGTTACAAAAAAGAGAGCCTAGAATTTTCTTACCTCCTGCATGTGAAACTGTCTTAGAAGTTCAATGTGGAGATTTCTCACATCCTCATGTATAGACTTGTGAACAGACCCTAGAGACTCCTCGAGCATTCGCTGAACATACTGAAGGGAGAAGGAAGAAGCTCCCTGTTGATCAGTTGACGAACCAGAGATTGGCAATTCCGGTGGTACTACCCCCTAATAAAAATGCAAATGGTCACTCCATTAGTAAAATAGTGGTGCTCACATTTTTAAGCCAAGCAATTAACAAGTAATTCTTACATTGCTTGCCAGAAGGCTTCCTGACGACGAGGTTGCTGGTGCCTCTTGTCTTGATAACAGACTAGTGAGCAGTTCATCTTTTGTTTCTGCTCCTGTCTTCTTTGATTTTGGGGAACCAAATGCTGAAGCCAATCCTTCACTAAAAACAGAGGATGTGCTTAATCTATCAGTAAAAGTTGAGGGTTTCCATTGGGAACTGGATTGTGCTGCCCCGGGCAAATCAGATTTCACTGATGGCACAGTCTTGGAGACAAAGGATGAGGAAACTGAGCTCTGTAGGCTAGTAGATGATGTATCTAGGGAAGATTGCACATTGCTCAAGATGCCCTTGTTTTGTAAGTTCATCAAAATATTACTTGTCAGAGAACCTTTCATTGCGAGACTGGTGGACGGAGCTGAATCTTGTAAACCTGCAAACGCCAAGCTTCCAGTTTGAAAGGCTGATTGCCCAAAGCGTGAGATTTGTTGACGATGCGTTAGCCTGTCCGGCAATGCTTTTTCAGTTGATGATTCCGGTGACGAGATAGATGGTTCACTCTTCCATGATGGCATGGGCGTAGTACTTGCAGATGAGGCTCCATCCTGCAGGAAAAATGGCTGGATTAGTCATCCTGCCATGACAGAGACAGATGATCTGTCAGAACAATAATATATAGGTTTCCTACAAAGAAACCAAAATAAATCTAAACCTGTCTTGAAATGGAATTAGACCTCCAATCCGAGATTGGATGTGGTTCAGTATTCCCTTCCATATACTGGAACTTCCTAGTTGCTGACAACTTCTTATCTCCAGATTTATCATCTTTTTTTGTTTCATCACTGCCATGTTCATCCCACCAGCTGTTGCTGGATGGTGTGAAAGGCTGAACATCAACAAGTGGAGAAAATACATCCATATCATCCTTTATATTGAAGTTGCCACGAGGAGCCTGTAGCTTTGATAATGGTCCACCAGACAATGGACGGGCCCTGTATGGAGTTTCCTCTGCAGTAGAAGAGTTTGAAGCAAAAGAAATCCACTTGTGTTCCCTGTCAAAGAAGAGCGGATACTCGGAATGCCTGCTCCAGATGGAAAAGTTGAAGGTGTTGTTGAAGGCAAAGGATCTGGCATAAGAATAGAATCTTCACTAGTTCCCCCCAAAAGGGCAACTTCCGAAGAGCTGTTCTCCTTAACAATGACAGGCTTCGACCGTTGCCAGCATAAACTTGTCACAGCCTGACAAGCAATGTAAATTCGAAAATGTTAAGGAACTCAAAAAAGCAGATATAACATAACTTGTTAGACAGGTTTACATCAAAGACCATGTCAGTTCTTTTACTGTTTATAGGAAGTTATCAGGTTGACACAATAAAGACTCAGCAAAGTGCACAAAATTCTATACAAGCAATAACTCATTGTAAAATGTATGAATATCACTAATATAATTCCTGACACTGAGCACACAAGAACAAAATCATGAGTTAATTTGCAAAACATGTTTTAAAGATTAGCCAGAAAACTAACTTGTTTCACTAAGAATAGGCTAACTTGTTTCACCAAAAAATACGCCAGCTTGTTTAACTAAAAATTGGCTACTTGTTTCACGAAAATGGCTAACTTGTTTCACTAAAAATTGGCTAGCTTGTGATTCCTGCCAAGAAAATACAATTTGACATATTCAGCCACAGCTTATAAATAGGAAATAAATATTCAAGATGCTTTCAGCCCATTGTTTAGTTGTCTAGTAGTTAAAAGCTTGTACATGTCAGGGGGTATGTGAAAATAAGTGAAAGCCCCATTACCATATGTTCAAGTTAGAGAGGCCTTCCAGAGCAAAATAAGCCTATTTTGCAAAAGGGCAACAGAGTTTAAAGAAGTAACAGGCTTTTAAATTTATCTTTTGGTATAATAGACAAAAAGATACTATAAATGTAGGGAAATTTATGACAATGTCACAAGTCCCTCCTGGAATTCTAATTGTGCAATTGATTTTTGGCTAATAATAAGAATGACACTTGTGTCAGTTCTTTTCATATTTTGCCATTGACATCACTTTTTGGCCATTAACATCCCAGCTTCACATTTTCTCTCAACGACACGAAATGAGCCCTTTCTCTCCACATGATAGGCCTAATTTTCCTTACGTTTTCTCTCAAGACACCATGGTCCCACCTGCAGCTAAATTTTCCTTCTCCCAACTATCTCTGTCTATCCCTTTCCACTTCTGCTCCTTCTGTTCCCTCTCCTATCTCGTGATGTGGAATTCTCCATGAGGTTGCATAGTATTGACAGTGGAACATGGGTGTTGCAGATTTGTAGTACCCCCATCCCGATGAAAAACTTGTAGGTCCCTTCTTCATGGTTGAGCATCTGTGACTCCGTGAAGCTGGCTTCGAACTTGCCTGAGAAGTGCAACAGAGAGGTGCGGATTGCAGCCAGGATGGTGGCATCAATGAGTGCATCAAGGTTTTGAACCCGCAGGCTGGCGCCATGACTGCCTGCTTGTCGGGCGCCGAGTTGTGCCTTCGTTAGAAGGTGTCGCTCGGCTGCAACAATACAGGCTCCAACCTCGAGCTGTTACGTGAAGGTACTACTCGTCTCTGGGCAATTCGAGAAAGAAATTTAATTCTTAGGAGGCTTGGTCTGGGCTTGTCTGAGCTGCTCAAATTTTCCTACTTTTGCTTCCACACACATAGCGCTTCTTGGCTCTCCCAATAAAGACGGGAACGGGAGACCTGAAGCATAGCTAGTTCAGTATGAACCTCATCAGAGAAAACATGGCACAAGAGTGAGTGAAGAGTACGTTAAAGCTGTGGGACCATGGTGTCAGTGAAAATGTGAGATAGAGAAGACCTCGCCATGTGGAGTGAGGGATCATTCAGTCATTTTACACTGGGCTAACGGAAGTTTAGATGGTAACGGCAAAAAACTGACAGCAACAGCAAAATCATAAATAACTGGTGGAAAACTGGCATTTTCATGAGTAGCCAAAAAGCAATGGCACAATCAGTATTCCACAAGAGACTAGTGGTGTTGTCATAAACTTCCCTATAAAGTATGACTGTAAGTCTGGTTGCTCCAAGAGCAAACAATATTAGGCACACCATTTAATTGTGTTAATAAACTGCTCATTTTCATTTGAAGCAAAGACAAGATACCTATGCAACAACATTGACGGACAGGGAACTGAAACTGCAGGCCTGTCATACAAATGGATAACAAACAAAACTGGAACTACTACAGTAATTACCAACAAAATGTTGCGCGAGAATGACTACCAGTCTACCACACACGTCTGTGGGGTAAAAGACATGAGCACAAAATCATAAATGCACTGTTACCTCTATGTCATCCCCACGATCAACAGTTGATGTTGGTAGCTGTCCTACAGTTTGACCCTTTTTATGCCATAATGAGATCCTTTTATCATCCCCAGCACTTGCTACAATAAGATCTGCAGGTTTAACAAACAAATGAGTTGGTGTTATTACTTAAGTAGCTTCATTATGCAATTATATTATGAACCATCGTTTTAAGATAATGAGTTTAACCATCTTGTAAGAAAACCTTAGTTCAGGAAACACATCGTTAGACTCAAGAGTGACTTAGAAGGCATTGAAATAAAATAAATATAAAAAACACAAAAACATCATCATGATTTTTAATATATCTCCTGTTTCCTCCCCCCCTAATATGCATTATGTATACTTGATTGACCAACCAAAAAAGGAATAAAGAAGGACCACTATCTCAACATCCTGTAGAACATGAAAAATTAGTAACATTGTTCACAGCAAGAATTGAATTAACTTTTTAGTTTGATTGCTCAAGGTTGTACTACAAGTAAGGCCACATGACTTAAAAAGATAATATTTGCCAAATGAACATGGTAAAAGGAATAGTTTTCCTAAGGAGTGGATAATATATACTATTTCAAGGACATAGGTTACCACGAGCTATTATAAGAATTGCATCTCTAAGGAACCAGCAACCATGAAGACAATCCAAATTCACGTGCATAGAAAAGCAAAATGCAAGGACTGTGGAGCAAGAGGAAGTGAAATGAAACTGCAGACTAGATCGTCACTAGAACAGAGAAAAATGTTTTACATAATTACTATAATCATACATCAACAGGGAGCAGATAGAAATGGAATATGTATTTGAATATAATAATATTCCAAGTTTCGAATACAGCTCTGAGGTTGCGTGTATCATGAGGTGCCACAGTACTGTTTCTTTGATTGTTATTGTATTGAGCAAGCAGAGCTCAGAGGTCTTACAAGCTACAAAATACTGTCGCAAACAGCATAGATCCATCCACAAATGTTGATAACTTCGAAAGACCTCTTGATTATTTCAATTCCACAAAGAGTTGGTAAGCACAGCAACATCAGCTACATTTTGGTCCTACGTCTCATGGATGGGAAAATCAGCAGATAACTTAGGTTCCGGAAGAAAATTGAGAACTCAGTGAGAATGCCAGAGGCTGACTGTACATGGCACAGTCTTACAGGTTACAATACATTCTATCCTACCGGCAGAGCCCCGCCCCATAGTGGAACGAAAATTCTAGAAAGTAGGCTGCCCATTCGGAAACACAATCACAAAATGGCCGGGGCATCTGGCGGTCAGACACGAATGCACCAAGCAACGGGAACTAAAACATAAGACAACGACGACCGGATCAAAGCTCTAGCTCGCACAAGGATACCCTCGCGTGAGCGATGCAGAGCAAAGGGAATCGGGGAGATCTGAGAGCGAGGGCAGAGAGAGCTGGGGGAGGGAGTTGGTCACTGACTGGTGTGGTTCCACTTGACGGCGTTGACGGGGTGGCCGGGCGCGGGGGCGTAGGCGAGGACGCAGGGGTCGCCGGACTGCACCGTGACGTCGAACAGCTTCACCGTGTCGCCGCCGCACGTCGCGAGCAGCGGCGCCACCGGATCCGGGCTCCGTGCCGGACGGGAGATGGCGGCGATTGGCGGATTCCGCTAGGGTTTGGGCTTGGGGCGGGCTCTCGTGGGGGTTTGGCGCTGGTGGTAGGGTGGGTGCGGCTGCGGCGGAGGAGGAGGAGGAAGAAATTTGAAAATGGAATGGTTTTTGCTGGGCTGAACTGAACCGGTTGGTGACGTCGGTCTCGCTGGTGTGCATTCCAAGGCTTCCCTGCCGGCTGCCGTGGTGGAGCCGGCCGGTTCCTTTCCCTTCGTCTCCTATTTTACTTTCAGTCCAATTTTTTATTTTTTATTGTTTGAATTGTGTATTCCCTCAGATTCCGAAATAAGTGGCGTAGTTTTAGTTCAAGTTTGAAACATGCCACTTAATTTGAAACCGGGGCGTGATATTTATTATGAAAATTGGTAACCGGCTTAAAACAAATTGATTATAGTCCAATTCATGTCGATCATGAGTAGAAGTCCATACTCTTCTCTCATCAATAGACATCTTGTTGGACATCTTGTTGGATAGTACTCAAAACGATTGCCATGAAATAGACAAACTCTAAAATCAATATCATAATTGAGTAATTGCTTCATTTTAACATCCTTTTGAAATCTCAATCTACAAGGGTACTTTACAATTCCTTTTGCCAGGTTTTGCCTATAGAGTAGAATGCTTTTAGGCATGTTATTCGCTTCGTCAACTCCAATCGTTATTGTGCTCTAAACCTGAGAATATTCTTAAGAGCATACATGTCTGCGTGAACTAAATCTTTAAGCTTGTCTAGTTGCGACACTATTTGTTGTTTGTGTGACACTGTTTTGTAGACCTCTTTACAGGCTTTTCACTTTCGTCCCTTCAAGACTGTGAAAACAACCCGCACTGCAGCCTTATCTTATCTTCAACCGAACCACACCCACCCACCTCTCCCAAATCTGACGACCTCCCTAATACATTATTAAGCACTAAAGGGGAGAAAATCGACTAACAAGAACAATGTTGCTTGCCTAGAGGCAGCTTTTTATAATTAATGCAACGACATCCTCAAGTATTTCTTATCCTATGGTAAGAGCGGTACGCATATAATTTAACATTGAAGAGCTTAACCTATCAGCTATGCTTAGCAGCTTAGTACCCAATGCTAAGGTAATTAAATTTTAAGCTTCAAAAATGATAATTAAATGTATTGACCTTCATAAACTTCTGAGTGCGGTGAACAATGCACATTTTGAAGAAAAAAAGATCCACATGAAAAATAACTCAAGGTTTTTTAGTGCAGTGGACAATGCACATTTTGAAAACTTGATTATGTTTTTCACTGCACTCAGAAAAAGAAGTGACAAATGGAGGATCTGAGAGCAGTGAACAATGCACATTTTGAAAAACTTGAAATATCGTCATTTTTGCGTAGTTTATAGTATAAATTATTGTGTATTGGTTTTTTGCACGCCGATAGAGTTCGATATTATTTACATTTAGGATTTTTTTTGTAGAATTCTTTTGTAACTCTGAAACAGAGATTTTAATTTTTTTCAAAAACTCAGCCTCTATGGAGTCCGAGCTCCATTTGCACTTTCCACATGTTTGATGTCATAGTGTCTTATTAAAGTGAGATATTGTTTCAGGAGAAGCGTCAATAATAGGAAGATGCGTGTGACTTCTCCAATCTCAGAGTCATGAGCGTTGTCTCCACTGAAAGATTATTATGCCTTATAATAAGAAACAAAAGTCTGGGATTTAACTTCTGGTGTGCTGGGCAAAATCACCCTCGTAACCATCGAACCCACAGGTTGGTTCCTACTCCGTACATGTTTGGTTCTCTTAGAACATGGTTTGCCGTATTAGCAGTTTAGCACAGGTGGGCAAAGTGAAGAATTACGTGACACATCCATGCAAGACTAGCAAGCTAAATTTCCGGGAACTAAAAATTAGCACTCAGGTCACGTGCGACTAATCTTGACTTTGGACATAATTAGCAAACAAATTCGGTCTGTCAATTGTCTGGTCATGTCTCCACTCCATATTTAAATTTTCCGTCATTTCCTCGCAGCCTCCCTTACCAAACCGAGTGAGCGCCCATATAACCAACGGCCTCCATGCACGGCCTACCCAAACCCCTCCTCACCTCGCCCCCCCTGTCGACGTACGACGCCGGCCTCTCGCTCCGAGCTCGCGCGGCGGCCGGCCGGAGAGGGACGTCGTCGATATCGATCCCTAGCTATCTGCACGTACGTGCCTAGCTTACCAATAATCACGCCATGGGGAAGCGCAGCGCCCCCCGCTACCCCGAGGACGAGGACAAAGGCGGCGGCTGCTGCTGCTGCCTGCTCGGGTGCTGCTGCTTCTTCTTCTTCATCATCTTGGCGGTCGTCGGCTTCTTTGCCTACGTCTACTTCGCCTACAAGCCCAGGCCGCCGTCCTACTCCATGACCAACATGTCCGTCTCGCAGTTCGACTTCAGCGCCTCCGACCTGACGCTCTACGTCAAGCTCGTCACGAGCGTGCGCGCCGAGAACCCCAACGAAGAGATCGGCATCAGGTATGCCGAGGGCTCCCGCACCGTCGTCTCCTACCGCGGCACGCCGCTGTGCTCCGGCAAGCTCCCGGCCTTCCTCCAGGCCCCCAAGAATGTCACCGTCATGGATATCGCCATGGAGGGGCGGCACGGCTTCGGGTCCGGCCTACAGGGCGCGCTGGAGGAGAGCGAGAAGGAAGGTAACGTGCCGCTCGACGTGTTCGTCAGTGTGCCGGTGCAGCTGCAGTTTGGGACCTACGAGACGATGAAGGTCAGGGTGAACCTGCACTGCGCTCTCGTCGTCGACAGTATCTCGCCCAAGAAGAAGCCTACCATCAAGTCCGCCACTTACCAGGGGAACGTAGAGGTCGTCTAATCGATCGTTTGGTATATAATCACCGTGCTCTTTGATGTATTCATTGGTTGATTGTTCTGTGTGGAGCTGGGGAGGATCTCATACACATATGCATTGTGTTGTAATCTCTAATTAACAATGTAGTCAAATGGGTTCAGTATATTATTTTTTGGTTCATTTATTTGAAAGTAAATTTTACCTTATACTCTGGTCTATTTGTGATTTTTTCATGATGTTTATCCAATTTAGTTTTGCCAGATTTTAGTTGTAACAGCTACTTTTGCCTCTATCGAGTTTCCCTCTCCTATGCTCTTGAGTTCCAATATCGATAGGAATTCCATTTTTTATTGTTCTTCTGTTATGAGATGGATATATTTTACGTTTTGTTATGTATGGATGATGGATAATATTTCATGGATAAAGAACCAGTTCTAATAGACTTATGGAAGTTCCCGTTCATGCGCACCTTTATTATTTGGCCAAACTAACAACTCGAAGCGCTATGTCCCGACGACGTGTGAGTCGACTAGGCGGATAGCTCAAGCCAATATTTGTTAGCAGTACAATCAGTAAGGCGGGGTGCAAGTGGTTACACCTTTTTTTTTACTAGTTGAATGCCCGTGCGTTGCTACGGTCAAACAAACTTATACCTCATACATTGATAAAAGTATTTGTAGTTACAATACTCACTCCATTCCAGTACATTAGGCGTCCAACAAATTTCAGGTTATTCTGGTCCTTAGACGCATTTAGCAGTAAATGTGGCGATTAATTCCCCTGCATATCCCATATTCTTTTACAGAAAAATAGTCAGGCAAGAAATGCAAGACACAAGAAAATCCATGTACGAAACAAACAAATCAAGCTACTGAGTCTGAACTGAACCAACAAATTCCGTTTCAAACCTCGACGGTATACATATTGAGTGATCATAAAATATAATGAATTTGCTAGACAAACCAAAGACCAAACTCGTCTGTAGCTGATACACAGTGGATATGCCCACTCTGGCGTCCTGCATAGATAGATAAAGCAATGCTTCAAGTTACTGTCGCACACTAAGGATTTTGAAACGGATAAATCGTCGTCATCTAGTGAATGGCTGACTGGAGCAAAGCTTTTAAAACATCATGACTCTCACCACTGTCACTGTTGACGCAGCAGCTGAAAAGTCACCAAATTTCGTGACCTGGGACATCATAGGAATCATCATTCTTTCTAGATCTTCTTCCTTCATGCCTTAGATGAATTCAAAAAAAGTATTCCAACAAAGTTTATAATCTGCTTTACATGAATGTTCTCAACTACTGATAGTACAACTAACGATTCCTTGGCAGGATAGGCAGGTGTGATTCACCTTGTCAATCTATAGAATAAGTGAATAATGGAGGCTGGCTGGTAATACAGTTCTGCATATCTTGGGATAATAATTGTGCAAGGTTTATCCATATGGACATGATCAAGTAAGGCCCATGTCCAATAAATTTATTTTCTTTTACCTTTTCTTGGTGCAATGAATTTATATCATCTTTGATCAATTAGAAACCTTCTGTAAAGGACATACCAGCACACTCTTCTACATCCCAACTGCATACGATGATTGTTCGCCTTGGTCTCCACCATTTTTTTTCTAGCTTGGATAACTTCTCCGCAACCTATAGCCAAAAGTAGGATTATGAAATTATCCTCAATTTATTAGACACACTCAAATGTCAAAACAGTTTTGTATTTATTACCTCAGGCATAGCTGATGTCCCTGTTGGGCCCAAAAAACTGAATAAAGGAAAGGACAACACATTCATACTATGATCATAATACTTGCCACTGAACTAAATCTGAATAAATCATGTGAGCAAACGGCATAGGATCATCTATTGACTCTCCTGCATGTTTTCGAAAAAAAGAACGTCAACTATTACACATGAGAGAAGCTTCTCCCTCGCCCTAGATTGAAAGAGAAAATGAGTAAGGGAACTCACCACAGGTAGCGTAAGGACCTACTGGACTTAATTATAATCAATGTCTCATTACAGCTGAATCAGATACTCCAACACCAATATATAAGGGAGTATTGACATAAATTAAAGGTTTAGCTTTAGCCCAGTCCACATACGCTTGACAATTGTATGGCTGCAAATACTGTTCTTTGATCTTTTGTACTGTACTTCTCAATGGTTTCAGACCATATGAAACTCTGCATATCTGCTGGAACTTCTTGGATTTCTTGTTAAAGAAACAAATACGCTCTGGACAGATAACAACCATAAGAGCACTATACAAACATGCGATGCTGGCAATGGGCTTGCAAACAATGCAAAATGATGAATAAAATATATACTGCATTTTAGACTAACACCATAATTATTGTGTTCGTAATATCTTGTAGAGAAGAAAGAGATGCAGGGGAATAATTGCATCTCCATCGCAGTCCCAGTGGAGTAACACATGAAGATGAGCTTACAGAGTGGAGAACATTGGACTGTTGGGGTCGGAATCGAGATCGGCGACCGTGGCAAAGAGGAAACGGAGGTGGCACTCAAGAGTCAACACCAGCGGTTCCTGCCGTCTCGGCGTTTCGTCCGCTCCAGGACCAGCAGAGGCCGACGCGGCCTTCAGTCCCGGCACCCGCGGCCGTGGCCCTCGGCCCGACAGCTCCTTGTCCTGCAGTTCACCTCGATGCGGTGACAGCCCCGGCGACCTGGCGGAGGAGGCATTCCCGTGCGGTCGCGCGGAGGACATGTCGGCCTTTTGCCCGCGGTGGAGGCGGCGGCGCCCCAACGGCCAGCACGCAGCGCGGAGAAGCCCGCCGGCGTGACTGCACACTGCAGTCTACAGACGGTGCTCGACGCGACGACCGGTGCGCTGTGAGCGGAGGCGCGGGGGAAAGGGAGTTGGCGATGACACAGATGAAAGAGAGGGATCTGCGGTGGAGGATTTTCGCTTCGTTCGTGTCCAGGAGTCAGACAACTGCCCCGCTGTTTTTTCTTTCTTTTCTTCGTGCGGGATCGCTCGTACGCTGGACAGACGATGTACGACCATCACCACCGAGTCAGCTTTAAAGAATAGTATAGATAAAGGGAAGATACAAATTGCATCCGAACTCTGCTACTCCCTCCGTTTTAAAATATAACATTTTTTAACATTTGTCCACATTCATATATATACAAATGTATCTAGATATGGTTTAATGTGTATGTTCACTCATTTTAGTATGCATCTAGACAATATGTGGAACACATAAAACATCTTATATTTAAAAACGGAGGGACAACACAATACCAAACATGACTATACATAAAGGGTGCACATAACCAAAAAGATAAAAACAAAGACCCAGTCATAAACTCATAATGATCAACGACTCGCAGCAGTACCCAAACAACCACAAAAGATATCACCCAGACTACATAATAAGTTATCCAAAAATGACGGCTCTAGTAAGGGAATAACATTGCACAACCATCGTCGTTGCTCGACCCAAACAAGTCATGGGTTTTCACCCCGGAGAGAGTCTGAGTTCTCCGAACAATGGCTTCAACAAGGAAGCGGCAAAAATCCGCCATTGCCAGGTACATACACTAGTACAGAACCTTACATTAGAGTCGGCCCCAGAGAGTCATCTCAGCCGGTTTTAATGTCCGTCGCTACGTCGGGGTCTCTAATGTACGTTTCATTAGAACAGGTTCCCTGGCCGGCTGTAATGAGCTCGGCCCCTCTGACGGCCGGGAAAAACAACCGTCTCTAATATAGTAGAGACGGCCAAAAGAAACACCCGTCGGTGATCATGACTAATCAGAGACGTACATAATGGCTGGCCGTCGCATGGTACCCGTGGGGTCCGACATCGCCCTCCGGCTGTAATATACGTTGCCTTCGGGTATAATTCCGGGGGGGGGGGGGGGGGGGGGGGGGGGGGGTCACCTTTGTGAAGGAAAACAGAATAATTAACAGATCACCGCCACAAGGGAATCAATCCCCTATTCAATTCACAGAAGCAATTCACATATAACATGTCTCAAACCGCAATTTATACCAATTAACAAAGTAGCTAGCCCGCTAATGAGATAAGTGTTCACCATACCCCCTACCTTAACAAGACAAAATTAGTTCTATATGAGCTGGAACTCAATCATGACATCCAAGGAGGTCATTGGTCTTTCTAAGAATGATCAGAACAGGTTGATCAATGACAAAATTCTTACATTCCATGAAGTTCTCCCACCCTAGCTTGTCGAGTTCAATGCGGCCGTCGGTTCTCTTGTTGTACATGATGCTGATGGCTGCCCCTGCTGCTCCAAGTCGTAGTCCAGCATTGCACTCAACCGGTACGCCAGCCTCTTCTGCTATCACCTTAGGTAGTTTTGTGCATGAAAGATAACATAACTATGTCATTTTTCGATAAAGACATAGCTATATACGGCCGACAGAGGAGGTTCATGATAATATAAACATAGGAAATTAAGGAGTCATGAAAGAGGCGGTCTTGTGGGTACATACCATATCATGTCTGTTCAAATTTGTGCTCGTGATCAGCGAGTCACAAATAGAACTCCAACATAGGCTCCTACGGGAAGAAGTTCAGCGAGGCGGTTCTTCTCATGCTTCTTGAGAAAAACTTTTTAGGCAACTAAGATTTTGTCTTCGTAGTCAATGTGATCTACAGAAAACACAAATTATATGTGTATAAGGAAAACTTGTTTTCTTACCACACACTTGCGGTGACACTCTTGCACACGAATACTGAATGAGGAATCAGTATAGTTCCTGTGTGTGCAGTTATTGTTCTTGCAGACATGGCATGGCAAATCCTTCTCATTAAGTTAAAAAGAAGCATAAGTTAGAAACTGTGCATATATAGAATTTAGTAGCATGAGTAGTCATTTCTTGATGAACGTGTAGGACCAAATCTTACATTACGGACCTGCTGGAGAGGGCAACGACGAATGGCGGCCATGCTAGGGTAGTCATTGATTAACTAATTATAGATGCATCAATCATAAATTTGAAAGATCAATTCCAGAAAGATAACTAATGAGAACTAAGTACAACTCAAGAATTAAGTATCTACAAAGTAGAAACTGTGCCTAATCTCTGGATGAAGGAGGAGGACCAAATCTTGTCTGAAGTTCCTGGTGGAGAGGGCAACGGGGAGGGGCCGCCATACTAGGGATTTGCAGCGGCGGCGAGGCAACGGACTTGTAGTGGCGCCAAATCTAGGGATTTGCAGTGGGTGCGACTCTACGGATTTGCAGCGGCGGCCAATCTACGGATTACAAGTCAGATTTGCAGCGGCGGCGAGGCTACGGATTTGCACTTGTGGCGAATAAATTGAAGAAGGCGGCGAATCTAGGGATTTGCAGGGCACCGAATGGGGAAAAGTGGGGCACCGAATGGGGAAATACACTGAGTACTCAAGATTTGGACCCAAAATTTTGACTTTGCCGCCAAACACTCAGTACCCTGGATGTCCGAGTATATTCACGCACTCCGGACATAATTTTGTATAGAAGTAATTAAAAAAAATCAAACATATTTGAAAAAAATAGATAAAAGTGTGTATCTGTTTGTTAGTGATAAATAAAATTCCTAGGAAAAAAATAAGTGCGTATATTGAAGAGAATATATCGTGCAATAGAAACTTGGGTGATTACATGAAAAGGGTATGGTTGTTCTTGCGAGGTTGTACTCGTCACGATGCAACTTCAATGCAATTAAAGGAATTTCATAAATTGAAGAGAATATATCGTGCAGTACAAATATTTGTGATAAGTTTCATTATATAAATGAATATAAAAACTTTTAACAACTTTTATTAAAGGAATATTGTTTTAGTAAAAACTCGGAGCGTGCCCGGACCATCCGGAAAATTAAATGTCTCCAACTGTTAATGCAGGAAATTAAATATGAACAATTCAAAACAACATAATTTTGATACGCTCGCGCATAGACTCATTGGAGTTTGACAAGAATACGGAAAATATGTAGCAGTATTTGTCTCGAACTGTTTTTGCTAAATTTGAAAATATGCGGAGCGTACCTGGAGCCTCCGGGTTATTGAATTTTGATGTCAGACTCGGTATACGTGTGTTCCTAGAGCGGCAGACATGCGTAGCAGTTGCGTACCGCGACGCGGTTTAGAGGCCCATCCGTCGGTCGGTAATTACCACTCGTGTCGTAAATGCAGGAGGCAAGAAGGCGGCGTGGCATTGCACTGCCCAAGATCATGATCCAGCTCCCCCCAACCGGCCAGTTTACTGTTGTAATTTAGAAGGATTAGCTATAGCTTGATTTGCTTCGAACAATGCTCTATATATGTTATGTGTGTGTGCCTGTGACTTTGTATTAGCTAGGTTTAATTGCTACTCTCTCTATCTGTACGTATTTTACTTTTGCATATTTAAGTTAGTGCCGGTTAATTTTATTGGCTGTCACAAAAGTTTTAAAATGAGCGGCACGTAATTTTCTTGGCCGTCTGCAATACTTCTGCACCGGGTACTTTTCCTGGCCGTCTCCGATGTGTAGGTGATTAGAGAAGGGCGTAAATAAGGACCGTCGCAGCTTAAATTAGAGACGGACACAAAATAACGGCCGTTTGAGGTGGCTCTTCCCAGACGGCGGTTTTTATTTTCAATCCGACCGGCTCTAGTTTCCGTCAAGCTTAGTCAAGTTTGTACTAGTGATACAACCAATGAAGGCTACACCTACGGTTTTTACCTTGCCATCGTGACTCGGTACTGTAAGAGCACCAACAAAGATGAAGACACGCAACGCTTCCACCCGCACTTGCCGAGTATGCTGCTACACATCGCCAAGCACCAGGCTCACAACCATCCTGCAAGCAGTTTTGACAACCGTACTCACAACCAACAAACAACCAACAATGTGCTCTCATTGTTGCCGGCAACACTTGTGCCCATGATCAGGAAAATATGGTCATCAAGCAACAAATGAGTTAATGATAGAGGCATGACTAGGGCACTACTTGGTGTTTATATTTTACACGTGCTTATGGGTTTTCCTCTGAATATATATTCAAAGACCATAGTAGTTATAACACGGAAATATAAACATTAATATGAATCAGATATGAATAATAACATATATTAATTCCTCTAGGGCACATCTCCAACACTGTCAAGATTATCATGCGCTCAACTGGAGAGTATGAATTTAGGGTTTTTGACTATGAGACTACGGAGGTTAGGGCTTCAACTTGAGCGTGAATGCAAGCGTGTTGAATGATGATCTTATGGATGAGCGTCCTTCGGTACTTAGGGTCTTTGATACGGTCTTCGTTTCACATGTTAGGTTTATTTATGACTTATACGTTAAGTCTAATTTTGTAATTTTTGTGCATCTGGGAATCTCCAGGGAGTCTTCGTGCAGCACGTCATGTTAGGTCGGTGGAGCTTCGAGAAGAGGGTCGCCCGATCGTTTTAGTCTTTGGACATCGTGAGATGGAAGTGGTGCAGGTACATAATATCAAGAGTGTGATTAATGTCTTTACTAGTTGAGAGAATCCAACGAGGAGGGCCCAACAAGGCTCATGGAAATTGCCGAAGAAAGAGGGTTTGTAGGGATCTTGGAAGTATTGATTGCATGCACTCGATATGGATGAACTTCCCTAGCTAGCATGCATGGACAATTTCAAATTTAAAAATTATAGATGTTACTGAAGTGTGAGGTAAAAACATAAATTACGAATTATTTATGGTGTGAAATAGAGCAGAAATTAGGTTCATCTGCATAAGGAGGGATGGAATGGGATATGGAGATGTTGTTTTGCATCTGAAAAAAGCAGAGCTTACCCCATTTTCTCCATCAACGGTACGGAGACCCATGCTCTATTTGGAAAGAAACATGGGACATCCGCCGCTAGAATTCCTCAGATTACCGTTGCGTTTTGTCTCCATTTCTTGCGGCAGGCCAGAAGTATTCTCACTCTCACTTGCCCAGCAAAGCAGCCCGCCCAACAGGGGGTATCCTATATATACTCAGTTTCAAACCCCGGTTGTAACCACAATCCTTCCTTGCTAGCTAGTTGCCGCCTTCCTCTTTCCATTTCGAAACTTAGGGTTTTCCGTGCGGAACCAGAGTGAACCATGGCGGCGGCTGGGGCTGGAAGCAGTTCTGCGACGAATGGAGGACGCAGCCGGAAGATCATTCTCATCAGCTCCGACAAGCAGAAGTTCTACCTGACGGAGGCCGTGGCTTTGGTGTCAGGTAGCATCCGGAGCCAGATCGACACCGGCTTCCTTAACGCCGTCACCGAAATCGAGCTCAAGCTCCCAGATATCACCGCCACGCCGCTCGCCATGGTCGTGGAGTACTGCCACCGGAAGGCCGCCGACGGCGAGTGGGACGACCGCGACTTCATCGGCGGCAACGTCGGCCAGGCGCTGCTGTACGACATACTAGATGCGGCGTTCCACCTCGACGTGGAAGGGCTCGTCGACCTCGCCTGCAAGCGCGTCGCGGACATGATCAGGGGCAAGGCGCCGGCGGAGATCCGCAGGATGTTCGGCATCGACAAAGACGGGTTCACGCCGGAGCAGCGCGAAGAGATCCACAGGGACAACTCGTGGATCAATATGTGAGCTGAAGAATAGACCGATCGAGCAGTACTCATCCGTCAGCTTCATTCTTCCCATCTCACCTATATCCTTGTCATGCTTCAGCTATACATTACATTTCTTTCTCTCACCTATGTTTGCAGAATATCTATATTATTCTGAAATGATGGATACCGGATTTGAAATTACTGAAATTTGTTCACGTTTTCTTACGTTATTGCTGTGAACTGCACGGAATGTTTAATGAAGGAAAATATTATTTAGTTTGTTTCTTATGCTAAAGCTCCTACGGATCACGTCTCCTCATATAAATGACGAAATAGGCCGTAGCCCCGCTATATAAATATAGCAAACACCCGATACAACCAACAGACTTGCAATGCTAGGGCGGCAGTAAACATACACCCAAAGAAAAGAAGAAACAAAAAGGAGACATAGGCGGATCGACTAAACGATGGTGACCCGCAACCGCTGCGCCCTCTCCGACAAAGTACCACCACGCTCCTAGCACCGATCGACGAGTACCAGACAACACCTTCAAGAAGGAACGCCACGCTGCTGCCCGGACCAGGGCACTGGTCCTAATGTTTCCCCCGGCACAGAGGGAAGCGAAGGGTAGCCCCGACGCCCTTCAGGAAGGAAAGATGTCACCCGGAGGCGGCACCGCGTCGGCGTCAGACAAACCGACAAGGATTTCTCCCCAAAAACCCAATCCACAACCCTCGGACGACCATAACACAGGAGCCCCGCAAGGACGAAGCCTCGATACCACCATGCTCTCGACCCGCCAACATGCGTCACCACGGTCACGAAGCTGCCATCGTCGTCTCACCGAAGCTAACCGTCACGAGGTCTGTAAGATGAAAGCGAGAGGTAGCCTGAATCGAGGTCAGCGGTACCGCGGCCGCGCGGGAGGGAACTACCTCCACCACCGAAGACGGTAGTCGACCTGACGCGGCCGCAGGCACACCAGTCCCAGTTAGGTTCGGCCGGGCCCAACGGGCCCGTAAAGCCCCAGTAGGGGCACACCAATCCCAATCGGGTCTGGCCGGGCTTGGATTGGGCCCGTAAAGCCCGCAGCGGCGCTGCAACAGGCCGACCGTCGTCGCCGCTGCAACCCTGCACAAACTACACTTGCTGCCATCTGAAGAACGGGCCGCTCACAGGGCCAGCACGCCCGCTCCAACCCAGATGGGCCCCGCAGGCCCAGATCTGGGCCAAGGGCCGCCGCCACCTGCTGTAGCCCGCCGTGCTGCCGTGTAGTACCGCCCCACCGCACCACAAGCACGCCGCCGTCATGCCGCCTCCTGGCCGAAACCGAGCCGCCGCCACCCGAGAAGCACCATCGCCAGAAGGACAGAGCCCCGCCTCCACCCATCCTGACGCGGGGAGGGACAGGCCGCCGCCGCCGGCACCGCGCGGGCCGCGCCCGGCGGCCTCCGCCGATGGCGGCGACGGGAAGAGGCGCGGTGGCGGTCACGCGCGAGAGTGGAGGGGTGGGGGAGGAGGCTGGGACGGGGGCTACGCCGCCGGCGGCGGCCGGAAACCCTAGGGTGCGGGAGGAGGAGAGGAGAAGAGAGTCGTGGGCTGGCTCCAAAAAAATAAATCCCTGAAGTATATGCAGAATGTTTATGTGATTATAACCTGGTAATAACCGCGTTTCTCAGCCTCCATTGGTAAATGGGTTTACATGACCGAAAGCTAATAAAGATGAGTCTGAGTAGAATTTGTAAACTGCAATGGTTGGAAATCCCTAGAGTCCCACCCATTCGCTAAGTTGCAGTGAGTGTTCCATGGTTCGTTGCTTTCTCATGCTCGAAAAATAATTTGAATTTTTATACGGTAACAGGCCAATATATTCCGTTAACCGTGATAACTGTAAATGCCAACCCCTCTTGGTAAAATACAGTCATCCAGTATCAAAATACTTGGTTACATGTATCTGGTTGTGTGTAAACTAAAGGAAAACTAGAAAATAGTACTCCCTCCGTTTGGAAAAGGATGTCACAAAAATGATCGATCATCCTTTTCCGAACGAAGGGAGTACTTGAACAAATATAAACCCACCTTTGTCACTGATATTCTCAGGCGCAGTACCATGGTCTTTGAATTACTAATATAATACTTGCAAATAAATAATCATTACAGATTATGAAGCTTCTGATTACTACGAAGTCCAAAGATTGAGCGCACATGGATATCGCTTGGAGGTTTATACTTAGATTTTAATATGTATATATATCTATTGAATGCCCAAAAATTAGTGAAGTGTATGTAGTTTCTTTGATCAACAGAAAAAGCGAGGATGTGCAAAATTCATCTGGACGTCCTTTGTTTTCCTTTTCGAAATGGGGAACGTAGCTCATCTGGACGTCCATATTACATGTTTTTGCTTAACGTTATGCAATTAGCAATCTAGTCTGTTCATTGATATAGTGTTTTCACACAAAAAAAAATCTTAATATTCCTGCAAGATGCTAGAGACTTCCTATGATCCACTAGTTGAATGCCCGTGCGTTGCTACGGGCTCTCAGAATTATTTCATCACCACACATGCAAATCTGGTGCACACGAAAATTTCCAGGTGATGTGGATGATATACAAAAAAGGAATATATTTAATTAACATTTGAAAGACAATACCATCCCTTCTCTCTTACCGCTTGCGTGTTCTCTCACCGGTCCTTTGGCGTCACCTCTTTCACCATTGTTCTTCATGGTGACCCCGCTCCAACATGTCACTCGCCGATGTGCGCCGGTCTTTTCTCTAGCTCTGGCTAATTGCCATAGTCTCCCATAGCTCTGGACTCGGAAATCATCATGGAACTTTCCACAACCATAATCGTGGTGGGCTTTCAACTTGGTTGAGCCACCACGATGAGTCATGCCGCCATCTTCGCGTTTCCACCCTATATGGGGGAGAGTAGAATTATCTATAGAAAATTGTTGAATAGTTTTTTTCTGATGAAAATTGTTGAAAGTCGGTTACTGGAGCTCATATCAGATTGCCTCAAATTACAAACTCTCCTGTCTTTTTGGTTCAGTTCCCTTCATATGGAATGAGAAAGATATGCACATGGACAATGAGTTCTTTAATTTGATTCCATTATCGAGAATCATGGCCATTCCGACGGCGACCTTTGTCACGTAAACTCATCAGTTTTGCTTCATATTAGTTTCATGGGAGCAGAGATCACATACTGTTTCATGAGAGCACCGATCAGGTTTTCCACACTTGCAGTTTGGCAGAAACAAATACGAAGCAAAATGGGACGTTTTCCAAATGGAAAATGGAACCCAAATGCGCATGCAGATTAAATGGCAAATTCAGTTGACTGTGGTGTGAGGAGCAAGAGAGATACATCGCGTCCATGTGCATAATCTGCAGATGCTTGCGGCGCCACCGCAACGGGGAGCACGCTGCGGACGAATCCAATAATCCTGACCTGACAGAAACATTAATTCAGAGCGAAGGAGATAAAAGAAAAAAACAATCAATTGGATCCTGAACTCCTTATCCAGTTTTCCTAGCGTAGGCAAAGCAAGGGGCAGGACCGGAAGAGCAGCAGGAAGAAGGTGTTCATGGAGCATGGTTGACCCATCCAATTCCAGTATGGCCGGCCGGCGCGGCGCTCGATGGAAATCCCGTAGATGTCGCAGGGGCGCGAGCGTGGCCGGGAATGGAGGCGCGCGGGGCTGGCCGGGCCGGTGCAAGGTGTGGTCCGTCTTCTTCCCTCCTGAATCCTGAGTACCCGTACGTTCGTCATCGCCGCCGCCTCCCGTGTTGGAGCGCGAGTGTTGGGTCCGCATCCACCTGTGTGGCGTCGGCGGGGCAGGCTGCCGCCGGAGGATTTGTGGCCGGCGCGCACTCTGCACAGCCTCCCGGCCGCGACGGACATGAAATTGGGGATTTCTTATCCCTTCGGTATTTTTACAGTTCAGCCCCTGTACATGGAGTGCGGGTTAATTCCAGAGAAAAGGGAGGGTTAAAACGCAAAACGCGGGACTTATCAGTTATCACCGAACCGGTACGGTTGATCACTTGGTGGTGGCACCACTGTAAAATCTCATAACACACAGGGGTAAAATCGGAAACGTAAAAAACGTACCATCACGTGAAGCCATATTATATAGTAGAGATAATGTGAATCTGTTAGGGCATCCGCACCCCCTCAACTTTGGCAATCAATTTCTTCAGGCACAAAAATAATGAAACATTATACAATTATATGCCGTGATAAATCTAGTAACACAAGTTTGATATAATGGATGGAAAAAACATAATCATTTCGTATGGGCTATCTTAGAAATGTTTGGCCAGTAAAACTGCTAAAAGTTCACTTATATTTTGAATGTGAGGTAGTATTATTTAGGCATATAAGGATTGACTAGGTATTGATTTTTATGTGCACATAGTTATGTGGATTTGTAACTTTTTTATTCCGAGGTGAATTTTTTTGCGCACATGGAATTTGTTCATGCACTCCTGTGAATATATTGATTCTCATGCAATGAATGTTTGCTTTCCACGCTAAAGCATGTCTAAGTCAATATTTAAGTTATCTACTACGTTATGCGAAATCATGTATAATTTTCTTATTGCATTTGAGTATATCTATTAATTTAATTATGTGTTCGTGTCTAGAAATAAAAGTTGTTCCTCTCTTTTCATAGTCTCAAGGAATATTTTCAAACTATGGTCTCTGATCATAACATACATACTAGATTTAACATCATAGCATGATTCTTGTGAGAGAAGTACAATGAAGCTATTTTATTTCTGCGACAATTGAACAAATGTAACTTGTACGTGAAGGTTTTTTCGAGCAATAGCTCATCGCTCCGGCGAGAATGATGGTGATGCCTGTAGGTATCGTAACTCTCTTGCGGACGCTGTTTTGGGCACATTATCCGCGTTGGGGCTCCGTGTGAAAACATTTCACGGTCTTGGGTCAATGACGGCGACGTGCTACGTTTTTACCCTCTTGAGGTGTGGAGCTTTGGTATCCCTCGGGCTCCCACTAGTGCCTTAGATGGCAAGTTTGTTTGTACTTGTTCTTTACTTTTCTCTATCTTTTATTTGCTTTATAGGAGTATCCCCTCATCACTTTGTAATGGTTCGGCCATTTGGGTTTACTTATAAAGCATGACGAAAACTTGTTTAAAAAGGAGTTGTAACCGACGAGGTGTCACTTTTTACATCTGAGAGACCAATTGAAATTGAGAATAAAATTTCTGGTTGTGATCCTTACAAGGATCAACATGTTGAAGATTGATCTAGCTTGATCACCACTATCCGATGGGATGTGTAAGCCAGTGCCTTTCCATTTAGATATGATACGGACCTACGGTTCACCACCATTCAACTTCCACCAGACTTTGACTAAAACAAAAAAATTATTTTGGCAGTAAAGGAGTACAAAACATTGTAGTAACTCTTTCTCAAAGTATACATAAAACTCTTCCACCAGACTTAGCGACTTAGCGATATACAAGCTCCTATAATCTAATACGAGCCACTCCTTTTGTGGTTACGGTGACCCATAAACAAAAAATGTCCTATATAACTTAGGAGTTAAGGTGCAAAAAACTAAGGGTTCCTCCAGTTAAATAATCTTTATGCAATACTCTAGAGATTGCAATAGATAAAACAATGTTTGCTAATCTTCACGCTCCTGACAATTTAGTTTGTTTGAGTTGATTCTATGTGTAAGAGACTCGTATGGAAAATCATGGTTTCTTGGTGCTTCTCCTTCCTCCCCAGCCTCATCTAGTTCGAGTGGCCCGTCGAGCTAATCTACCACCAAGCCGCAGTCAAGGTCGCCGTATCTGGTCGCGGTGGCCTCAACAATGACACCAGTAGATCAAGATGGAGGCATGACTGGCATCACTGCCGGCGGTGGCACAAACGACTGCGATGAAGCAACATAGGGTGGTGGGGTGGCCGGCGATGCCAGAGAGGAAACCTAGGGGGTGGGGACGGCGATGCAGGCTAGTGGCAGAGAACATAGGGGGCCTCCGGGCCAAGAGGGATAGTTAGTGCGGCATCGAACCAGGGATGGAGACGGCCCATTCGGCCAGTTCTGATTGGTGGGTCATCGACGAGGTGGTTTAGTGGTGGCGGTAGCTTGGATTTAAATCAGAAGGCAAAGGAAAAGTGACTAACGTCCCTCATATTTTCAGAGAACCATTATATAAACAACCCAGATATAACACATTCTCACAGGCCTTGAAACTCCAAACCTGGATTCGGGGTAGAGAGTTCAAGGATGCTCAAAATATAATGTCTTGCATGTAAGCAAATTAGTTGCTTCATTCTCATCGTTGCTACAAAAATTCATAATTGCACAACATGGTTCTCCGATGGGAAAATGAGCACACAAAAGCAGTGGGATCTGTGCGAAATGGAGAAACGGAATAAGCATCACTCGTAAAGCATGAACCAGGGTCTTGGTACATTCCCATCTTGCTTTATTTCAAGCGGCCAAAAGAAGATTTTAGATTGGATTTCCATGTATCTTTTTCGCTGGTTAAAATGGGCAATCGATCCATATATGGATCGAATCGATTCCAATTCCAAAAGCAACTGTCTTCTTTATTCTTCTAGATCATTGTTAGCTCATGGACTGGCAATAAAGAGTCGCCCATGAAACATAATGTAAAAAAAGTATAAAATATCTGAAAACTATAGTTTTGGGCGAATATATTTATATATTATGGGTTCTGCTTTCAGTCGAATCTGTCAAATGATTACCCAAAAGTCTTTTTCGTTTGATTAAAGATGTGTTGCAGCTTTCAGATGCCACCGAAGTCAAGCTGTTTGAATTCGCCCTTGGTTCTATTTGTGCACCGGCAAGTGGTGTGGAACTGTGGATCAAATAACTAATTAAACACCACGTGACATGACAATAGAGCCGACGATCCTTGGAAAAAAAAAAGGAACTAGGTGCCTTCACGCAGACCCGTGCTCCCTTGTGTAATGTGTTCCTCATTCAGTTCATCTTGCAAAAGTAGCCCTGCTAATCCTTCAGCACATAGCAAGAACGAATATATTGTACCCCCCGCCCGATGTTTTTTATGTATCCTTTTGAGACCAACGTCTCAATAATGAAGTAAAAAATCGGAGCTCGTTGCACCAGCCACCAGTAATGCTTCAGAACATTCTGGCTTAAATGTTTACACTCTTGTGGTTAACTTTTTAGTACTCTCAGTTGTTGGATAACGTAAGGGGGTTATAAACTTTTCACCCCTACTACTCAACGATGTAGATCCATAATTTTGTCGGAAGATGACTTGACGGTGAACCGGATGGCTAGTTTCTCTTTCTTTTTTGAAGAAAAAGGGATTTCTCACCGAGTTCATTAGCGAAACCATGTCACAATTACAACTTTACAAGGATGGGAAAAATACAAGAAAGGAAAACACACGTGCCATAATTTGTCTTTGAGCCTACAAACAAGAACTACAACAAGCACGAGATTCGAACAGAGAGTTCTGTTTTTTTCGATAAAGGAATTTTATTACTTAAGAGTTTTAAGCATTACACCCGGCCTCTTCATAACTAGGATGCACACAGCCTCAACAAGTTCACTCGTCCCAAAGTAGGAAAAATAAAAAGGCGAATTACATATCATAATGAGAAATTGTAAAGTCGCCTAAGGTGGTGGAGGGTCAATCCGGAGATTAAGTGGCCATCAATGCTGGGAGAATAACTCCCTCGCCGCAGCCTCCAAACGTGAAGAAACCTCCAAAAACAACTCGCGGTGCTCCACACGCTATAGGGCCGACCATGATCGGAGCGTTGCTATGCACCGGTAGATAACTGTTGGGTATCCTCCTCATGTGGGCTGTGAGGAGATGACCATTTGAAACCTTTCAGGCGGCCCATTAGGGTTATGACCAAGGGTCATTTTGGACATTGCACATGATGGATGGGGGAAGATAAGCCTCCCAACCAACCTGCACCAAGAGTAGTGACGAAAATCCAGGATAGCCTCCATTGGAGAAGAAAACCAAGAGAGAAGGGAAGAGGAAGAAGTTGAAGGAAGAAGCTTGAGATCAAGCACGGGCCCTGCCCACAAGGTTGTGAAGTCCAGATCCACTACCTTGTCTCCTTCAAGCTGTGATTCCACCATCTTTGGTGAGATTGTTCCAATCTCTAGATCTTGTACCCCAAATCTTGCTGTATCAGATCCTCTAGTGCTCTCTAGAGAAGAACTCGTTGTATCCCACATTGATAATAGTGGAAGAAGATTTGGGTGGCTTCGGCCCGCGTTTTTTCCTCTCACCTTGAGAGGTTTTCCACGTGAAAGGATTGGTGTCCCTGTGTGTTGATTTCTGCTGCTGTTCTGCTGTTCTGAGAGTACTCTACCCGCAAGCTAGAAGTGTCATGTCTGCTCCATATATGTTTGATGTATGTTTCCGTCCGACACGAGCAACGATCCGTGAGTTAGTACATTAGTGGTGCTGAAGTTTACATTTATTTCGCTGCGTATTTTCAGTCCACGTTAAAAGTGTGCTAATCTCCATTAAGGGTTAATTGGTTCCCCAAGTTTTCCCAACAATAACCTGCATAACAGATGAATTTTTATCGTTAAAAACCTTGTCATTTCTACATAGACATAGCGACCAAATAACGGCAATCGCTCCCACCCTAATAAAGAGTTTAAACCTAGGATCCACCCCGTTTAGCCAATTGCCGAAAACAGAATATCGGAGCAAAGAGAATATCGGAGCCATATGAAGATCAGTCCCCCGCATATTCTTCTTGTGAAGAGGAAGAAGAGGGAAGCTCCAACCTTTTCTTCTGCAATCATCCTGCCCATTCGTCAACAAAATTATAAAGATAATGCACAATGAAAGTGTGTAACAGAAGGAAAAAAAAAACAAAGCAGGCTTTGTATATGTTCTCCGAATTGCCTAAAACAAGGCCGTTGTACCAACAGCCATCAGATTCTTCAGTACACCAGAGAATCCAGGATGGTTAGTGAAGGTAGCGTACCTGTCGACCAGAGATAAACTCTCAACTTCTGGATCATGTGTTTGTCAGTTGTCACAACTGTATTTGTGACGAGCTCGTCACTCTTCGATCTTCCCAAGTCTCTAGGTGCTCATGTTTGAGTGACCACCGGACACGGTTCTGTTGGGATCAGGACAAAATGCTCGGATACAAGAGAAACGGAGAACAATGCCCGGCAAGGCCAGAAATATTCCAGATTCCACCGATTGAGATTGATCTACAGCACGGGTTTAGACTTTGGATACAGCTTGTAAGCTCAAATGCTCAATCAGGGAGCATATCGTTTATCACTGTCCGGACCAGTTCCACTACCGCTGAGCTTTGCCCGGCCATCGTACAAAATCTTTCCGTGGCTGTCCCAAAGGACAGCGACAAACTATAAGCTTGTGTCGCGCCTGCATAGTAGCTACCTGGGCGGCTGGGCCTCCAAGGTGCACAGAAACACTGCCGCTACAGATTGCTCAGCAAAGCTTGAGGTAAAAACTTTCTCAGGCTAGCATATTATTGAAGAGATTAGTCGTGTTTCTTGCCGCTGACATGCAGGTGCAACTCCTATATATCTAGGCCCTCCATGTCGGTGTCATGGAATCAGTACTACCACTAGTAGGAAACTGCCTTTCTGTGGATCCACTATCTGTGGCTGTGGCGCACCATATAGGCCATGCGCCACAAAAACATTATAGTGGCGCACCCTGCCAAGTGCGCCACAGAATACTGTGGCGCATGCAAGCTGGAATGCGCCACAGAAATATGGTGGATCCCGCCTCCAAAAAAATCTGGTGACATTTTTGTGGCGCATTGCGCTGGATGCGCCACAGAAAGCAGCATTTCTGTGGCGCATCCAGTCCAATGCGCCACAGAAATGTGGTGGGCCCTTCCAATGATTGCCTGGGTGCTTATTATGTGGCGCACGGTTATAGATGCGCCACTGAAAATAACATTTCTGTGGCGCATCCCCACAGGTGCGCCACAGAAAATTATGTGTGTGTTCTTTATTTTTTTTAAATTTAACCAAAAAATATTTGGTCTACTAACAATTTTGTGTACATTCTTTTTTTATAAAATTTGTGTGTGTTCTTTCTTTAAATATAACCAAATTTTTATAAAATTTAACCAAATGTGTTTGTGTTTTGTACATTCTTTTTTTATGTGTGTGTTTTTCTTTAAACATAACCAATTTTTAAAAATTTAACCAAATATGTGTGTGTTCTTTATTTTTTTTAAATTTAACCAAAAAATATTTGGTCTACTAACAATTTTGTGTACATTCTTTTTTTATAAAATTTGTGTGTTCTTTCTTTAAATATAACCAAATTTTTATAAAATTTAACCAAATGTGTTTGTGTTTTGTACATTCTTTTTTTTAATGTGTGTGTTCTTTCTTTAAATATAACCAATTTTTTAAAAATTTAACCAAATATGTTTGTGTTTTGTACATTCTTTGTTTTTAAATGTGTGTGTTCTTTCTTTAAATATAACCATTTTTTAAAATTTAACCAAATGTGTGTGTTCTTTCTTTAAATATAACCAAATTGTGTGTACATTCTTTTTTTAAATGTGTGTGTTCTTTCTTTAAATATAACCAATTTCTTTTTAAGTTTAATTAAATGTGTGTTCTTTCTTTAAATATAACAAATGTATGTAGTGTTCTTTCTTTAAATTTAACCAAAAATATTTTTTAAAAGAAAAAAAGTGAGACATCCAGGATTCGAACCTGGCTGCCCTAAGTTCCAGGTTCAGTGGCTAACCACTAGGCTATGCTTTGTGTGCTTGTCACATACAGCCAGCACTGCATTTTAGCACTTCTAGCCACGGAATTCTGTGGCGCATCCCACCACAGATGTGCCACAGAATCAATGAATTCTGTGGCGCATCCCACCTCCGATGCGCCACAGAAAACTTTTGCCTCCACTTACATGTGGCCCCGCCCCGCGCCGGCCTCTCTCTTCCACAATTCTCCACAGACGCACGCGGCCGTTCCGCCCTGCTCTCGCGCACGCGTCGTCGACGTTCCCTCGCCCCCACGCCGTTCCGTCGCCCCCACGCCGTTCTCTCGCCATCGCCACCACGCCCATCCCCGCCGTCGCCACCGCGCCCATCCCTGCCGTCGCCACCGTGCCCATCCCGTGTGCCGGAATCGCTCCTGCTTGGGGTCAGAGCCGCTGCCCCAGCTCGGCGCCGGAACCGCCGCTCTTGCTTGGCGTCGGAGCACCTCCACGACCGGCGGCGCCTGCGGAAGCAACTCCACGCCGCCCCTCCCTCCCTCTGTTCGAGGTACACGTCCCCTCCCCTGCCTTCCATCGCCTGCTCGCGATGTGTTCGACGAAATGCTGCAGCTAGGTTAGTTGCTTGCTGTTAGTTGCCGCTGTTAGGTTAGTTGCTGCTGCCAGTGCTAGGTTAGTTTCTAGGTTAGTTTCTAGGTTAGTGTTAGGTTAGTACATGAAAAATTTGGAGATGAAAATTTGGAGATGAAAAATTTGCTAAGTGTTAAATTTGGAGATGAAAAACATGCTAAGTGTTAAAACTGACTTGAATTAAGGTGTTTGAAGTTTTCAAAAAATTATTTTTGAGCTTTATCATGAAGTAATAACATAGTGCAAGAGATCCATGAAGGTACATTGTAAATAGGATCAAGATTTGATAATTTTGTAAGCCTCCAAAGTTGGTACTTTTTAACTGTCTTGAAGATGCATTTTTAATTAACTAATGCATTATTTTGCCGTATGTAGGAAATTTAGAAGAACCTCCGCGTGATTTCAGGTGAGAAGTGGCGGCCATGATGTGGATGTGGATGTGTATGTGTATGTTTGTGAGATGTGTATGTTTGTTGCCGGCCGGAGATGCCGGCCGGAGATGTGGTTGTGTTATGTGATGTTGTTGCCGGCCGGAGATGCCGGCCACAAATGTTTGTGGATGAAATGTCTGCAGGTACCCGAGAGGCCCTTGAGTTTGCCGGAACGTCGATTAACTTCCGTTCCGGCAAATTCGGGTACTCCATATGTCCATTTTTTAGCAAAGGTCATGCCGAAATTTTTCGTGAATTTTGGCATGACTTTGCTAAAAAATAGGACATATGATTTGTGAAATGTCTGCAGGTACCCCGAGAGGCCCTTGAGTTTGCCGGAACGTCGATTAACTTCCGTTCCGGCAAATTCGGGTACTCCATATGTCCCTTTTTTAGCAAAGGTCATGCCGAAATTTTTCGTGAATTTTGGCATGACTTTGCTAAAAATAGGACATATGGGGTATTGCGACTAATGCATGGGCCGGGGTATCTTAGTACTTAATTAAGCGATTTTTTTCTTATATTTGTTGTACTAACCTTTTGCCTCTTTTTAATGCAGTGCAAACATGTCGGAAGGCGGCCCTTCTAAGCACATGAGCGTCGAAGATCAAGCTAGAGATTTCAACAAGTCGTTCTGGGAGGTGTCCCAGCAGATGGAGGAGGAGGTGGAGGCCGCCGAGAATGAGCAAGAGGACCGGGTGGAGGACGCCGAAACCACAGATGGAGCTGCTAGTGCCGGTCAGGAGGATGACACCAGCACCACTGATGGTGGCGACCACACAGATGCTGCTACCGATAGCAACCCGACCGCTAAGCGGAAGAAGCAAGGAAGGATCGGAAACCGCAAGCGCTCGACAACGTCACACACGTGTTCACCAAGGTCACGCCATGTGGCCTACCAGTGGAGCCGGAAAAGCATGCCAAAGGGTACAGCATGCAACTAGGGTGCATCGTCCGGGAAAGCATGTCGATCAACACGAAGGACCTCAGAAGCAAGGGCAATGAGGCTTTGGTCGAAACCTCCTCACGAAGCTTCACCAACGATACACGTTCCCGCTTCCGTTGAACAAAAAGGTGGACAGTTTAGCCATCACGAAGATGAGCACCGCCTTGAGCAGCTGGAAATTTCGGGTGAAGAAGAAGATCAATAAGGGTCAAAGCTGGGAGGAGATAAGTGCCAAAGAACCGACGCTCGACAAAGAAGAGTTCGAGATATTCAAGGAGTCCTTAAAGTCTGAGGAGGCTACAAAATGGACCGAGTGGGGTAAGTCTATGCGGGAGCTGAACATAGGTAACCACCGTTTGGGAAGCGGCGGTTACCGAGGAAAACAGCCCGTTTGGGAAAAGGAGGATGCCATTGTTGCAAAAATGGGAAAAGAGAACATGTGGAACAAATTCACGGACGAGCAAGTGAGGAACTTTGTCCGGTCCCGCTACTATCTGAACGAGGCGACGGGGGAATTCGTTACCGACGATGACGATGTGAGGACATTCGAGAAATTACTGGTAAGGAATTTAATTTCCGCGGATATCTCAAAGTCCATTGCGTTGATCTAATTAGATAACGAAGTCATATATTTCTACATGGGTTCACCTTAATTTCCTTTGTCTGCAGGAGGATGAGTTGAAGGATGGCCCGTCGTCCCAGGAGTCGACGGAGCCGTGGGACACGACTTTCAACAGGGCGACGAACGCTTACAAGGATAGGGACAAGTCGAAGCCGCCGACGTCAGCTGGTCGTGTGTCCGGCTTTGGTACGAGCATGAAGTTCGTAGAGTACTACTCATCTGACCCGGAGAAGAGAAAGGAGAGGAGGAAGATGAAGAGGGATAATACCGCCGAGGTTGTGGAGCTAAGGAAGAAGGTGGAGTCACTAGAGAAGCAAATAGTGGACTCCAGTACAGTGGACAAGTTAGTGGACGAGAGGATCCGGACGCTCATACCCCCTGGGTTGTTTGAGGGGTTAGCTGCTTGGAATGCGGGAGGTCAACAAGGGCCCATACACGTGCCCAGCTTCAGCGGCAGCAACTCAACCATGAACCGGGCCGTGTCGCCGGACCTGGTGACCCCACCCAACGCCACCCTGCAGCAGTCGGTCCCTTTTGTCGCACCGACACCCCTCCCGCGAAAGATACCGAGGCGCCACCACCCGAACGGCCGGAGGAGAATGTTAGGCCGGCCGGCACCGGCGCCCTTGTCTCGACATTAGCCGAGATCAACGCCATCGACAAGGTAACTAATTAATTACTTAGTCCGCGTCATTTTCTATAACTCTGCCTTTTATGACTGCCACCTGATGATGCCCAACATTTGTTCACAAAAGGACACGCCTTGCATACTCCTGCATAGGGTGGTACCCGACGGCGAGTTGAAGGAAGTTGCTGAGGGCATGCTCATACAACCATTGTGCCGTGATATGCACAACAATAGAATGAGCGAGGCCGTGATGAGGGTTAGGGTGACTGAGGTACTGCCTGAGTTTAGTGGCATCGACCCCCCCATGCAACCTCCGGGAGCCGAGAAACACATGCTCCTTGGAAATTGCCCCAAGTGGGTCCTGGAATGGCCGAAGACCCAAATTCGTCTTGGGGGGTTAAGGCGCCGCTCCACCGGCGCCACCTCTAAACCCCGGAAGCCGATCGTTCGGCCCTCGAAGCCGCCACGAAAACCTGTTGAGAAGGAACCGGCGCCACAAGCAGCAGTCGCCACCACCCGGAAGGAACCGCCGGTCGTTGCCACCACCAGCCGCCACCAAAGACTGTTGGGAATGTCTGTACCGCAACAGCCGTCCGAAGCCAAAGACGTTGCACCTCAACTTGATGGCAACGACGATGATGATGAAAATATCGACGTCGATGGCTTCATCAACACGGGCGCGAGCAAAGATTTGTTCATGCCTGCTATGGATGAGGAACCACCCTTCCGCGCTCACGGTGATCAACCTGGTCGTCGCACTACATGCCAGCGCCTGAGTTTTTCTCAAAACACGCCTCCGGAAGCCGACGATCAAGCTCCAGACAAACGGGTAACATTTTCAGCCCTGGCACACTGACACGGACGGTTTGCGCGGGGTTCACTGCACCCCCACCATCCCAGAGAAGATCAAGAAGTCTAAGAAGAGAAGTAGGCAAGGCACCTCTACGAGCCAGCCAGCTCCTAAGGTTATCCGGGGTCATGAAGACATGACATCACCCCGTGCGGATAGCTTGACCCGAGTTCATGTAGCTGGTAAACCGTTGCTGCCTCCGGAGCTGCTCTGCCTCGCAAAAGGACCCATGCTCTCTTTGCATGAAGCTATCTTGAGGATGGAGGGCCTGCTTCTTAAAGACAAGAATCCAAATTACCCGGTGTTGACGGTCCAGGTACCAAAGAACGTGGACTTCGTTACTGAAGCCCCCTGATGTCTACGCACGCTTCTATTCTTGTAGACAGTGTTGGGCCTCCAAGTGCAGAGGTTTGTAGAACAGCAGCAAGTTTCCCTCAAGTGAATCACCCAAGGTTTATCGAACTCAGGGAGGTAGAGGTCAAAGATATCCCTCTCAAGCAACCCTGCAATTAAGATACAAGAAGTCTCTTGTGTACCCAACACACCCAATACACTTGTCAGGTGTATAGGTGCACTAGTTCGGCGAGGAGATAGTGAAATACAAGTAATATGGATGATTATAAGTAGTAATTGCAATCTGAAATAAAAATGGCAGCAAGAAAACATGTAGCAGAACTGGTTGTAAACGGTGTTTCAATGCTTAGAAACAAGGCCTAGGGATCATACTTTCACTAGTGGACACTCTCAACAATAATAATATAATTGAATACATAGATATTTCCTCTTCATTATGCTAATCTGAGTTATTCTCTCGTTGGATAACGAACACCAATCCACCGCGTATGGCTATAAAAGCACACCTTAAAGTCGCATTCCCATGTCTAGTTAACCCACACTGTCAACTTGAGCGCCCTAGAAGGTACTAGACAAACACCGCAATTTCATAGAGACATCCAACGCAAATAATAACTCATGATAAGTATTCCTGTTATCTTTAGCCTAAGAGCCACACACGGGGCGCACACTGTCAACTTCGCACCGTGGGACAAAGGTGACTCCGGAGATTACATTAATAAAACCACTTGAGTAGCATATAAGATAATGAAGAGTACATCTATGGATTCAACTAGATTACAAAGCTCATGATCACATAAAGATCACACCATGAGAGAGAGAGAGATAAACCACATAGCTACCGGTACGAGCCCTCAGCCCCGGGGAGAACTACTCCCTCCTCATCATGGGAGGCAGCAACGGCGATGAAGATGGCGGGGTGGCGTCGATGGAGATGGCTACGGGGGCAATTCCCCGTCCCGGCAGGGTACCGGAACAGGACCTTCTGACCCCCGAAACGGAGTTTCGTGGCGACGAAGCACGGAGATGTATTCGGGAGTTTCGTCAATTGTGTTAGGGTTTACTCTGCGGGGGCTATTTATGGTCCAAAGGGCAGCTACAGAAGGTTCCCGAGGCCACCACACTTGGCCTCGGCGCGGCCAGATTTAAATCTGGGCCAGCCGACTTGTCGGGCCTCTCCAGGCCGCATCTTAATTCCGATGGAGATGAACCTTTTGTATAAAACATGCGGCGGAAAATTCCGAACAACTTTCGCGACTAGACTTTCTCCATTTGACGTCGTCTTCAGGCCCGAACGTGACGATCTTTGAAAATAGTTTTCAGACAGATTTCTGGAAAGTCCCAATTTGACTCCAACAAGGTTTCCTTTGCCCAATTTTGATAATTTCTACACATCAAAGTGTAAAACAAAAATATTGTGCACTTTGGCAACTATTAGTAGGTTAGTCCAATAAATGTCATAATATGATATAAAGTGCATATAAAACATGTGACAATTGATATAAAACATGCATGGAACATAAAAAATTATAGATATGTTTGAGACGTATCACCCCCGCCGATCTGTTCTTCATAGCGTTCGAGAGGACGTCTTCAACCTGTTTCACTCTAGACGGCTAGACTATAACTTGGTCCGCCTATACGCGATCAATATGGCGATGAAGATCCAGAGAGATGTTGTCCCGTACGTCACGGTAGTGGATCCCTACTATATGCGTGACAGTCAGCTGGTGGAAGGATCAACGACACGGGATAAGCCCACGGAGTACCTGAAAAGGTTCATGCTGAACAACAAGAGGAAGAACAACCTTCTTCTACCTTTCTTTCCCGAGTAAGTACACATTCGCTCGCCGCCGTCGTATCTTATGCTTTCTTATAGATTTCTTCCGTTGTTGATCATTTCCACTGCATTTTTTCCGACTAGGGACAAGTACTGCGTACTCATCATCCTAAACCCGAGGTGGTCCATTGCCACTTATTTGGACACGGGGAGTTCGAGCAATAAGAAAGACTACACCAGAATAAAGGGTATTGTCGATGAGGCTCTCGAGGGCTACGCCCAAAAGGGAGGCCACTTCGAACAAGGACAGACGAACGGGGAATGTTTCTCGCTGAACAACAAACACCGGTTCAGGCATGTGACTCAGTTCGATTGCATGAAGCAGAAGCATGGCAGCGTGAAGGATGCCTTCTACGTCCTCCATCTCATGAAAGGGTTTGTCCGGGATGCACTGAAAACAAAGTTGCCATCTAGTATCCGAGAATGGACCAAAAATGCAGGGAAAATCGCCGAGGATAAGCTTAGAGAAGACTTTCATCTCATCCAGATGGAGTTGTCGCAAATCATCTACGACGATGTTGTGACAGCAAAGGGGGCCTTCAACAAAGCCAGTGGTAGGATAAATCATGCATACTCGCAATAAGTGTTTCTTTATTTTCTTTACTATAGACTTATCATACTCAATCTATTTATATTATTAACCAATACATATACCTATATTGACACTGCACAAATATTGACATGGTTACAAATATGAACACTAATACATGGTTGTATCCATTTCCAGGGTTGCATCAAAGGCAAATCGAAGAACACCTAGCTCTTCAAAATGACAGCCGGACGTGGACGACGAAAGACGGCTACAAACCGTTCCCGGCGCCGCTCAACAAGAAGACTCCTTGATCAGCAGGACGTGGGCGTGTACTCTGTTTGATCCTAGTTTAGGCGGTCGTTAAAACTTCATTTATACTAAGACTTGTGTGAACTTTTGTACCAGTTAATTGTCACTATATATATGTATCTCGGGCTCTAACTGATGTAATGACATATTTATTTGTCTGTTTTAATACCGTGTCAAAATATATTACTGTTTCTATTATTTTCTGTATAAATACTGTAATATACATGTATTATTGTCAAATTAATACAGCAAATAATCGATAATACAGCAAATAATCGATAATTCAGCAAATAATTTGGTGGTGCATGGTAAATAATTTTGTGGCGCACCATATTCTGTGGCGCACGAAGCAAGTGCGCCACAGATAAATTATTGTCAAATTCATCAACGCATGGACTAATATTTCTGTGCCGCATGAGCAATATTTCTGTGGCGCATTCTGGAAGTGCGCCACAGAATTTTCTACTTTCTGTGGCGCACAGCAGGGTGCGCCACAAAAATAATATTTTTGTGGCGAGAATTCTGTGGCGCACCCACCATGCGCCACAGAAAGCTATTTTGGTGTGCCACAGAAAGGCACTTCCCTACTAGTGTACTGTGAGAAGAAAAGTTTTTCGGATTTGCAATATAAATATCTTTAAAATAGAGTTCAGAATAATCTGTATCATTTTACATATTTGATGCTTCTCGTAAAAAAGTGCCAAGTTAAAATACTTTTCGGTTTGCAGAAACAAGCATGAAAAAGTTTCTGTCCACACGTCGGGCATAGATAAGAGATGCACCTGCATGAGATGTCCTGAAAAGCATCTTGCACTAATAGACTTTTTTCAAATCTATGCCAATTGTTGTTTCATTTTACAGAAAGCCGCGAGTTCAGAAGACAGAAACAAGAATTGCAGAGGGAAACAACTTCATGTCCCGTCTTAATTACACCAAGGAAAATGCTACATTCCTTGATTTCCCTATGACTTTTGTTGCCTCGTCTTTCTGACAAACGGAACACTTCGAATTGAAATGCAGTGTCAAATGTCAAATCTAGCGACCTGCAGCAACAGCATCGTATCATGGTGTTCTCTGCCAATGCCAATTGATGTGTTAATCACTCGCCAGCCACCTAGCTGCTACCTGAAAGCCTATACACCTTAGCACATCAAGAGTCCTTGTTTGATCTCATTGTCGTCACCGCACAGCTAGCAAGCATAATTAAACATGGAATCTGCTTTTCCCGTTCAAGATTGTAGTTTCCTGTTGGACTCGTCACTTCAACCGTTGCCTATTAATCAAAGGAAGGTAAACACTTGTCAGTTATCACAAATCTTGCGATCTTTTCTCCGTGTCAAAAGAAGAAGAAGAAAATCTGATCGCCAACAACTTGCCCATCATCAGTGCATCATGGCCTACATTGGTCTACCTCCGAGCCCCTTTCAACCTAGGATAAGATATTTGCAACCATCAAGGGCACTTTCTTCCAACTACACATCAATTGTGTGCGGAAGCGTTGTAGAGCTAGCTAAGGGATAGAGAGTGCTGGGTCGACGGGTACCTAGCTCCCGCAGAGTGGGGACAAACATCAAACCGGAGGAATCCGCAATGCCCTATCGTTATCGATGCTCACCGGTGTGTCGCCGACAGCATGATCCGGGAGAGCGAGCGGAGCCAGAGGGTCGGCCGGTGTGGATGGTGACATGGAATATCCCTTCTGCATGCTCATCGATCAGCTGCTGGTGCTGCAGGTACAATACAAGTTGTAGTGGTGGTGGTGGTGGAGGAGGAGGTGATGGGGTGTCCCACCATGCACTAGGAAGCTACAGCTCCGGAAAGCGAGCACTGTGTGGTTAGGAAGAAGAACAGCTTTGCCGTTGCCGGGCTGCTGCTTCCCTGCCCTTCGCCTTCCCTTGTATGGGGCAGTTCCTGGTATAGGGAATCAATGATGAGGATGCCTGTCGTTCCATGGTGCGATGATGCCTTTGCTTGATCCTTGGAACTGCACAGTGCTCATCGATCAGTTGCAACTTTTGTGGTGATGTCGAGTCATTTCAGGTACATGAGGGGGAAACTTCTTTGGCAAGTGTTGACATGTTTGGCGCGCAGGCCTTTGTGTCCGTGGCCCGGGACGTGTGTCGATTTGTGCACTAGTGGCCGATGGCGTCGCCCTATGCTATATCTGGAACTTGCTCGCATATGGGAAAATCTTGATAGTCCAGTTTGTGGGAGGTGTTTGGGACATTGTGGTTGCGCATATGTGTGCACCACCCTTAGTTTTGGTGTCCTCCCATGACCCGAAAACCCTTACGCGCGTCGACCAAGCAGTAGCCGCAACCAGAAGCGCACCATTCTGCGTTTAATAGTCGTGGTATTCCTTCACGTCATAATTACATATTTCACAGCACACAAATAATCACTACATCGATAACGACAATTTTGTTCATAATATCGACGCCATCACGTAAACAATATCATCTTTACACATTCCACTTAAAATGTCACCGAATACATAATACCATGTCCACAAAAACATTATCTCTCGGTCAAAGACTCCAAATTTATAACTTTCGAAGCAAGAAAAAGAATACATTTCTTGGTTAGGCCGTTGATTTAGCAACAACGGCGGATGGACTTAATGGCAACATTTTCCCAAAACCCTTGCGACCACTATCACATCGGACTCGATCCATCAGAACTAATCGCAATACAAAATTTATGATAATAAGTTGATAGGCATACAATGAATAAACTAAATTTAGATCGATTGAAATAATAACGTACCTAGAAACATGAGGATGCTTGTTTTTAAATACTAAGAACCCAAATCTGCGTCCGTAGGGACTTGAACCTGGGTGGCTAGGTTGTACATCAATCAGTTTGTTCGAGAAACTGATTGATGGTATCATTTCCCCAACATGTTTTAGAACATACTCTAGTGAGAATATTGGCTCCAATTCACTCTATGAAGGCTATTGATGCAGATATTGATCTATGTGTTTTCTCGTTCCCCTTCTAAATTTCTCATTTAATTCACTATCTTTAATCTTTATGCTAAAATCAAAATGTAAAACATCATTCAATAGAGGATTGTAAAACAGTAAAATATGGGAGTATTATTTATAGACTGCTGCATTAGCTAGCTATTTTACACTAATTTTCTAGCTATGTGGACCATAAAACCATCGTGCGCAACAATGAAGGTCAAAGTTATAGGCGGCACAAGTTGATTCTTAAAGTTGTTATCTTGACCTCTACTAGCATAGTAAAAAATCAGCAGAAGTTCTTTCTTTCTACAAATAATGGAGGCCCATCATCTCGGTACCATGGGATTTGATGCAGACATGTCACCCTCCTTCGAATGACGGCTATATCACCGATTCACCGATAAGCAACAACTCGATCATGCATAGTGCACTTGTGATAATAACTTAAGCAGGTGGATCGAGGCTTAGCCCGATGGCAGCGACGTGCTGATACGTCCCAGCCCGCCCGGGTTCGAGCTTCCGTGCTCGCGCTCGGTGCGTACGCACAATTACTTCTATCAAAAATAGCGCTGCTGGGGCTGTCTTCCCCAGTACGGCCAATCATTTTTTTTGATAATAACTTAAGCAGGATAAATTCAAATATATGTTGGTTTGATGCCTATACGGCTATACCATAATGATTTTTCATGATTACGCACGATATATTGTTGGGCCGCGCAAGACAAGTCAACGTTAACAATGTGCACGAGTACATTAGAAACATCACTTTCCTCACTAATCTCCTGAAGAAAAAGAAAAAGAACAGAGGCACATCATTTTTCAGATTACCGATCATCACGTGAAACTGATCATCCGTTACTTTCAAAAAATGAAATCATATCATGCATGCAAACGAAACCAGTCAATCTTGATCTAGAAACCATAGCTACCGGTGGGCCTTCATGAGAGTCATTCTCGGTGACTGGACAAGCACCCTGCTGGCCGCGGTGAGATATCATTGGCCTGATCATCTTAACATCTTGCGTGGAAGGGAAACACGTCCTTTTGTACATAAGCCCGTAATTGTCGACCGAAACGACAAAATTTACGCTGATCTTTTTTCTTTGTTAGCTGTGGTATGATGTCATCTTGTTCATCGCTAGATTATTTCGCAGTACTCACTTCGTCTGTGACGTGGGATTTTATCAGTAATCGTAGTAAAAAAATGTGCCTAAGATCTACTTTACGTTGATTAGCTGATGCAGATCATGGCTTGGGTACCGGGCCTAGATGACTGGATAGAGATACAGGGTAGCTACTAGCTAGTAAGGAGGCACATAGACAGCAAGCATAGTTGCTTCTCTTGTTTGTCTGTCTTTGTAGCCTAGCTTAAATGTCAAGAAAGATCATAAACTTTTTGGGAAACGACACAAGATTAATTTGTACCAGTTTTTTTTTAAGAGAAAGTTGCCAAGAAGAAATGGCATGATACATGGTGCGCATAATTTGATGAGATCAGGAGGTAGTGTATCCCTATCTGTCCTCCTAGCTAGCTGATGCTCACAAAGCAGCCAAAACAATCAGGCCATGACCTCTTTCAAAGTTTGCGGGTGCTGTGTACCACAGGAAAAAGGAAGCTACTCACTCTAGTTTCCACAGCCCATTGATCTTAATTAATTTTGCCCAAAAACTGTGCAAATTTATCGTGAATCTACACATATAAGTGGAGATGTGAAAAATATATCTGAAAATGTTGAGAAAAACCACAAAGCCCTGCACTTCTAAGTAACACAAAATGTTTGTTCTTGGTGATGGTATGATGTAGGCCCACACATAAGATTTTTCGAAAAGGGAACTTAGTCCCTGATGCATGAATCGATGCACACATCTATTTTATTGCATAGTGTTACCATTCAGCTCAAGTATCACGGAGGGTATACATGAAAATCAACCAGCGGAACAAAATATACATAAGTCATGTACATATGCATCAGGTAGTCTTTTAGAATGCTGCCAAACACCAAAATTGTAGATATCCCTAACAACGGTTTCTGGACGGCTTCACCCAAAACCCATATATGTGATTTGCACCTACATAAGAAGATAGGACCACGTGTAAATCCAATGGGTAGCCATACAGATAACCTAAAAAAAGAACATTTGCTGTCTTGTTCAAGATAATGTCGTTTACAGTTCCATATGGCCCAAACTAAAGAAAAAATTCCCATGCAAATATGAGTTTTCGTTTCTTTTACTATCTCATTTAACCAATTTTAGGACATATATTTTCGTTATGCTGGTTGGACGGGTAATATTAAAGTTGAATTGTACTCTATTGTCGGTGATGTAAATCACCACAAAATAAGGAGGTATCCTGGGTCTGGTTTGGGCCCCTCCGAGTGATACCTAATATGGCGCCAAGATGCACCTCCTCGACCCTTGGCGCCAGCTCGACTTCCTCCCGGACTAACCTAGTAGGGTTGCTTGTCGTAGTCTTGCGGCTGTGGGGAGAGTGGACTTCACCCACGAGTGGTGATTGTGAGGGTTTCCTATAGTGGGGAGAGTGGACCGGCATGGCTTCGATTGGAGGGGTTGGCTAGCCTCCTGAAAGGAGAGGGTGCGGGTCCGGACATCTCTACGCGGAGATTAGTGAGAAATGGTGTCGAGCGACGGGGGCGAGGTCTGGCCTATGCTTTTTTAGTGACCCGAGGTGCACGACAACTCCTTCCTCAGAGATTTTAGACCCAATCGACAGAGAAGGTGAGTCGAGTGGTCTGCCTCTGGGGAAGTGTGGGGCATCCCAAGAGGAGGAGACACACCTAGGAGAGAGTGAGGACAATGACATGTACCGTAGGGGAGCATGGTTCAAAGTGTGAGGAGTGTGGCGTCACGACACCTGCGTATGGGGGAAGTGGCACGGTGGGTGTGTGACCACGGTGGGTCGTGCCACTCTAGACGCCTCGAGGGGAGGGTAAATCAGACAGAAGGGGAGTGGGCCGACATTGGCCACGATCCCTCCGCGTGGGAAAGTCTACCCCGAGGGACGTGGCGTGGTGGCACAGAGCAGAAAGAGAGAGAGAGAGAGAGAGAGAGAGAGAGAGAGAGAGAGAGAGAGAGAGAGATATAGAGATAGAGATAGAGATAGAGATAGAGATAGAGATAGAGAGAGAGAGATAGAGAGAGAGAGGGCATTTTACAAGCATATGTAGGGAATAAACATTCCTAGAGGTGGTGGAGAGAAAATATCTAGAGAATATAGCGCGGCGACGGGCGACGGTGGGTGTGTGACCACAGTGCAAAGAGCTCCTCTCCTCTCTCTCCCCAGAAAGGGGGAATTAATGAGGTGTATGTTGTGGGATGAAGGCACCTTGCTTCCTCATGTGGGGGGTAGAGCCCATTATATAGAAAGGTGGGATGGCATTTTACAAGCATATACTAGGGAATATACATTCCTAGAGGTGGTGGAGAGAAAATATCTAGAGAATATTTCTACTTAGCCTTTCTTTCTTTGAGGCTACTAGAGCACATTTACTTACACTAGGCACCCCCAACATGTTGGGTATCTGTCGCAACAGTGGAACATGGGGTTCCCCTAGTACTGCCAAAGTGGGTCCACCCCATGTGGGCCCAAGATGAAGATGGACAAGACCAAGACTCAAGTCAAGCTGGCGGGTTCACCGTCAAGACACGCATGGCCTACGTCGACTAAGGGCTCCGGTCCTGGGGACCTTCCGGGTCCCCGAATCAAGCAAGAAGGCCAGGAAGGACCCGAGAGCCCGAGTTCCCGGCAGGAGGCCAGGCTCCCTCTCGGGTACTTCCCCACGTCCCTGTGGATAAGCACTCCACCTCACCACGGAAGACTTGGGAAGCAAGGCGAAGGCAGCGCGGGCGGGAAGCACGTCCCGTGGTGGTGTCAGCTCCTGTCCACCCCAAGGCGGACGCTCCCACCTAACCCAAAGGAGACGCTAGGCTGAGGAGAGGCCACGTCTCCCCTAAACTAGATGAGGAGGGTCCTTCACCCCGAAGGTCCCTCACGCCCCTCACGTGACCCTGTGGCAACCCCTTAGCCTATAAAAGGAGGACCAAGGCACGGAGGAGGGGAGGTCGAACCAAGGACGAACACAAGCTAGAACCAGAGCAAGACTAGACTAGGGCTGCGAAGGTAGAGAGGAAGGTGATCTCCTCCGGGTCAGGATCTGTCCTTCTTCTACCTCCAGCCAAAACCCTTCCGGGTACCCTGTCCGGGAGGTTCCATTGTAAGCCACACTATGAAGAACCCATCAATCCAGACATGCAGGAGTAGGGCTTTTAGCCTCCGGGCGGCCTGAACCTGGGTAGCTCCTTGTGTCCCTTTGGTTGCATGCTTTGATCGTGGAGAGGAGAGCTTGATCTAGACTCCGCCCAAGAAGACGATTCTCAGCCTCCTTCGCGCCCCGTGCCGAACCTAAAAGGGGGTATCCTATACTCCCGGTGTCCGTGCAACGAGACACGACATCTGGCGCGCCAGGTAGGGGGCGCAAGTGCTGGTTTCATCTTCATCAAGTTCATCGGCAAGTTCTTCGTCAAGCATGCCTCCAAGGAAGAAGGGAGATCCTGCGGCGTCCAAGCCGGTCTCTCCCTCACGCACTCAAGCTTCAGCTGAACGTCGTGCTGCTGGCGCACGGCGGAGCGTCTCTCCGTCCCCGCCTCCCATGGAGAGGGTGGCGCCGGACGAAGTGGACGGTCGCGACAAGGACAACGGCCCTGGCGGAGCGGCGGCTCCAAAGGGCGCCACCATGCCTCCTCCTCGCTCGGGGAGAAGAGCGTCTGCAACGGCACCGGCAAGGAGCCCACCGCTGGAGGAGGGAACCACGGCGTTCGCCCCAGCGGGGATCCACGAGCATCCAAGAGCAAGACCTCCGCGCACTCGCCTTCGGACGTGCAAGCTCGCCATGATGCTCTAGTCGCTGCCAAGGCCCTGATGCAGTTCCCTCCAAGCAGCGGCGATCCCAAGGTCTACCAAGAATGGAGGACTCGCGTCGAGAGGCTCCTCGACTTCGCCGATGGTGGTCCGTGGGTCGAACCCACTCAAGCTCCCACCGTCGACAATCCCGGAGCAGCACAAGACAAGACACGTGATCCGCGAGGCCAGCCTCGTGGTGAACGTCAAGCCAAGACGGCGCCTCCTCGCACCGCGCCACCGATGGCTGATCGGCTAAACCGCGATCACGGCGAGGCCATCTCCATCGGGTCGTCTACCTCGCGCAACCCAGATCTTCGTGACGAGCTCAACAGCCGTCAGAACGAGGATATGCGCACCCGCATCGAGCGTCGCCGAGAACGTCACCGCCGGGAAGATCGGGGCATCGACCTCGCCGAAGGCTGCCTCGCCCTCGCTCCCGAGTTCCGCCACTTCAACTGGCCCAAGAAATTCAAGATCGACGTTCTCCGCTACGACGGCACCACGAACCCCCGGGACTTTCTGCAGATCTACTCTCTTGCTGCGATGGTTGCCGGGGCCGACGAGGTCATGATGGCCAACTGGTTCCCTTGGCCCTGAAGGGAGATGCCCAGACTTGGCTTCTCAACCTTCCCAAGTGCTCCATCCGTTCCTGGCGGGCACTGAAGGAGCAGTTTCTGGGGGCTTTCCAAGGCGGGTACGAGCGCCCGGGGGCTCCCAGTGATCTCCACGACTTCAAGCAGCCGGGTGAAACTCTCCGCAAGTTCATCCAGCGCTTCACCCAGAAGATGAACACCATCCCGTGCATCAAGGAGGAGTTGGTGATCCAGTCCTTCCACGCCAACGTCCGCAACCCCAAGATGCGCGAGAAGCTGAGCATCCATCGCGTCGAGTCTGCTCGTAAGCTCTGGGAGCTTGCAGATCGGTGCGCTCGAGCTGAAGAAGGAGCCAAGTTCCCCGGGGAGGATGAACCCGAGGACAAGGTCGCTCCAGCCAAGAACAAGAAGCGGGACCCTGGACCCGACAAGCGGATCTTCGTCACCGAGCCTCTTCCGAAGAAGACCAAGCCCGCGCCGACTTCCGAGGAAGAAGGTGAAGGTGATCCCTGGTGCCACATCCATCCAGAAGGCAACCACTTGCTCAAGGACTGCCGCATGCTCAAGAACCTCGCCATCCGGGAGCAACGCCGAGCTGATGGGGTCAGTCAAGACGGTTGCTACAACTGCGGCACTGCCGGGCACATCGCTCGTGACTGTCCCACGGGTCGCCAAGGCGGAGGCGGCCGTGGATGGAACCGAGGCGGTGGCCGCGGGGGCCGTGGAGGAGGACGCGGCGGTCAAGGTGGTCGCGGGTACAACACTCCGGAGGCCGCCCACGGCGGCAACGGGGAAGCTCCGGCTCCCCAAGGAGGCAACGGCGGCAAGTATCAAGAAGTCACGGGAGTTGTCGGGTGCATCCACGGAGGGTCTTCTCTGCCTCCCTCCAACGGCGCCTGCAAGAGACTTGTCCGGGAGCTGAACGCGGTTGCTTCTGCTCCGTCCAAGCCCCTGGACTGGTCTAGTCAAGTCATCACCTTCGACCCAGAAGACCACCCTGCAAACACTGCCGGGGTCGGGACCCTGCCGCTGATCGTGTCGCCCGTCATCCACAACTACAAGGTCACCAAGATGCTGGTCGACGGAGGCTCCAGCCTCAACTTGCTGACGGCGAAGGTCCTGGCTATCCTTCAAATCCCCTGTCTCGCCTGCAAGACACCGGGGTGTTCCAAGGCGTGAACGGAAGTGTTACTCGACCCCTCGGGAAGATCACCCTTCCGGTCACCTTCGGCGACTCCAAGAACTTCCGCACCGAGGAAATCGTCTTCGACATCGCCGACACTCCGCTACCGTACAACGGCATACTTGGCAGACCTGCTCTGGCCAAGTTCATGGCCGTCTCCCACTTCGCCTACAACATGCTGAAGATTCCGGCGCCGTGGGGTGTGATCAAGGTCAAGGCCGACATCGACGATGCTATCTACTGCGTTCACCAGCTGAACCAGACGGTGGCAACCACGGCGGATATCCCTCAAGGTGTACAGGAGGATGATGATGGGGCTCTCCCCGGGGGCGAAGGGCACCCCGGGGGCTCCACATCTACTCCCCCAAGAAGGCGCCATTCCATGGCGATCCGCAGCTGACCAAGAAGGTGGCGCTAACCAGCGACGGAGTTCGCTCCATCACCATCGGCGCCCGCCTCACCGACAAATAGGAAAGCGCGCTCGTCGCCTTCCTTCGGGAAAACTCTGACGTCTTCGCGTGGGAGGCGTCAGGTTTACCCGGCGTTCCAAGGGAGGTGATCGAGCACAAACTGGCGGTCAATCCGGGGGCTCGCCCCGTGAAGCAGGTTCTCCGGAACCAAAGCAAGGAAAAGCTGGAATTCATCATCGCCGAGGTGGACAAGTTGATAGAAGCTGGTGTCATCCGGTCGGTTCCCCACCCAAGCTGGGTGGCCAACCCCGTGGTGGTACCGAAACCCATGACCTTCAAGTGGAGACTCTGCATCGACTTCACAGACCTGAATAAGGCCTGTCCCAAGGACCCTTTCCCCCTGCCGCGGATCGACATGATCGTGGATTCCACGGCCGGGTGCGAGCTGCTGTGTTTCTTGGACGCCTTCTCCGGGTACCACCAGATCATGATGTCACTCGAGGACCAAGAGAAGACGGCCTTCATCACTCCCAAGGGCTGCTACTGCTACACCCGGATGCCTTTTGGCCTCCGAACGCCGGCGCTACCTTCCAGCGCGCAATGCAAGCATGCCTTGGGTCACAGCTGGGCCGCAACGTTGAAGCGTACATCGACGACATCGTGGTCAAGACCCGGTACAAGGACTCCCTCATCCAAGACCTGCACGAGACCTTCGAGAACCTCCGCCGGGTCAACTTCAAGCTCAACCCCGACAAGTGCGTGTTCGGGGTCCCCTCCGGCAAGCTGCTGGGTTTCCTGGTCTCTCACCGAGGGATCGAGGCGAATCCGGACAAAATCAAGGCAATCGAGCGCATGGAGGCGCCCCGGCGGGTCAAGGACGTACAGCGCCTCAACGGGTGCATCACTGCACTCGGGCGCTTCATCTCAAGGCTTGGGGAGCGGGCCTTACCGTTCTTCAGGCTGCTCAAGAATCAGGCCCCGTGGAGTGGACCTCCGAGGCCGAGGAAGCCCTGCAGTCCCTTAAGCGCTACCTCGCCTCGCCACCAATCCTCGTGGCACCAGAAGAGAAGGAGCCCCTACTACTGTACATTGCTGCCACCAACCAGGTGATCAGCGCTGTGCTTGTGGTAGAGCGTGACGCTCCTCCGAAGAAGTCAAGCAAGATCAAGGGCAAGCGACCCGGGAACTCTCTCCGGGCAACCGTGCAAGAAAAGGCTGCCGGGTGACCAGGGGTCTCACGATCCTGACGTCACTGCAACCTCACCAGCGGCGCGGAGCCCGTCGGGAATGGAGAATCTCCCTCCGACGAGACTTCGCCGGGGGCTACCTCGTCCCCACCCCAAGACATCGACGTGGAGGAAGCCGAGCCCTCTCAGGACTCGGCGACCCGCAAGGTGCAGCACCCGGTCTACTTCGTCAGCGCAGTGCTGCGCGACGCCCGGGAGCGGTACCCCATGATGCAGAAGCTGCTGCTGGCAATCCTCATTGCCTCCCGCAAGATGAGGCCGTACTTCCAAAGCCATCCCATCACGGTGGTGTCCAAGTACAACCTAAGAAGCCCCCTGGAGAACCCACTTGCCACTGGTCGCATATCATGGTGGGCCATGGAGCTTCAAGGTTTCGGTCTCAAGTTCGAGCACACGGACAACATCAAGAGTCAGGCGCTGGCGGATTTCACGGCCGAGTGGACCGAGACGGCGTTCGACGACCCGGAAGAGGAAACCTGCCTCCCCGGGAAGGAAGATCCTAGCGCCTGGACCATGCACTTCGACGGCTCCTACACCAAGGGGAAAGGAGGTGCTGGGGTTGTCCTAACCTCACCAACCGGGGACCGGCTGAAGTACGTCGTCCAGATGCACTACCAAGGGAACATCTCCAACAACACGGCGGAGTACGAGGGCCTGCTCGCAGGACTTCGTGCTGCCGTCGGCCTCGGCATCAACAAGATCGTCGTCAAGGGTGACTCTCAGTTAGTCATCAAACAAGTGAACAAGGAGTACGCGTGCCCTCAGATGGCACCATACGTTGAAGAGGTCTGGAAGCTGCAGCGGCGCTTCGACAACTTCCGGGCTGTGTACGTCCCACGGGGAGAAAACACGGCCGCGGATGAGCTATCGCAGGTGGCGTCCAAGCAAGAACCAGTGCCTCCCGGGATCTACATCGAGGTCCTCAGGCGACCTTCGATCCCACCCGAGAGGCTCGCGACAAGATCTGCGCCGGGGGCTGGCGACCCTTCTACCTCGACAACACGGGTAGCCAGCCCAGAAGCTCAAGACCCGGCAGCCCCTCCAGCGGAGGAAGCTATGCTTTCTTTCCGTCGGATGGTGCTACCGGTGGAAGGAACCCACCCACCCTGGGCCCGGGACATCGTCAAGTACATCATGGAGCACGCCCTCCCGGAGGACGATCACGACGCCGAGCGGGTGGCTCGTCAAGCCAAGCTCTACGTCATGATCGACGGCGAGCTCTACCGGCGACGGGACAACGGAGTCAAGCTCCGCTGCATCCCTCAAGAACAAGGCCAAGTACTGCTACGGGACATCCACGAGGGCACATGTTCAAGTCATGTGGCATCAAGATCACTGGCGGGTAAAGTTTTTCGTCACGGGTTCTACTGGCCAACAGTCCTCAGTGATGCGGAGCAGCTAGTCAAGACCTGTGAAGCCTGCCAGTACTATGCGAAGAACATACATCAGCCGGCGCAAGCTCTGCAGCCAATTCCAATCTCCTGGCCGTTCGCGGTCTGGGGGCTGGACATCGTGGGAAGATACCGAAGTCTGTCGGGGGCCATGAATACCTTTTCGTGGCCATCGACAAGTTCACAAAGTGGGTGGAAGTGATGCCAGTACCAAGACAGACAGCTCAAGCAGCCATCAAGTTCATTGAAGGGATCGTGTACCGCTTCGGAGTACCCAACAGAATCATAACGGACAATGGCTCTCAGTTCACAAGCCGATCCTTCCTCAACTTCTGTGAAGAGCTGGGAATCAAGGTGTGTTTTGCCTCGGTGTCCTACCCAAGGTGCAATGGGCAAGTGGAGCGAGCCAATGCGGAGGTCCTAAAGGGTTTGAAGACCAAGGCCTTTGACAAGTTAGAAGACAAGGGCAAGAACTGGATTGAGCATCTACCAAGTGTCTTGTGGTCCCTCAGAACCACACCAAGCAGAGCCACTCAAGAAACACCATTCTTCCTTGTCTATGGAGCAGAAGCCGTCTTGCCAACAGAGCTCAGGCATGGATCCCCCCGGGTACTTGCCTATGATGAAGACGCACAAGCTGAGAGGAGGATTGATGACATCAACTTCCTGGAAGAGGTGCGGTGCCGAGCTTCCTTACGATCTGCTCGATACCAGCAAGGGCTCCGCCGCTATCATGATCGCCATATCCGTTCACGGGTACTGGAACCCGGAGACCTGGTTCTCCGCAAGAAGCAGAAGCTTGATAACATGAACAAGCTGTCCTCCAAGTGGGAAGGACCTTATCGGGTGACGCATACCCTGAGACCCGGAGCTGTTTATCTGGAGGACGAGAAAGGCAGGCCGGAGGGCAACGCCTGGAACATCGAGAATCTCCGGAAATTCTACCCCTGAATACGAACATGAATCGCAGATAGTTCGAGTCAACTAAGCACGCCCAAGGGGCTAGTGTTCTGTATAAGGGTGTAAGAATCGTCGCCAAGGAATAAAAGATAAGTTTTTCAATTCCGTGAGCCTCTCTTGTTGTCGTGAAGTGTGTTATCCGTAACAACCCCCAAGCAGGGGGCTGACATGGTGCCGGTGGCTGACAGGTCGAGCGCGAGTAGCCTATCAGTAGGCGCTGCCACCTGATCGTGCCGTACTGCCGCGGTAAGAAGTGGAACGGGCAGTGCTGTGTTTTAAAGAACCTAAACACAGAAATGCACATTCAACTTTGCTTGCGGGTTGCTCCGGATGAAACACTTTCACGACATGTAAGGGAGGGTCCATTCTTTTCCTACTGAAAGTGTGTTATGTGTAGCGCCTCTCCCGGGACAGGAATGGATGCTGAAGAGCGGCTCAGGAGCTGGTACCCGGGAAGGACAGAGTAGATCAAGGCACGGCAAAAACCAGCTAAGTCTTTGCATGTGCATCTTGCATTCTAGGCATAATATCTCGCTCGGAGTCAATATACCACCAACCTGCTTGACAGTTGATGAGAACCTTTGCGGGGGTAATGCGTCCTCCCCGGCGAACGGTCAGATTTCCCTTCTGGCCTAGTACCCGTGGCTGTGGAGTGGACTCCCGGAAGGCATAGTGCTCTTAGGGGTGCTGCTACCGGTGCAGGCGGTTAGAGTACTTGTCACCTAAGAGATCTCCTCAGAAAACTTGACGGCGCGTTAGTGCAAGGGAGGTTTGGGAAATGACCCCGGGAGTTGAGCCCTAGGATTGCATTCATCTGAACTTACATTCTGAATTTACAATTCTGAATTACATTCAGTCGAAGCTTTTCCTGGATACATATCTAGCCTATGCTACTAAGGCCAGCTCAGGGCTCCTGGCTGTGCAGCTCTGTCTTCTGTTTTATTGCCTGCCGGGTGAACTCCGGACTCCCGGGGACGCCTGGGATGAAGGAGGGCATTCGCGCAGGATCTTCAGGGGTCCCATGGGCCGGGGAACTTCCGGGCAAACCCCGGCACATGCTGGCTGCAGAGGAGGTGCACGTGGTCCACGAACTTATCCATGATGTCTTCCTCATCCTGTACGAAGGGAAGAAGTCGAGTCAAGGCGCAGGATCTTCCCAAGGGTCGTATTGCCAGAACCGAGGCAGCCTTACCTTGAAGACATCGTCAAGGTCGCAGAGGAGGCGGATCAATCTCTGATTGCCTGCGGCCTCCTTCCACAGCTCCATCTTGATGGTGTCCTTCCGGCACTAGTACAGAACGACACATCGGATACCCCTCTATGGCAACGGCAGGAGTTAGGCGACGGTAAATCGCGACATCCCCCGCGTGCCCGCACTTGGCCGTAAAGCAGGCCCACAACAAAGGCAACGGGTGAATAGTGGAATATATGTTGGCAACGGAGTTTGGTTTAACTCCGTTACCGATGTGTGCTCATCGCACACGGACAGTTTCGTAATCTCCGTTGCCATTAGAAGCAGCCCGACAGCCGGCCTATAAGAACCTACTATGCCCTTCACTCTCACTCTCACTGTCTCACTTCCAACCCTAGCCGCCGCACAGTCTCCTCTCTCTCCACTCTCTCGCATGGCTTCCACCGTCGGCGCTGGTAGATCCGGCCATCGCGGCCGTGGCCGCGGCCGTGGCCGCCCCACCCTCCGGGCCTTCAGGCAGCAGCAGCGTCAGCTGGTATTGCGGGACGAGCTTGCGGAACAGGCCGCCGCCGATCCGGCCCCGCGGGCCGGTCCCGCAGCCTTGGCGCTCGTCCGCACGGCGAAGGCTCCGGCCGCACCCGCTCATTTGGCCACCATTGCAGCTACCGCGAGATCCGCCAGGCGATGTACCCCGGCCGCCATCCGTCTTCCTCCTCCTCCTCGTCCTCGTCCTCCGACGAGGAGGAAGAGGAAGAGGAAGAGGAAGAGGAGGAGGATCGTGATCTGGAGATCGCTTGCCAACTCTCCCGCGCCGATTTCGAGCGCGAGGACGCCAGGCGTCGTCAGGGCGAGGCCGATCTGGAGGCGGCGGTCCTCCTCTCCGAGGCGTCGACCCAGGTCGAACGCGCCGAGGAGGCGGTCTACCAGTCTGACCTCCGGGCCGCCATAGCCCTCTCTTTGGTCCACGGCGAGGGCAAGGCGCCGCCAGGGGAGGCCGGCGCTAGTTCCGTCGCCGGCGGCGAGCGAGCCCGCCTCGCCTAATGTAAGACCCCAGTTCAGTAGGATAGTTGTTTTCTAGTTGTAAGTAGCTAATTGTTTATCCATAGATTTGCTCTGTTTTTAGTAGGCATTGTTTACACATAGATTTTAGCTGTTTTCTAGTTGTATGTAGCTAATTGTTTATCCATAGATTTGCTCAGTTTTTAGTAGGCAGTGTTTACACATAGATTTTAGCTATTTTCTAGTTGTAAGTAGCTAATTGTTTATCCATAGATTTGGTCTGTTTTTAATAGGCATTGTTTACACATAGATTTTAGCTGTTTTCTAGTTGTAACTAGCTAATTGTTTATCCATAGATTTGCTCTGTTTTTAGTAGGCATTGTTTACACATAGATTTTAGCTGTTTTCTAGTTGTAACTAGCTAATTGTTTATCCATAGATTTGCTCTATTTTTAGTAGGCATTGTTTACACATAGATTTTGGCTGTTTTCTAGTTGTAACTAGCTAATTGTTTATCCATAGATTTGCTCTGTTTTTAATAGGCATTGTTTACACATAGATTTTAGCTGTTTTCTAGTTGTAAGTAGCTAATTGTTTATCCATAGATTTGCTCTGTTTTTAGTAGGCATTGTTTACACATAGATTTTAACTGTTTTCTAGTTGTAAGTAGCTAATTGTTTATCCATAGATTTGCTCTGTTTTTAGTAGGCATTGTTTACACATAGATTTTAGCTGTTTTCTAGTTGTAAGTAGCTAATTGTTTATCCATAGATTTGCTCTGTTTTTAGTAGGCATTGTTCACACATAGATTTTAGTTGTTTTCTAGTTGTAATTAGCTAATTGTTTATCCATGGATTTTCTCTGTTTTTAGTAGACATTTGCTCTGATTTTAGCTTTGTTTCTGTTATGCCGATGATTAAAATTAGGTGACACCGTGTGATCCGGGGGTGGCGCTAGTGATCCTTGTGATATGCACAAATACACATCGATCTTGTGCATCCTACTTGGCTCGCTTGCTCCATCCCTGGAATTTGTGTGTCCAATCTACCTATATATGAGGCATTGTTTAGGCTATGTTCTAGTTGTAATTAGTTCTATATTTTCTGTAATGCCGATGAAGAAGCATATGTCTTGTGTATAGAGATGAAGGAGCTTACATTTGATTTTTTTTCATCTCCTTTAGGGCGAGGAGGAAACCTGGAGACTATGCGGCGGCCGTGAAGACGTAGGAGCGGGGCTCCGTCCACACGGTCCACTGAAGCCGGCGCCTCCAGGAGCAAGACTTTTGTGCAGTACTAAATAGGTAGAAGAAGACCACCCAATGAAGCTGGGCGAAGAGGAAGGTGAAGAACCGACGGCCGTCAAGCAGGAACCACAGGGCTCCGTCGACGGTGCAGCAGGCGTCACCGGCTTTTTTTTGTTTCCTTTAGCCCTCATTACAAACGGTCAAAAACTAATCTCCGTATCTGATGTAAAGACTAAAGGCAACGGTTATATATTGTGCCCGTTGCTAAACTTATTGCAAACGATAAAATCTCGGTTGCCATTGTGAGGCTTCACATCAGTGACAGAGGCGGGGACACGGACCCTTTCTCCGTTGCCGAAGGGGTTTTTGGCCCGTTTCCGATGTGTCGTTCTGTACTAGTGCGAGTCGCCAGCGCCACCGATGCCTCCATGGCAGCAGAACCGGCGATGTTCCCCACCGCGGGGAAAACCAAGGAGACCCGAGGGCGAGGAACGACCTCGTCCTTTCTAGTGGCTCGGGCTCCAGCTTCGCTGGGTGCCTCCGCCGCTCCTCGGAAGACGACTCCGCCGTCGACACATCGGACAAGGCCCTCTCTGCTTCGCCGGACATTGTTCTGCGAGACGCGGGGAGGCAAAGGAAGAAGAGGAGCGGAGCAAGGCGAGAAGATGTGGCGAAGGGGTGGAGTCTGGATGGTCTTTTATAGGCCTCCCACGCTCCACCTACCCCTTGACGCTACGGCTGCTGCAGTAATGAGAGCGCGTTTTGCAAAAAACTCGTTCTCATTCACACGGACGCGACACGAAGACAAGGAGGAAAACAAGATCTTCTTCATTTACAAGGACTACAAGGGGACGATCTTTTTACAACAAAAAGGTTGGCTCCCGTCGAGCAAGGAGCACCGCCGTACAATGGAAGACGCTACTTCCAGAAGTACGTCGTCAAGGCTGCCATGGAGGAGGTCAACGAGATCTCCATGGCGCCCGTCCGAAGCTCCTCGCCTTCAGGAAGACGAGCTCCCCTCGACCTTGATGTCAGATGAGTTTTCCTCATCTTCATCCTCGTCGTAGGAGCTCGAGCTGCCGCAGCTGCTCTCCATGCAGCACTCCACGCGTCCGCCATCGACACCGAAGATCTTCACGGAGAGCGTTGCATCTCCGTCGTACCGGAACACCAAGCACTGCCCCTGGACAGGCGGCGGGCACGGGAGAACGACTTCCACCCCGGACCCAAAAGCATGGCGCCTTCGGTGGTGCGCTCCGCCATGGCCCAGGAGGGGCCATTGGGGCAGCCTTCCACTTGCAGCCAGAAGCCGGAGGGTCCGATGTCCTCCGTCGCCATCGCGAAGGAATCCGGCAGGAGAGGCCGGCTGCGAGGCCTGCGGCTCAGATCCACGACGAACTCGAACGGCGCGAAGCTGGTATGAACCATGCTCCTAGGAGGGGGAGCAGCGGTGCCACGGCCTCCACGGCCGCCGCGACCGCGAATCCCACGACCTCGCGGAACAGCTCGACCACGAGTGGAGAGGCCACTCTCCGCAGCAGCTGAAGAAGTACGAGGGCGTCCAACTCCTCTCCTCGCTCTCGCCATTGGCGCTGGCAGCTTGTGGGGAGGCCTGGAGTTGGACTGAGGAGGAAGATGAACGAAAAAGCCAGGGGTGCGCCTCGCTTGTATAGCCACGGCGGTGCCTCTGTCGAGCGTCTCCTCGGTTCTTCCGTTATTGGGAATCGAGGGGGCACCCGCAGTTATTCCCCCGAGCGGAGTAACTCCAAGACCTTCAAGGCCATCAATGAAGCAGAGCAAGGAAGACCAGGTGCCCGGGGACCCACTTTGACCTATCTTTAGGCCATGGCCCCGGCAGCAGGAGCAAGAGCCGCCGGGACCATGCACGGGGGCTACTGTCGCAACAGTGGAACATGGGGTTCCCCTAGTACTGCCAAAGTGGGTCCACCCCATGTGGGCCCAAGATGAAGATGGACAAGACCAAGACTCAATTCAAGCTGGCGGGTTCACCGTCAAGACACGCATGGCCTACGTCGACTAAGGGCTCCGGTCCTGGGGACCTTCCGGGTCCCCGAATCAAGCAAGAAGGCCAGGAAGGACCCGAGAGCCCGAGTTCCCGGCAGGAGGCCAGGCTCCCTCTCGGGTACTTCCCCACGTCCCTGTGGATAAGCACTCCACCTCACCACGGAAGACTTGGGAAGCAAGGCGAAGACAGCGCGGGCGGGAAGCACCACTAGTACAGAACGACACATCGGATACCCCTCTATGGAAACGGCAGGAGTTAGGCGATGGAGAATCGAGCCTTCCGCGCGGAAAAAGCCGCCCGCGAGGGCTATCCTCCCACGACCCGCGACACATCGGCAACGGTTGTGCTTTCCGCAACCGTTTGCTTTATATGAGCAACGGACATATTTTCGTGTCCGTATGCATTATTTTCATTATTGTAAACGGTTAATATGGATGACCGTATCCGATGATTCCATCCAGACCTAACGCTATGAGTGGTGTCGAGTTAGCCAGCTGCGAAGATTCCCATAAGACTGAAAGATAGGAGCGGCGGCGACGAGGGCGGAGGCGGAGGCGAGGGCGGAGGCGGAGTCCAGATCTTACATCTGTGCTGCGGGCGTCGATAGGCGCGCGGTGGTTGCCGGCGTCGAGAGGCAGCGCGTTGGTTGCCGGCGTCGAGAGGCAGCGCGTTGGTTGCCGGCGTCGAGAGGCAGCGCAGGGAGGCTTGGCCCCGATTCCACAGCTACTGGGGCGGTGGTATAACCCGAAAACCTACTACTTATTTTTTTAATTATTTTGATTTAGGAGCGCGGAGTATAAATCTTACATATGTAGTTTGCCATTTTACTAGATGGTTCTTGATCGAGCTTGGATGTACGGTGGTCGCACGAGTCCTGAATTCTCACAAGGTGTGGTTGAATTCTTGGACAGGGCTTCGCAACACATGCTAGAAAGTAATGAACCGAAGATGTTTTGTCCTTGTGTTATCTGTAAGAATGAAGTCTTGTGGCCTAGAAGACAAACGATAGAAGAACACATTATTTTGAGGGGATTTATGGAATCGTACACATGTTGGTCAAAACACGGTGAACAACAACCAGCAATCTTTGCCGACAACCGTGATGATTTGAGCAACGATAATCATGAAGTCAATGCCAGAGATGGTTTGGGCAACGCTGATGATGATGTGCATCCAGATGAAACCAGAGCCGATGGTCCACAAAAAAACCTAGAACAGATGATCAATGATTTGGAGAATAATATGGAAGGTAATTATGAGATAAAGAATTTCCTCTGTCAGTCGGCGGACTCGAAGAAACCTCTGTATCCGGAATGCAAGCTCAGCAAGTTGGATGCGACACTAGAATTGTTGAAATACAAGGCAGAGAGTAGTACATCCGATGTGAGCTTCACAAAGCTGTTAAAACTTGTCGCATTATTACTTCCACCTGGAAATGACTTGCCAGCGAACACTTACCATGCCAAGAGGGTGATCTGCCCATTCCAGCCGAGTACGTGAAGATACACGCTTGTAAGAATGATTGTATTCTCTACCGAGGGAAAATGAAAATATGCGGCGTTGTCCCATATGTAACTTTCCTCGTTACAAACGCAACCTAGCAAAAGACAGAGACAAGGGCGAGGATGAGGTCACAACGGGAGTCCCTTACAAGGTTGTGTGGTATTTGCCAATAATACCCAGATTGAAGCGTATGTATGCAGACCCAAAGCAGTCAGAGCTGATGCGTTGGCATGCCGATAAAAGGAAAAAAGATGGACTGCTCAGACACCCGACTGATGGACCACAGTGGAGGCTTATCGATTATGAGTTCCCAGACTTTGGCAGGGACCCCAGAAATGTAAGGTTTGCACTAAGTACAGATGGAATGAATCCTTTTGGCAGCATGAGCAGCAGACATAGCACTTGGCCAGTTCTTTTAGCAATGTATAACCTTCCTCCTTGGTTGTGCATGAAGAAGAGGTATATCATGATGTCGATGCTTATTCAAGGACCAAAACAACCTGGGAATGACATTGATGTTTACTTGAGTTTACTTGTCGAAGAACTACAAGTACTGTGGGATGGGGTAAGAATGTATGATGCGTTCAAGAGAGAACAGTTTGATCTCAGAGCAATGTTGTTTCTGACCATTCAAGATTATCCTGCACTTGCGAACTTGTCAGGGCAGAGTTTGAAGGGATCCTTTGCATGTGTCACTTGCAAAGAGAGAACAAAAAGTCTTTGGCTGCCGAATTCAAGGAAGACAGTGTACATGCGGCACCGAAGGTTTTTGGCAAAGAATCACCCGTATCGTAGATTGAAGGCCCCGTTCGATAATACGATTGAGACCGATGACACGCCAGAACCATTTTCAGGAGCGGATGTCGATGACCAGACGAAGGATGTACACACTATTTTTGGTAAGGGGAAGAAACCCCAGTCTCGTGAGAAGGCAGTGTGGAAGAAAAGATCGGTTTTCTGGGCATTGAAGTATTGGGCATATCTGGACGTTCAACATTGCATCGATGTCATGCATGTCGAGAAAAACGTAACTGAAAGCGTTCTTGGATGTGTAATGAATAACAAGGATAAAACGAAGGATGGTATGAATTCACGGCTGGATATTCTTGCATTGAAATATAAAAGGAAAAAGTTGAAGCCACAAGAGAAGCCTAATGGGCAGTGGTACCTCCCACCTGCTTGCTACCAGTTATCGAAGGAAGAGTTGAAGGAGTTCTTGCAATTCTTGTATGATATGAAAGTTCCGTCAGCATACTGCGCAAACATCAGGACTCTGGTGTCGTTTGAAGAAAAGAAACTGATGGGGATGAAGTCACATGACTGCCATGTGATGATGACACAGATGCTCCCTGTGGCAATTAGAAATATGTTGCCTAAACCCGTTCGAGAGGCTCTCATGAGGTTATGTGATTTTTTCAACGCTATATACCAGAAGGTAATAGATCCATTCAAATTAGACAGATTGCAAGAAGATGTTGTGAAGACTATCTGCCAGCTGGAGATGTTCTTCCCCCCTTCGTTTTTCGACGTAATGGTCCATCTAATTGTACACATTGTTTATGAGATAAAGCAATGTGGTCCAGTGTATCTGCGCACTATGTATCCGTTCGAGCGCTTCATGGGTATACTCAAGCACTACGTCCGTAACAGGTATCGGCCAGAGGCAAGTATCGTTGAAGGATATCTTTCGGAGGAGGTGGTTGAGTATTTCATCAGCTACATGGATGGCCACCGACCTATCGGGGTGCCTCTGTCCAGGCATGAGGGGAGGCTAGATGGAAAAGGGTTAATGAAAGATAAATCATGTTGGCCAGAGTGTGAATTATTTGAGAAAGCACATTTGTACGTATTGCAGCACCTTGCAGTCGTTACACCATATGTGGATGCTCACAAGGATCTACTTAGAATTGAGCTAGGAGGCCGAGGCTTGACAGAGAATCAGAAGGAAGCACAAGTCTTGAAACTGCACAGCCAGAGATTCGCTGATTGGCTGATGACGAATTGTGTCGGAGATGATGACGAGACTTTAAAAAGTTTGGCAAGAAAGCCAAACTTTACGGTTCATAAATGGGAAGCATATGACCTGAATGGCTACACCTTTTATACAAAGAATAGAGACAACAAGACCATGTATCAGAATAGCTCTATTAAAGTGGAAGCGGTAGATCCGAATGGGAGGAAGGATTGGTACTATGGAGTAATTGAGGAGATTTGGGAGCTTGAGTACGATACATTACTCACGGTTCCATTGTTTAAATGCAAATGGGTCAAACTGGGTCATGCGAAAGTTGACCAGTACGGCACTACATATGTCAATCTCAACGAATTGGGATACAAAGATGAACCTTTCGTTTTAGCTACCCAAGCCACCCAGATCTTCTATGTCAAAGACCTACTACATAAAAATTGCCATGTTGTGATGAATGGGAAAAGGAAGATCGTTGGGGTGGATGACGTTACTGATGAAGAAGAGTACAACCAGTATGAAGACTTGCCAGCAACTGGAGAACGCATACAGATCAATGACCGACAGGCTCCTGGAGATGGCTTTTACGCAAGAGATGATCACTCCGATGGGGCAATTTACAAAGGAAATATTCAGGTTGATCCAGTTTTACTAGAGGAGGACGAAGAATGAGCAAATTAATTTGTACCCTAAAGTGATAATTGTATTTCTTAATTGGCAAAGTAATGTGCTGTTGTTATTTCTTAATTTTCAACCGTAAACGCTACGTTTATTCAAATTCCGAAATATAATTTATTTATACCACATCGGCAACGGTTTTTTTGAATGCACCGTTGCCGATGTGACATAAACCCTACTTCCAGACTTAGACTTTGGGAGCAACCTACCACCCCTCGCATTTCCCCCCGCTCACCGTCTTCAACACCACCCCCGGCGGCGTACTCACGCTCAGCTGAGTTCATTATGCGGACTACTCGGGCCGCCCTTGCGGCGCAGGCGGCTTCCCTGGCCGTCCCCCACCCACGGTCTCAGCTGAGTTAGTTATGCGGACTACTCGGGCCGCCCTTGCGGCGCAGACGGCTTCCCTGGCCGTCCCCCAACCCACGCCGCGGGGCAGCTCCAGGCTACGACGGCGTCGCGCCGACGCCGTGGTCAGCGAAGACGCCCAGAGGGTGGGCTCTATGCCCCCCCCTCAGGCGACAACCGCGGCCGCCGTCTCCACTGATTTGGCTCCCGGAGATGCTGCCGCCACAGATCTGGCCGCCGTCTCCACTGATTTGGCTCCCGGAGCTGCTGCCGCCACAGATTTGGCTCCCGGAGCTGCTGCCGCCACAGATTTGCCAGCAATAGAGGAAGGGGCAGACAGCGGCGACCTCATACATGCCGGAGACACACTTGGGACAGGTTAGTTGTGCTGATTAACTGTATTACACACTGTAAAGTCGGACCTTTTAGTTTTAATTAGTGCTGAGATCCACCTTCTATTATTCACCTGTTATTCAGAGCTGTCGTCTGGTGATGAAGGGTCCTCGAGCTCATCCTCGCAGCAGGATCAGTTTATCATGAAACAAAGGGGTCGAGGAATTAGAAAACCAACCCTAAAGCCAAGAGGAACATTTACAGTGGAGATGATTGACAAGAAAACTGGTGCCCCGTTGAAACCAGTCAAGGCACATAGGAAATTTAAGACATTGTGTGGGTGTGTAGTCAGGGAAAAGGTCCCCATTACGGTTGACGACTGGAGTCAAGTCACTCCAGAAGAAAAGACTTTCATCGTCAACGCCATAATGAGCCAGTTCCAGCTCGCAAATGTGGAATGGAAGCCTGCAGTTCAAGCTGCTGCTCTTTCTAAAGCAAAGGATTCGTTCCGTAACTTCAGGCACCGTCTGTACTCCAAATTCCAGAAGAAAAATCGGGATGCTACACTTGTATACCCCTTCATTAAACCTGACGACTGGAAGGAGTTCAAGAAGTATAGGAGGACGGAGGAGTTCCTAACAAAGAGTAAAGCCGGCAGCGCCCTCATCAGTAAAAACAAGCATCCCCACAATATGGGGGTTCTTGGATATGCTGGTTCGAAGCCCATATGGAGAAAACAGGATGAAGAAGCAGTTGCTTCGGGGGGCACGGTTCCTTACTCTGATCTTGAAGGTGAACGGGCACGAGACTTCTTGAGGGCGAGGTCTAAAACAAACGAAGTTGGTGAACTTGTTATTACTCACCCCGAGACCCAAAAGTTACATAAAACAATGGTAATAACCATATATAACCTAAGTTGTTTCCTCCTTAACTGACACAATATTTCCTTGTGTACTGAATTCAGTGTACTACTTGTCTTATCTCCAGCTGGAGCTGAAAAATAAAAAGGACAGTGGAGAGATTCTGGCACGAGGGAAAGATGACATTCTCTCAAAAGCTTTGGCTACACCTGAGCCCTCTGGTCGGTCTCGGACGTACGGCACCCATGTTGGCCACAAGAAGGCTTTCGCGATAGACCAGGCTGAAAGGCAGGCAATGAAAAAGGCCAGACATGACGCTCAAATGAAAGCACTAGAGACAAATATTACGGCCAATATCGTTAAGCAGCTTCGAGACGGTCACCTTGATCCCGGTAGGGGGGAGTGCCTTGCAGCCAGGAGTAGTTGTGGATCATTGTCAGTTGATGGTCTTGTAGACACCGGCAAATATGCTGTGGACGACATCACGAGCCCGGTGAGATGCAAACTACATGTGCCTGTAACCGTGATGACGCATCATCCCCTGGTGGCAGCACTAGGTATGGTTCAGCCACCTACCGATGTGGTACCTCAAGTGGATGGTGTGCCCTTAAAGCCAGGTTTTGCAATGTGCTTTGTGGACAAGGTCATGCCTGGCTTCGAAGGCATCTTGCTATTTAACACCTGCGTCGATGCAGATGTACAAAGCTTGGGCCAGGCTAAGCTGAGATACATACAGTGGCCCAAGAAGGAGATTTCTCTTCTCAGTGCCCTGCCATCCACCTCAACAGCTTCTCGACAGATGGCGTCGTCTGAAGGCCTCCATTCAGCACAGCTCCTCCTTGATATTGCGGCCAAACAGCCTTCCAGAGAACAAGCAGTTGAAGATACAACGGTTGCACAGAGTTGTGAAGCCACACCAACACCGCCTGTCGATGGTAACTCACCTACTGCCCTTGTGGTGAACAACACCACCAACTTGGTTGAAACTACACCAACACCGCCTATGCCTCCGCCTCCGCCTCAGCCACAGCAGGCTTATCTGCCGCCTCCGCCTCAGTCGTCACAGGAGGCTCAACTGCCGTCCCTGCCTCCTCAGCCACAGCAGGCTCATCTGCCGCCTCCGCCCCAACTTGTTCGGACACGTAGAGGCACCACACCCGTCCGGGCGAAGGACCATGCCAAGATGGCCCCGATAAATAGAACCCCGATGAAGCCCAAGCCCAAGCCCAAGACCACTAAAAATAAAAAAAATACTGCACCGATTTACGGCGACCAATACCTAGATGACGAAGAATTTAATAAGAAATACAATGCAGAGGTGCAAAGTTGCCCCAAATACGTGTGTGGACAGCCATTGTTGACTAGAGATGGATTACAAAGATCAGGCTTGGCTTGCCAGCAGCTTCATGAAAAGTACCTCCTATATTGTGAAGAGAATAAGGACATGACCTTCAGTATCAGGAAAGAGGATTTTTACGGCGTCGAAGATGACGTTCCTCTTAGCTGGGAGTTTTCAGAGATGCTCCAAGTTTTCAACCTGAATACTGTTGATGGCACGTTCATGCGTTTGTTCACATTGTATGTGCCTTACAAATACTTTTCACATTTTAATAGCTTTCTTCTGTTCAGTACATGCTAACTATTCTCTTTCTTGTACTTAGGAGCCAGGTATTCGAGTGCAACCGCAGGAAAGAACCGGTAGGTTTCCTTGACCCGGCTGTTATCAATTACACGAACATCTGCTGCAATCAATACGAAAGTACATTCGACTATGTGATGCATGTAAAATGCATACCTGAACTTTGCACTTTAATTGCTTATATTGCAATCATATTTGCATCATATAAGGGTTATATCAATGTTTTATAATGATTTTGGGAATATTCATTTATTTCCTATTTTTATGGAATTAACCCTGCACAGGCAGAAAACCCCGTTTTCTTATTTTAATGTTTCAGGGACCCAAACGTCAACGAAATCACCTGGAAATTTACGGGCGTCAATATTTGGAAGGAAGAAGACCTGTGGGCGAAGGAAGCGAACAAGCGGAGGCCCGAGGCCCAAACGGGGGTGGCCCACGCGGCCAGGTACTGTGGCCGCGTGGGGCCCACCGTTTGGCCCTCGTGGCTCCGTTGCCGTCGATCTTCGCTCCACCGACATAGTCTTGACCTAAAAACGCCTATAAAAAAGGTCCCCCGACGTTCTCTGGAAGGAGCGCCGCACAAACACAGAAACACCGAAACGGAGATCAGGAGCTGCAGATTGGAGGGGGAAAACTCCGGCGGGGCGCTGCCGGCGTGGTCTCCATCTTCTCCATCGACTTCTCCACCGTCTCCATGATGAAGAGGGAGTAGTCCACCTCTGGACTATGGGTTTGTGGAAGTAACTTATGTATCTCTCCTCTCTTGAGCTTCACTAATTAGCACCGTATGAGCTGCTGAACATGATTACGGTCACCGTTGTAATACCTTTGTGGTGGATCTTTATGAGTTAATATATGTTTGAGATTGCAATGTTTGTTTCAGTTATGAGTATAGATGCATATTATGTACCCCGTTCTTGTCTACTTGTTTTGATCAAGCATGTTTATGAGAGCGTGTGTGGGGGAACGTGTGCATTAGTTGGAGTAACGGGGGGTGGCTAGTGCAGTGAACGTGAGAGAAAGTTCTGCGATCCACTTTGGTATCTTTACCTTACTTTGTTACCTCACTAGGGATAAACTAAAATACCATGCTACCGGGGATGTGGGCGTGACCATTGCCACTACTCCATGACTAGATCTAGCATGTTCTTATTTTCACTTCATGTCATGATACTTAATGCTATACTCTGAGTTATCTTAATTACTGAGGTGTTATGATTTAGTTCGCATCTTGGTGGAGTATAAGAGAGGTTAATAACCAAAAGATCTCTATGTTAGGACGTGATGCCCATATATCTAAGTAACTTGTTATCAAACCCTGTGTTGCAATCTCATATGTTAACTGTGTGTGTTCCATTGTCTACCACTTTATAAAGAGAGAGTGCATTTGTGAAACCATGAACCCCAGTCCATTTTTAATCATAAGAAACACCTTTCCAACACCATATACCACTTTTCTATTTTCAGCCATCATTAAATCCGAAAATACAAAAATACTTTTCATCTTGCATACATCATTCAAAAACCCAAAAATATCATTTATCATTGCATCCACCATCATTGCATATTTATTTCTTGTTTGCATTGCATAACTATCCTGATATCATTCTTACACCTTGTGCTTGACAACCACAGGTGAGGTTGAGGACCAAAACATCTAACCTTGTTTTGTAGGTAACCAAAAGAAGGATAAGAAGATAAATCTACCACTTCAGATTCCCCGAGAGTTCGATATTAAACCCTCGAGTCACCCCTCGTGGGGAAAACTGTCTTCCACTTACTATACACTCTGCACTTGGAGTCTCAACCTAATCCCGTTTATTTTGCAGGTATCAAGCCTTGCTCTTCGGGACCATCAAGACGTTTTCTGGCGCCGTTGCCGGGGAATCGTAGCTGAGAGATTTATCCAAGGGTGTGCATCATCGCATTCATCTCACAACAAAGTCAACGTCACCAACTTGTGCTAACACCTAAGCTTGGGGAGGTTGCACCTACGTGAGCACCATCTTATCCATCTTTACTTACAAAGCAATTTATTTGTTTTGTTAGTGTCATTGCATATCATATCATATTTATTTCAGTTTTGCATAAAAAATTAAAAATACCAAAAAAACTTGCTAAAATGGGAGAAAGAACTAAGCTGTGTGACTACACAAACACTCCTAATGATCAATTTATCACGAGAGCTATTGCCACACCTAAGATAAATGCTGAGAGTTATGAAGTAAGTCCTAGTTTGTTGAACTTGATAACTAGGGAACAATTTGGTGGTAGTGCTATGGAGGATGCCTCTATGCATCTTCATGACTTTGTTGAAATATGTGACATGCAAAAGTTTAAAAATGTGGAAAGTGATATCCTAAAACTGAAGTTATTTCCTTTTTCACTTAGAGGAAAAGCTAAAGAGTGGTTGCATTCCTTGCCATCTGGTAGTATTAATTCTTGGGATGATCTAAAAGAAGCTTTCATTAAGAAATATTATCCCCCTGTTAAAATTTTGCAAAATAGAAACAACATCCTTTCTTTTAGGCAAAATGAAAATGAACATGTTGCTATGGCTTGGGATAGGATAAAACTTATGCTTAGAACTTGTCCCTCACATGGAGTTAATGAATGGACCATATTACACTCTTTCTACAATGGTTTAAACTACATGTCTAGAAACATACTTGATTCTGCTGCTGGAGGTGCTTTTATGAGTAAGACTATAGTAGAAGCTAAAAATATATTGGAAAGCATTTTACAAAACTATAGTCAATGGCATACTGATAGGGCACCTAATCCTTCTAAGAAAGTGAACTCTATTGAAGAAACTAATGATTTGTCATCTAAAATGGATACTATTCTTGCTTTGCTTAATAAACCTAGTGTTGAAAATGTTCCTTTGCAAGAACTAGTTGGAAACAATTCTGAAAATATTGATGTCAACTTCATTAGGAACTATGGTAATAATGGGTATGGTAACAACAATTATAACTCTTATAATAAACCCCCATATGTGCCAAATAAATATGCTTCTAGTGGTAATGTTTCTAGTGACTTGGAAAACACCATTAGATCTTTTATATCTACCCAAAAAGAGCTTAATAAGGAATTTATCTCTAAGTTTGAAAAACAAGATGCTTTGTTTGAAAGGGTAGATCAGCTTACTAAGGAAGTCTCATCATTAAAGAGCATCATTACAGCCCAAAAACATGAGGAAACAATAAAATATTGCCAAGAGGTTATCAATAAGTCTTGGGAACACATTCATGAGCAAGAGAGAGTTGCTAAAGAATCTATTGGGGTAATGAAAGAGGTTGAAGTTGAGGAAGTTAAAATGCTTAATGAAGTCAAGGATCCTTTGCTTGACTTAGAAAATTGTAGCTTGCATGAATTAATATCTATCTTACAAAAATTTGCAAGTGATCCTTCCATCAACACTAACCAAGCAGGTTTTGGTTCTTATATTGCTAATCATGTCTTGAAAGAAAAGATTGCTAGGTACAACCAAGAGGCTATGATACCACCTAAGCTTGGGGATATGTGGATACCTAAGGTACTAGTAACTATTGGAAAAGAGACACACCATGCCATACTTGATCTAGGATCTAGTGTCTCTGTTTTATCTAAAGAACTATATGAAGTGCTTGAATTGAAAAATCTTGAAAAATGCTCTATTGAACTAGCACTTGCTGATGACTCTATTAAACATGCTTTGGGAAAAGTAAGTGATGTTATGGTAGAGTTACATATGACTTTTGTGCCTGTGGATTTTCTAATCATGGACATGGGGAATAAAACCTCTAGTCCTATTATTCTTGGAAGACCTTTTCTTCGTACCACAGGTGCTATCATTGATTCAAAGGAAGGGAATGTAAAGTTTCAGTTTCCACACAAGAAGTGCATGGAACACTTTCCAAGGAAGAGGGAACCACCAAAGTTCAAGCTCCCTCATGAGCTTCGTCCACAATAAAACAACAAGTAAGAAGCCTAGCTATATGGCTATAAAGAAAGCGCTTTGCGGGAGGCAACCCGGTTATTTTTGTGTGTGATTTTTCTTTGTGTCCTCTTGCTGTAACAAGAGATTTGTTTCTAGTTTAGGTTCTGGAGTTTTAATAAAGTGCCAAGTTTTACCCTTTTTGGTTTGAAAAAGTTGCTTATAGCGTTCGGAGATTTTATTCCTGCACGAGTCAGTGCACGGTATGATTTTTAATTCTTATTCTGTAACTCCGAATGAGCTCATATTTGAACTGTAGTTGCAACTTTTCATCCTCTGTATGCATGAATTTTTTCGGAATTTTTCGAGAAAGTTTGGTAGGGTAGAAAAATACGTTTTGCTGCTGCTGTTTTTCTGGACAGATTCTGTCCCATTTTGTTTGATGCATGCTTTGAGCTTTTAAGTTGAATCTTTTTGATCCAATTGAGTTTATGAGTAGGCATACAACATTATACACTTTCTGGACATGTCATATGAATTTTTGTTCAAGGATTATATGCAGCAAGGAACCTATTTGTTTATCACTATTAATGCACCCCACAGAAAAGAGATGGGAGAAACGGTGTTTTGAAGTTTTTTCACAGGGATTGGAGGAGATGCACCAAGAGCTATCCAAGGATGGTGAAGACCATAAGCTTGGGGATGTGAAGACAACCCCGCTGGACCTACACACTCTCGGTTTGCACACGTCCAACTTCTGTTTTTCGATCGAAACACTTTATCGCATAAACTTGGAGCGTCGTTTTTTGTTTTTGTTTGAGTCTTGAGAGACCACCACACTATCAATTATATATGAGAGAGCTACTGGAAATATGGGTTGAAATATGTTGGATGCTTTTATAAGATTGGGAAAAGGGATGTTTGACTTGATTTTTAATGATACATATAGTTGCATGATTCATGAGCTTGTTTATGAGTAATAGTTTGCAAATTCTTTTTGTAGAGCTATCACTTATTCATGTTTTGGTGCTGATTGTTATTTTACTTGGTTTAACATGGATTAGTTAGTTCTATGGACACTCATGCATGCATCTAGATGGTCAACTTTCTCCCTTTTGCTAGCCCAAAAACTCCAACAAGCAAAAACTTGTTTCCAACACCTTCAACCAAAGTTATTCCAGTGAGTCCACCATATCTACCTATTGGCTTTATGCTATTCCGAGTATGTTTAACATGTTGTTTGTGTTATCTTACCTCTGAATGAAAATGTTTATGTTATTGATTGCAATGGAAAAAATTGGTTATATAGCTCTCACGAACTTGATGCACAATGTTCTTTTATTTGCATAATAAAACTTGACCCATTGTGATTAAGATTATGATGTTTGTGGCTTGATGAATGTTTTGGGTTGGAAGTTAGCCCATATGTGCTGTCACATGGCAAGCTTTCAACACGCTCTTCATCTCATTTAGTTGATATCATGTGCTTTTGTCTATGGATGCTTATCATGTTGAAATAAATGTGGAAATAGAGTGAGTTTAAATGAGTTTGTGTAAATGGTTAGAGAGACGCCTGGGCCGCTAATCTAAGCCATGCATCATTCATGGTGGAAATTTACTTACATACTATGGTGAACCTTCTGTGATACACCTTGCAATAAAAAACTATTCCAAATGGTAAATAAAAAGGGTGTTGAGATTGTTCATTTTGTTTGTTTGTCTTGTCATTTTGATATGGGCTTGTTCCATATCTTGGGACAAGAGGTACCCCAGTTGACGCTCTTGATGATACTATTATGCTTACAATGATATTTAATTGAACTTGCTTTGTTTCCCAAGTTGAGTAACACATGGTGTAAGTACTTGTATTCAAGGGGCATGAGACATTCAACCCATTCTTTATCAAGCACACTACTCATATTTGCTTTCACTTTAACCTTAATCATTCAAGATGCTATGATAGGGGCAATGAGAGCTTGACACCAATGAATACCTTATTGCAATCATTAACTTAAGTAGAAGAGTTTGGAAGTTGGATGAAACTTATGCATGCTTTACCTCTACTCACATATACATCTTTCCAAAGTGTACACCTATCATATTCAGATTTTCATCTACACTCTATGACCATTGTAGGATGTTCTACTTATCATTATGCATACATGTGTTCCATATTACTTGCTACCATGTTACACTTTGTGAACTATCAATGAACATCCTTGTCTTGAATACTTGATATCACTTCATAAACTATTTGCATATTGCTACTCCTTTGAAGAATGAATCATTTGACTATATGTAGCAATAGTAATCATCTTTGATATCCATTGTTAAGTAAAATGCATACATGAACTTTGCACTTTAATTGCTTATATTCCAATCATATTTGCATCATATAAGGGTTATATCAATGCTTTATAATGATTTTTGGGAATATTCATTTATTTCCTATTTTTATGGAATTAACCCTGCACAGGCAGAAAACCCCGTTTTCTTATTTTAATGTTTCAGGGACCCAAACGTCAACGAAATCACCTGGAAATTTACGGGCGTCAATATTTGGAAGGAAGAAGACCTGTGGGCGAAGGAAGCGAACAAGCGGAGGCCCGAGGCCCAAACGGGGGTGGCCCACGCGGCCAGGTACTGTGGCCGCGTGGGGCCCACCCGTTTGGCCTCGTGGCTCCGTTGCCGTCGATCTTCGCTCCACGACATAGTCTTGACCTAAAAACGCCTATAAAAAAGGTTCCCCGATGTTCTCTGGAAGGAGCGCCGCACAAACACAGAAACACCGAAATGGAGATCAGGAGCTGCAGATTGGAGGGGGAAAACTCCGGCGGGGCGCTGCCGGCGTGGTCTCCATCTTCTCCATCGACTTCTCCGCCGTCTCCATGATGAAGAGGGAGTAGTCCACCTCTGGACTATAGGTTTGTGGAAGTAACTTATGTATCTATCCTCTCTTGAGCTTCACTAATTAGCACCTATGAGCTGCTGAACATGATTACGGTCACCGTTGTAATACCTTTGTGGTGGATCTTTATGAGTTAATATATGTTTGAGATTGCAATGTTTGTTTCAGTTATGAGTATAGATGCATATTATGTACCCCGTTCTTGTCTACTTGTTTTGATCAAGCATGTTTATGAGAGCGTGTGTGGGGGAACGTGTGCATTAGTTGCAGTAACGGGGGGTGGCTAGTGCAGTGAACGTGAGAGAAAGTTCTGCGATCCACTTTGGTATCTTTACCTTACTTTGTTACCTCACTAGGGATAAACTAAAATACCATGCTACCGGGGATGTGGGCGTGACCATTGCCACTACTCCATGACTAGATCTAGCATGTTCTTATTTTCACTTCATGTCATGATACTTAATGCTATACTCTGAGTTATCTTAATTACTGAGGTGTTATGATTTAGTTCGCATCTTGGTGGAGTATAAGAGAGGTTAATACCAAAAGATCTCTATGTTAGGACGTGATGCCCATATATCTAAGTAACTTGTTATCAAACCCTGTGTTGCAATCTCATATGTTAATTGTGTGTGTTCCATTGTCTGCCACTTTATAAAGAGAGAGTGCATTTGTGAAACCATGAACCCCAGTCCATTTTTAATCATAAGAAACACCTTTCCAACACCATATACCACTTTTCTATTTTCAGCCATCATTAAATCCGAAAATACAAAAATACTTTTCATCTTGCATACATCATTCAAAAACCCAAAAATATCATTTATCATTGCATCCACCATCATTGCATATTTATTTCTTGTTTACATTGCATAACTATCCTGATATCATTCTTACACCTTGTGCTTGACAACCACAGGTGAGGTTGAGGACCAAAACATCTAACCTTGTTTTGTAGGTAACCAAAAGAAGGATAAGAAGATAAATCTACCACTTCAGATTCCCGAGAGTTCGATATTAAACCCTCGAGTCACCCCTCGTGGGGAAAACTGTCTTCCACTTACTATACACTCTGCACTTGGAGTCTCAACCTAATCCCGTTTACTTTTGCAGGTATCAAAGCCTTGCTCTTCGGGACCATCACTATGCTGTGAAAGCGTTGACTCATTATCAAGACAAAGAGTTGATCCTGCTTCCTTACAATCAGGCGTAAGTTTGTTATCAAAAATTATCTGTACATCCTGCTTCCTTACCATCAGGCGTAAGTTTGTTATTTTCCTTTGCAGTTCTCACTGGTTCTTAGCTATCATCATTCCTAAACAGAACAAGGTATTGTATATAGATTCCGTACTTGGAAGTATAAATTATAAACCCTTGGAGGAATTCTTGAACAGGTATTACATCGTTCCCTAGTTTACTTTATGATTTAACTTTCACGTGTTGTTTTCTCAATCCGCCAACTCATTACTTTTGTAGTGTGTTCGAAAAGTACCTGACGATAATCAAGAGACCGTTGGCCAAGAGAGGAGAACAGGAGGCCATATTGAGTCACGAAAAAGTTAACCCGGTAACAGTTGCTACTTTATTCCTAGTTTTCACAAATACCTGCTAGCAAACCAAACTAAGTGAGCGATTTTGTCACCAACATTACAGTGCCCACAGCAACCACCTGGTACAAATCTTTGTGGGTATTATGTGTGCAATGCAATATTGAAAGTCGTTCCCACCTCGAAAAGTCTGTCAAGCCTCGATTCGGTTAGTAATCCACGACATCATCAACAATTCACGTTTCCTAACAATATTTGCAGACATACATGACGAAAGATACCTAACTAAGAATCTGCCTGCAGCTTATAGGTGGAATGGGACGTGCACCTTTGAAGAAGGATGTTCTTACGATGGTGAGAGGCAAGTTTGCTGCGTTCGTCCTTAAACACATCATAAGCAAGGAGGGAAAACTACACAACCCTAATCCATGATCATGAGATCCTATTCGGCATTTGTTCACCTGTCCATACCGGCATTCTCGCTGGTGAGACTATAGATTTTTCCAAAACAATTGTTGTCACCATTGTGGTGTAACTTCTTTAAATTGTGTCCACTTTTTTCCGAACAATGGCTGAAAACTTTGTATTTGTAGCAATAGCCATAGCTGTGAACTTGTATTCCAACATTTGCTGTAAACTTTGTGTTCATATGATTGTTGTAAACTTGTATGGCTGAATGTCTACTAAATAATTGCTGTAGCACGGGCGTGCAAGCGTAGCTAATTACTATTAGCTTGCAATTAGACATAGGAAACGGGCAAACAGAAATAGCCGTTGCCGACATGATACCACACTGGTAACGGAGGACAAAACCCTCCGTTGCCGAAATGGTCACACATTGGTAACGGAGGGCCGGAGGCTCCGATGCCGAAATTTTCTCACATCGGAAACGGTGTTCTGCCACCGTTACCGATGAGGGCCCTCACATCAGTATCAGAAGCGGGGACACGGACCCTTTCTCCGTTGCCGAAGGGGTTTTTGGCCCGTTTCCGATGTGTCGTTCTGTACTAGTGCACGTCCCGTGGTGGTGTCAGCTCCTGTCCACCCCGAGGCGGACGCTCCCATCAATCCAGACATGCAGGAGAAGGGCTTTTAGCCTCCGGGCGGCCTGAACCTGGGTAGCTCCTTGTGTCCCTTTGGTTGCATGCTTTGATCGTGGAGAGGAGAGCTTGATCTAGACTCCGCCCAAGAAGACGATTCTCAGCCTCCTTCGCGCCCCGTGCCGAACTTAAAAGGGGGTATCCTATACTCCCGGTGTCCGTGCAACGAGACACGACAGTATCTATGAGCCAATTTATACTTATTATATGGATGCCCTAGGGCTGCATCTTCACACTCCATCTTGTCGGCCGATCTCCTGCTCTATCTTTCGGATCGTGATTCCATCTCTCAGCGGGTTAGGGCTTCGTGTATCCTTGTGATAGAGTCCTGGGACAGTTCTGGTGTTTGTCCTTCAGACACGTGGTCCATGTGATGGACCCGCATAATGGGTGGTCACTGGGAGCTGCTCGGGGGGGCGTGTGGTGCGCCTATGGTGTAGGCGTGCGGGGTGCCTCATGCATCCTGTAGGTAAGCCACGGGCCGTGTTGACCTACGTGGTATGTCGGCTTCTCATCGGGACCATTGGGAGTTGTCTGTGGGCTAGAGGTGGGCCCATGGAAATCCTACGTCAACACGCCGCCCTCCTGGGTGGACAGGTCTAAGATCCTTCTTTGTGGTGTGCATGTAGTAGTCCTCCGCTCTGTTCCCATCATGTTACGTTCGGTCTTGGTGGGCCCTATGGGAATGTCAAGTGATGGCACATTCACCAAAGGAATCATGGGAAAGTCTCAGTATGCGGCATGTCTTGTCGTATATACAAACATGCGTTCACTTGCGGTCAAACTGAAATTCCATGTCACCACATCCATGTAATGCAAGCAAAGGGACAATTGATAGAGTAAATGGTGAATTCACTCCTCAAATCGTAGGAAGCACATGTCTTGTTGACATTCCAATTACGCTTAGTAAAGGATATCTTTCGTAAATATGTCTTTTAATATAGAAACCCCATAAAGATCTTTATCTCTAGAGGTACCTTCAGTTTGCAGATAGATTTGCGAAGAAATACAGTAAAGCGTGGAGATCATGAGTTATTCGGTACATTAATTGGTAGCAAAAAAATTGCTGATATGAAAGGTACCGAAATCACGAGTTATCTTCTACATTAATTAGTCAAAATTATGTAGTGATTTACATTTACTGTTTCATAGAATGTTGTAATAATTGAAAACAAACTTTAGTTCTAGAAGGAAATTCGGCATGGTTGAAACAAACGTTGTTGTACTGAAGAAGGGAGATCATACGTTATGTGTTGCATTAATTGGTTGAAATAATTCATGATTTGAAGGGGGTTAAAGATAGAGGTTATCTCCTACATTAATTAGCCAAAATATTTAATTGTTAACGCTATTTGTTTCCTGCAAAGTTTTTGTGCATGCTTCACAACTTATATTCTCTCTGTCAGGAATTACCATGCGTTCTAAGTTTGGTCAAGGTCAAATTTTGACCAAGTATATAGAGAAAATATTAACATCTATTATATATTTTCCAAAATGGGAGCATAGGCCCTAGCCTCTGCATCAGAGTGATGCACGCAGCTTTTTTATTGCATAGTTATAAAGAGTTTTTAACGTATTACAAAACGAAAACAAATCTCCGAAGTGACTACAAGCCAGCCACTCTAAAAAAAAGTAAACAGAAGTTTTTTGGCAGCACAAATTTTACGATCATGCTACCACCCATCTATTATATAAAATGTATATAATACGAAAATTATAGATGTTCATATTTTTCCTATATGCAAAGTTTGACTTTCTCTAAATCCGAACGTAGGGGGAATCCGGGCAGACTGAGTAGTCCCGTCTGGAGCTAGGGTTGTAATTGTTTACCCCTATATATCTCGAGATCAGGAGATTACTCCTGTGAATCAAATTTATAACCATTCATTAATTCAGGCCAGCACCTCGATCGACTCAAGTTTTTCCCCTGGGTTCATCATGCCACTTTTTCGGCCTATTTGGATTCGGGGGCGACGTCGATCGAGCTAGTGATGGCAATAATAGACTATCCTCCGATCGGCCGAGCCGTGGGGACAACAAGATCCTGGACCCTCCTCTCTCATCTCTCTCTCGCTCCACCACGCGGCCGCGCTCTCTCCCTTTATATCTCTCTCTTTATTTCGCGGCTCACTCAATAAGTAGAGAATCTTTAGCGTAGGATTTCGCTTGATTGTCAGCATCGATCCCCCTTCCTTCCTTCATATAAACTTCCTCGACTCACAGAGGCATCTGCACTAATCTCGCACTGCAACAATCCCCTCGGAAATTTCTATCTCTATATCTCCAAGGCCGAGAGCCTTCACGGAGGAAGAAGAAGGAGAGCCTCCAAGGCGGCGTCCCCTGCGACGGCTGGAGCAAAATTTCTGGATCTTGGAGGAGCTGGACGGCGCATGCACCCGGCTAGGGCTCCGAATTAAGGTGATTTTTTTTTTTCTCTCTGCGCTTCCCTGCATGCCATCGCTTGCATGGACGCGCCTCTTAGTTTGCATCGCCATGGAATGGAAGGTTACAAAAATCAAACTCCATGGAGGATCAGTGGGGCTCTGAGGCTAGCTGGGCACATTCTTTTCGTCGCCAACATGAAAAATATTTCTTAACACAAGAACTGAACTCCCTCGTCAGTTCTTCCTTCCACAGTACATCCCAATCGCTAAATAAAGAACTTCCTGGCGTTATTTTATATCATTTTTGGAGCCTTTATTATGCATGAGTACAGTTTGGAAGGCGCAGAAACAGTTCTCTTTTGGCCATTTTTAGAGATAAAATGGAAAATCTCAATGAGATCACCCATTCTGGAAAAGTACGTGCAATGATGTTTGCTTTGTCGTCCACATGTTACCACCTTCCTGTCTATTTTGCTTTTCAATTTCCACTTCATTTTCATGAGAAAGAAACGTGCACTTCTTTTCATTTCAATTTCCACTTCATACATTGAATACAACTTGTACTGGCTAGTTTTGCCGATCGAGGCAGGCAGGAGGCACCAGCTGCGAAACATTAAACCCATGTGTCGCATGGTCCTTGGTTTCCATCCATCTTGCAACCAACCCCCTGTCGCGCTAGCTCATCTTCCATTGAACCTGGCATTTGCTGTACATTTCATGCTAGCTGCGCTTGATGTTTCAGTCCACATCGATCTCCCCCTAGTTAGTTTATCAGTGACTTCATTCCGAATTACTGAAAAATAAGGCGTCGCAGTCTGAATTTTTTCGAACTACTATTCATCCAGGTATATGTCTGGAAAAGAATATAATTAAGCCCAAAATCTGCATCTTTCAGTTGTAGGTACTCAATCAAAATCCATATATATTTTCATTTAGTAGCAGTTAGGTACTGACCTTGTTGGCAAAGGCTGCACTCGCACCCTGAGGCCTCCATACATAAATGGACAGTGGGATGATGCCAAGTTGCCAACATCTTGTGCAGAAAAGGGAGGACACCAAAGGAGAGGAGGAGGAAGAGCAAGCTAGCAACAAGTCATGCATACATGCATGATGGGGCCTTGAGCTTGTGGTGGTGCCTGAGGTACTATTTCATCTGAAACCAGCACAGAGCAGTAGTGCCATACATATATCACCACTGTTTGTTCCCCTGCCCTTTTCAAGCCACACTGCAGGAGAGTGCAGACCTCTCTTTCTCTCTCCTGAATGTTTATTCTACAAGCTGGAGTTTGGTGCATGATGAGTCTTCAAGGGACATGAGTTGCATGGAGGCCCCATATGTCTTCCTTAATGCCTTGATGCTTTGGGAACTCAGCAAAATACTAGGGGCACTCACACACACAAGCATAAAACTAACACACCAGATTTCAGGGATCCCAAATTCTCACAAAATCTTGTTTTCCCTCTCCTGAAAAGCTTGCCTCAAATTAGTATCTGTTGTTTCACCATCAACCTAGATTCAGCCCAGTATCTAGGTATCTTATCTCTCACTCCTATGAGGAAAATCTTAATTACCTTATCTTGGATTTTGCTTCCTTAAAAAGCTACCTCCCACAGTACCTGTGTCACTAATGTGGCCAACACAGTCTTTGTATTGGATGATGAGTGTGCACACAGGTCACATCAACATAGAGGTGAGGTGAGCCTAATTAAACCACAGGACCCCTAAAATGCCACCATGTGTGCCTGTGTGACACCATTTGTGAAGTCATGCTTGCATAAACCCCAAGGAAATGCCTACAAAAAATCACATCAACAACATACATTTTTTTCTCAGAGATATTTTGAAGGTGAAAGGCTGTTGGGAGCTAGAAAGGATTGGGGCTCACAGAAAGCTGGCTGCTATAACACACACACACAGTGGAATCTGTGGTCCTGAAAGCTCCTCTCGCTTAAGAGTGTATATATATTAGCAGGGACCTGATTGCGCCTTTTATCTAAAGGAGATCAAGGGCCACATTTTACCATGAGCTTGAGTTTCAGCTTTTTAGCTGTCAGAACCTAATTTTTTGTGATTTTTTTTCTGTAGTTCATCAAGGTATGGATCCACTTTAATTAATTAGCATGATGATGATAATGATGCATTGAATCTGTTGTGGTTTTCTTGAGCTTTTTGTATCTTTTGGCCAAACTACATTTTATTGATTGGTCTTTTTGTCCACAAGTTTATGTCTCCTTCCGCGTCAAGTTTTATCATGCTCATAATCTGTCTCTTGTTTAATTTGGAAGAATTTATATGTTCTTCAGTTCTAGCTTAAATTGTCAAAACAAGCTGTAGCATTAGTTATCTGAAACCTAAGAGATTGTATCCAAATTATTTTATCCATTTTTTTGTTCTAGGTTGTTATAAGTTGTATCCAAATGAGTTCTTACTACTATTTAATATTCACTCAACCAAAGAATTGATGAATCGCTAAACTTACAGCCTATGCACTGCATTTTCTCAAATCTTGATGTTTGTTCAGTAATCGACGCAGAGCATCTGTAGCAGATTAAGAAGTCCTTGACAATGAAGTACATGAAGCTTGGGACGAAGCCTGACACATTCTACACCGAACAGGCTGTCAGGTACTTGTATCTACTGGGTGTAACATTTTGAGAGAGAGCTCACCTAATTCAACATTACAGTGTCAACAATTAATACAGGGTTTACTTGTGGCTTGGCAGGTCAGTAGCGTCAGACATACCTGCTGATCTTATCATACATGTCAACAATACGAAGTATCAGCTCCACAAGGTATATTTGCTCATCGATGAAAAATGGCTTTCTATGAATAATATTTGGTCAAGTGAAATGCCTTAGGTTGTGATCCAACGAACCTCACCCCCTGAAAAGGTTTTGTTACATATCGAAAATGCGAAGTTATATATAAAAAAAGGTATTCTTGGTCATCGACTCTAGTAGCGCACGCCTTTGCAACACTCTAAATTGTTATGGCATGAAACTACGTGGCAAGGATAGGAGACTCTGAACCAGTGATCCATAATCTTCAGATAGTTTATCAGCTCACATGTTAGCCTTTACCATTCTCTTTCCTTAAGACATGTCACTGGTGGCCTAATGATGAGGCGTACTAAGGCAAACTTTAATAAGCCAATCGCCGCTCGCAATGATTAGCGTGCATCGATCAAAAATTAATCATGATCTGAAACCGACTCTACCTTTGTTTAGTTATTCTTTTCGAATTTCATACCACCATCGGCTTGGGTTCATAGGACTGAGGATCTGCTTTACCAAGATTGTCAAGGTTCACTTGCCAAATGAAGCTTATCAATGTGTGCCGCTCCATTTTCAGATCCACGCTTCAAAAGCTTCTTCTGAATAACATGCAAACCTAGCTAGTAAGGTGATAAGCAAGTTGGTAGACTAGAGTCAGGTTCTCTTTCGTCCTGTCTTCTGAGTGTCACTGGTTGGTGACTGACAGGGGCCTTAGTGGTGCATGCACACTGCTCTACTTAGGCTCTTGCTTGTTCATGAATCTTGGTTTTGGCTAAGATTTAGGGACTAATTTCCATAACAAGTGGACACAGATATGCAATATGTTTCAGAGACTGAATTCTAGTAAATAACTTCTATTCTAGTAAGAACATACATAACTGTCAAGTAGCAACACTGCCCGTTCCAAGAAAAAAGTAGCAACCACGAGTCTGAAAAAACAGAACTATTATTTTCAATTTCTCCGTAAAAAAAGGAAAGATAACATCATGCCTCTCCGTCAATTTCAAGATTAAGATCACAACCCAAATTAAAAATAAAAAAATTGAGAAAAGTAAAATGTTAATCTTGACACATGAGTAGAAGCTGTAGCCTGTAGACAGCTAGGAATTTTGGTCCTTTTCCCCTTTCCAATGTCCAGCCTCTTGATTTCAGGTGTTTTTACCCTGTAGTTCCCCCTCCTCCTCAAGTGCGGCCTCCTGCAGCGCCTCTGCTCCGACACCGACGACGGCGAGCCTGTGCCGGTGGCGCTCCACGACATCCCAGGCGGCGAGGAGGCCTTCGAGATCTGCGCCAAGTTCTGCTACGGCATCGCCATCAGCATCAGCGCCACCAACTTCGTGCCGGCAATGCTGGCGGCCCGGTTCCTCCGCATGACGGAGCACGTCACCAAGGGGAACCTCGTCGCCAAGCTCGAGACCTTCTTCGACACCTGCGTCCTCCAGGGGTGGAGGGACTCCATCGCCACGCTCCAGGCGGCGTGGCTGATCTCCGGCTGGTCCGAGAGTCGCATCGTCCAGCCGTGCATCGACTCCATTGTTGAGAAGATCCTCCTCCCAACTTCAAAGGTTATTTAGTTAGTTAGTCAGTAGATCGGAGTTTGGGATTAATAGTGCTGGTTAATTTGGCGTCATACTTTGAATGGTTTTTGTTCTGTGTGTGTGCGTGTGCAGGTTGCGTGGTCGTACACATACACGAGGCCGGGGTACACGAAGAGGCCCCACCAGTCGGTGCCCAAGGACTGGTGGACGGAGGACATCTCGGAGCTGGACATCGAAGTGTTCCGGTCGGTCGTCTCCACCGTGCGCGCCGTGCGCATGCTCCCGCCCCCGCTCATCGGCGAGGCGCTGCACGTGTACGCGTGCAAGCACCTTCCCGACCCGCTCTACGCCGGCAGCAGCGCGGGCGCCAACGGCCTGGCGCAGAGCTCGTCGACGGCGGCGACCGAGGAGACGATCGCGAAGCAGAGGCGCGTCCTGGAGACCGTCGTCACCATGATCCCCGGCGACGCTGGGTCGGTCACCGGACGGTTCCTTCTTCGGCTACTGCGCGTGGCGAACTACGTCGGCGCGTCGTCGTCGACGCGCGCGCAGCTGATCCGACAGGCCGGGTCCCAGCTCGACGAGGCCAAGGCGGTGGACCTGCTCATCCCGCTGCCGTCGGACCCGCAAGCGTATGACGTCGGCGCGGCGGAGGCCGTGTTGGAGCACTTTCTGGCACAATTCCAGCGGCCGGCACCGACCGACGAGCGCCGGCGGATGAGCGTCGCCATGGAGAAGGTGGTCAGGATCTTCGACGAGTACCTGCAGACGATTGCTCTTGACGGAGAGTTCCCCCTCGGCAAGTTCGTCGACCTCGCCGAGTGCTTGCCGGACATCGCCCGGAACAACCACGACGGCCTCTACCACGCCATCGACACCTACCTCAAGGTCACAAACTAGTTAAGAGCAACGTATGTTAACTTTTCATGAGATATAATATCGTCTGATCGAAGGTTGCGCGTGCAGGAACACCCGGACCTGAGCAAGGCGGACAAGAAGCGGCTGTGCCGGCTGATCGACTGCCGAAAGCTATCGCCGGACGTGCGGGCACAGGCGATATCCAACGACCGGATGCCACTGCGCACCATCGTGCAGCTCCTCTTCGTCGAACAGGAGAGAACAACCGGCGCGGGCGGCAGCCATGGCGTCGCGCCGCTGGACCGGGTCTCCGTCGATGCCGTCTCCAGGCTCACGGTCATAGACAGAGACGAAGAACTGGACGCCAGAGACCACAAGTCGGACTTGCACCGGCCACGGCGGGGCGTCCGTGCAGAACGGGCGCAGGGTGAAGCGGCTGCAATGACGAGGTCGCTGTCCGCGTCAACAAAGACGGTGGCGACGAAGGATAGGACAGCGGAGGAGAGGGGGAGCAGGCTGAGGAACAAGTGAAGTGTAAATGCAAGCGGGCCTTTAAGAATTGATGGCCAGGGATTAGCTCCGGATGAGCCCACATGGACATGACCAATTTCTTGCCTCTGATCCCGGTTCTTCCTTCCCAGTTTGTTGATACTTGTGATTCTTGATCATTTTTATTTCTTCTCACTTGTTTTGATTTCAGTGCATCCCATTTTTTTGGTGGGAGATGTCAGGGAGGCATCCGGGTTGAGAAGGGTAGATTTTTTGTAATTAAATGGATGGGAAATAATAATTAAGTGACTATAATCATACAATCTAGGATAGCTCACTAATCAAAGGTGTCCATGCATGTTCATCTTATTCTTCAATTGTACTATTTAGTTCTTGAAATTTCTGAGATGTTAAATAGATATTGATGCAACAAAAAGAAAGCATTGACTTGCAAGTTTCAATACAAACGTATAGGCCGAGCCTTCAGCACTTGTCAAACTTGAGCATCTAAGAAAGTCTCTCATAACTAGACTGTTGGAATTCCGCGCGCGGATCGATCACATTAAATTAGACAAACACACGCACACGAACAACTATAGCCAAGGGCACATATCGTGCCCGTTCTTTTTCTTTATTTTCTCTCAATATGCGGTACAACTTGTAATACAAACCTGGCGTACTGCCGTGTATTTATACACGACCAAGCAGCTAGCTAACCGACTCAAACCTAAACACCTAACCTATACCGATTAGGACTTGTACTACTAGCAAACCTAGTCGTACACGACCGGCCAGCATAGGAAACTAACACAAAACTTACCTAGCTAGAACTTTCCTATATGGCATGCAAGCCAAACGATGCTAACCTTGCCAAATAAACTAATTATTATTCCTAATTAGTCTCACACATGATTAAGGCAAGATTATAGCTAACAATCTCCCCCTAATCTTGACTTGTCGTCTCCTCGTACTCCTTCTGGTCTTGACTCGTTGGAGATTCGCGACTTGTCGATCCAAACTCTGACGCATGATCCGGACTACCAGCCCACACGGTCGCATCTACGCGTGCAACATGTAAGATTGGACGCACCATCAATCTTCACGTCGTACAACTTAACTGGTCACGGTCCCACTACACGCCAAGATTGATCTTCTCGCCGAGACACGGAGATGGCCGCCTTGTCACCTTGTCTTCGCGCACGTCGATCCTTACTCCCGGGCAACTCCTCGACCGTTACGCGCTTCAACTGCAACGGGTCCTCACAGAGACGAGCACTTGGACACGACAACGACTCACATAGACGACGCCGACTCAACGTGCCAACTCGCACGCCCATGACTCTCGGACTCTTCTAACTCCCCCGAAGACGAACTTGAAGAGACTCCCGGCACCACACCTCGGCACCACTGCTCCATCAACAATCATCCACCTCCACCAGGTCGCCGACGACAGCCCTCTGCCGTCTCCTCCGTGTCGCCCGCCGAACGACGATTCGCCCGCCCCGAGGGGCTAATACGGGTCGCCTCCCGGGGCAAGCGTGGTTTCAAATCTTCGACCTTGCTCTGATACCAATTGTTGGAATTCCGCCCACGGATCGATCACATTAAATTAGACAAACACGCGCACACGAACAACTATAGCCAAGGGCACATATCGTGCCCGTTCTTTTTCTTTATTTTCTCTCAATATGCGGTACAACTTGTAATACAAACCTAGCGTACTGCCGTGTATTTATACACGACCAAGCAGCTAGCTAACCGACTCAAACGTAAACAGGCGCCTGTGGTGACTTCGTCAACCTCAAGATCTGCCGGCTCAGTCCTTCAGAGGTGCTCATAGGGGTAGGGTGTGCGTGCGTGCGTTCATAGGGGTGAGTGTATGTGCGTATTTGTGAGCGTCTGTGTTGTACTGTGTTCTCAAAAAAAAAAAAAACGTAAACACCTAACCTATACCGATTAGGACTTGTACTACTAGCAAACCTAGTCGTACACGACCGGCCAGCATAGGAAACTAACACAAAACTTACCTAGCTAGAACTTTCCTATATGGCATGCAAGCCAAACGATGCTAACCTTGCCGAATAAACTAATTATTATTCCTAATTAGTCTCACACATGATTAAGGCAAGATTACAGCTAACATAGACATCTTAGCTCTGATAGTATATGCACTAGATGCATATACAAATTGACGGCCGAAAGTACGTGTTTCAATCTAGTTAAAGCTCATCCTCGTGTCTAACTCCACTAGGCTAGAATGTGAAAGTTTTTTTTATTTTTATCGGGCAACTGGTACCAAGAAGTTTATTTACAAGCCTAAGTTAACGATGGAAACATGATGTTATACATGTACTTAGCATTCAACAATGTTGATTTCTTTTGGTGAGATTCCATTCGATTAGAATACATCGCAAATAAATGAGACTTAGTAGAGGTACACTATTTTATTGATGATGATAAAGAAATTCAGGGAAACTATACTTGATTCACTCAATATTCTCATATACAACTTGGGTATAGGATGATGGGGATAAGGAGGAGTTCTCGGCTCGATTCTTCGCCACACTTCTACGCATAAGACCCAAAAATACTACGAGAATACATCATATAGACCTATCTTGCCATAAATGTAGAAAATAACTTTTTAGGTAACCCTTTTGGAAATACATCTACCACTTGACTAGTTGATGTAATATATGGTACAAATATTAATATTCCTCTATCCAACTTTTCTTAACTGAAGTGTCTATCAATTTCAACATATTTTGTTCTATCGTGTTAAATAGGGTTATTAGCAATGTCGATAGAGGCTTTATTATCACAATAGAACATTAGGGGTTTAAATTTATACAACTTTAGTTCTGTTAGAAGTATCATTAACCATAACAGTTCACATACCTTGGGCAACGAATCTTGTGTCACGCCTGCATAAAGTATGGGTATATTCATCATCTACAACGTTTTTGATCCAGCCCTATTGACCTGGGCCGCGTACCAAACAGATAAACTACATTCGGTTCGCCAAGGTGAGATTGTCGTAGGACCTTTGACAAGAAGGGATAGATATCTTGACCTACCGTTATGCTCTATCTATCATACAATTAGATCTACACCCTCCATAATTTGTGAGATCTATAGTGCCTTGAAGACAATTTCCTTGTGAGATCTTTGTGAGAGCTTCCTGATCCAACTGTTAGCCTAGTTTTGCTACTTTTTGGAGGGTGTGTGCATGTGAAAGATTCAGAAGTTTTTTAACACCCATGATCGCCTACTTCGTGTAAAAATCCGATCCCTTCTTAGTGGTTGTATATGGAGAATATCTAGTGATACAAGAAGTTAAGTGATACAATGCATTCAAAGAACATGAACCGTCTGATCTTGTACGTAGGGACAGGATTGGCCCACTTACCCTTGGTATCCCACTCCTGTTCCTTTTGCACCTGGCCCCTTGAAAGAATCTCCTTTATTAACAGGACCAGCTCATCTGTGCCATCCTTTTTTTTTCTCTGAAACCGCATCTTCTCTCTGGTCTGTCGTCCCGTTTGGGTTCAACGTATTTGCTCCGTAAAAAAAAGAGTTCTGAAATTTAATGGATGCATGACCAGCTCGGTGTAGGAGAAGACTTACTAAAATAAGAAACTGCTTGAAATATCCTGTTTGGCTTGGTTTCTTAACCAAAGACCAATGGATCTTAATTTACTTGGTACTTCTTTTAAAACAAGCAGAACATCATGGAATGCCAACATACTTAAACAATAATTATTAATCTCTTCGAGTACAACAGAACATCAACAACATAAGCTGTTCGCAAAGCACATCAAGTTGCTTGTAAGTTCAGAATAACTAAATATAATACTACACTAATTATGTACCATCTTGTTCCACCAGCATCCACATCCAAGCACAGCAGCAAACCTACAGGACAAACACAAGAATAAGAAACAATCATATATTTGAAACAAACCATCATAATTGGAGAAACAAGAAAATTATAAACCACCTATTATATAGTTCCAAGTTATAATGGTTTGAATTAAAAGCATACTTATTACGTGAATTACTTTACTTTCTTCTATGCTACTTACAAACTACCTAGAAAATCTCATGTTAATAACCATGAGTACAACATTTCAAGCTGGCATTTCATAACCGTACCAAAAAAAAACAGACCAGCATCACCACTTTAACTAATACATATATCCGTCAACTTAATGAGAAAAAAATGCAACTACGCTACATCATTTGCGCACGAGAAAATAATGACAATGATATTGTAGGCACATGTATAATAGAAATCTGAATAATGTATGTCAGATCTATCTCACTCTTTAGAACATAACATCATGTTGTCCATGTACAGAAAGCATTCACTCGAGAACATGGAAAATTCCATGTCAAATGACTATAGCCAAACACGTAAATAGACAAAAAATCACAGGTTTCTATCAGTAAATCATATATGACTATGGCCCATCACGTAAATAGCTTAAGGAGCTTGTATTCTGCAGATGGTGATCTGCATGCCATTAGGATACGAGTTCATCAGGATACGAGTGAACCATACATGAGAGCTTACAAACTTTTTACCATGCTATTTACAAACTACATAGAAACTCTCATGTTTTTTTTTTTTAGGGTTTTCTCATTTCACATAACAGTCATTACAATCTTTTACAACCGACGGCACAATCTGGTTAGGCACATAGTTACACCAGTTGCCACAAACACCCTGAACCCTAGCTAGTTTAGCTAAATCATGGGCGACAGAGTTACATTCCCTTTTAACAAGAGACAGTGTGAACTACAGGGAACCTCTTCTCAGGCGATCAATTTCTCTGTAAACGTAGCAGCAGCTTGAGAGGTCTTGCCTTCCATCTTCTAACGAAGACCACACCGCTGCACAATCAGTTTCCACCACCTGAACTTGAATCCCCTTCTCGTTACAGAAATTCAAGCACCTAAGAAGTGCATTAGCTTCTGCTTCTTCCGCGGGATTGCAGTGTTTCATTAAGTCAGCTAAGCACCATAACACATTTCCAGAGTGATCTCTAATCACTCCTCCCATCGACGCCTGTCCTGTATCATGGATAAAACCTGCATCAAAATTCAGTTTAAGCATTCCCATGTCAGGCGGTTTCCATTGCTCCGGTCTGTCGGAAACCGTTTTATTGAAGCTATGTACCAAAGTATTCTGTCTCTCATCATCCCCAACCTTCACCCTGAATCCAGAAGAGGCAAGGTTCTGGATATAGTTTTGAAGGAAGACTGCTGATGCCTCTATTGAACTTTTACCATCCTCATGAACGATGTTATTTCTCAGGTGCCAAGCTCTCCACAATAGCAACAGAATCAACAGCCTAGATTCAGTAGGAGAGTTTGCAAGAAGAATTAATAGCCAGTCCGGACCATTGTAATTAAACATCTCTTCTTTAGGAAGTTTCCAAATATCTCTCATTTTCTGTCTAAGGGCTTTTGCTTTAGTGCACGAAGTAAGAAAAATTACAAGCCATATAATTTGTAGTTACAAGTAATGGCTCAGATTAGAAGGAGATTTATACTCATATCTATCTAAGATGCACGCAATTAGAAGTTACTTTCGATCTTAATTTCCAGGCAAAAATCCGATCTCCTTCATATGTTCTGTGTAGCACCTAGGATTCGTTTCCTGGCCAGTCGTCTAGCTAACTAGACTTCATCTACTCATGGACAATATCCTTTGTGTGTAAGCTTCAGAGAAATAAAGTGTGCTACTTCTCCTATCTTTTATTTTGGCGCCACGGATATTGGTTCAACCTCATTATAATTTTTGGTCGATTCGCAGCCGGGCAAAACTCATGCAGCGCGCAGTAAACATGCAAATACAGTATACAGGAACAAGGGGCACATTATCAGGCAAAAGAAACAGAGGACAAAATAAATGAGAGGTTTGCTCTGTCTTCCAGGTCCGTTGGACAATATTAAAGATTTTCTTGATTAACACCTCATTAGGTCACCGAAAATGGTCTTTGCATAGTAATCGGATGAGCGATGATGGTGTTCGTGCAAACTGAACACACATTGGGCGGGATGAAAAGAATAGGCACTTATTTTGTGCCAATAATGCGGGACTAATAGGTGTTTGATGGGAAATAGTGGATCCTCTAGGAAAGTTTGTTCCAAAACTGTTCAAAATATAAACTACCATAAATATATGAGGAAAATAGACTTTTCTACAGCAATATGAAATTAGAGCTGTCTAGTGTGTACTCTCACTCTGTAAAGAAACCCAAATGAAATCCTTGCATTCAAGGGAATAAAAAATACAAGCACATGAACCAACAATATGAATTTGACCAGAAATGCATCTGCAAAGTAAATTAGTGTAAACAAACCTTTATCGGTAAGCCTGGATTCTAGTCCTCTTGTCCCTTCTGGCTGCTTGCAGACCTTACAAAAGCCATATAATGAATTATTTGCTAGCTTTGTACATGGAAACAACTGGGTATTGACCTAGATGCTGCTTGCTGCCTCGTCCTTTTTTTCCACTTGTTGCCTTCTCTCAGCTCTTCCTAAACCTTTTTCCATTGCCCTTTGTGTGTGCTATAGCAGGTGGATGGATATTGATCTCATATGGGATTGTTACTCCAATAAATGATTCATACTCTTGGACCTTAGTTTGCTCGCTCCCTGGTCCCATGTGCAAAAATGTGCTGAATCAGGTCATGAACTTGGCACAGTCAAGAGCAGCCTGATCTGCTAATTTGATGTCCTATAATGACTTTGATTAATACGTGCAATATAGATTGGAGTTTTATCCCGGAAACAACAACCAACTACTGCTAAATACAGAAATTCAGAAACACACAAGAGTCAATGTGGGCATAATTTGCAGAAGGAATATAGCAGCAGCGTAGCAAAATTTCAAGTGATGAACCAACCAAAGCGACTTCGGCTCCTGCAATGTTCAAGCCACTTCCGTAGGAATCGGTTGGTGGTACAAGCAGAGCTCTATCACGGGAAGGTCCAGCGTCGCAGGAGGCGGGTCCAGATCCCGCGGACGCAAGAGGCACTTCGTGCTCCAGAGGTAGAGCCAATGGGACAAGATTTAGTGGCGGCGGCGACGCAAGGTCCTGCTCGCCGTGCTCGGGCTGCATCTTTGCTTCCCTATTCCAGCTAACCCTAGAACTCCATTTGCTTTGGAGGCCTCTCTTGCACATCGGACAGGAGGTACAGGAACAGGTACAGGAAGAAGACGAATATCTTTGCGCAATATAGAATAACCCAGGGGATCTTTTGCATATCGGGCAACAAGGCAACCGAGGCTCACGGGGGTATTGATCATGTCCCTACGTACAAGATCAAACGGCCCATGTTGGTTGTGTGCATTGTACTCCCTCCGTATCAAAATATAAGACTTTCTAGCTATTCCACACACACACATGTATCCTCACTTAACTGCTTGTATCACTAGATATTCTCTCGTTGTGTATGGACTAGGTATCCTAGCTCAAAAAGAAGTAGCTTGGTCTTTGTGACCAAGGACTTTGTGTCCTAACCTTGTCCAACGCGGACACAGGACATCGTGAACTATCCAAACCTTAGGTTATATCTTGATGTTTGTGATCCACTTACTTTGCTCCTTTACTTATTGCATTCTAGTTTTCCGCAAGATTTTTCTTTGTAAAATTGCTTATGTACGGTGTTTTAGGCTACCATAGGAAACAACTCACTAAAAGTGACAACTGTCACTAATATTTCAAGCATCACCTATTCACCCATATAGTCGATGTACATGATCTTTCAACGTCATCCCCACCAGGACGCGGCGACAGGAGAGCCTCGATGCAGCACGAGATCCTGGACGAGGACACGATGGCAGAGAGCCGCAGGAACGATGGCGGGGGCAAAAGACAAGAGGGTGAGGAGGCTGACAACATCAGGGGTGGGGAGGAAGAGGTGAGAGACGCAGCCAGCACCAGCGCAATCTCCCTCATGTCCACGAGCTCGGGCGGAAGCGGGAGCGTTGAGGCAGCGAGCAACGACCAGGATATGGTGGATTTTGCGAGAGGTGGAGGTGGCACGGTGGAGTGGCGTGAGCCAGTGAGAAAGGGGATAAAGTGGAGAAATTTCTGAATACGGCAGGCGATCTGAATCTGAATATCTACTTGATCATGTTTGTTTCCCCTTATAAAAAATAATCAGTCTTTTATACCCCTTTTGAGTATTTGCTAGAGTTTCTCAAGTACTTTTTGTGTGAGGCATATATCATCATTGATCTTTTTTTTTTGCGAATCAATGAACTTTATTAATTACTCAACCTCATTACAATCTTTCTCCAAAGTGGAGAGTAAAAATTGTGGAGTATAATTTAGCCAGAGGCATCTCCTCCTATCACTACTTGCTTTACTAGCTACAAGATGGGCTGCCTCATTCACCTGACTGCTTACAAAGGAAATATCAAAACTAGTAAAAGAATCACCCAGCTCCTTGATATGCTGGATAATACTGGCAATAATGGACCTGCCAGTTCCAGATTCCTTGAACAGAGTTACGAATACCTGAGCATTTGTTTCAATTCGGACATGTCGATAGCCCCTGTCCGTCGCAAATCTGGTAGCATCGCGCACTGATTGGGCCTCCATAGAAAGAGCACAGGCTGCATGTTCGTACCAGAGTGCCTGAGCCCGGATGAAAGAGCCCTTATGGTCTCGTACTATCAATCCCATGCTACCTTGCATCTTCTCTTCCCTGAAACTTGCATCTAGATTGATCTTAAAAATTCCTATGTCAGGCTTCTTCCATCTTGCTTTAACCCGCGCTGGAGTTGGAATCTTCTTAGTCCCAGCTTGAGCAAGATCGATCGTTGTATCAAGAGTCCATTTCACTGAACTGATGACCGGTCTTCCTCTATCGCCGTGCCAGACTGCATTTCTTTCTGTCCAAACTGTCCAACATCCACACAGAATGACACTCGCCGACTCTTCCTTCACAATCTTCCCTTCTACCACTGGCGGACCTGACCGTCCCTAAGCCTGGGCACTTGCCCGGGCTTCTAGCCGGTCGCGCAGCCTAATTTGATGATAATCTTGATCAAAAGTAGTGTTATCAGCCTCTAAATTCACTGTTTGCCCGGGCTTTGAATTATTCTTGGGTCCGCCACTGCCTTCTACCAAATCTATTGCCGATTCGAAGGGCACAATATAGGTATTTTGATGCCTGTCGATTTCTTAATCTCCTGCCAGAACTGTCGCGACCAAGTGCACTCGAAGAGTGCATGATAGATTCCTCTTCGGCTCCACAAGTTTTACAGTGAGCAATAACTTCCATGTGTCTTCTTTTTAAAATTTGACGACACGGAACAAATTCCTTGATCACTCTCCACGAGAAGCCTCTCACTTTTGGTGGCACAGTAGTTTCCATAGCTTCTTCCAGCATAATCTTGTCCTTTCTCCTGAACTCGATGGCAAATCATTCACAGTTGAAGAGCTTTTTTTTTTTTTTTGAACAAGGGGAAGGACCCCGAAGGGTCTAGACTGCATTAAGCGGTGGGATTACAAATTACATCAAGGACCTCGAAGAAAAGGAAAATTACACCCAAGTCTCTGGCTTTTACAAAAAGGACCTTACGTAAAGAAAAAGGATTGCAATCAAGTCCTTCTCCACCGAGAACGAGCAGCTCGATGCCGCAGCCGCCAGCACCATCGCCGGGGACGCAACCACTTGGCGATAGAGTGACGTAGATTGCTGTGGCAGAACTGAAGGATGGCCTCCGCAGTGGCACGCCGGCCTGGAGGTTGAAGAAGCTATGGAGCAATAGGCACCACAGCACGGAGTGGCCCCTTCGGCCATGGAAAACAGAGGCGCAAGCTCGCCGCCGTTGATGATCTCCGCAGGTTGCAGTCGAAAGATCTCCCCGAAGAACTCCAGATCCAACTCGCCATCTCTTCTTGCCGCAGCCGTTGCGGCATAGAAGAAGAAGCTCTTCGTATCCAGAAATTCCTCCAAGCCTAGCTTCCCGCCAACAAGCAAGATGCGCCAATCCGCCATCAAACTCTGAACTCTTGCCACTAGCCAGAGGAGGCAGATCGAAGTAGACGCAGCAGAAAACTAGGGATTCGGCCTTATGAAAGCCGGCGGATCTTCTCTTCATCGTGAGCTTCGACCTCCAGAGCACAAGAAGAAGACGAAGAACAGCCCGAGGCCAGGGCTGGCCGGAAAGCCCCAGCTCGATGCTTCCTGTGCGTACCTTATTGGGAGAGATGCGCGCCTCCGTCGACGTCGCTTGCAGCTCCGCCTGCCACCAGCAAACTGCAGCTAAGAGGAAGAAGACAACGGCGCGGCGGATCTGGCCGCCAAGATCCGCCGACCTACTCTCAAGCAACGCCATATAGGCAAACCTAGCACAAAGGCTAAAACTAAACCTATATCTACTATTTACACGCCAAGCAACACATCCACGCCTACACCGAACGGCAGCGCCGCCGGAGAGAAGCGAGGAGCGCGCCGGCGAAGAAGACGGAAGCCTCGAGACGACTCTCAAACGCGAGAGCGGTGGAGAGAGGGGAAAAGAAAGAGGCTAGTAGTTGAAGAGCTTTCCAATAATCTATAGCATGACCTGATAGAGAAGATACCGTTCTTCTCTTGCGTCCACGCCTAGCTGTCCTCGTAAGTACTCCCAAGAGGAATTCTACAGATGGCCAATGCATAAACGGGAGATAAATTATTCATGACCTTCTCTGTATCCCAACTTGTTGTTTGCTCGTCAATCAATTCCTGTACCAAATTTACGTCTGCTTCCGGCCGACGGAACAATGGCTTCATACTTGGATTATCAGCTATCCAAGGGTCCTCCCATATGCGTACGGAAGATCCATCGCCCACTCGCTTAATCAACCCAAGTTTGAGTGCCTCAAACTTGATAGTAAGCTTAGTGTTTAGCACGATGTGATATACCACCATGTGGCACGGTAACAATCTCAAGCCGTTTGGCCTATATTATTTTTCTCAAATTTTCTAGCTATACCGGTCGCTTTGATGACCTATGTTTCATTGCGGTTTTCATCCATAGAAAGACCAGCCCAAAACCGGCCTCCAGCAAACTTGACCATGCAAAACACAAATTCCATAAGCAAAGCTTGATAACTCGATTACTTGGAAGAGATGAAGAGAGAAGTAGCGAGGATAATTCTGTTTGTCGCAAAAAAAAAGAGGATAATTCTGTTCTTTACTTCTTCGGAGCCCTTTTGACATATTCTTTCTTCAATGTTTTTTTCTTTTTGAGAACTTCTTCAAAAGTTAGTTTTTTTTTTGGAAAATCGATAGTCTCTCGCGTCTGGGACACAACTCTCAAAAAAAAAAAAACGCTACCCTGATGGCGTTACCTTATTGTACGTCTTCTTCACCTGATGGCGTGCGCATTGGGTCTACGTCTTGCCCGATTGTGTGACAGAAAGGGGCAGCCCGCTAGGGTTAGGTGCCGCCGCCGCCGCCGGCCGGACCACCGGAGCTCCCGCCGCGGAGCCGCCGCCATCCCCTCCCGTCCGCTGAAGATTGGAGTCCCCTCCCTCGTCACCGCGTTCAAGTCGCCTCCGCCGCCACCGGGTTCGAGTCTTCTCCGCCGCCGCCGGTTTCGAGTCGCCAACGCCGAGCTCTCTCCGCCGCCTTCGTCGACCCTATCAAGTACTCTCTCCATGTCTCCTGGATATTTGGTCTCGTTAAATTGTGCTTGTTATCAAATTGCTAGAACTTTTACATCTCCAAATTATTTTCTTGTCTTGTTTAGTTCGTGTAGTGTAGAACCCCTAAATGGGGGGAGGGCTAATTCTTTCGGACCGCAAAACAACAAACTCGCCGCCGGCCAAAATCCTAACCCTAAATCTTCGTTTTCCCTCCGCTGCTCCCGCACCCCGCACCCCTAAGTTTAGGGCTCGCCTCCACTACGGAAACTGTGGCGTTGGTGGATTCGGCTCAGTCACGGCTCGCTGTCGCCTTCTCCGTTGAGGAGAGCGGCGGCGCCCACTCCGGCTCAGCGTGGTGGCAGTGTGTTGGATAGAAGCAAAGGGGGTGTAGGGCCCACCCACCGACCACGCGCTTACACCGACGCCCGGCACGTGAGGAAGCGCTTGCGCGCTGTCACCCGTCAAGGAGCAATACTGCCTAAAATGCCACAATTAGTATAATTCTTGTCTTGCCATTGCCCTGCTGTCACCCACTCTGTCTCTGACTGAAAATTTGTGGATGCATGATCTGTTTAGGGTTTATTTTTCATCTCTCCACCAAAAGGTTCCATTTAAGTAAGTCACTAAAACTGATAGGTTCAGATGTTTTTTATTAACTATCTATTAGGTTACACAATAACAGCAAACCTTACAAATAAAACCCCTACTGGTACTATGCAGTAGTTTAACTGTTACTTCATGAAGAAAGGGGCAATGTAATGTATTGTCTTTAATGGAATGGGCAGCGCTCCTGTCGTTTGTTCGATTTTTTTCTTGCCGTGATCATTTATGGTATTTTTGCAACTGATTACATGGATTTTTTTTTCTGGCAGAGTAGACCATGTCTTCTAGGGAAAGAGGAGGTGTGCGCCGTGGCCGGGGCCGGGGCCGTGCGAGAGCTGTTGTGGCAGAAAATTACATGGATTACCATGAAACATCTGTACCTTCTTCTCCGAGTACCATTTCTGATAGAGAGGACAATGTCGAGTTCACTCCGGAACAAGTCACTGCGTCTTGTTATGTAGGACCTGCGGAACCTGCATCCAGCACACTACTCAATCCTAAGATTAACCACCGTTCCGATGCAATTTTTGGTGATCAGGTTAATCTGTTGTCTTATTTCATGGATAACAAGTTAGTAGAATGCAAATAAGTTTTGCAATCATACTGAATTCTATATTATTGCAGGCCGTGGAGCAGTTGAAGCTGCGTCACCACAAACCATTAAAATTTCATGAGAGATATCGTCCTTATTTGAGGGATGCGGGACTTCTGGGGCTCTCACAAATTTGCCAGAAAATGCCTCAGTTGGATAAAGCCTTGATTACTGCTCTTGTTGAGCGGTGGAGGCCAGAAACCCACAGCTTCCACTTGGCTTCTGGGGAGATGACAGTTACACTTCAGGATGCTGCAATGTTGTTTGCTCTTCCTATTGACGGCCGCCCAGTTTGTTCTACTACAGATCATGATTATGCGCAGATGGTCGTTGATTGTCTAGGTCATGATCCAAGAGGTCCATCAATGCCTGGAAAGTCCTTCTTGCATTACAAATGGCTGAAGAAGCACTTCTATGAATTGCCAGAAGCGGCTGATGATCAGACAGTACAGAGGCATGTTCGAGCATATATCCTGAGCCTCTTATGCGGGGTGCTCTTTCCAGACGGGACAGGAAGGATGAGTCTGATATATCTTCCACTGATTTCTGATCTTTCTCTTGTTGGAACATTCAGCTGGGGCTCCGCAGCCCTCGCCTTCCTATACCGAGCTCTTTGCTCTGTTGCCTCCTCCCACAATATCAAGAACATAGGTGGTTCGTTGCTTCTCTTGCAGCTTTGGAGTTGGGAGCACTCCCATGTTGGCAGACCATTGGCTCGGTCTTCCCCATGCATGGAGACAGACATCCCAGAAGACTTGCCCCCAATTGGCTTTCGTTGGGTGGGTGCTCGTGCACAAAGTGAGAATGCTACTCGCTGTCTTAAGCAGTACAGAGATGAGCTAAACCTGCAGCGAGCAGATCAGTTGAAATGGGAGCCATACATGCTCATTGAGTCGTCAAGCCTACCACCACTCTGCACAAAGGATGCTGACCTGTGGATTACTCAAGCACCGTTAATAAATTTTCCTATAGTTGAGATGTATCTGCCTGAGCGAGTGATGCGGCAATTCGGGCTCCGCCAATGCATTCCACCACCTTTTCGACCTACACTACAGACATTACATCGTATTAGTCGACGTGGCAGGGAGCGTGAGAATTGGGAAGAGACGCATCATGAGTATATTCAGGAATGGGAAGCACGGCGTCATCGCATATTTCGGGAGGCTGAGCAATATGATCTGTCATCTTATGACGAGTATCTGCAGTGGTACTCTGGAGCCACACGGAGGTATCTTGTGCCATCAGCCAGTGATGATGCTGAAGCAAGACTTTTATCTCCACCCGATGATTCCTCTGATCTTCAATACAAGGCCAAGTCTCCTATGATCCGCAAAGCGGTAAACCTAAATTATGCATTGCGTTCATATAATTGCATCCTGCTATTGACTGATCTATTATTTATCTTCAGATATAATGATAATGTATGAATTCTCCAAGTCCATGCATACTGAATCAGTACTGAACATGAATTCTTTCCTGTAGGTTGATAAGCTGCATGGCATGATGAAGAAGGCCAAGACAGCCATGTCATCCACAGCTGATACGGCCACACAAGCCTTAGTTTTTGAATTTCTGCACGGTTTTGAAGATGTGCTCCATGATCTTGGTGAGATGAAGGAAAAGAGTGGCCCAGAGGCTTCACCTTTTGATTCGGCTACTGGTTCACATGTTGACTCAGCTGCCACCCATCATGAGCCTCTACTTATGCTTGAAGCTGAACATAACATTCTAAGTGACAATCAAGAAGTTCAATACCAGGAAGATGAGGACCTTCACACAGTGGAGCATGTTACGCTGGCCCTCGAAGATGATGAAAACCACTGTTCCAACAATTTATTACTTGGTGTGGAGGAAAATTACGACTCAGCTTCATTAGCCATTGAGAACTGTGAGACAGCAGATTTTGTCATTCCGCAGGACAATGAGGATGTTGATCAAGCTGGACATCCTGCCGAAATGGATCATAGTGTACTTGTAGTGGAACCTATGCCGGGGAGCGAGGAAAACAATGTTGACTCTGCGCCCTCTCCTGGACCTTTATCACCGGCGCTGGCAGCAATGTATGACTCAACAATGGAAAATGTCGACTCAAGCACACAAGGGGCCGAGCCATGTCATCCACAACAAAGCGTCGATGTCAAACTGGAAGAGGAAGTGAAACATACGGATGTGGAGAAGAACAGTTGTAATGGTGCTTCTTCATCCAACCCTTAGTTCGTCCGTATGCAAAGGAAGCAGATGACACTGATTTTGTCCACACCAAGTCATTGATCAAGTCCAGTGTCACGTATGTAGTGACTTGAATGTGTATGCCGTTTTGGAGGTTCAGCGTGATTACTATTGCTGGTGTTATTGGGTTTGTTATGCAGCCTGATTCACGCTGTGTGCCCTGATTATCGATTCCAATGGACACCCGGGTTCTTTTGTGATGTAGATGTGTGCGCTCGCACCCTTTACAGATAAAGAAGGATGAAGATGTTCTTTGGGAACCAGATGTTAGAGAAGCAAATGAGTCTGTCGCTGCTAGGGGCATGAAGTTCATTGACTGACAATTTTCTTTTCTAGGATTGATTAGTTCCTTCTTATTAATTAATGTCTTGAAAATACAAGCAGCCTGATGATCTGGTTATATGTCATGAAACTCAAGTACCTCAATAATTTTATATGCACTTCATATGTCACTTTTCGCTCTCCTTTCTGTGTCACTCAAAACAATATGCTCACCCAAACAAGCAATTAATCTGATCACCACTCGCCAGGCCTGACAGGGGTCCATTTTCCTAGTGAATTATGATATTAAGCCTCTTCATTTTCTTGTACAGAATGGGAGGCCGAAGCTGACCATATGTCTTAGTTTCTCTGCGTCGACACTCGCATGTTTTAGAGAAAAACTAGAACCGGGGGTCGGGTGTTGAAGTATTGTGCACTGCACTGGATATACCTTCTGCCCCTACACCAATGCTTCCTCTAATCGCTTGTTTCACATAGACCAGTGAGTCAGCACCAAGTGATTAAGTTTAACGTCAGGAAGTCCTAGATGTGGGATCACTTTTGTGTAGCATGTATTGAAAAAGATGAACCAATGGCTCGTTGAGTGACCTTCCCTGCCGCAGGTGGAAGTCGTGGGGCAAAGACTGTGCGGCGGCAGAGGATCTAGGCCCTAAAATGTTCATACAAACAGCGGTCTGATAAACCAATCCTGATGGAGTCAGACTTTTACGCCTTTATCTTGGCGGTGACATCAAGGTTACAATATCGCTCATAAATCATGCATCTAGTTGGGGAGATTAAGTTGTTGATTAATGGTACTAGGAATATTTCCTATGTAAAAGGGGATCCTTTGCAGAATAGGGGAAGCCACTGTTTTTACGAAAATGAAATCACAAACTGTTGTGTTGTTGGGTTCTGGACCTGATTGTGTTATTCAGGCTCTAGACCTAGACCTCCTTGCGGCTGGACCTGATAGCATTATTCAGGCTCTAGACCTAGACCTCCTTGTGATCCCTGCTGCTCAATATATCCCCTTTTACCCACACACAAGAAAACAAATAAGAATATATACTGAACAGAGACTGCACAGATCACATTCATTTGCTTTTACACAAATTCGTCGTATCATGCTTGAATTACACAACGTACGTACAGCCACCAAGTCATCCGGACTCAACATACGTACAGCCACCAACATACTACACAGATCACATTCATTTGCTTTCAACACAAATTCGTCGTATCATGCTTGAATTACACAACGTACGTACAGCCACCAAGTCATCCGGTCTCATCGTATATTCAGACCTCGCCTATCGGTTACAATATGTCCAGATCAACAAAATTTGTCTCACCTCAAAATTCAGGAACACTTCGCAGTTTGCAATCATAAGCAGAACAATCGCTCTTCGCAGTTTGCAACCAAAAACTAAAATTACAAAGCTGCCATTATAGACTAAGGTATTGCAATGTCTCTCGGAATTAATCATTTCCAAGCTAGTATCAGTGTTTATGCCAGTGCCTTTTTCTAGAGCTAGGTTCACCTCTCACCTTACCTCTAGTCTCAAGAATTCTGGAGGCAAAACAAATGAAACCAATGATGGCCATCGCATACAGCGCTCTGTAGGGCGCCAATGCCATGGAGCTAACGAACGAATAATACCCACCTACGGCGTATAGAAAGCTTAGCCCAACCTCGTGTCCTCTACTTCCGGGTAACTTGAAAGACATACAGCTGGCAGCTGGTTGTGATCCGAAAAGGCCATGCAGAATAACACCAACACAAAGTGCAGAATCCACGAACCAGGGAAAACTCTGGCCCACGCCGATTCTCTGTACAGAACAACAGGAACCGATATAAATCATTATTAATTAAGCAGTATTACGTAAGTTGCTGGCCGAAGTAGCATCCTGTCAATGTTTTCATGGGATGTCCAGCAGCATGTCCGGGTTATACAAAACAAAATTATAGTGGCTCTAGAATCAAAGTTGACACGGTTCAATAGTAGACAGTACAATGATGGCAGTGGCTATCTAGCATCTATCGCCTAAGTATTAGGAAGTGCACAAAAAGTAAGATGGCCATTCCAGCCAGGATTCATTATTAGTTATTTATCAACAACAGATACAAGACAAGTTTACATATAGAATTGGATGATTTGAAAAAGACACTGGCCTATGGCTTTTGGTCCATTAAGATGACTATTGAATGACTGGTCACTGGTGCTGCTGGCAAAATCAGTACGCATCACTGACGAGGCAATAACTAATGAAATGGCAAGATTGAGGAGTTTTCCCAAAATCATTCAGATAAGTAAGAACGACAAACCTGTAGCCAAGCAGCAAGCGAAGGTGCAAACATGAGTGTAGCTAGAAGATGCAGGATCATGATCCCATGCCGACAGTCAAACACTTCTAGCTGGCTGTCAGTAAAGCTTTTAGCAGCTGATGGGCTATCATCCATTGGCAGAAGTTGCTCGAGCCCATCAGATTTACTTTTCGATAGTAGAATGGGATTATTACCCATCTTGGATTTATTCAGGTCCTTTTTCTGAGCGATATTACGAAACGAAGCTCCTAAGAAACTGTTACAACACAAAGGCACCCACTTCATTAGTTGAATAACTGGGGTTAGCATATGTAACAGATATAAATGTTTCTAGGTCGTTACATTCAGGAGAACTCTGCAAAAGTAAATTCAAGTACATTATGTGATTCTATATAATTGCACTCAAGACACTTGTGCAGAAAATGCAAGTAAAGTATATTCTTCTGAAAAAAAAAAAACTACGCCATAAAGTCCATAAGCATAGCATGCATTCAGAAATGAAGGCGAGAAATTCACTCCTATAAATATTGGAGTAGAGATAACTGTTGTTCATTTGCCATATCCTGTCCACCAAAAGTAACTTACTTCCTAGTGGGCCATCTTGTTTTGTGGTTTTTCAGAATATGTAATATGATTACTTTTATATTTTTTCTGTTTGGAAGTTGAATTATGTTCTTCAGTCTAAGAAAGTTATTGTTGCTATTAGATTTTTTGGAGATCGATGTGGCAACTAATTGGATTATTTGTGTTACTTTGGTAGCAATAAATAGGCAGGGAGCTAGTAGAAATAAGCGAGCCAATGCACACCTAGTTGACAGGCATGGTCAGCAAACCCTTGTCTGGAATGCAGAATTTTTTCTAATTTCTTTTAGGAAATAAACTCATGCATAATTCCTGCATTCCAAACAGGTCCTTGTAGAAAATTTTAGCAACTTTAACTAGTGTGTATCAATTTAAAGTTTAAATTGTACCTGCAGAGGGCTGAATGAGCGTGGAGCCAATGTGAAACAAGTAACAGACCAAGACCAATTGCTGGATGAACAAAGCAGACAAGAAGAATTGTAGCAAATGCTACAATTATATTTGTATTGTTCTTGATCATCTGCACAATCTTTTTGAAAAGTATATTAGTTAGTATCTGAACTTGAGCATCAATAAGAAAAAACGAAATATCTGCATACACTCTCATACTTCCAGGAGGCACTTACCTTCAGAGATTGAAATGAAAATGAGAAAGAAAGAATCTGGCGTACAAATGGAGATTGAGTACCATCCTCCCATGATTGCCAACTGTATATCATTATTACAATATAAGTAATAGAACAATTGTGTATGGTCTTGGTTTAAGCACAAAGCTCAGTAGTTTTACTATCAGAGTTTCCATTGTGGAGAAACAATCGCCGAACATACAGAATATGAAGTGAAAGATACAGAAACTGCGCATACATATTGCATGGCAAAAGCCATTTTCTTATAAGGTCACTATGGACAAGAAATAAATAATTTAATTTACAAGAAACAAAGAATAAATAGGTAGTAACCCTGAATACATAATGTGTCTCTAGGCCAATTAAATACCACAGCTCTGAAAATCTATAGATACTACACTGCACTAGAAACAAGACTGAGCAGTTCTGAAATCAAATCCGTTTTCCTCCCAGATGTTCTGATACTTAGATGGGGAAGTAGTAAGCTAGTAGCACAAGTAACATTACTAATTTAGGATACACAAGTCCAGCGTATTGTAAAAAAAGTATCAAATGTTGGTTCTAAATTATCGTTAATCAACTATTCTCCTCCAAGCAGAAGTAGGAAAGGTCAACTTTACTCCATACAAGTCTGATGTTTGTACACTGGACCCCCTGAACTTTAGATTGGCTTACAGCCCCCAAAAATTATAATCCCTTACATGGGTATTTAAATGGTTTACTACCATGGAGAGCCCCTGCTCAACCTCCCTCGCTGGTGAATCACCTAGCTTTGTCTGTACCCCGGTTAGCTGCACGCGCATGTAAATGATAAAACTGCTCACTCCCAACATTCTCAACAAAATGCTAAGATTAGAGAATCTTTTCCAACGACATTGAGCAGCAAAAGGTCATTATGTGGATCTGTGTAGGGTCAAGGGAAAGAGCATTCATCTCCTCTTCTTCCACTGCCATATCCACACGTCACAGGCAACTTCGATGGTGCTGTCCAGCGTGAGTGTGGGTGTGTGCGCGTGCCCATGATGCAGCTGCTTCAAATCCGGAGGGCAAGTTGCGTGCTGCATCGATGACAGCCAAGCCCAATCTTGCACATGGCGGTTGCAGAGGTCCAACTAGATCGGACAAGGGATAAAGATACCTCTAAGCTAGTAAGGAAAGAGTAGAAAAAGACGGGAGGGAGCCGAATCAGGAAGAGAAAGTATGAAATGGAGGCTTTTGTGGCAAAACTGGCCTCAGGGAGTAAATGATCTTGTATTAAAAATTAAAGGGTTAAATTAGACGATTTAAAGTTCAGCTTGTTAATCAAACAAACGTGATGGTCCTGGGGAGTAAAGTGGACATTTTCAAATATTAATAAAAAATATAACACTCCTAGCTTGAACAGTCTGCATCTTGAAAAAAATAAGAGAAGACATATATGAACTGCTATTGATAAGAAAAGATGTATTTGCATGTACTAACCGTCTTTTGAGAAAGACATGTAGAATAGCAGCCACATACAGAACCAATTTCGAACTTAGTATCATCAAAATGGTGAAACCATTAGCAACTATATAGCAGATCACAGTAACAAACACGAAGGTTCCAAATCGAGGGTTTTGCCCTGTCGTGAAAAACAAAAAGGCAAGGAATAGAAGTATTGGTGTGAAGCAAAGGAATATCCATGGACTTGACAGTTTCAGGTTAGTCTCTATAGCTGACAAAATAGATGGCACAGAACAATCTCGCTCCCATGCTGACGATTGCCGCATCAGGCCAAACATTACTACGGCAATCATGAAACCAAGAATCTGCAGAAGACAATATAACAGTTTAACATGTAACCATGAGTAATCTTATGTAGTTATCCAGCTACAGCAACTAGCAGTTTGATGCAAATATGCTGCACCCATCAATGGTGCAAAACTGAGAGAACAATGGCTATATAATCGTCAATGTTGTACTGGGAGAAATACATCCTAGGCAACCAGTGCAAAGGATCAGATGATAGTATAGCAAGAAAAACACAAAACCTTAAGTTATCCTAAACCGCATGTGCAATATGCATGCCCTTATTGCAAGAAGATAAATACACATATCTCACGCCCTATTCACTAACATAAATGTATGTAAAGCTGAAGTAACCCCTTTCTACAGGTTGTGAAACTGTGGCCCACTAATCATCAAGACTGGCTTGTTTATTTTAAACACTAGGGTATTATGAGATATTTCGTGCAAACCGATGCATGTGAAAGGTTGAACAGGGCCTATAGATTTCAGTAGTTTAAACAGATAACTGCATGATTTTTAATCTCACTAAATTAATTGGTAAGTTTGTTGATTACAAGTACATCTCTAATGTGGCTTACATTAGCATACAGTATCTAGCCAGTAGAACATGATGTGGTGCCCAACTAAGTAGATAACCCACAAAGTGGGTTCATTGACTTCCAAACTATAGTCAGGATTAATCTCCTTAGATAAAGTATTGAAAAGTTTCTCCTCCAAGATGATTACTTGTAATAGATCATTCTAATCTTGCAATGTGTTAAAAGACTCAAACATGATGAGGGTCACAGCTAGGAGAGGCAAGGTGGCAACGCCAGGACAAACTCTCTCTCAATCCCTCTAAACACAGTTGTCAGCCTGTGGCTTCTCTCCCATTGTTGCTGCCCTCTGGCAGTAATAACTCTAGCTCCCACTATCTCTAATGGCCAGTAGCCCGGTTGACGACGGTGAAACGATAACAGCAACAGCGGACCCAAAAGTTAGCATTCTCTCGCTCTCTGCCTCCCCCAGCGAGCGGTGCTATCCCCAAGGCACCTAGATGCAAGGTGATGCTTGATGACCATGATAAGAGTCCTTTAGAAAAGGGGTATGAATAAATATAACCTCCACAGCACATAGCATATGTCACATTAAGGACATATATGCTGATCAGTTATTAGAGGAGCTATAGCCTTTAACAATCAATGAGATGTAGCAGAAAGACATTAAAAACTCAGAAATAAGGACTATGTGCAGCGATCGTGCATATTATTATCCTGCACAAGAAGATTACCTCAGGCGAGTACAGCAAAAAGAACCTGCTTGTTGCGGCACCAAATGAAGCACGAAGACTGACTTTGTATGAGCAATGCGGGTCAGCCTACAAAATTTGAAGCCACCTAATGTAATCAGTTCAAAGTTAAGAAAAAATAAGTACTACGTATTTGATTTATGTCTAACAGCGGTCAAGTACAGACACTAAGGAAATGCATGGACACCCTAACATTATAATGTGTCATGAACTCATGATATGTTAGAAATAAACATAACGGTAATAAAATATAGAATCTTGAATTTTGGGGAAATGTGGTACATGGCTAGTGGGAACTAGGCTAGAGGCATCACCAACATGCAAGTCTGGCAACTGGCAACACTCCCTGGGTGTGGTGAACAGCATCGCGAGTATAGAGAATTTAGTATGGGGACTAAGGATGGCAGTCAGTTGACGAAAACAGTAAGATGCTAGGTGATTAAAGCCGGGTAGCTTGTGGCACTGGGAGCATGATCGGCAAGTCAATGGGAGGTGCATGTAAAAGCTGAGGACATCAAGTTTTTCAGAATTGTGATCCTGAACAAATCAGAAGTTCCATGGTAGGATAGCAAATTGTAGGGTCAGTGTAGAATTAAGAATCAAAATCCTAACATCCATGTAGAATCATTAGGATGGGTCAGTCAATCTAGGTTCGCAGGTAATGGCTAGCTGTGCATAGCGGCTAACAAGAAAGATAGAACACACGGGGATTAAAGCCATTTGTACAATGGTAATTCAGGAGATAAGCTAAAAAAAGTGTTTGTAATAAAATTTTAGTGCCTTACAAAATCCAAAAAAACTGGAGTGTCAATTTCCATAACATGTAATTTTCTAGTTTCATTAGTCAGCCTACTTCCACACCAAAAAAAAAAAAGAAGCACAAATAACCTTACCAGAACAAGCACAGTAGTTCTCTCAACCCTTGATGTGAATCCCAAGTAGCAGGTGATGAATCAACCATTACAGTCTCAGAGTAGATATTCGGAATAATGTGTAGGCCCGATACAGAATCCAAAGCCAGCGCAACAGGTGGGAAGCACCTCAATTTACAAAGGTCTGCAGTGCAATGCATATGAATGGTTACAAAGTAATAACAATGCTTAACCAAGGCTCTTCAAAATGGTAGCTGATCAGTCTACAGATAGGCGAAGAGGTTATTTCTTGCATAGATCATTAACGTACAGAAAATTAACAACGAGGAGAATAATGAAGTTAAAGAGAAGCAGTTGCTCACTGTTTTTATCAGCTTCCATTTGGTCACCGATATTTTTTATTCCACATCCAGCAGTTCCCAGTGATACTATAACAGGTAAAAGACCAAGGCTGATGGAAAACGACAAGGTTAAAGCCAGTGGGTGATCCTCCTTCAAAAATATTTCCTGAGATCAAGACATCCAAGTTTTAGCCCATTTTGTATCGTACAGTAGATAGCATCATAATCTATACTCTGTTAAGCACTAGTCCGTAATTACTAACTTCAGAAACATAGCTAGAGCGAAGAATCCTGCCAACAGAAAGTACACTTGTTCCTTCCGCTGGGTTAAAGAACTGGCCCACTGCCATAGAAGCCGCTGGGGGAGGTCTGCCTGAAATCGCCTGGATACTAAAGATTAGAACAACAAGCATAACAATTCAATGAGCAAACAAAACGCTTACCCTGTGCATCTATTGATAAAATTCTATAACCAAGAAAATACGACAGGTGTACGAGCTGGCAGTTCAAAGTAAACCGATTGATTTAGCTATTTGTGACACATTTTACCAGATTTACGAGCTATAATTCCCAAATTTACCAGATTTATCAACAAGGCGTGGGTCCACCTCCTGCACGGCAACTCCATCCCACTCAGCCTGCTCCACCATCACTATTACCTTGGCTACTTTCCCCTTGATACATCCCAGTCTGGTCATGCAGGTGCACAGCAGGTGGTCCTCCGCACAGGTGCCTCGTGAGACCTGTCACGCTCATTGCTCATGGCAAAGTGTCTTGAATCCGTGCCAAAGCACACCCCCCCCCCCCCCCCCCCCAAAGCTACATCTAGCTACTTGGGTGTGTCACGCCCTTGGGTGTGTCACACCCACTGTTCAAGATATCTTCCGATATTCCGATAAATCGGCCGATTTATCGCTTCTCGGTGTCTGACCAATAAGATAAGTCGGCCGATATGCCGATAAATCGGCCAATATGCCGATAAACCAGCCGATTTACGCCTTATCTTGGGTCGACCGATAAGTTCCCGATAAGCGATATCCCCACCACTGGTCACGCCTCAACACCACTACGCAGGCCAACTGATCTGATCTCTTCGTAACTAGATAACCTTTTTGATTTATTTAACTGAGCTAATCCCTGCCATTGCCAACCTTCTGTGTGCAGCCACATACCCTAGGCAAGTCCATAACACCCTCTGAATTCAAATCTGTTAAATACTTCAGGTTTGGTAGTTCTGTTATATGGAATGGACAAAAGAACTTGACCTACCTACCATTGCCGCTTGAGAGGATATAATATGTAATGGGCATTTTACAACTGTATTTCTTACTAATAAGTGCAGCAAACTGCATATTCATATTAAATCAGTAATAACTTCAGATACGTGAAACATCATTAAGGTATCATCTCCATGAATACAAACAATATCTGGTCGCCCTTAAGTTTGGGAAGTAGATGAACAGAACCAAGCCCTTAAGTAGATGTCTAGATGATCGAAAGTCCAACACCACGTCTACGATTTTATTTTTGCAAAACCTACTTTCTGGTGGATTCTATGTAACCTAATTTTTCTAGACTTCCAGATCCTAAACTGAATCAACTCACCCACGATAGCTAATTGAGGTGAGCTCATTGTTTGGTTAATACATCATTGCCATATTAAGAAGATCTTTCAACATTTTTTCTTACCCAGCATGAACTTGAAAACACAATAATTGCAGTTCTACATCCATGTGTGATGTACAGGAGTTAGTGTAAGATATCATCTTAAGAGAAACTGACTAACTGGTTGTTTTTTTCCTCAGCTGGGTAGAAAACATCCAAAATTCAAGTAAAAGTCGCAAGCTTCTTTTCCTTGTATAAAAATATTGTATGCAATTGCATACCCTCAAAAAAAAAGTCGCAAGCTTATCTGTTTATGACAAAATTTACCAAGAGGTTTGTGAAAGAATCATTCACTGTTTCTAGAAACATACATTTTAGAGAGATTTGTCTAAAATAGCGTTGTCGACATGGTTTTTGAGTCGCTGGTCCCCGAGTAATCGCCAAGTCGTTTTGTAGAAATCAGGCCCTCGCAACTAAACAGTGACTTTCGTCGACTACTCGCCGAGCCGCAGGGCTGGTGACTCGTCTTGGCTCGGCGACTCAAAAACCTTGGTTGTCGAGCCGCCTGGGCATCCTTTTCCTCTGTTCCAGGCGGCCAAGGCAAGGGGAACGAATGGAGCAGAGGGAAGTTGACTGACGCGGTGGGAGAGGCACACTGCAAACACCGAGCGAGCAGATAGACACCGGCGGAAACCGTTGTTCGATACACGAAATTCCACTAATGCCATCAAGAATAAAGACCAAACCATGAGGCCAGACACCGCGCCACTCTCCTCCCATCCACCGAACACCCAAGTTGTAGGCAGATGTGCTGGCTGCAGACAGGTCCATACAGCACCGGGCCATAGTCGGCCAGACGGAGAAGGATGGGTGTGATAAGAAACGCACGAAGCCAAGGTCAGCAACCAACGCAAAACGAACTGCCAAGATGGGAGGACCGGAACTATTCTGGGCATAAAAATACCTCAGGGCGTTTAGGACGCCTTCCAGCGCCAATTTAAGTAGTTAAATAAGACTTGACTGAGCCTGATCTCACAAACTACGTTTATAAGAACAAATGTATGATTGACTAGAAGATTTCAGTATCAACATATTGTAGTTGTCAGTTTTTTTCATTCATTGCTTTTATGTACCCTAAACTTAAAACTTTAGCAGAAGTAACAAAATACCTCATTAAGAGATTAGGATGGAAGGAAATAAAAGCACACTATATTCAGACAGTTAACTCATAAAGAAACAAATGCAATTGGTTGCGCAAAAACATTCTAGAAGAAACAGGAACGGTTCAAGGTAATACCGGTCGTGATGCCACTGATATGGTCATGAAATGGAAACCACTCATGTCTTCTGGACTTAGCAGAAGAAATGCAGAAGGAGGTGGTTGCTCAGTTTGGCTCCCAGGTTCTACCTGCTCGACAAGAAAAAATGATACTAATGTGCATAAGGGAACAGATGGTATGTTACTTGCGAAGGATGAAGGGAAAACAGCAATGATAATAGAATAGTCTACTGTATAATGTGCATTATAATGACATCATTAAGAAAGAAAGAAAAAAGTACCCTCACAAAACATTCATTTCCGCTGCACATACATAATTGAGAAAACAGAGGGAAGGAGGAGCTGCGCAGTACACATGGCAAATATAAAAATATTAAATCTTTAACAACGACTTAATAGAACTGAAAATGCTACGGTCATTTTCTTAGGCAGTAGCCTAAAATAATATAAGAAAATAAGATATAGACGTTGCAGATAATCGTTTAAAGACAGAGCAATGCTGGGAACAGAAAAGTCATTTGAACCATCTGTAGCGTACACAGCACAAACAAGAAGCCTATGTACATGAACCAGAAAGATGGAGATGCCAGCAATGTAGGAACATGAGAGCTCAACAGTTAGAAATAGTACCTGTTTTGGTGCAGGTCCAGCTGGGATTTGGGCCATCTTTGAGGTGACTTCAACTATCTTTTTACTGGCAGGTATTCCATTCTGGATGGATGAATGATGCTTTTCTGGCCACAGGTGAATCCTCACTCCAGAACATGGAGCGAGATTTGTTACAAAAACAAAGTGTCCTTTTCCATTTGAACCCTTCAACAAGAGAATGGTTAAGCGGTCAAAGTTCATTCAATTAGGCAGCTGCGCAAAATTTATATTAAGGTGTCCGAATAATAAGCAGAACTCCAAAAAAGCTACACTGATCAAGCATTAGTAAGACAATTTCACCTACCAGCTTTTTAATATCTAACCATCTCCTCCTGCCATCCATTGCTAAAACAGTAACCAAATTTGACTGAATATGCAGATCCTTTTCAAGGCCATCACTTGTCCATCGAACAGATGGTGGACAAAAAAGTGAACCATTTCGCTGCAATTCTATAGAAACATGGTGTTATGTATGTCAAGACGACAAGACTGGCATCAGATTTTGACACCACTTCTTTTATAATGCCTTACTGTTAACTGACAGGGTTTAAGCCACATTTAAATTACATTGTTTAGCGAAGTATGTATAGATACAATATATCAACTGCAACAGAAAAACAAAGTAGAAATTATCACTGAACAAATTCACTATAAAAATTGGAACGCATCTGGTTTGCCATGAAAAATAAGTGTCACCATATTAACAATTTTTCATGCTCTATAGAACATACTAAACTAGCAGTTCCATAAATGTAACACTATAGCGGTAAAGGTATTTTACCTAAAACATTTTAAATAGATCAGTGTTAGTACTGAATTAGAAACATGAACAAGGGGGTGAACTCCAACTACATTCACTACTTCGGAACTTCCACAGGCAGCAAAAATATTTTTATTGATAAAATGCAAGATGCCCTTTAGTTTCAATATATTTAAAGAAAAAATACAAAGACTATTTTCAGAAACCTTATGATGCCATATGGAAATGAATGATCACTTTGACCTAGATTTCAGATCCCCGGCAAAGATTTATGTGCTCATTAATAAGGCGACTCATCCCGCAAATATTGCATCATTTAGGCAATCAATATTCAATTGTACAAACTATGCAAGAAAGGAAAGAATGAGTCGTACCACCAGTATCCCTGGTATCACTCGCAAGAAGATTGGAAGATTGAGGACCTGAAACATGATTCATCCAACTCAAAGATTGGGGAACTGCACTCTTGAGCATTTTCGCAAACACGAAAACTCTTTTTTGTGAACTAAAAAATGGCTGTCGATCCACAGGATCTATCATGCTGAGAAGTGTGTGTGCAACCTGGATCAAGGTTCAAATCCTTATGAGTTCAGTACATTTCAGTGTAGAACGCTAAGCATTTTAAACGAATGTGGTTTCAACCTGCACAGCTAATTGATTGCACCAGAGGATAGATTGATGTTCCATGGATAGCCAAACATTCTTCATACTGGAGCTTCCTACCATAAAGCCATGAGTAGAAGGTACAATCCCATCCAAAGCGGCTAACCTTGACCTAATCTGAATCAAAATAAATGGAAACTCAATATGTCATTAGCCTCTACTTTAGAAGATTTAGTTTTTTTTAGAAGATTTAGTTGATGTCACAACGTGGACACTCGATGCTACACTTAGCCAACTAGCCATGCATCAATCAAGGATCTAACAAAATTAATGTTGTAATCATTGTGGCATTGGAATCAACTATCTGAAATTCCACGAAAATTCATAATCTTATAAGCAGCTTTTGAAATTGAATTACTGAAAACTATCAGTATAAGCAAAGTCAATTTTTAAGTGTGCATATTATGAGTTGGTGCAAGAATAAAACTGATTTTATTTCATATTTTGCAAGAAAATATGATTTTATTTAATTTCAGAAGCACTGCATCTACAACTAAATAATGGACTAATAATTAATTAGTTATGAAAATACGAATAGTCGAATACAGATTCCATAATGTCAACCCACTACATTATAGACATGGTCTTCTAACTATACAAATAAAAATATTCTGGCAGCAAAAATTATACCTGATAATCATGGATGCCTCCTGATACAGAAACAACTACGACATTTGAGAACTTTGAACTGCTTGTACGTGATACACCTTTCATGTACCCATTTCTCCATTCTTCATTGACATGGGAGAAAAAATGACCCAGGGATGGCTGCAGAGCAATAGGAGGGTACCTGGATAAGCAATCATTTGACAACATGAGTAACACATCGCTTGCCAACCCAGTCAGAAGCGGCATAGGACGTATGAGAGAGAGAGAGAGTACTGGTGTGGGCTGGAGAGCGTTAGTATAGTTTCAACCGCCGATTTTCTTAAGCCGGGGTGGACAAGAGCAGCTCGAGCCACAAAACCACCCATCGAATGTCCAACTAGTATAACACTGGATGGCAAGTTACCAGTAGATCGAACACCATCATTTGATCGCGCTACATGAGATTCCTTGTATTGATCAAGGATCTACAAAGCACAGAATCGCATATTTAATGAGATATATCGGAAAACAGTAAGAACTATTATGTTCATACTTCACAGGACTAAGACACTAGTTGCCACTAGAAAGCAACTGTGTGGCATTTGTTTGCAAGAACAAAATCATATCAAACATTATAAAATCAATGGGGTGGACATTGTCCTACTTGTTTTGAACGATAATTATTACTTCATTAGCATAATCATATCAAACATTTTAAATTCGATGGGGTGGACATTGTCCTACTTGTTTGATTTCTTGTACAGTTACTCCTTTTTTTTTGTAGGGTTCATTTTGATTGGTGAAGGCAATCCAATTATTACTTCCTTAACATGTTGTTAACGTGATACAAAATAACATCCGTAAGTAATGAGATCAATCTTATGTTATATAAGATTCATAGTAATGGAGTAATTGTTGGTCAAAACATTGCCTCAGCCTATCAAAAACATGCTCTACATTTTGTAACTTAGAGCGTATGACTTTGGCCGAAGGGCCCATTGCACGCTATGCTAAGAGCCTAAGATCATATCTTACAAGTTAGGGTTGGTTACCCTATGGATGGCATAGACAACATATTCCGTGTGCTCCTCGAGTATGCGACCATCCATCGCCGAGTGTTCTCCTTCGAGATCAACAGCAAACCAATCCAGCATACGGCCATATCGTGATGGAAGGGAAAAATCTTCCAGTTCAGCTGTACTAGATGCTTCTCGATAAAAGGAGGGCTCGAGCGGACCATTTTGATATGCTCGAAAAGATTCTGCGGCCAATGAGCGAACCTGGATGCATAGCATGATAACAGTTAGAAAGAATGGTAATATAACGAGTAACAGTAATACAGCAACGACAAAATAGCATAGTTACAAGTACACAAGGTCTTAATACTGGCTCATCTCTCAGTCAGCAAAGAGCATTAGTTGCAGATATGGAGTTTAGTGACTAATCAGTGTGCTTTTCCACCAAAACATGGGCCAAATTTTCTTGCCCGAGTAAGGTCAGGAACAGTAAATGATAAGAAGTAGTACAAAACGGTAACGAACATGTAGTTCTGTTCAGTCCTCTAATCTATCGGCAGCAAATGAGGCTAATCCGGTACTACGTGTCTACAAGAACGTCAAAGTAGGCAGTCACCTGCTTGTAACTCCCGCCGTTGCCGGGAATGAACAGCACGGGCACGCCGTCGAGCTTCCTGACGTGCTGGTCGAAGTCGATCTGCTTCCACCCCTCGTGGTAGAGGAAGAGCCCGTACCTGTCGGAGGAGACGTTGGTGGGCGTGGGGATCGGGATGTAGGTCGGGTACATGTAGGTCATGAGGCACCCGTTGGGCGGCGGGCGCAGCAGCCGGTTGAGGGCCGCGAGCGTGATCCAGGCGGAGAAGAGGAGCACGGACCCCAGCCGGCAGTTGCCGCCGAATCCAGCCATGGGGACCGGCCGGGGATCGATCAATGCGAAGCTAGTAGCCTTGCTCACGGGCTCGCATCAAGCTGCGAGATTTGAGCAGAGCCGGGAACGGGGGGGAGGAGGGGAGCTCTGGATCGGGAGAGTGGGATCCAGGGAGACCTGTGGAGCCCGGCGATTCCCCGGCCAAATGCCACGACTCGCGGCTCGTTCTGCGCCGCGGGGGAGGAGGAGGAGGCGGAGGTGGGGTGAGATGGCGGTGGCCGGTGGGAGAATGGCGGGGATTCGGAGGGAGAAGGGCGGCGATGCGGAACGATGAGTGCCACCGCTTTGCAGAAGGAAGTTGGGGTTCTGACCCACCGGCAGTGGCTTGTCGGATCGTAGAGCCGCACGAAACGAAAGGCCGGCAGCCGGCGGTGTAAGTCCGAGCTCCGAGGGGTTTCCGGGCACACGTCCGTCCGTACGAGGAATTGCGCCAGTGAATTCTTTTTCCCAAACACAGTACAACGGGCTCACATACACGTACACCCACTCACCCCTATGAACGAACGCATGTACACCCTATCTTAATGAGCACCTCCGGACGGGAACATCGCCTCGCCTCCCACTAAAGAATATTCCGTTTTAAATGAGAAACACCAACGCCAAACCTAAGGTTTGAACTATGATGAGACATGAGTACAACCATCCTGCCACGGGCAGGATCTCTTGTCTCTTGCGCCAGTGGATTCGATCAAGCTTTGTGTGGGAAGATGTCAAAGATCTTCCATATACCGCTGAACACTTCACAGTCGTTATCAAACATATCCATACCGTCCGACCTCACACAGGTTTTACAATTAAAAATGGGAAGATCTAAAAAAAATCACCATACTATAATTATAAAAAGATTAGAGACGTAGTTGATAGGGGCTAATTAATTCATTCCTAACTAATCCGGCCACATGCAACCAAAAAATCCAATTAAAAGTGTAACTAAATAACCCTCATTATTTTTTTCCTAACTAATCTCACTATATATACAACAAAAAAAACCAATTAAAGGCAAAATTTAATGTGCTTAACTAGTTTTTTCTAACTGATCTCAATGCATGTAGGGATGTAAACGATAGGATAAGTTTAGCGCCAAATTTGCTTCTGAAACCATTTTAAAGAATTCATATCCGGTTTGAAGGTATCTGACATATAAGTATATCCGATTCGAACTTGACACCCAACTACGGTATAGGATATGATATGACCTAAAACACAATTATATTCATGAAAACATAAAAAAGTCATATCTGAAATTGTGTCACTCGGGCCCTGGTGACAAACATTACGCATAGCAAAGTCATAGCAACAACAATCTCCGAACACGGATACTAGACATCAATACCAATTCTAACATCTATTACAATAGAAAATCTCATACAATCCCATCCGGACAATGTGCATACAACATGGGTTACTCCCACATGGATGGGGGAGACATGATGGCTTGGTGAAGATGAGTTTGTGATCACGACAGCGACGATTTTCGCTCTCTAGAGGACAAGAACAGCCTCCAGTAGCCCTCTTGAAGAGAACCGAGATTGACGGCGGCTTGGTATCGCGAAAAGGTGAAGTCTCCTCCTTGGTCTCCATGGTTCTTTTCCTTCGAAAGAATTTTTGGCACCGTTTTTATATTATTTTTCTGAATATATTTATGTTCTCCATAAAAATAGACACCAAATAAGTTCTGCTGAAAGCCTTAGTCCGGCTTAGTTTTATTAAATCATGCAAGTTAGAGGGAAAAACAATAACAAATGTCTTTGGAAAAGTAGATATGTTTGAGACATATCAATATTACGTTTGCTGCCTATCATGGCTATCCTAGCTATCACAATTCGTCTGTTGTTGCACTAGCTGACACATGCAGTACGTACTTGTACCTTTATGGACTACAACTTTGCTCTTCAAAATCACCTTCCCACTACAAATGCTAAACAAAGGACAATTACGATGACATGTGCTAGAACATTATCTTCTGAAGTTGTAGTTCTTAAATGTTGTTTTCACATCCAAGGAAAAAAATCAATGCTGATTTTAGAATCCTTGAACTACATGGGTCATACATAATCTTAGGAGTTAACTGGATTAAACAACATAATCTTGTCACTTTTGGCTTCATTGCAAGGATTTTATCTATTGGAATGGATCGTACTCTTCACACATTTCATGACCACATGCTGCCCGAGGACAAATTCATTATTTCTTCTGAACAATGTTGCAAACTTCTTGAAGAGGGTGCACATGGTTTCATGCTCCTAGATAGTACTGTTGCAACTCCACCCCAAATAGAGGAAGAACCCACCTGTGTCTGATGAACCAACCAATCAGCTGCATCAGTTTGAAGATATTTTTCAAGATCCAGTGGGCTTACCTCTTCACACGGAGTGTGATAACTAGATTCCATTGCTTCTTTGTGACAAACCATCAAGTTTAAGGCTTTATAGGATGTATCATAGCCAGTGAAACTCCGTGGAATTGCTCGTCAAACAAATTCTTGCAAATGCAGAGATAAGAGCTAGTGAAAGCCCTTTCTCCCCCATCAGTTGTGGTCAAGAAAAGGGGACTTATGGTGTGTTCGGTTTGAGAATTGGAAGGAATGGAATGGAACCATTCCATTCTAGCAGAACGAAACTGTCCCATTCTTGTGTTCGGTTTGGACAAAAAAACTGTCACGGAGCCATTCCATTCTTGTGTTCGGTTTTGGAATGGGTTGAGAATGGAATGACTAAAAGTGGCATGTGGTCACCTCTTTAACTGGAATGGTGAGCTTACCACTGCCTGTGTGATGTATATCACAATATTAATCGAAATTTTGGCACCATTTCGCCTATATTCTCAGCAATAAACAGCAACAAATATATATTCACAATCAAAACAAGTATATTCTAACAACACAACACAGATTTCAAATCACATAACATATAATCATCCAAATAGTCCAACTTCATTGCAAAGTAGTCCAAATTCATTACATTCATCCAAAAGAATGGCATAGTAGTTCAATGCCACAGATTTCAACCATGTCTAGTTCATGGCGTAGTAGTCATCCAAAAGCATAGTTCAACGTCATTACATCATTACAGTCCATATAGCATAATAGGTATTAAACATAGCCTAAAGACAATTGAAGTTCATACCATCACTTCAATTCAGATTATAGGCCACTCCAAAGACCTTCATCGCGTACCTACCCCACCCAAATCAACTTGTTTGCCTTGCTAAGAGTCATGAATGCTTTTGCAATCTTTGGACTGTCAACAAGATGAGCATAATAATGAGCTATGTGCTCATCATCAAATCCATTGAGTTCCTTCAAAGCATCCCACAAACCATCAGGTATATCATCATCATCTCCACCTGACTTCGCAAGAGCTTCAGCCATCATCTTGAACCCATCTTTGAGAGTGGTGACTAATGGATCATCTTCCTTGTGCACAAGTTTGGCCTTCTTCTTCGGTGGTGCTTTGCCAGCGGACTCGCCTACGTTTGGCGATGTGTTCACCCCACTCTCTTGGCCTTCTTCTTCAAGATCGATAGACAAGGGGTCATTCCTAGACTTGGCATACTTCCCTGTTGCTGTAGTGGACCCAAAGATTGTTTCCATTGCACGGTAGTGTTCAATTGGGGTATTCAGAAATGGTGACATGGGTATACATATCGGGTACCCTATCATGAGGGTACCTGGTGCACGTGACGACTAAGGCCCAATATCGAAGAGCCTACTCGAAGCCCAAGACAAGAGGCCCAAGAAGATGGAGTACCCTCCAAGACTAGACATAGGCATAGTCGGTTTAGGCTTTCCTTACGTGTAAACTAGGTCGGTTACAAACTCCCGAGACCCAGCCTATTTAAAGGCTGGGAGGGGTACCGATCTGGGACCAAGCCATACTCGAACCACCAAAACTCTTGTGAGATCATCATCTCGCCGGAGCTCCCCTGTAATCGCATAATCCACAATCAATATCAGATAAGCAGGAAGTAGGGTCTTTACCTCCACCCGAGTGGCCTGAACCTGGGTAAATCTTTGCCTCTGCTTGTCAGCCGACGAAACTACCAGTACTACCACGTTCTCTCCCCATAATCTCAACCCTAGGTCCTTAACCATGGGATTTGATGAGGGTACACCTCGTCAATTGGCGCCGTCTGTGGGAACGAATAGTGCTGGACTCGCGGTTTTTTCGGTTCCATCGGAAAACGGCGACTCGCCGATCGGATCTACAAACGGCAACTCGCCGGCTGCATCGACAAACCAGAACTCGCCGACCCAGGCGGCACACGGCAACTCGCCGGTTCACTCAACAAACGGCAACACACCAGCTTCACCCGCAAAAAGCACATCGGATCCTCTGATGGATTTCGAGCCACACTCGCCAGGATTCCAGGAGGCCTTCTCCGATCTCGAGTCAGGTTTGGGTTTAACCGTTGGTTCGTTCAATTTTTTCGTCAACAAGCTTGGTGTGCAGGACTTGACGGATCCACGCCAACTCGCGACTTTCGCACCCGAGGCTCCATCGGTTGCGGCTCCTTCGACTGCGGATCTTTCCACTGTGTCCATACCATCGTCACCCTCCAAGCTTGTTCGTCTGCAACAACCATGTCCACACGAGAGATGCGCGAGCTCATTGAAGAGCTCCAGGGTGAGGAGGCTGAATCAGCATACCGCACAAACGATCCCGAGCTGGATCTCCCACTCGAGGATAGTTTCGACTGTGGGATCTCCCTTAGCGACTTCGACGACCTCGAAACTCATATCGACAACCACGTCGACTCCGAGATCTGCGCCAACAACAACCTCGACTTCGAGACTCATAACAACCTCGCCGACGCCGAGATGAGCATAGGCGACGAAGACGTCGACTGCGAGATCCGTCCAGACGAACCACTCGATGAACATACAGGCTCAGACATGAGCCTCGATGAAGATGTCGAGTCCATGACGGGACTCGAAAGTACATACATATACCCTCGGGTCATACCACAGCAGGTCTACGTTGCCATCGCCGCAGAAACATCAAACACTGCAGCCAGTCGCAGGCCTACAGAATTCCCGTGCACAGTTACTATGCAGATGGAGTCACAACTCTCACAATCACTGCTGAGATGGCAGCAAAAGCAGATAAAGTCATCAAGGAGTGCACAATGATGCCAGCAGACGCAACACAAGAAGAGATGTTGACCTTCCAGTACTTCAACTGGCAGGAGTCACTTCGACTGAAGCAGATAAGAGCCACACTCGAAGAACGCAAAAAGCAAGCTAGCTTGTCGAGTGCGCGCAGAAGACAGCTCTCCTTGAGCTCCACCGGGCGAGCAGACACAAGACCCAGATCAAGGTTGTCACACCTCTCGCCAGGCGAGAAGGCGGCACTCACCCGCAACTTAGGCAACTCCTTCATGACATACGACGAGGAAGGACTGCCGGTGCCCAAAACAGCAGCAGGTGCTCTCTACACCGCTGCAGCATACCTGGAGGCAATCAAGCCCCCAGCGGATGACCCCAACGCAAAACTACACCGCCAACAGATCAAATCACTCGCCTTAGCTGCAAAGGCCATACGCCAAGTTCCAAGAACTCCAGGTGGGAGTCGAGACCGTGCCCTAGTCGACACGCCTCGGGAAGAGCATAATCACAGTGGTCGTCGCCACCACTCGAAGGAAAGAAGCGGCTCGCGAAGGCGCAGGTCCAGGAGCAGATCACGCAGATCTTACAGTAGCGACTCATACTCTGATCGAGAGCCTGAGCCACATGGAGCTCTGTGCTTCACTCGACGCGTCCGCGAGACACGGATGCCCAAAGGATTCAAACTCACATCCGAACAGCCCAAGTACACGGGTCGACAGGAACCTTCCGGGTGGCTGGAAGATTACAGGCTGGCAGTTGCGTGCCAGCGGGGCACCAACACTACAGCCATGCAGTACATACGACTCATGCTCGAAGGCACAGCTCGCGACTGGCTCAAGGCCCTACCTCCATCAACATACGACTCGTGGGATCACTTCCGCAGGGATTTCGTCAAAAACTTCGAGCCTCTATGTGAGCGCCCGAAAACATTCGAGGAGCTGCGGGCCTGCGTTCAGACGAAACGTTGAGGTCATACATCAGACGATGGACTGAGATACGTAACTCAGTTGGAGTGGTTTCAGAAGATATGGCCATGGATGCTTTCGTCATGGGCCTCGCCAGGCGAGACTTCAAAGAAGCACTTGGCCGCCAAAAGCCAAAATCTGTAGCCCACCTCTTGCAGATCGCGACTGAGTGGGCAGATGGAGAGGATATGGCACGCACCACACGCGGGTCCTCACCCCGTGACAAACATGAGAATAGCAGTCGAAGCCATAGAGACTCGTACAGAGACGACCGAAGGCGCAAACGTTCAAAACGTCATTACGACGATGACAGACCCGAATTCATGGCGGTCGGAAGATCGGCGAGACAGTCGAGATGATCGGCGACAGTCGAGATGATCGTCGAGACAGCCAACGCAGTGATAGCTACAAGAGGAAGGATTGGCGCAAGTCACGGGCACAATCTGAGCGATCATTCGAAGAAAAGATGGACGCTGATTGCAGATTCCACCTGTACAAGGGGGACGATGGAAAACTGCGATCCAACCACTCGATGAGAAACTGCAGGGAGTTCGACCAAATGGCGACTGATTACGTAAATCGCAGAAAGGCAGCAGCCGCACAAGCACCTGCACCCGTGCCTCAGCCAAACAACGTGCCTGTTCTGATGGCACCACCTCCACCACCACAGCCTGCCCCAGGCGGAAATCTCGCGGGTGCCATACAGCCCGTGCCTCGGGTGGACGAACCACAGTACCCTCCGCCCCAAGGGCAGATGTACATGATACAGAAAGGTCGACCTTCCAACAGGGAGCAAAAACTTCGCACTCGACAGGTAAACATGGCGGTCATGTCACCTCCTGCGGTAACAGAATACTTGAAGGAGCCGAAACTACAATAAGCTTCAGCAAAGAGGACCACCCTCCATCGGTTGTTCGCCAGGGCACTCTGCTCTGGTACTCGACGCGCAAATTGGAGGCTACGCCATGTCCAAGGTCTTCATGGATGGTGGGAGCGGCATAAACATCATCTTCGCAGATACGCTCCGCAAAATGAACAGGTCAGTCGAAAACCTGCCAAGATCTTCAAATACCTTCCACGGTATCGTTCCAGGGAAAGCAATAAGCCCAGAGGGCACCATACAACTCGACGTAACGTTCGGGGACAAGCACCACTTCAGGACAGAGTCGATTGAGTTCGAAGTGGTCGACTGGAAGTCACAATACCATGCTATACTTGGACGCCCGACGTTCGCTCGATTCATGGCGGTGCCACATTATGCATACCTCCAGCTGAAGATGCCTGGACCAAAAGGAGTAATCACAGTCAAGGGGAACTTCCAAAAGTCTGACTCTTGCGACCGAGAATTCAGCAAAATCTCTGAGATGTTTGGCATGGAAGCAACACTCGCTGATCTAGCGGTCTCCAACGATCGAACACTTATGCCAGAGCACAAAAAGGTGGCAGTCGACAGAGCATTCAGTGCCACCAACGACACAAGATCGCATCAGGTGCACCCGACTGACCCGACCAAGACAGTCAATGTCTCGTCGAGTCTGCCTATCGCATAGGAAAGCGCGCTCGTCGAATTCCTCCGTGAGAACTGGGATATATTTGCATGGTGTCCAGCAGACATGCCAGGTATTCCCAGGGAATTCGCCGAGCACTCTCTCCAGCTACTTCCAGGTGCTAAACCAGTCAAACAAACAATGCGCCGCATATCCGGCCCAAAAAGAACTGCAGTCGAAGCCGAAGTCGACAGGCTACTCGCAGCAGGATTCATCAGAGAGATCAAGAAATCACAATGGGTGGCCAACCCCGTACTTGTAGAGAAGAAGCATACAGACATCCTGCGGATGTGTGTAGATTTTACAGCACTCAATAAGTGCTTCCAAAGGATCACTTTCCACTACCTCGAATCGACCAGATCGTCGACTCCACCGCCGGGTGCGCTCGCTTGTCCTTCCTGGATGCTTACTCGGGTTACCACCAGATAAGGATGAAGGAAGAGGATGAAGAAAAAACGGCGTTCATAACCCCACTCGGGGTCTACTGCTACACCACAATGCCTTTCGGGCTCAAAACGCAGGCGCAACCTATCAGCGCATGATGCAAGATTGCCTCAAGAAGCAGATTGGGCGAAACGTCCAGGTCTATGTAGATGACATCGTCATCACCACAAGAGAGAAAACACACTACTCGATGACTTGCGAGAGACATTCGCAAACCTCAAACGCTTCCACATCAAGCTCAACCCGAAGAAGTGCACGTTCGGCGTGCCAGCCGGGCAACTCCTCGGGTATCTAGTCTCAGCTCGAGGAATCGAGGCGGACCCGGAGAAAATACAGGCCATCTTGACGATGCAAAGGCCTTCAAAGCTCCACGACGTGCAAAAGTTGGCGGGTAGAGTAGCAGCACTCAGTCGATTCATCAGCAAGCTAGGCGAAAAAGCACTCCCGTTCTATCGACTGATGAAGAAGGCAGATAAGTTCGAGTGGACGCCAGAAGCCGAAGCAGCCTTCACGGACCTCAAGCGAGTCCTCACAAGCCCTCCAATCCTCGTAGCACCAAGGGAACGCGAGCCACTATACCTATATGTCTCTGCAACTAATAGGGTGGTGAGCACTGTTCTGTGGTCGAACGCAGAGAGGAGGGACACGCCCAAAGCATACAACGTCCAGTCTATTACTTGAGTGAAGTGCTCTCCACATCAAAGCAGCGGTACCCGCACTATCAGAAGCTGGCATACGCCGTGTTCATGTCCTCAAGGAAGCTGACGCATTACTTCTCCGAGCACCCGATCACTGTAATCAGCACTTCAGGGATCGGGGACATCCTCACAAACCCCAATGCAACTGGGCGAGTAGCAAAATGGCTCATCGAGCTAGCACCAAGAGACATCAAGTATGATTACCCGAAGGCCATCAAAGCACAAGTTTTACCCGACTTCCACACCGAGTGGATTGAAGCTCAGCTCCCAGGAGCACCAGATGTGTCCAATTCCTGGACTATGTACTTTGATGGCTCGAAGAAAAACGAAGGCGCAGGCGCAGGTGTCATCCTCATATCACCAAAAGGCGACAAGCTCCGCTACATCCTACAAATGGGATTCGAGTTCCCATCCAATAACGAAGCAGAATACGAGGCTCTGATCCATGGCATGAGGATGGCCAAAGCCTCGGGTGCACTCGACTGATGATCTACGGCGACTCGAATCTGGTGGTGCAGCAAACAATGAAGGCTGCGACGCAATCGCAGATAACATGATCGCCTACCGTGACCTGTACAACATCATGGAGGGCAGCTTCGAAGGCTGCGAGTTGCGGCACATAGGGCGTGAGAGCAATGAAGAAGCAGATAAGTTAGCCAACATTGGTGCGACCAAAGCACCAGTGCCACCTGGTGTCTTCTTCGAGCGCATCGAGCACAGATCAATCAAAAAGAAGCGGCAACTCCTGCATCAGCCGCACCAGCCAAGAGCAAAACACCTAGCACAGAGGACCCACCAGTCGAGGTACTCCTCATCGAGCCAACTTGGACTCAACCCTTCCTCGCATACATACTCCGCGGCGAGGTACCCGAAGACTTCACAGAGTCAAGACGCGTCACTCGACGATCTAAAGCATACACTGTCATCAACGGTGAACTTTACAAACGCAGCATATCAGGTATGTTCCAGCGTTGCATAGCATTTGAAGATGGCCAAGCCATCCTTCGTGATATTCATGCAGGTACTTGCGGGCATCACGCCAGCAGTCGATCACTCGTAGCCAAAGCCTTTCGCGCAGGCTTCTACTGGCCCACAGCACTCAAAGACGCGGAGGACATAGTCAAAAGGTGCATCGGCTGCCAAAAATTCGCCACAAAGCCGCACGCACCCGCATCGGCGTTGAAGACAATACCATTGGCCTGGCCTTTCGCCCAGTGGGGGCTCGATATGGTTGGGCCACTCAAAAAATCCTCCCATGGAGGGCATACTCACCTTCTGGTGGCGGTCGACAAGTTCACCAAGTGGATTGAAGCAGTACCCATCACAAGTTCGACTGCCACTACAGCAGTCAATTTCATAAAATCCATCATATACCGCTTTGGTGTGCCAAGCAGCATCATCACTGACAACGGTACAAACTTCACGGCTGAGGAATTCAAATCCTTCTGCAAAGAGCAAGATATCACGCTCAATTATGCATCTGTGGCGCACCCGCAATCAAACGGCCAAGTCGAAAAGGCCAATGGGCTTGTGACGAGTGGAATCAAGAAGCGCCTCCTGGTGCCACTCAAAAGGGCTGCGGGTGCTTGGGTAGAAGAGCTCCCGTCTGTGCTATGGAGCCTACGCACAACACCCAACGCCTCAACGCAATTCACTCCATTCTTCATGGTCTACGGCGCAGAGGCAATCCTGCCATCAGACGTAAGGTTCAACGCACCAAGGGTCGAAGCATACAATGAAGAAGATGCAGATGAAGCACTCGAAGATGCAGTCGACTTGCTCGAAGAAGCACGCAACACAGCGCTAGCACGTACAGCTGTCTACCAGCAAGATCTACGCAACTATCACAGCCGTCGACTGCGTACCAGGTCCTTCGAGGTGGGTGACTTGGTACTTCGACTGAAGCAAAAGAAGGTGCATAAACTTGCTTCTCCATGGGAAGGACCCTTCATCATCACCGAGGTCATAGGTGGTGGAGCATACAGACTGAAGCATGCGAAGACCGGCGAACTCTCCCACAATCCTTGGAACGTTGCGCAGCTGCGCCGTTTCTATGCTTAGATTGCTCAGTCGCATAATGTAATAGGCTCATATGTCGGATGGCTGCAGGTTTCAGACGCGCTCTTTTCCTTACCAGGGTACCTAAGGGGACTGGAAGGTTTTTAATGAGGCGGCCTGCAGCCTAACATTCATAAATGGAATATAGTCAATAAATTCCTCATACTTTTCCTGCTTACTACTCGCATAGCTTATCAGCACAAAACTTAGCCTCACCCGTATGCTCGGGGGCTGAGCTACTCAAAACATAAAAGCTTTTGCTCCTTCAAACATAATACTCCAGCCACACTCGAATACTCGGGGGCTGGATCGTAACACTAAACACAAAGGAAAAAGTTGCTCAACCCCAATCAATCACTCGGGGGCTGAGCCTGCAGGCATAAGTTGAAGCTTCAACTCTCATAAAATTCATAACCTCACTCGAGCACTCGGGGGCTATGTAATTCATGATCTATGTAAACTGTTTTTCATAAACCCCACTCGATACACTCGGGGGCTGCATACATACAAGTGAACAAATATGTACTAAGTGGCAAATTTACACTCGGGGGCTGTTCCCTATACATAAATACCCTAATCTTCTGGTTCATCCTTTGCTGGAAGAACAGGGCCCATAAGTTGCGCTTGATAGCAATCAACCAATGTCCTCGCGTGATCGAATGTTTCGTCAAGATTCGACTGGGACAAAGACGATCCAGGCACGGGTGGACGTAGCTGCAAATTTGGACGTTGACTTCGGAGATATGCCATGGTTGCGTTGGCACCGTCCACAAGCTTCTGGGTGATGAAGCCTCGAATGGAACCTGTTGACCGGAAGAGATCGAGCAACGCGTGGATTCCTTGAGGTTGTGGCCCAGTCGGAAAAACCATCTGGTTGATTCGACTGAAGGCCGACCTGCACAATTCAAGAAGCATAGTGCTCCGCCACACCCGATCTTGCAGAGTCGCGAGTATGCGTGCTCGGTGCTTGTCCAATCGAAAGTGCTGGCGGCCAGTCGTGGGTTCGTCAGTTGCCATGTTCAACTGCTCATCCACGCGAGCCTGCTCCGCCTGGAAATCTTGAACAAAACCTGCAACAACACAAGTTGGGTGAACAAAAAAGAACAGGCTGTGAACTCATAAGATCAAGGCAGTCATGCTTACACTCGAGCTGTCTGTTCACGATCTCCATCTCGCCAAGCACATACTCCTCCCGTTGGGTGGGTAAAGCAGGCCTTGCCCTCATCCTTTCCAGCTCGCTTCGGGCACTCGCCAGTTCCTGCTCCTGTTTCGCAAGTCGAGCCTTCATATAACGTATTACCGCGGCATCGTTTGACGCCTGAGCTCGAGATCGAGAAGGGGTATGATGCCGCGACGAACTGGATGAAGTGGCGGCTGGCCGTTTCTGTTCCAAGCATCATAAAAGTTTCATGAGAAACTAGTCACAAAGCTCAGACGAGCAGGTGGGAGAGCGCGCAAAAGCTTTAGCGCAGGAGGAATGGAGGCAGAGCGCGAGGAAGACGATGGAACAGGGGCGGCGCGCAGAGCAAATGGCAGGTAAAAAACAAATGCCAGCGCCGTTCCCCTATTTACCACAAGATAAAAGCAATCACAGCCATTCAGATCCAAATCGTGCGTTACGCACGCAATCTGACCGTACACGTGGCAAACGCGGAGGGCAACCGTCGCCGGCCACTCCGCCCACTACGCACGTAAAAAGAGGAGCCATCATCACGCTTGCGGAAAAAGTGGGCCCGTTTAGTCAAATCAAGTCTAAACGGCACCGTCTTCGGTCAGTTCTGCACAAATGGGCCCACCAACGTGTCACGTCCCATCAATCGCAGCATAACGCACGCCACGCGTGTCAGAAATCGCAGTCAAAATAAACGTCATCCCTGACGTCATTGAAGCATCTGTTCAGAAAGTACGTTCGAGTATGCTCAACGCATATTGGTCACTCGATTGCCCTGATTAGTTCGGGTGTGACAAAACTTTCTTAAGGCAAAATTGGTCACTCGACCGTTCCTTCGACTAAGTCATATTACTCCCATCGGGAGCGTGTTCAAAAAATTCTTCGACTGAAGATGCTTAGGACAATGATTGAGATTATCCTCCATTTACAAGTAATACAGCATAATCTCGGGGGCTACTCTCATCGGGAGCACTGTCGTGCACCCGATAGAATTATGGCACAAATTTCTTCGATTAACATATGCAGAGTAAGAAGAGTTTTGAGATTATCCTCCATTGCAAAGCAATAAAGCACAATCTCGGGGGCTACTCCCATCGGGAGCGCTGTCGCGCACCCGATAGCATAACAGCAAATATCAGTCGACAAAGGGCATGACTCGTACAACAAAGTTCAGAAATCATACTCGAAACATTCCCGAGTTGCGTCCGTCGCAAATACCTCAGATGCTGCACGCATAGTGCAAAGGTAAGACCCGCCGAACTTTCGAGCTGGGCTAAGGACCGTTCCAGCAACGTCAATCCTTATATTTTCCGTGTCAGCAGACATGATGAAAAATCCCGACGGACGCGTTGGGTAAAATTCAAAGTTATACTGCAGATCGATTCAGTAAGACCTCAGCGGCCTAGTCGAATCTGACCAGTTTGTTCCAGATTCGAGTCCGGGGACTCGAGTTTGATTGAAAGTTAGTAAGGTTTTACCCGAATGTGTAGTTAACCAGTCACGATCCGTCGAGTGTACTGGGTCTGCTAAGCTATTATCCCTTGATCATCATAAAACACAGTCGATGAGATACTCGACATAGCCAAACGTGTGCTATTCATACAGGAATTCCAGATTATATATATACAGAAATCAAAGCATATGACATGCACTTACGAAAGAGTCCATGCCCGATTCTTAGAGTCAGACAAGTACTCGGGGGCTACTGACATGGGTATACATATCGGGTACCCTATCATGAGGGTACCTGGTGCACGTGACGACTAAGGCCCAATATCGAAGAGCCTACTCGAAGCCCAAGACAAGAGGCCCAAGAAGATGGAGTACCCTCCAAGACTAGACATAGGCATAGTCGGTTTAGGCTTTCCTTACGTGTAAACTAGGTCGGTTACAAACTCCCGAGACCCAGCCTATTTAAAGGCTGGGAGGGTACCGATCTGGGACCAAGCCATACTCGAACCACCAAAGCTCTTGTAGATCATCATCTCGCCGGAGCTCCCCTGTAATCGCATAATCCACAATCAATATCAGACAAGCAGGAAGTAGGGTCTTTACCTCCACCCGAGGGGCCTGAACCTGGGTAAATCTTTGCCTCTGCTTGTCAGCCGACGAAACTACCAGTACTACCATGTTCTCTCCCCATAATCTCAACCCTAGGTCCTTAACCATGGGATTTGATGAGGGTACACCTCGTCAAATGGGATATCAGATTTGTTGTGCTACAAAAAGATGCACAAGTGAGAAGCATATAGTACACATAACTTCATGTTAGTAAATAGCATGCAGTAGATAAAAACATACGGCGCAATGCCCTGCGTAGTGTTCATCGCTAAGTCCAATAGTGCAAGTATTCTCATCCCATAGAGCTCCACTCAGATTTTTCAACTGGATCAGCCTGCCCCAAATCTTCCTCCACTTCTTGAGGTGGTTGCTAATCTGGTCATGATTCAATGATAGCTTGAAGTGGTCATTCAGAACCTGAGCACACTGGTTATGATGGCACTGCTTGAAACCACTTGAAGTTCTTTTACCACTAGCCACAATGTCAGCCAAAAAGCTAAGCATCATCATGGACATAGGATTGCTCCACTGAACCACCGCCTTGGTCTTGCTCCCACTTGCACCCTGGGTGTTGCTCCGACTTGCATCGGTGCTTTCAACATTGTCCATTTCTGTCCAGCAATAAAATAGTTGCACAAATATGATTTATAACATGAAAAACACATGGTTTCAATAAATAAAATGGACAATTTCGTCCAGCAATAAAATAGTTGCACAAATGTGAATTATAACATCACAAACACATGGTTTCAATACATAAAATGGACAATTTCGACCAGCACTAAAATAGTTGCACAAATGTGAATTATAACATCATAAATACATGGTTTCAATACATAAAATGGTCCATTTCGTCCACCAATAAAATAGTTGCACAAATATGGTTTCAATACAATGAAAGGATACATGAATAACACTTCAAATACATGGTTTTGACACACTCAATGACCATACATGATCTGCCTATCCGCCCACATTTGGTTAGCAATTTGTTGCCTACGGTCAACCATGGCTCTATGGTCTCTTGCTTGTTGAGTTTGTGACCGGATTGATTGGGCGGTCCAATTTACAAGCTACAACAATGTAACAGCCCAAAGTTGTGAACCTCAAAAAAAAAAACTGAGTAATTTTTTTTCACTTTTTCTTTCCATACATGCATCATGGCATCCATTTGAAATTGTTAAACAAAATAACATTTGGTTTGGCATCATTGCAAAGTAACATGCCAAACTTGCTACAACAAAATTTCACAACAATGAGACACCCAAACTTGCAAAAACAATTACCTTGACATCTTATATTTGTCAAGGAAGTTCCTAGAGCTCAAAACAATATTTTGTAATTGCTTTAAAATTCCAAAAGAGCAACATTTGAATTTAGCCAAAAATGCCTAAACCAAACTCTATGAACAAATGTTGCTCCAAACTTTTATTTTGCAACGCCAATTTTTGTGGTGCCTTTACATGCTGTTGGGAGGCTACCCAAATTTTGCCTGATTTTTATAAAATGTCTAGAGGCTTCAAATAAATCCCTAAAACCTGCTGGAATTTTAAAAGAATGGAAAAAGGACCCGATCGTGATGGGAACAGAAGTTCCAGGGACCTATTCGCAAAATCTTCGTCCCCTTCCTGTAGCGACCGAGCAGAGCTCGATCGCACCCGCGCCGCACCACCGTGCCCGCGCCGCTCCAGCGCTTCGTCGGGCCCCCACTGCCTCGACAGGCACGAGGAGCACACACACGAGTCCCCGCTGCCCCATTCCCCCACCTGCTCCCCGTTCCTCTCCCCTTTCCTCTTTCCACGGGCCGCCATGGCTGCCGTCCCCGCCGTGCTCGTCGCCGCCATTTGAGCTCGCCTCAAGCGAATCGAAGCCGACCAACCTTTCCGCCGCATCCCCAGCTCCGGCCTAGCCCGAGGAATTGAAGCGGGACGCCGCCGTCTCGCCGCGCCCTTGCCGTCCTTCCGCCGGCCGTCCGAAGCTCCGCCGCGGACGGATTCGTCATCGCCGTTGCACCACCGCCGTCGCCGACCACCTCAACACGTCCGTGGTGAGCACCCAGTGCCGTTGCGCACCCTCCCCTCTCCCCTCTCGCACTGCTCCGTGCTCTCACTCGCCGGAGCCATCGCCGTCTTCGTCTCTGTCGCCGCAGCGCGCGACCGGCCGCCAGACCGGCTTAGCCGGGCTGCGGACCGAACGTCTCGGGCCCATAGCCGGCCCCAGAGCCGGCCCAGACCGGGCTGAGAGACGGTGGGCTCTGGAGCCAGGCCGGCCTCACAACCGGCCCAGCCGGGCTGACAACCGGCTAGCCAGTTTTTTTTTTGCTGCTTATGTTTTTCTTATTTTTCTCCCGATGGCGATTGTTTCCCGCTCCTCCCTCGCAACGTTAGGGTTGTCGAACCCCGACGATTCCTTCGTGTTCCACCTCTCTCCCTTGAACCCGAGTACACATTGTTATTATTGATGTTGAATTTAATCAATATAATTAACAACAAATATTTAAAAGGGGGAAATTAATAAAAGTGATAACTTTTTTATCGGGACCTCCGAAAAATGTGTTCTTCATATCAAAATGCTCAGAAAAATGTGCATTAATCCGTAGCATCATCTTCATGCATGTTTACATGATCTATAGCACAGGAAAGCATAAAAACAAAGAAGGAGCTTTATTTTCTCTCTTGTTGAATAATTATCTCGCACCCCCTTTAAAATGGGTAGATCTCGCTATAATAAATTCAATGCACTAAATATGTTATGCCATCATGTGTTGCGCATTGCATATGTTAAGCATGTATGGTGATTGATTGCTCTTCCGGTGTTGTTTGTGCATCGGTAGACCAAGGAGCTGAAGTGCCACCCCCGTATCGTGACGATCCGTACTATCAACACCTTGATCAAGGCAAGCGTAATCCCCCCTCTGAGCATATCTGATCCTATGTTTCCGCAATATTTTCTCCACTATAATATTGCATGCGGTTCTAAATGTCAATTATCTTGGATTAGAGTATCCTATAGTTGCATTACGTTCCCTATGCCATTTACCTGTTTCCCTCCTATATCCATAGGCTTGTATTGTTGGGCCGAGATATCTACTATGCTATGTTGATGCTTAGCCATGCTTAGTAATTGCATGGCGGTGCGATGGATACTTCATGTTGGTAACAGGTGTTTGAGATGAGAATGATGGTGGAGAAATGTGGTGATGGATAATAAAATGCTTAAAGGTGGGGATGAGAGGCCACTGTGGTTGTGGTGCTTTGTCTCGTTCTTGCCGCCTAGGTGCGAGTTCTATACCTCTTGAACCAAGACTGAGCGTGCAACCATGCGTGAGGCCTATGCAATTGCAGGAACCCTCATAGACTAAATAACTCGGGCGGGACTAGCCAGGGTCCTCTAGTTCGGGCTTCCATTTGCGCGTGCGTGATGATGGTGGGATGAACTGAGATGAGGATGGTGGTGTTTAGGAAAATGAGTGGCCACGGGGCAGTGTGTTGGATCGCTGCTCCGTCCTCACTGATGATCCTGGGTTAGTCCTTAACGAGGGAGAAGTCGACACCGCTCCCACCCAGCCGGCTTTCCAAGGAAGAGAGCTAATGATCAGGTAATGGGCCGGACGGTACGCGTGGTAAACATTGTACACCCCTGCAGGGTTAAATCTTTTCGAAAAGCCGTGTCCGCGGTTATGGACGAACTTGGGAAGTGAAGGTAAGATCATAGAATAACTTTAACGGAATGATTAAAAACTGGGTACTAGAGGTACCACTCACAAATGCAAGGTGAGCTTCCTCGAGGGTGATTCGGGGAGGTGCCTTTGATGAACAGGTGCTGTGGTTGATGGTGGTTGATGATGAGAAAAGTGATCAAAGAAAAGAGTTACTTCTTACCTCTTTTAAAAATACTCTGAATAGTCGATGCCATTGAGTTATGTTTTCATAAATAAAATCAGCTTTATGCAAAACAGCCATAAAACCTTGAAAGCCTCATCGAGCTAAAGCTCTATACTTAATCTTGCGAGTTCGTCGAACTCAACGTCGTTTGCTTTGTTTCAGAGGAGGACTTCACCGACCTCGAAGGTGGGTTCTTTGTGGACGTCGACGAGTAGTCTGGGGTTCCCAGGTGGCAGCTTGGGACATCTCGGAACAGCTGGCGTTGGATGTTTATCTGTAGGCCTCTTAGGCCGTATTTTGGATCTTGTTGTTTAGAACAACCTAATTCGCTTCCGCATGTTGTAAGGTTGGGTCTGTGACCTCTGGTTGTAATTTGCTATCTTTCTCTATTATAAGAGTTGAACTATATGATTTGTGTCGTAGAGTCTGTGATGTGCCAGTTGTTCCACAAGTCTTGATCTCTCTATTATACATTGAGGGCTGTGCCTGTGTTAAGGCATCAATCGGGGTGTTGCGTTGCCGATGATCCATTCCGAGCAACGCCTGCCAAAGGTTTTGGCCGGGGATTGGTAACCCGTAACCTCCGGTTGTATCGCTTAACCGGTGACACACAACATCACTGTATAACAGTCGGGTCGGGGCGCCACAAACAATGTCAACTTGTACCGGAAAGGGAAAGAACGGTTTGGCATCATCTAAAATCTTGAATCTCCTCTTGAGGGACCCAAAAGCTCGTTCTAACCCCTATATGTAGAGATGAGTACCTAAGGTTGAAAAGTTCTTCCGCATTTTGGACGGGATTGTTGCCCCACTCGTTCAAATGGTATCTCACATTACGGAAAGGTGGGATGAAGCCGGGCTTGGCTCCATATCCGCATCAACTAGGTAATATTTGCCTATAAAAAAGACACAAGTTGGTCACCATTTTTTGGACAATATATGGACAATCATATCTAAGTCAATTTGTTACCTTGTGGTACTTGTAGGCCTCTCTCACGCCCTAATGCATCAGCTAAAACGTTCGCATCATGTGCTGTCCCCTCCCACCCAGCCAACACATATGTGAACCGGAGGTCAAAATCTACCGATGCCATCACATTTTGAGTAGGAAAAGGCTTCCTACCACGAAATGAATCTTCCACATCTTTAACAACAGATTCTCGCACATGTGTACCATCAATAGCTCCAATACAATCCTATATAGTGAAAGAACTGTCAATACTATGGGTGAATACAATCCTACATAGCTAAGTAATAGTTTTGGCATGTACCTTAAAATATGGGTCAAACCGAGGGTTTCCGGCTATCTTTTCTGGGTCTCTGATGAAGGTGGCTTGATATATTCATTACGCAGCTCACCAATGGCATGAAGGACTTGCCTAAAATATATGCTAATTGTGCTGAATGATCTACCAAAATTTGTTGCAACAACTCTATTCCGAAGATTGTGTCCAGGGGTATGCAAGAACATTCCCACTTTCTGCTCCACACATAAATGGACACCATTTTCTAGCAACTTGCGTTCTCTCATTATCTCACACAGCCTAAAGAAAGAAGCTCTGTTAAACTGCAACATGTTTATACAAGTCACATCTGAGTGCCATATTTTACTAGTGAGATACTCAATTCTCATCCGATCTCTTTCATGCATTAGCCCATAGGAAATATGTGGTCTTCTCTTTCTTTTTAAGACCCGAACAACTACAACAATCGCAGCCCAAACAACAAAAACAGCAACTCCCCTAATCAGCTTTTTCCTTTTATCCATGCTCTTGCCCATCTACAATGCATACAAACAATTTATACACTGCTAATAAAGAAGAGACATGTATATTTCCAAGAAATTTCATGGATTTCAGAGCAACTTTTCATGTATTTCATATCAAAAATTCGAGCAGCATCATAGATCAGCACATATTGTGAAGCAATTTCATGTATTTGATAGCACACATGCGATTTTTTGATAGGAGGGACAGGATAGGAAATCGGGCTGGATCGAAACCGAGGCTCACCTCGGTCCTGGTTGGGCGTCGCGGCCGCCGCTGCGAATTCCTGCTCCGGCCCGATGAAATCCGTCGCCGGCGCGCCTGCTCCGGCCTGGTCCCGCCTTCTCCTGCCTTCCCCGACTCTGCCTCGTCCGTCCCCGCCGCGCCTGCTCCGGGTCCGCCCCGCCTGCTCCCCGCCTCTGCGTGCGTGGACGACGGTGGCGGCGCCGGCGCGGGTGGAGGTGGCGGCGAGCGTGCGGGAGCGAGTGGCGGTGCCCGTGCGGGAGCGAGAGTGCGGGGTGGAGAGAACGGTGACCGTACGGTTCGAGGGTGAGGCGAGACGCGCGAGATGCTCTTTTTTTCCATCAGGCTCGGTTCCACATCGTCCGGCCGATTTGGTCGGACGGGTGCGTTCCGCATCTACGGCGAATATTCGCTTTCGAGGAACGAGTCGATTCCATCCCATCCTGAAACCGAACGCGAGAATCCTCCCTGGAACCGTGCCATTCCGTTCCATCCAATTCTCAAACCGAACACACCCTTAATGACCTCACTATAAATTTTTCTCCACTTGTAGAAGACCTCATTGATGAATTGTACGGGGGGTATTTTTTTGCAAGCTAGACCTTAGGTCTAGATATCACTAGGTAAGAATGAACCCTCCATTTTCCACACATTTGGCACACTATGAATTCCTGTTCATGCCTTTTGGTCTCTGCAATGCACCAACAACTTTTTGGGAGCTAATGAACACTGTCTTACAATTCCTAAAAAAAATTGTACGTGTCTTCTTTGTGGCATACTAGTGTATAACACATCCATGACATACCATCAACAGCACTTTCAAGTGGTCTTCAATACCTTGAGGCAACATTAACTCAATGATAAAATTTCCAAATGCTTGTTTGGCCAACCTCAAGTGAAGTATCTGGGCCACATTATCTCCGCCACAGGTGTTCACATTGATCACTGAAAAATAGTGAGATTCAAAAATAGACAATGTAAAAAATAGTCAAGCAACCGAGGAGATTTTTGGGCCTGACATGCTATTAGAGAAGGTTCATTCATAAGTATGCTCGTGTCTATAAATGTTTACACCAGGTCCTAAAGAAACTTTCTCTTGGGTTCGTGGGCAACAACTTTCTTTTGAGGAACTGAAGAAAACAACGTCATCACCTCCTGTTCTGGCACTATCATACTTCACAACACCATTTAAGTTGGAGACTAATGCATATCATTTGTTTGGGAGCAATACTCTGATGACGTGAAAACACACGTTCGTTGGGAGACCCCAAGAGGAAGGTATGAAGTAGTGCAGCAGCAATTTTCCCTTGAAATCTACCAAGGTTATCGAACCAATATGAGGTGGAAGAACTTCAACACTGTGTTAATCTACTCTGGCGCTTGTAGATTAACGCGGACCTGCATACAACATAATCAAAGTACTTTGCCCCGACGAAACAGGAAGGTTGTCAATCTTCCCGGCTTGCTGAATACAAAGGATTAAACGTATGGTGTGGAGAATAAATATAAATGCAAAAAGGAACAGCGAGCAAGTGATTGTAGAGCATGGTGGAAACGGTGTTTTTATCAGTGTAAAAGAATGGACTGGGGTCCACAGTTCACTAGAGGTGTCTCTCCATAAAAGATAACAAGCATGTTGGGTAAACAAATTACAGCTGGGCAATTGACAAATGGCAAACGCATGACAATGCATATTATGATAAGACAATCTTCAGTGTAGTATTTATTGGGCATTACAACATATTACGTAGACCGCCTACTAGCTGCATCTATGACTAATAATCCACTCCCGAGATAGCATCCGTGTCTCTCGCGAGTATTAAGTTGCAAGCAACGGATAATTGCATTAAGCAAAGTGTGTAATGTAAACAATGCAAATGACATATAAGCAATGCATATAGACATAGCAAAGTTATTTTCTCCCTAGTGGCAACAACACATCCACAACCTTAGTCGCTTCTGTCATTCGAGCCCAGATTACCGGAGGCATGAACCCACTATCTAGCATAAATACTCCCTCTTGGAGATACTAGCATCTACTTGGCCAAAACATGTACTAGCATCGGAGAGCATGCAAGAACATAAATAAAACAGTAGATAAATAGATGAACAACTTAAGCATAACTTCACAATTCATCGGATCCAGCAAACACAACATGTAGCATTACATAAAGATGATCTTGATCATGTTAGGCAGCTCACAAGATCTAAACATGATAGTACAAAGTGGAGAGACAACCATCTAGCTACTGCTATGGACCCGTAGTCCAAGGATGAACTACTCACGCATCTGTCCGGAGGCGGGCATGGTGATGTAGAGCCCTCCGGCGATGATCTTCTCCTCCGGCAGGGTGCCGGGAAGAGCTTCAGAACCCTCCCGAACTAGGGTTGACGACGACGACGGCGACGGAACTTTTTGTGGATTTCTGCTCGGGTACTTAGGGTTTTCGGGAGGAGGTGAATATATAGGCGAAAGGATGGCGCGAGGGGCCACCCGAGGGCGCCAGACGACCCCCCCGGCGCGGCACCAGCTTCTGCCGCGCCGAGGTGGCGTCTGGGCCCCCTGGGTCGCCTCTTCGATCGTCCTTCAGACTTCATCTTCGTGTCGGTGTAAAACTCATCCCCGTTGATTTTCGTCCAATTCCGAGAATATTTCCTTAACAGCTTTTCTGAAACAAAAAAGACAGCAGAAAATAGGCACTGTGGCATCTTGTTAATAGGTTAGTCCAAGAAAATGCATAAAAATGATATGAAGTGTATATAAAACATGTAGCAATTGGTATAAAACATGTATGGAACATAAAAAATTATAGATACGTTTGAGACGTATCATACTCATGCAGCAGGGAAAATCCTCGACATACTGTAGCAAAGTTTTGGGCCAAAAAAGTGTTGAATCAATCTATGAGAAAGAAGGTATGCCAATTTTATAGACACTTAAAACGTGGAGACGCTATTTACTTCACAATAAAATGATAATCAAGAGATACCAAAGTAGCGTCAAACTCCTCTATATCTAGAAATTATGGGAAGAAATCCAACAAATTATTGCTAATGTTACTTTAATTTGATTTCACAATTGAGTACAAGAAGGTTCAAGACCAAAAAAAGTGGCAGATGCCCTCTCTAGAAAATAACAACTGGTAGAAGAAGAGACAAGTATAACATGTCAGGCTATTTATCTAGCAATACCTATACTTGGGCCTCAGACATTACTGAATCTTACTAGGGAGATGAAACTATGCACTAAACTACCACAAGAACTAGTTGCTAGCAAAGACGGTAACCCACAGTTTACATTACAATCTCGCAAACTCAGATACAAAGAAAGGATATACATTGGGTCTACGACTGACCTACAAACCAGAATCTTTACCTCCTTCCACTCTTCTTCATTTGGAGGCCATTCTGGCAAAACAAAGTAACTCTCAACAAGATTCAACACGTATTCGGCCTCACCAGAAACAGTTCATTGCTTCAAAATTTGTTCAATGCTCTGTTTGTCAGATCGATATCCAAAATGGAAAAAAATAGTATACTGGTTGATACGTCTCAAACGTATCTATAATTTCTGATGTTCCATGTTGATATTATACCAATTGTTACATGTTTTACATACACTTCATATCATTTTTATGCATTTTCTGGGACTAACCTATTAACAAGATGCCACAGTGCCAGTTCCTGTTTTCTGCTGTTTTTGTATTCCAGAAAAGCTATTCTGGAAATATTCTCGGAATTGGACGAAACTTGGACAGAACCTTCTATTTTCCCGACACGTACACGGAGTCCAAAGGAGAGACGGAGGCGACCGAGGAGGCAGCCACGTCAGGGGCCGGCGCGGCCCCACCTCCTGCCGCGACGGGGGTGGCGTGACCCCCTCGGGTACCTCCAGACGCCGCCCTTTCGCCTATATAATGCCTTCGTCCAGAAAACCCTAAATACCCGAACCTCCATCCACGAAAAGTTCCGTAGCCGCCGTCGTCGTCAACCCTAGTTCGGGAGGGTTCTGAAGCTCTTCCCGGCACCCTGCCGGAGAGGGGAATCATCACCGGAGGGCTCTACATCACCATGCCTTCCTCCGGAGTGATGCGTGAGTAGTTCATCCTTGGACTACGGGTCCATAGCAGTAGCTAGATGGTTGTCTCTCCTCCTTGTGCTATCATGTTTAGATCTTGTGAGCTGCCTATCATGATCAAGATCATCTTATTGTAATACTACATGTTGTGTTAGCTGGGATCCGATGAATATTGATACTATGATCAAGTTGATTATCAATCTATCTTATATGTTATTTATGATCTTGCATGCTTTCCGTTACTAGTAGATGCTTTGGCCAAGTAGATGCTTGTAACTCCAAGAGGGAGTATTTATGCTAGATAGTGGGTTCATGCCTCCGGTAATCTGGGCGAGTGACAACAACGTCTAAGGTTGTGGATATGCTGTTGGCACTAGGGGTAAAACAACAATGCTTTGTCTAAGGATAATTGTATTGTTTACATTATGCACATTACTTAATGCAATAATCTGTTGCTTGCAACTTAATACCAACGGGGAACACGGATGTCAACCTGAAGGTGGATTATTAGTCATAGATGCTGTTGGATAACGGTCTATGTATCTTGTTGTAATGCCCAATTGAATATCATAGTAGTCATCTTGTCATATATATGCATTGTCATGCGCTCTCTATTCATCAATTGCCCAGCTGTAATTTGTTTACCCAGCATGTTAGTTATCTTTTATGGAAAGACACCACTAGTGAACTGTGGACCCCGGTCCATTCCTTTACACTGATAATAAAACCAACTGCAATCATTGTTCCTTTTCATTCTCTGCAATTAAACACTATTTTCCACACCATACGTTTAATCCTTTGTTTACAGCAAGCCAGTGAGATTGACAACCTCACTGTTTCGTTGGAGCAAAGTAGGTTGATTGTGTTGTGTGTAGGTTCCACGTTGGTGATAGAGTAAACAGCGCCACCAACAACCTTCAGAGGTGCCTTTTACTCCTACTGGATCTGACAACCTTGGTATCTTACTGAGGGAAAATTTGCTGCTGCACTGCTTCATACCTTCCTCTTGGGGTCTCCCAACGAACTGTGCTTTCACGTCATCACTGGTCTCTTAGATCCCTTGTCTATACCCAGATGAAATGGCCATAGATTGACATGGTGTCGTGTCTCGTTGCACAGATACCGGGAGTAGCGGATAACCCCTTTTAGTTGGTTCAGAGAGGGTGCGAAGGAGGCTTGAAACGCTGCTTCCGGGTGAGAAAAGATTCGTCCTCTCAAGAGAATTCACACGAGCAGATCAGAGACATAGGGAGTTACCCAGGTTCAGGCCATCCGGAGGCTAAAAGTCCTACTCTTGCATGTCTGGATTGATGTGTTCATCATGGTGTGGCTACAAGGTGGTTACCGGGTATCAACTCGGGAGGTGGTTGGCTGGAGGTAAACGACGAGCAGATCCTGACCCGGGGAAGATCACCTCTCGACTCTGCCTTCCTAGCCCTACTCTAGTGTTTGTAGCTTCTCTAGTTCCGATCCTTCCCTTGGTGACCTTGGCCCTCCCTTTATAGGCTAGGGGGTCGCCATAGGTGGTCACACAAGGGACGTGAGGGATTTTTGGCGGGAAAACCCCCTCGGTGGTGGTGGTGGCTTTGCAGACGACGTGGCTTCTTCTGGTCCTTTCCTTCTCCGTCGGTTGGGTGAGCACATCCGTCTTGGAGGAAAAGTGTGGCAGGCAGGTGCCAGGCAGGACTGACACCCCCGCCATGGTTGTTCCCTGATAGCGCCATCCCTTTGCGTGCTTCTGTGCCTTCACCTTCTTGGCGCCCAAGTCTTCCTAGATATTTTCCCTTTGCTTAGGCTGGCATGCTTATCTTCTGGAAGTATGGCGGAGATCACCTTTTCCTTGCCAAGCAGAGGAAAAGGTCTGGGGGATCCTCCGGGGTTTTGCTCCCCTTCGGGTCTTGGTCTTGGTCGTCGGGTGGAATACCCCAGAAGGTCTCCCGGGCTCTGGTCCTTAGCTGTGTGGGTGTCGATGTCGTCGTTCTTGTCCCACCTGCCAGGTCATTGTAGCTTGGCCTTGTCCATCTTCTAGGTGGGCCCACAAGTGGTGGACCCACTTTAGCAGTAGAAGGGGAACCCCATATTCCACTGCTGCGACACATGTATTTCATTTTTTAAGAACTTCCAAACTCTAGAGGAAAAGATGTGATACTAGTGTTGGTGGACATGCTCACTAAGCATGCTCACATCCTGCCCCTAGCACATCCCTACACAGCGCATAAAGTATCAACCTTAGTCTTAGACAACATTCTGAAACTACATGTCCGCCCTTCAGTCATTGTCAGTTACAAGGATAGAACTTTGACTAGCAAACTCTAGCATAAGATTCTCATGGCCATAAAAATATCTCTCCATTTCTCCGCTACATATCACCCTAAATCAGATGGTCAAACCAAAAGAGTAAGCCAATGCCTAGAACAGTACCTGAGATGCATGGCATTTTTTGAACCTACCAAATGGTGTGATTGACTATCTGCTATTGAATGGTGGTATGCACAATATTAGTTATCACACCTCAATTCAAAATGTACCCCTTTTTGAAGCCTTATATCAGTATAAACCTCCTCAAGTGACTGCAGGTGCTATTCCTAGTGACTTATTATGCAGAAGTTCATCATACCCTGACTAAGATAGACCCCACATGGTCCACATCTTACTAGAAAATCTCTCCAAAGCCCAGATGACAATGAAAAAGTATGTTGATCAACACATGACTCCAAGATCCTTCTTAGTGGTATGATATGGTGTATTTGAAAATGCAACCATACCTGAAACTGCTATTGGCCAAAAACATTCTCTCAAGACTCAAACTAACTTCAAAATGGTATGGTCCATTTTAGGTATTGCAATCTATGGGAAACAAAGCTGACAAGCTCCAGATACCAAAAGGTACCCACCTCCATAATGTATTCCATGTTAACCAGCTCAAACGCCACATTGGTCCTCAAGCAGTGCCCAACCCATCCCTACCTCTACTCACACCTGATGGTAAGGTCAAGCTCGCTCCTATGAAAATCCTACAATGTCGCCATGTGCCACGAAGTGCTGGAAGCTACGGCGTGGCGGTGCCTCAATTGTTGATTCACTGAGAGAACATGTCTACGGATGAAGCTACATGGGGGGATGCAACCTTTATCCAATCTACCTTTCCATCGTTCAAGACGCGACGCCTTGAGTTAATCGGGGGAATTGTTAGGACCCTAGCTCTCATTCGTCAGTTATCTGAAGGCTATGAGCGACAGTAGACATCTACAAAGGTTTAGTGACAACGAAGGACGGTCACGATGAGCCAAAAACGTTCCGCAACAGCCAATGGTTGTCAGCTTGAGTTAGTCAATTTACGTTTCTATGTTAACTGAATGTGTTCGAACCTATGTCCGTACGGGACAAACCTGTAATTTGCCTGAGCTCACATCTTCAATATAAAGGTGTGAGTGAGGTCAATGGGAAGATTAAGCAATACAAAACCCTAATTTTTATCTTGTTTTACATTTCCACATTAATGTTCATCTAGCTAGATTTGAATATCCTCCCCCTTCCTCGCAAGTCTATAAGTGATCGCTCTACACCACCACCGCTATCTTCCCTCCATTGCATCGTGACATGTGTCGCGTGACGTGGAGTGATTTAGAGAGTATAAGAGTAGGGTTGCCCCCTAAAATGACAGTTTTTAGGACATGGTGTTTTTACGTGGTTCGTTATAATTGCGCCTAGAGATCTATAAAATCAGTGCACCATGTAAACTGCTAAGCCTTTAAGGCACAGTGTGATATCAAAATATTTTTGAAGTATTTTAATAATACTGCAGTTTCTGAATATACCACAGTTTCAAATACTTTGATCCGTTTGGTTGTATCTATATACTGTAGTATTATTAATACTTTAGTATCTCTCAAAACGTGCTATTTTTTAAGTATTGGAAAAACAACTATGGTCCTGTTTTTCTCAATCGAAGTATTACTATACCAGACACTTAAATATTATAGTATTAGAATATTTCAGTTTTAGAAAAACTTGGTGCCAAACTAGGCCTAAGGGTCTACGTTTTAATACTACCAGTGTTGCTTAGGGCGCGTTTGGTAGCATGCAGCCCTTTCTCACCTGCGACGGGGCAGGCTGGGGAGGGCAGTGCTGGGCTAAAACGGACTCTGGGCCATGCTGGGCTAGTTGTTTGGTAGCCTGCAGCAAAGAACGCCGCATGGGCTTAGCGACTCTGACTGCGTGTTTGGTTACGTCGACTGCATGCTCAAATGCAAGCAAGCATGTGTTTGGTTCTATGCAATGCTGCTGCTACGGTAACCTCTTGCAGCCTATGGTGAGGTTACCAGACTATGAAATGCACACAAATGAACATGATCAACATAGCATAGAAGTACGATAGTTTTAACCAAGTACCATAATCGACATACAGAAGTAGCCTCGCAGAAACTTAGTCTGATCTACCTAGGACGAACATTCAACAGTCTTCGTCTTTCTTGAAGTTCAGTGGGTGCTCAGGGCACTGTCTCACCACCTCACAGCCAGAGTTGTCGAAGACGATCACCTTGTACTCCATTCGACCGAGCTTCTTGAACATGACCAGATAACCAAGATCTAAGCCGTGTGCTATGGCAAATGCTGGCCAACATTTGACGAGGCAAGCTCTTCCATTGACATCAGCAACGTTGATAGTCCAGATGCACCCAGTGTTCGTCTTGACAGTGATATCACCAGGCACCTCACCCAAGTAGGGCCTGAAGGCGGCAGGAACTGGGAGGAGGTCAAGTCCGGGTGCTAGCACCACTTTGCAGAAATGGTTAGGGGAGGCTGTGTCCTTGATCCATCCATAAGTTGCCTTCCTTCTTTTGAATACGGTGTCAATGTCATCCGTGGTCATTGTCATGTTCGAAGCCTGCTACAAAGATAATGGTATGGGTTATAACACTTTGTGTAATCCCCAGTTTCATCATTGTAATGGAGATTGTACTGGGTGGCCTCAGTTTGAAGAGATGGTTGAGACAAATTTCCCACCAGACTAGCCAACAAAAGCAAGTAGAAGCCACAACGATCTGTGACTGGTTCTCATTTTTGTTGGACGTCTGGTGGTGATGGTTGTGTCCCAGCCCTTACATCATTGGCCTTAAGACTTACACGAAAATCATAGCTGCAACTCAAAATCGAATGCAAAAAAAGTGTTGCTTGATCTCAGCACATGTAGAACCAGGTAAGCGCCTACTGACTAGCTAGCAAAAGAAAAAAACAGCCACATAAGATGGTGGCTGTTTATAACTTTTGCTGGCAGTCAGCAGGCGACAGTCTAACACATTTCATCATGGACCTAAATTGCCTCAACATGCCTCAGTTAGCTACTACATTGAGCTCTAGAATCAAAATAAGAACCGCATGACAACCAACAAAACCGAGCAGAACACACAAGTGGAATTGTGCATGCTGCTCAATTTTGGTGGCTGCCTTGTGGTTGCAATGCATTCTCTGACTCCTTAATGCAAGACCATTCATCATTGGCGCAAAAATCTATATTCAAGCCTCATATGTGAAGGTATCAGTGGGCCAAAAGAGTGCCTACAAGAACGAAGTACAAATAATAGCACTCTGATTGCCATTACCCTTGGTTCTGTAGGCAATCTTCTTACAACTAGGATGCCTTCAGTTTAATCATCGGCTACCATGGAAATTACTCACGAAGACTATGAAAAGTTGCTACAAATATAGGCCTCAGACTTGCATTATGACATGGTACGTTTGAAAGAGGTGATACTATTGAACCAAGAACACATCATAATCCATTAATCGTAAGTTGCACAAGGTTCAGTACCACAACCTCTATCACGAAGGGCGCGTTTGGTAGCTGCAGATTCATCATAGGCCAGAGAAAAATAGATCGGACTTTGTAACATACTGTAAAACCATGGATCAAGTATGAAGAACACCCCAAAATGACCAGAACACACCAAAATGAAGAACACACCAAATAAAATGGAACCTGCTTTCAGTGCAAGCACAGATCTGTAATGAACCCTAAAACAGCGTAGATCTACGGTGCATGTCATAATACCGGAGTAAATCAAGCCGGATCTACAGATCTATGCTGCGAAAGATAGATAGAAGGAGTCCAAATCATCATACCGCCATTGACGAAGAACTCGACGAACTCGAGAGGACTCGGGGCTGGCGATGGGACAACGAAGCTCCGCTTTGGCCACGGACGAGTCGACGATGGTCTGCCTTCTTCTCCCGCCGAAAATGGCCGCCGATGTGCCGCCGGTGAATCAACCGCCGTCGAAGAGAGAGAGGTGAGAGGAGAGCGAGTGCAGTTGGGAGTGGGAGAGTGGGCGGTGAGGGGAATAAATGGCGCGTGTCCCCGAAGGGACGCGGCGTCTCCCCGTGTGCGACCTGCTGCCACCGCTTGCGCTCCACTCGGCATGGCCCCAAGAAAACGGCCGATTCGGCCGTTCCCGCAGGGCCTGGCCCGAGGGTGCTTTGAGGACCGTGCTATACAGGCCCAAGAGGAAAAACGGATAACCAAACGCCAGGACCTCGCATCTGACGGACCGGGCCACCCTATCTGCAGGCTACCAAACGCGCCATTAGCATTTCCAAAGATTTGACAGAAAACAGGCAGCAACAGTTTACAGTAGAACGCACAACTATTTCGAAAATCATAGGATATTTCAGCCAAGTTGGTGTGGACGTGTCGTGTGGGTGGTGTTTGCGTTTCTTCCGCCCAGCTCCACTATAGCAAGAGGTAGTCTGGTCTCTCTCTCTCTGGAACCCTCCTCCAACTCCAACGATGCCGCCGGCGCGGAAGAACAGAGCCAAGACCAAGCGAAAAACCAAAATCTCGTCTTCCTCCACCTTGGTCCCTTCCCCACCGACGGTGGAGCCACAGTCTGCGGCGGCGGAGACGGCGTCGATCGATGTCCTCACCGACTTCGTCCTCGAGGACATTCTCCGCCGCCTCTCCCTCGCCGACCTCCTCCGCGCTGCCCTCGCCTCCCACCGCTGGCGCCGCCTGGCCTCCCGCTGCCTCCCTCGCGCCCCTCCTCTCCTCGGCCACTTCTTCCACCCAACCGAAGTCCCTCCCCAGGTGCCCGAAAAGGATCCCAAGCTCGTCTCTTGCCCCGCCGTGTTCGCTCCCCTCGACGTCTCCTCTCCGCACCTCTCCCTCGACTTCGCCCCGGACGTCTCCCGGTACTTCCTCTTCGACTCGCATCAAGGCCTCCTGCTTCACGAACCGAGCGAGAGGCCCCCCAAGGGGATCCTCCCCCGCTTCCTCGTCCTCGACCCGGCCACCCGCCGCCGCACGGTCCTCTCGCCACCGCCGCGCGACACGGTGCCCGATGACCGCTGCTGGCGCAGCTCGAGGCACTACGTGGGCTCCGCGCTTCTCTCCCGCACGCACCCGAGCAAGCTCTGTTTCGAAGCCGTCTGCTTCGCCATCGACGGAGGGCACCCTCGCGCCTGGGTCGCGTCCGTCGACGACGGCAAGTGCCGCTGGCGCGCGCTCCCGCGGGACGAGCAGGTCCCGGTCGAGTTCGACCCCTATTGGTTCGAGGGACGCGCCGTACACGCCGCCGGGAAGATCTACTGGCACATCTGCCACTCCTGGCGCCTGCTCGTGCTCGACCCTGCCACACTCAAGTTCTCCTACCTGCCGGTGCCGGACGTGTTTGGTACCGCCAAGTATCGCATCGGGGAGACGCCGGATGGGCGGCTTTGCCTGGTGACCGACGCCGAGAAGCAGCTGCAGCTCTGGGTACGCCGGAAGGGCCGAGGTGGAGCTGCAGCTCTGGGTACACCAAGGAGCGACAACGGCTGGATTCTGGAGAGGAAAATCGTCGACTTGCTCGTGCTGTGCAATATGATGCGTGGCCTGCCCGTCGACCCGAAGCTCAGGACCCTGTGCGTCTGGCCCAGCGACATGGACGCCGGTCGCACAGGGAAGGTGTTCATCAAGACGTGGGGATTCGGGCGCTTCTCCTTCCATGTGGACACCGGCGAGATGGAGCGCATGTCGACGAAACGTGGCAAGGAATATGGGCACCCCATCTTCGCCTACTTCCTCGCATGGCCGCCCGCGTTCCTGGCTCCGCAGTAGTGAATTTCCGGTAATTTATCAGAGAACCCTCTAGTCTTAATGGTGTTATTTTAGTGCAGAATTGTTTTGCCTGGAGTAGTTTGCTGCGTGTGCATGATACCATGAGTATATGTGCATTATCTTTGGAGTAGGCTGCTGCAACTTGGAAGCACAAATTTCCATCATTTCTATGATTTAAACGGTTATAGGGATTTCGTCTTGCAAGCTAGGCAGGATACTGAAGTGATTGTGCTCAAAATGACTAGGTAGGAGGTGATCATTCCAATGTGTAAGACATTTTTAGAAGTGCTGATCACAAGTTCTGGCTCAAGAGTATAACAGAACCCTCTGCTCTTAATGGTGTCATTTTTGTATTTTTCGTGTGTTTCCGTAGATTAGTTTGTTTCATGTGCATAATACATAAGTATGCGTGCATTAGCTTTTGAGTATGCTACTGGAACTTGGAAGCACAATTTTTCATCCTTTCTATGGTCATAGAGATTTCTTCTCTCAAGATAGGTAGGGATACTGAAGTAATTCTGCTCAAAATAACAAGGTTTGAGACGATCATTCCAATATTTGAGTCTGTTTTAGAACTCGTGATCACAATTATGTTTGCTGGAGATTTTATATATACACATATGCTAGTTGTATAAGAGACAATGACACACTTGATACTTCCCTAATTTGTGCTGTGTGGTTCATAGACTCTAGTTTCTAGACATGTTTGTTATCCTATCCTGCCATTGTATTTGTTATTTCAAAGCTTTATGAATTACAACTTCGGATTTATTCATACACATCAACTTCATACTGCGCTTCAAATGAATTTGATGTAATGCCTTACAGTCCCTTGAGGTGACTTTCCTAGGACCAGTTTTATTTACGCTGTGCCATAAGTAATTTTTGCACCAGGGCCAACAAAACGTTTATCTTGGTAACTATGTTGCTTTTGATTGTAATGCTTATTTTGGCATCGCGGTTTTCTACATTAGGTTTGCTATTTAACCGCCTACTCACTCTGATTTTCTTGTTCATTATTATTTATCTTAGACAACTTTGGGGTTACCCACAGAGAACTCAAAAAATGCAGGGTGACTTTTATGCTTGGGAGTTTAGTGAGCTTGATAATTTGATAGGCTTTTTGCAAGTTTGTGACTCGACCTCTTAGATTCTATTTCTGAATCCTATACCTCAGCAATCAATATCATGAGCCGTTCCATCTTAGTTTCTAACTTAATGTGTTTCTTCTAGTAAACATTGGGAGAAGGTCCATTTTTTGGGCAGAAAATCTGTGTTCATTGTTCACATCAAATTCCATACTATCACGGCCAAAATATCACCTTTCCAATCTGTCTTTAAAATTAACAAATATACTACTACGGCCGTGTATTTTCTAGTACTGGTGATTACAAGATTAAAAAACCAAGAAATGATATTACTGGTGTCAAACATGCATATGATTATACATTGTCGTTGTGTCGCTCCGCCTTGAGGCGTAAAATCAATTGACGATTTTGTTTGGGGACTCTTATTCTAGAAGATACCTCATCTGTTCTAGATTTTTTTCATAGTACCGTAATTTTCAGTTTATCTGAATCGGTGCAATTTTTCTGGAAGATGTTTAAGAGAAAATCGCTTATTAGGTGAGTGAGTGTTCCTTCCGAGTTTGAACATATGAGTGGTCACAAGTCAGTGATTTACTACTGCCTGCTCTTCTATTTTGCTCATATAGTTCTGTCTGTTCGCTTCAGCTCAGATTTGGTAGCTGATACTTCTGTCATTTCTACTATTCAGGCTGAACTGGCGCAGCTTTGTTTGAAGTCAGCTCACATGCTTTCAGTTCTGGGTCACTACCTCCGTCCTGCCACCTCCCATTCACTCGGCTCACAGGGAAGCTTTGGGTTTAAGTACCTTGTCCTGTATGAGACTAATTAAGCAGTTTGTTGATGCTATGTTGTCCGAACATCATTTGGACGTGATGATATTCCGCGAGGCGTACTGCCAAATTATGCTTTATTTTGAACGATCCATGGTTCAGGTCGTATTCAGTATTAATTATCTCTGAATCCTTTCGCCTTTTGGCTTTCCTTCTATTCTGTCATGCCTTGGTAATTTGCGGGGTTGGCCACTTTGATGGTCAGATTAATAGCTTTAGAGTAACTACTGGGAATTACTCATTACTTTTCAAGAAAAAATGTACTGACGCTCTGTTTAGAACACGAGAAGCATGTACAGGTCTTGTTAAACGGGTTCTCTGAACTCCGAAGAAGAAGAAAAAAAATCGGATATGGGCTTCAGTTTAGATATCTTAGATGGTCAGTAATTGTACATATGCATCTCCCTACTTCAGGTGCACAAACATTCATAATGTCTTCCTGTGGTTTTATCTTTTGTCATGGAAGGCAATCTCATATAGCTGCAGCAGCTGTATCAGAAATTCAGAACCACCTAGTTATAGTTTCTTGAATTCCTATTTACAGCGCACTTCTTGCGAACACTTGTATATGTACCAAAATCTTGGCATTTGTAAATTTCCCGCAGTCTGTTCGTGAGTCTGGGTGTATGGTATCAAAACAGTTTGAACTTAAAATGTTCAGTTAGCCTTAGGAAGACGAACAGTAAACTATCTTCTCTTTATGGATTGTGCAATCTGCTGATTCTCGTAGGTTCCTCCTCGTTGTCTCGTTATGATACAGGGGTCTCATGAGAGTATAAACACTTGTACATGAGACCTTCCTACTCATGTGACGCCGCCGGCCACAATATACATTACATAAATCAAGGACCTGTAGCGCCGCCTCCACGAGCGGACCTGCCGGCGACGACCTGGCCGCCCTCCAGCCTCCCACGGTAGATGCGGCTGAAGCTGTGCCCTCGCCGGGAAGCAGTCTGCGTGGAAGCTGTCCATGGCGGCGGCGAGCTGCGTCTAGGTGAAGGAGTGGGAGGTGAGCGCATCAGAAGGTCTCGTATCCACTCAGCCAACGTTGCGTTGAACAGTGCGCAAAATACACTGCGGAAAGTTCCTCCAGGGCCAGGCCCAAATGTGCTTTGAGGTTAGTGCTACGCAGGAACGCGAAACCGGAGCAGGCCATCAAACGCCAAACACGTCCATAAGGTATGCTTTCAGGGAACAGACTATCATGCATATACAGTCCGCCTTCACTCAAATTCCTGCCACTAAAGATTCTTAGGACTTTATTTGGTTTCAAACTTTCAATACCATAAAAAAAGAGCACATGGCATAAAAAGAAAATTGAAGCAAAAAAAATGTTCATTCCATTCATATGAGAATTTCATTACATCATAGGAGCACTGGGTTACTGTCCTGTTCTCCGTGCGAAAGTGTTCTATTGTTCCTCAGCAAAAGCCAGGAAGTTGAACAGCGAAATTCATCTTGTTCATTGTCATAAAAATATCTAATTAAGAATAAGTGCATATTCCTAGTTAGCTTGTTCACCGGCGAAAAAAAGGGGCAGTGTCGCTCATACTTGTTGACCCAGTTTTTGAAGACATTACAGTCAGTTAGAACTTCTCGATGGAATATTCTTCAGGACATCTATTTGGTTTTGCTACCATCAAGAAAGAGCACAAGGCACAAAAAATATTTGAAGCAAATAATGTTCATTCCATCTATTATATACTAAAAGCAAAATGAAGGAGTTTTTCGACACACCACGTTAATCCACATCATCTAAATTAATTTTAGTTGTTAGATCTAAAATATGTGGCTGAGATTTTATGAAAAAATTGTGGTTAGGTAACATATTAGACACAATTATGTTCACAAGATCAGACACGTACGTTCGCATTAATAGTTGTGTCCTGTTGAAAGACCACCCGTACGTGCACAAGACTCTACCTTGGCTGTTCAAAAAGAAGTGCTGCTGTCCCTAAAAGGATTTTGTTTTGGCTCACGTGATAGCTTCAAACGAAAAAAATCTTTCTTGGAAGGTGGTAGGCTGGTCGCAAAAGGATAGGACTGTTGGGATATGTACAGGAAAAGTTTAGAAAAAACATCAAACTGATCAATACGAGAATTTACTCTGTTTTATTTTCCCTTTTTGTGAGTTTAAACAAAATAAAAAATACATAATTAATAGTAATAATGATTTTATATTCTAGGTATTGATATTTTTCTATACATCTGATCAAAATCTGTAAGTTTTATATTTGACTAAACAGAAAACACGGGGGGATGAGGAAGATTGTTATTCCTACAACTAAGTGCACATAATGACAAATTTATTTGACTGCCATCAGGTTGACACACACACAGAACACCGACAGAGTCGTGGGATTTTAAAATTAATGAAGTCACGACATTATTCGCACTACGTACATTGTTCTATGATCGGATCATGAGATTTCCTATAAATTAGCACAACATTAATGATGTCCCCGACACTAGCCAAGTGTACCAAAAAATCCGAGTGACATCAGACCAACACTCGCACAAAATTCCCGTGTAATTTCAAAGTTGAGAGTCGTGGAATTTAATATTAACGAAATCACAACATTAGTCCCTCACACTAAGGAAATAACCGCCTTAATGTTACACACATGGCTGAGTCAACGCAAGTTATCGTGAGGATGAGAATGTCTCTCAACTGAAAGAACATTAGTTGACACACTATTGACGAGAACATCCCTCATACTATCAAATATTTTGTCTTAATGATAGACACAACGCAAGTTATGCAGCTTCCCGCTTTATATGTTTCATATTTAGTGGTTACAGGGTGTTTCATTAACCTTTTAGTCCGAGGACCAAAATTTTCTTATGAATTGTTTTGGTGGATATTGCTTGGTTTGTATGATAAACATATATATACTTGAACCTGTTGTATGCGTCTTTCTCTAATATAGCAAGATCGACCTAAGAACATATGCCATATTTCCAACCGCACTTTATAAAAATTGACAAATCATTAAGAGTCTTGAACTATGCTATCTAAGTCACGTAGTCATTTCAAATACGAGAGAAAATACATGTGACCGGGTGAGTAAAACCATTGAATGGTGATAAGGATAAATTAAGAGTCTGGAAAACTTAGAATCATACTTCTCTAACTTTGACTATTCATGTATTCAGTTGTTACCAAATATGACTATTCATATAAAACACGCTCATTTTCTAAAATGTTGCACAATGTAACATGGGGTGAGTATACGAGAGGGAGAAACATGAGAATAAGATAATTTTCACCATTTAATGTGATCTACCTATTAAAGAGGATAGAACTATATATCTTGATTCTACAATTTTTCTATCTCAAGTGTACTTACCTAACATCATGTAAAAACTATAGCTCAGTTTACAGGTCGAATATCACTTACACGGGTGTTTTAAAATAGGGCATAATTATCATTTGCTAACATTTTCATATTGCCAAAGATGTAGCTAACATATGTGATATTTTGCTCAACAAAATATTTGCGATAGTTGTAGAACAATTTTATTTATTGTTACATAATGGGAAATAACGTGATATCAACTAAACCATATTTTTATTTATTAAACACTTTCAACCAACTATAGATGATGCCCTCGCATTTGCGAGGGCCACCATGCTAGTTCATATGAAAATTACATTACATCATAGGAGTACATTGCATTTTCGGAGGAAAGGCCAAAAGGCCCAGCTTTTTTACAGAAAGCCAGAGGTTCTAGGAGTACATTGCATGACCTTTGCTACATAGCGGTGGTCGGCTGGGAGGCGCAATACTTCATCACTTGGTGGGTGGCATGTTCTTGATCTTCAGCTGGTCCAAGGCGATCCTCACGGTTCGATCACGAGGGTAGCCGCTCTAGACCACTTCAAGGTAACCATCGTGATCTGCATCGGAGACGACGATGACAGGGTGCAAAATGACCACACGCTGCCCCGTTGTCAGGGTCCTTGCCGGCGCGCGCACCTTCACGGCCATGCCCTTCTTCACCAAGATCGACAAAGAACGTTTCTTGATCGGTGCGGCCGAGGGCATCTTGATGTACTCTGTATGTGCTCCGGTTTTCTCGTGCGAGGTCACCGTGGACAGCTTCGAAGCGCCAGCGCCGGCTGTTGCGGCCGGGATGAGCACGCGTGGGTGCGGTAGCAGGGCAGATGATTTCTTCAGGTTCGCAGCGCCAGCGCTTGACACGGAGGGGATCGGGAGAGGCGGCGCGGCAGAGGACTTCTTTACAACTCCCCCCTTGGCGACGTTGATGACCTTCCTGCGGCGCGCGAGCTCATGACGGATCTTGTTGAGCATCTTGGAGGACGAGCGCTGCGCCATGAGAGCGGGCATGGTGATGGTTGCGGAGCGGAGGAGGGTTCAGCGAGAGAAAGCGTCCTACATTCTGGGCGGCGCTAGGCTTATATCGAGGGGAGGGAGGCCGCCGAGGTGGAGTCGGACTGGCAGCGAAACGTGGATGCGAAGCATAGCGAGGCCAGAGCTGTGTAACTCCATGGCAATGGCGGTGGGCGTCGCGTTTGACATTCGATAGGACGCCGGTCTGGATCAGTATCCGAGTACGACTTGTAGTCGATCGAGATCCTCTGCCGTCGGCGCCGCCCTTTCTCATCCCACACGCACGGAACGCATCCTCAGCCAGTTGGCGTCGAGACACCATGCCGACCACATGACGCCTTCAAGCGCAAGCTGCAGAACATGCAGCAGAATCATGCCAACTGGCCGGAGGGATCGCCAAGAATTCCCGCCGCCGTCCGGGCAGCTGGCACATTGTACCGCGTCCATCTCGCCTGCTCCACGCCGCCATGAACAACACTCGACTGGAGTTGCACCACGCCGGTCGGGGCACCGGACAGGAGACTGATCAATGCCTGTTTCCGTGCTGATGTTCTCTGCTCCGCCAAACGGCCAAAGTATGTCGGCTTGGGGCGTATTTGGTTTCCTGGATGGGCTCGTTTTCCCCCGTTCCATGCAACTTTTGGCCCGTTTGGTTTCCTGGGCCGGCTCGCGTTGTTTCACAGCGCGAACCTTAAAACAGCCTCGGGCCAGGAGCTGGAGGAACGGCCGTTTCGGCCGTTTCCGTTGAGCCAGGTCCCGGGTAGCGAAAAGTCGCACGCGGTTGCACGCGCGGGGAAGGGGCGCGAGACGGCGGGAGACGCCTTGTCCCTTCGGAAACACGCGCCATAAATTTTCTCACCGCTCACTCTCCCCACTTTGGTGGCGGCTCAAGGCGGGTCGTCCACACTTTTTCGTCAACATCCAAGATCTGCACGGCTTCGGAGACGCCACTGCGTCGTCACCTTCTTCGATGGCTTTTCCAATGGCGGTAAGATCATCTGCTCCCACCTCGTGCACCATTTGTAGCCTAGATCTGTAGATCAATGTCGATTATGCGGCGTATTGCGACATGCACCGTAGATCTGCAAGTTTCTAGGGTTCGATATGCATTTAGGGTTTGATGTCTTGTCACTTCAGTCTACGATTTGGATTTTTTCATGTATGTTGCTGCATGTATTCGTGGCTTCGTTCTTGATGCGGGCCGATGATGAAGAACAATAGCATATGTGTCTTAGGGATGTGGGCCTCCGTTTCGAAAACAATGTGCAGCGATTGTGCGCAATGGATTTGGCACGGTGCCCCCAGCCCTAATAACTATGCGTCACAGTCTTAACTGAGGCGAAGCAAAAAAGGCATAGATCTACTGTTATGTGTGCTATATCTTGCTGCGGGCCAATGATTAAGCTAGGTATGTAGGAGATTGTCTTCAAAACAAGGGGGTAAATACAAGTTTATTGCTTGTAGTGCTACTTCGTTCTTCTAGGCACTCTTTTTGCTCATCCATGGCTATGATGTATGAGGCTTCTTTTCCCCTAGTTTGCATTCAAGAGGTGTCTTTTAGTATCTGTTCTTATGCAAAAATGTGTGTTTTTGTGTATGAATTTAGCTACTAAGAAATCATCTTTTGAGTGTTCTCCCAATGATGATGGGTGCTCTTGTACCACTGGCCAGCTGCCACCAAAATTAAGAACCAGGCATTATATGATTGTGTCTTCTACTTGCTTTTGTGGGTTGTCATGTGGTGCAAACCTTAACTGAGACATCCATACTTTGTTAACTGTTGCACTTATTCTTTTGCCTGTGATAATCTGCTCTACTTGTGAGGCAGTAATTAATGGCACCACCAGACAGCCATCAAACTTAAGAACCAGTCACAACTAATAGTGTCTTGAACTTAATTTCGCTGGCTTGTCTGGTGGTGCATACTCCGTATGCCTTCACTGATGTTAGCATAACTGAGGTGTTTATGTTGTGCATTGTGGCCGATGATTGTAATGTGGCAGAGCAGAGGTGCATGAAATGGCTCTAGTGTACCTTGAGCGATGTTCAAGTACATTTCTTGTGCACAACTCTTGGTACCGTGAAGCCATTTCTTGGCACCACTGCTTGTGCGCTTGTTTATAAGGCTGATTTGTTGTTCTAGTTTGATTTTCTCTTTTGCACCAAGCCGATGATTACAATGTGGCATAACATATGTGCAGGGAGGTGACTTGCATAGGACCTTGAGCGATGTACAAATACAATTGTTGTGCATACCTCTTGGTTCTGTACAGAGTCGTCTCCCTGAGATCTTTGTTTGCTATTTCTTATGAGGCAATTTTGGACTGAGTATGTGTTGTTCTGCCAATGATGATCTTGTGCGCTAGTTCTTGTGAGCCAGTTTGAGTTATGTCAGCACTAGACAGTCACCAAAATTAAGAACTAAGCACAACTCTTTGTGTATTCTATTTCATTTTGATGGCTAGTCTGGTGCTGCATACTTTTCAATACCTTCTCATTTAGATTGTCTGTGAGATTGTAATTCGTCATGTCTTACTTCATTTGCAGGCATCCCTTGGCAAGCAGGTTGTTCAGGAGAGTGACAGCAGTGCGAAGAAGAGGAAGAAGCCGCTTGCACCCATCGGACACTTCCATGAGGAGGTGTCTCCAACCCATTTCTGCAAAGTCATCCTTGCTCCTAGGTTGGATCTGCTGCCAATCCCTCCTGCATTCGATCAGCACATCGGAGACATCCCAAAAGAGATCATTCAGAAGACGAACACTGGCTGCAGCTATCAGGTGAGCATCATTGATTACAATGGTCAGGATGCCATTGACAATGGGTGGGCACCGTTTGTATGTGCCACGAGGTGAAGATCGGGTACTTCTTAACGTTCAAGGTCTTGAAGCGCAATGTCTACAGGGTGACCATCTTCGACGTCGATGACTCCGAGATCGTGAAGAAGTGTGAAGCGCATCCGAAGCCAGCGCAGAACTAGTTAAGCTACCCCTATGTCTATGTCCACAGCTTGTTACTGTCTGTGTCTAATGAACCTGTCCGTGTCGAGATCGTGTCTATGACTCTTATGTCCTACATAATTACCTACTTATCGTATGCCCTTTGCTAATAGTCTACTTCTGTGATGGTAAGCTCACCATTCGAACTGATGGTGAGAGTAAGTGTGGCATTGCATGTAACCAAACAGCAGCAATTTGCATGCGTTTTAGTCACACAACCCACAAAACACAGGGGCTGCGGATTTTGGCTGAAGAGGCATGGGCCTGGCCTGGCTGCCTCTTTGTAGCCAACCAAATGAGCTGCAGAACGTGGCTTAGGTCTAGGCTCTGCTGAGCCACAGATGTAAGGAGGCCAAAACCGCTGCAAGAAACCAAACACGCCCTTGCTTGCTGCTGCCTGCGCACGTTGGCTTTGCCAACACCAATACAGTACCAATTACCAGCAGCGATATGTCATTTTCGTGGTACAAATCTCAGCTTGACAGCTAATACTACATGGGTGGACGGGTGATGGTTTGCAGTGATGCATCAACACATTTATGCTGATTTTCTAGCACTGATACAAGCAGAACGTGAACCAGAGCAAATTACTGGCTAGAACTTTGTGAATCTGGCTTCATACTAGTGCTAGACTCCAATTTAAACTGGTTGGTTCCTCGTTCTAAAATACTTGTACTATCCGAATCCAAGATGTTAAGCTACCGTTAGATACAACATGCAGAAATTCAAGCTACTAATTTGACAGTCAGTGTCTAACCTGGCAAGTAACTAAGGCAGTGCAGAAACAAAGGCGAAATGCAAGTACATATTACTGATAACCATGGATAGTTCAAAATAAGCAGAATTTGACAGTACAACCTAGCTGAATATAATCAAGTCCAAATGATGCCCGGATAACACAGCATCAACAAACTGCTGAAATAGTCTCATACAGGACAAGGTACTCAAATTCAAAGCTTCCCGTTGAGCGAGTGAAGGGGGGATGGCAGGACGGAAGTAGTGACCCAAAAATGATAGTATGCGTCTGAGCTGACTTCACAGAAAGTTGCCCCAATTCCTTACAAGTCACCACGCGGCCTGAACCGTAGAAATGACACAAGTATCAGCTACCAAATTTGCACTGAACCGAACATCAGAATTTTATGAGCAAAATAGAACAGCAAGTAGCAAAATTTCAAACTGAATTGTAATCAGAACATTAAAGCTCACGCCTATGCTGTTTAGTGTTTACTTCTTAGAATTCAAACCCGGAAAGGAATACACGCTCACCTACTGAAAGATTTTCTCTTAAAGACCTTTCAGAAAGACTGCACCAATTATTACGAAAAGAAAACTGGAACAGATGGGGCTATCTTTCCACAAACAAAATCATCAATTGAATTTATGCAGCCAGCTGCAGTGTACTCAACAAAATTAACGACACAGTGAACCACACATGTATAATCTTATGCAACATGATCCCAATAATATCCTATCTAGACTTCTTGGATCTTCTTGATTGTAAAGTTAAGAGAATGTAAAGGTGGCTTTGGTTGTGACAGTATGGAACTTAATGTGATCGATGGCAGTTTTTATAACCTAAAAAAGGACGACCCCCCAATGTATAAGAGAAAAAAGACATGGTATAAAGTAAGATTAGATTGCTCAAGATGCTTATTTCCTAGGTATAGCATTCAGAAAGAGAAGCTATTAGGTTCGGTCACAAACTTACAACAAGCCTATCAAAGTATCAAGCACACTAATCTCCCAACATAAAGTTCACCCTACATTTTTTAGTGGCAATGCTGCTATACATATGGGCTATTTTCTAGACTAGAAGTCCCCAAACAAAAAATCATTAATTGACTATATGTAGCAAGGCAGGACCATGAGGTGCTTAACAAATTCACGACGCAGTGAACAACAAAGTATAAACATAGACATGTTTGGCACCAGTAATATCATTTCTAGATTTCTTTATCTTCTAATCACCAATACTGATAATAGCCTTGTTAATTATAAAGATAAGATAATTTAAATGTGACACTGGTCATGACAGTATGGAACTCAATGTGAATGACAACAGTTGTTTCGCCTAAAAAAGGACCATCTCCCAGCGTGTAAGAGAAAACACACATTAAGGTACAAACTAAGATGGAATGGCTCGTGGTGTTAATTTCCGAGGTATAGGATTGAGAAACAGAATCTAAAAGGTCGAGTCATAAACTTGCAACAAGCCTATCCAAGTATCAAGCTCACTGAACTCCCAAGCATAAAAGTCACCTTGCATTTTTTTTATTTCTCTGGGTAACCGCAAAGTTTTCTATAATAAATAAAAATGAACAAGGAAATCACAGAGAGTGGGTGGTTAAATAGCACCTAATGTACAAAACTGCAATATCAAAATAAAAATTAGAATTCAAAGCAACATAGTTACCAAGATAAACGCCGCGTTGGCACTGGTGCCTAACTTATGGCATAGCGTAAGTGAAACTGGTCCTAGGAAAGTAACCTGAGGGACTATAATTGATTACATCAAACTTCATTTGAAGCGTAGTACGAAGCTAATATGTACGAAAAAGTTCGAAGTTGTAATTCGGAAAGCTTCAGAATAATAACAAATACAACGGCAGGATAGGATAACGAGCATGTGTAGAAACTAGAGTCCATGAACCATGCAGCATAAATTAGGTAAGTATCAAGTATGTCATTATCTCTTATACCACTAGCATATGTACATACTATATACAATTCCTAACCAACAGAATTTGTGATCATGAGACGAAAATATTGGAATGATCACCCCCAACATGTTATTTTGAGAACAATCACTTCAGTATCGATCATATCTATCTAGGAAGAAGAAATCTCTATATAGAGAAGAAATCTATTGTGATCTTTATTTATCATTATAAAAAAGAAGAAATATCTATAACCACAAAAAACCTAGAAATGATGGAAATTTGTGCTTCCAGTTCCATAGCCTACTCCAAAGCTAATGCACACATACTTATGTATTATCCATATGAAACAAACTAATCCAGCAAAACACAGAAACGACACCATTAAGAGCAGAGGGCTGTCTTTTAAGTTACCGATCTCCGAAGTTGAAATTTGGAACGGTTCGGAATGACAAATACAACTACAACGACACGATGGGATAACGAAAATGTGCAGATTAGAGACTATGAACCTTGTAGCATAAATTGGGGAAGTGTCAAGTGAGTCATTATCTGTTATACCACCAGCAGATATACAAAATCTCCAGCCAGCAGAAAGTGTGATCAGAACTTCTAAAACAGACTTAAATACTGGAATGGTCGCCTACCACCTTGTCACTTTGAGCACAATCGCTTCAGTATCCTACCTATCTTGCAAGAAAAAATCCATATAATCATTTAAATCCTAGAAAGGATGGAAATTTGTGCTCCCAAGTTCCAGTAGCCTACTCCTAAAGCAAATGCCAATGCACACACTTATGGTGTTATCATAGTTTAAAATAGCGGGCTATAGCGGCGCTATAGCGTTTTTAGGAGGGTCGCGCTAAATGGTGTCTACGTATAATTTAGCTAATTTAGCGGGCTATAGCCTTGATTTAGCTAATTTTGAGGCTGCCGCTATATGTCATAGCCCGCTATTTTAAACTTTGGGTGTTATGCACACGCAACAAACTACTCCAGGAAGGCAGGAACAACAATTCTGCACAATTTTTTTTTTCGAAAAGGAATTCTGCACAAAAATGACAACATCAAGAGAGTAGAGGGCTGATCACTTACAAATTACTGGACACGATTCAGTAGTCTGGAGCGAGGAATGCGGGCGGCCATGCGAGGAAGTATGCGAAGATGGGGTGCCCATATTCCTTTCCACGTTTCGTCGACAGGCGCTCGATCTTGCCGGTGTCCATGTGGAAGGAGTAGCGCCCAAATCCCCACGTCTTGATGAACACCTTCCCTGTGCGACCGGCATCCATGTCGCTGGGCCAGACGCAATGGGTCCTGTACGTGGGCATGCTAGGAACCTCAATGTCGGCCTCGTCGCACACCACGTCCAAGTCGACGATTCTCTTCTCCAGAATCCAGCCGTGGTCGCTCGACCTGGCACCGCTAGGAACCCAGAGCTGCAGCTCCTGCTCGGCGTCGGTCACCATGCACAGACGCCCATCCGGCGTCTCCCCGATGCGGTACTTGTGTTCAGACAGCGCGTCCGGCACCACAAGGTAGGAGAACTTGAGCGTGGAAGGGTCCAGCACGAGCATTCGCCAAGAGTTGCAGATGTGCCAGTAGATCTTCCCGGCGGCGTGCACGGCGCGTCCCTCGAACCACCAGGGGTCAAAATCGACCACGACGTCCTCGTCCCGCGGGAGCGCGCGCCAGCGGCACTCGCCGTCGTCGACGGACGCGACCCAGGCGCGAGGGTGCCCTCCGTCGACGGCGAAGCAGACGGCCTCGAAGCAGAGCTTGCTCGGGTGCGTGCGGGAGAGAAGCGCGGAGCCGACGTAGTACCTTGAGCTGCGCCAGCGGCGGTCGTCGGGCACCGTGTCGCGCGGCGGTGGCGTGAGGAGCGCACGGCGGCGGGTGGCCGGGTCGAGGACGAGGAAGCGAGGGAGGGTCCCCTTGGGTCTGGTGGGCCTGTCGCTGGGTTCGAAAAGCAGGAGGCCCTGGTGCGAGTCGAAGAGGAAGAATCGGAAGGCGTCCGGGGCGAAGTCGAGGGAGAGGCGTCGAGGGGAGCGAACACGGCGGGGGTATCGACGATCTTGGGATCCCGTTCGGGGTACTGGGGAGGGACTTCGGTCGGGTGGTAGAAGTAGCCGAGGAGAGGAGGGGCGCGAGGGAGGCAGCGGGAGGCCAGGCGGCGCCAGCGGTGGGAGGCGAGGGCAGCACGGAGGAGGTCGGCCAGGGAGAGGCGGCGGAGAATGTCCGAGAGGACGAACTCGGTGAGCACATCGATCGAGGCTGTCGCCGCCGCCGCAGCCTGTGGCTCCACCGGCGGTGGGGAAGGAACCACCAAGGTGGAGGAAGACGGGGTTTTTCTTTTGGTTTTGCCTCTGCTCTTCCCGTTCTTCCGCGCCATGGCAGGAGCCGGGGGAGGGTTCTAGAGAAAGGGGCGCCTTTGTTTCTAGCTAGGTAGATGCACGAGAGCGCCTCTGGTTAGTGGAGCAGGACGGCACATGTCATTTTGTAACGTTGGGTTCAGGTTGTTCGGAAGACAAGCATACACATCAAGTACACCCCTGCATTTCTGGAGGCATCACCACACCCAGCTTGGTCCGTGGGTATTTTTCAAATTTTGAAATGGTGGTGCGTTCTCCTCTAAACTGTTGCCATCTGGTTTTGTCAATAGGCAGTTGGCCGTAGCAGCAGCGGAGGCGGCGTCAGTGCTCATGGTGATGATGAAGAAATATCTATAACCACAAAAAACCTAGAAATGATGGAAATTTGTGCTTCCATTTCCATTAGCCTACTACAAAGCTAATGCACACATACTTATGTATTATCCATATGAAACAAACTAATCCAGCAAAACACAAAAACGACACCATTAAGAGCAGAGGGATGTCTTATAAGTTACCCATCTCCGAAGTTGAAATTTGGAAAGCTCGGAATGACAAATGCAACTACAACGGCACGATGAGATAACGAAAATGTGCAGACTAGAGACTATTAACGTTGTAGCATAAACTGGGGAAAGTGTCTAGAGACTATGAACCAGCAGATATGCAAAATCTCCAGCCAGCAGAAAGTGTGATCAGAACTTCTAAAACAGACTTAAATACTGGAATGATCGCCTACCACCTTGTCATTTTGAGCACAATCGTTTCAGTATCCTACCTATCTTGCAAGATTAAATCCATATAATCATTTAAATCCTAGAAAGGATGGAAATTTGTGCTCCCAAGTTCCAGTAGCCTACTCCTAAAGCAAATGCCAAATGCGCATACGTATGGTGTTATGCACACGCAACAAACTACTCCAGGAAGGCAGGAATAACAATTCTGCACAAAAATGACACCATTAAGAGAGTAGAGGGCTGACTTACAAACATTAATGGAGATTCAGTAGTCTGGACTAGCCAGGAACGCAGGCGGCCATGCGAGGAAGTAGGCGAAGATAGGGTGCCCATATTCCTTGCCACGCTTCGTCGACAGGCGTTCGATCTTGCCGGTGTCCATGTGGAAGGAGTAGCGCCCGAAACCCCACGTCTTGATGAACACCTTCCCGTGCGACCGGCATCCATGTCGCTGGGCCAGACGCAATGGGTCCTGTACGTGGGCAAGGTAGGAACCTCAACGTCGGCCTCGTCGCACACCACGTCCAAGTCGACGATTCTCTTCTCCAGGATCCAGCCGTGGTCGCTCGACCTGGCAGCGCTGGGTACCCAGAGCTGCAGCTCCTGCTCGGCGTCGGCGACCATGCACAGCCGCCCATCCGGCGTCTCCCCGATGCGGTACTTGTGTTCAGACAGCGCGTCCGGCACCACAATGTAGGAGAACTTGAGCGTGGCCGGGTCCAGCACGAGCATTCGCCAAGAGTTGCAGATGTGCCAGTAGATCTTCCCGGCGGCGTGCACGGCGCGTCCCTCGAACCACCAGGGGTCAAAATCGACCACGACGTCCTCGTCCCGCGGGAGCGCGCGCCAGCGGCACTCGCCGTCGTCGACGGACGCGACCCAGGCGCGAGGGTGCCCTCCGTCGATGGCGAAGCAGACGGCCTCGAAGCAGAGCTTGCTCGGGTGCGTGCGGGAGAGAAGCGCGGAGCCGACGTAGTACCTTGAGCTGCGCCAGCGGCGGTCATCGGGCGCCGTGTCGCGCGGCGGTGGCGTGAGGAGCGCGCGGCGGCGGGTGGCCGGGTCGAGGACGAGGAAGCGAGGGAGGGTCCCCTTGGGCCTAGTGGGCCTGTCGCTGGGTTCGAAAAGCAGGAGGCCCTGGTGCGAGTCGAAGAGGAAAAATCGGAAGGCGTCCGGGGCGAAGTCGAGGGAGAGGCGCGGGGCGGAGGCGTCGAGGGGAGCGAACACGGCGGGGGTATCGACGATCTTGGGATCCCGTTCGGGGTACTGGGGAGGGACTTCGGTCGGGTGGTAGAAGTAGCCGAGGAGAGGAGGGGCGCGAGGGAGGCAGCGGGTGGCCAGGCGGCGCCAGCGGTGGGAGGCGAGGGCAGCACGGAGGAGGTCGGCGAGGGAGAGGCGGTGGAGAATGTCCGAGAGGACGAACTCGGTGAGGACATCGATCAAGGCTGTCGCCGCCGCCTCGGCCTGTGGCTCCACCGTCGGCGGGGAAGGAACCACCAAGGTGGAGGAAGACGTGGTTTTTCTTTTGGTCTTGCCTCTGCTCTTCCCGTTCTTCCGCGCCATGGCAGGAGCTGGGGGAGGGTTCTAGAGAAAGGGACGCCTTTGTTTCTAGCTAGCTAGATGCACGAGAGCGCCTCTGAGCAGGACGGCACATGTCATTTTGTAACGTTGGGTTCAGGTTGTTCGGAAGACAAGCATACACATAAGGGCATCTCCAGCCGTTCGGCTCCCCCGCCCCGCACCAAAACCTGGGGGGGGGGGGGGGGGGGGGGCGATTTCACCAGCCGTTCGGCGGCCCAGGAAAAACACGTAGCCCAGAAATTCGAAAGTTCTTCTTCCCGCCCCAAAAAAATAGCCCGAGTTGGGCGATCACAGCAGCCATAGTTGGGCAATCATTACAAAGACGCCACAGTTGGGCGATCAAATAGTCGCCTTCCTCACCTCGGGCTCCCTCCGCAGCTGCAGGCGCCGTCTCGTCTCCTTCTTCCGCATCCGCCTCCTCCGTGCCGACACCGGCGCCAGACGCACCTTGGCCGTAATCCCCGCCGCCCCGCGAGAAAAACTCCCCGCCTTGCGAGAGGAAGCCCGAGCACGCCGCTGCCGCCATCGAGCCGGTGGTGATGATCTCGTCCATGAGGTCTTGGGGCATCCTGCCCAACAAGGACTGGGCGGCGAAGGGGAGGGCACGGCGGAGCGGCGGCGAGGATGCGTAGCCCGGTGAGCCGACGTACATCATCGGCGGATGGTGGGGGAAGGTGAGGTTGGGGTTGAAACCAGCATGGGGGTCGGCGTCGGCGTACCCAGGGGAGTAGTGCGGGGACGCGTTCCAGCGCGGCGACGGCGATGGCGAGGCGACTGCGGTTTGGCTCCATCCGGCGAACGGATGAGGATGAGGAGACAAGTCGCCCCTCCGCTTGACCGGCGGCGCCGCAGACGCAGCCGGAGTTGGCGGCTCATCCAGCTCCTCTTCGTCTTCTTCCTCGCCGACGGCCTGGGCCTCGGCCTCCGCCAGGTGCGCGGCCAGCTTCCTCTGCCGCTGGAGGTTCTCCGCCTCCAGGCGCGCTTTCTCGGCGACCCACTTGGCGTTGCTCATGCCCGGCGGCTTCTCCTTCGGCGCTCTCGGCTTCCGCGGCTTCTTGCCGATCGTGGAGGTGGCGGAGGACGCGGGGACGGCGACGGCGCGGGGTCCTGTAAATCGGGCGGGAGCCATGGCGGCCAGATGTGTGGGGAAATGGCGGGAACGGGGCGGGGTGAGGGGTATATGTGGGGAAGAAATGGAGGGAAAGATCAAAATTATGGAGGGAAGAGGGCAAATTATGGAGGGAAATCGCCTTCCCTCACCGACAAGGCTGGCCCGCGGACGCCTTTTGCCACCCCAAGCGGAACCCAGCGCGCTGGGTTTGGGCTGGGTTCGCCGGCGCGAAACGACGCTTAAAACGGCGGAAACCGACGCTAAATCGACTTCTGGGAGGGCGACTGGTGGATTTTTGTTAGCGCCGGCGCTAAAAAGGCCTCCTGGGGGGCGCTGGGGGGGGGGGGGGGGGGGGGACGGCTGGAGATGCCCTAACACCCTGCATTTCTGGAGGCATCACCACACCCAGCTTGGTCCGTGGGTATTTTTCAAATTTTGAAATGGTGGTGCGTTCTCCTCTAAACTGTTGCCATCTGATTTTGTCAATTCTTCAGAAATGCATTGCAACACATGATTAAGAAGTCCTTTTCTTGGATTTATTGCCGTGAGGATAGCATTTAGATTCGTTGAAGAGCCTTAGAGCATCTCCAACAACAGCCCTAAAAACACCGCGCGCCCAAGAAACCGCCGATATGGCGCGCGCGCACCCGAAACGGTGTCTCCAGCAGCCGCGCTAAAACTCCGCGCGCGGTAAAAAGGGGCCAGCGCGCTGGCCCAAGCGGTACTCGCTGCGCTGAATTTGGGGCGGCCGCTCCAGCGCGCGCGGTCGAAAAGATATTCGCGCGAATTGACCAACCGCCGCCGGATCTGAATCCTCCACCCGCGCGCGCCTCCGTCCGCATCTTTTCCCCATCTTCGCCGGCGACCATGGTGCGCGAATAGACCAGCCTTCGGCGCTTCCGCCGCTCGTCCCCTGCGCGTCGCCGGGTGTACCGCTGGGCAGGTCGCCGCCGCGTCGATTTTGCCCCGCAGCGCCACCGACGCCACTCCGGTTCCGCCGCTTCCGCGTCTACTCCGCAGCGCGCAGTCGCCACTCCTTGCTCCAGCTCCTTCCTCGCCGCCAGCCAGCGCGCAGTTCCTCCGACGAACAGCGCTTGGCGGTCGTCGAACCTCCGCGCGCGCAAGGTGTTTGACAAATAATTGCAAGGTATGTTTGTTGTTCTCTAATTTTTTTAGTTTGTAGATGAGTTCGAATAACTAGTTTGTAGGTAAATAACTGGTACAAATTCATGTTTGTAGATGAGTTCGTCTAGTGACGATTCATGTTTGTCCTCCGATGAAGAATTTGATGAAGAATTTGATATGCAAGAGGAGGAAGAAATGGCTATGATCCTTGCTATCCGTGCTAGGAAACGACCAAAGCACGGTGGTTCAGTGATGGGTCGCCTAAAATTGTGGAGGGAAAGGATGGGTGCTCATGAAAGATTGACGAGGAACTATTTTGTCGAGCATCCCATATACCCCGAGTCTTATTTCCGGCGTCGGTTTCGGATGAGCATTGACTTGTTTAAGAAAATTGCAGAGGAACTGAGTAAACATGATCGGTTTTTCCAGCAAAGGAGGAATGCCGCCGGTGAACTTGGGCATAGCACCTTTCAAAAGGTGACTGCCGCCTTGCGTATGTTGGCATACGGTATTCCGGCGGATCTAGTGGATGATCACTTGGCGATGCTTGGATCAATTGATTGCATGCATTGGAGTTGGAAGAATTGTCCTGCAGCATGGCATGGACAATTTTAGGGCCATAAGAAGGATTCCACCATAATTCTTGAAGCGGTGGCCGATCATGAGACTTGGATTTGGCATGCTTTTTTCGGAATGCCCAGAGCTCTCAATGATATTAATGTTCTTCATCGGTCACACTCATGGATAAGATTGCAAAAGGAAAAACTTGTCCGGTGGAGTTTGTAGCAAATGGCCATACATACAACTATGGCTACTATCTTGCGGACGACATCTACCCAAGGTGGCAAACATTTGTGAAACCGGTTCAGAAACCGGTAGGTAAGAAAATGCTTGACTTTCACAATGCTCAAGCGGCGGCTAGGAAAGATGTGGAGAGAGCATTTGGGATTTTGCAAGCCCAATTTGCTATTGTTAGAGGACCGGCAAGATTTTGGAATCAAGAAATGCTTTGGTACATCATGAACGCATGTGTGATCATGCATAACATGATCATCGAGAATGAGCGCGGGCAAGATTTGGACTATACTCATTATGAGTTAATGGGTGTTCCCGTGCAACCGCGGAGGAGGGTTGAGAGGGTGGCACGCTTTGTTGCATCCTACCATGCCATTCGACGTAATGACACACATGATGAGCTTCAAAAGGATCTTATCGAGGAGTGGTGGACATGGAATGGGCAACATTGAGTTGAATTTGTGTGTTTGTTTCATTTGTTGTGTTGTGTAATGAACTATTTGTTATATTGTTCTGGGACAACTATTTATTTGTGTTGTAATAAATAATTAAACTATTTATTGTTGATTTATTTCGTGTCTGTTTGATTCGGTTTGTTTGCATGTTTGATGTGAATGTTGTTTGCGCTGGGCGCGCGCGGTGGAATTGTTAGCGCGTCTGCTGGAGCTAAAAATTGTGCAGCCGCGCCGCGCTAACTATAGTGCTTCTGCTAAAGCAAAACAGGCGCTGCGCATGCAAAATCGCAATTCTGGCGCCGCAAAAAAATATAGCGCGCCGACGCGTAGCGCTGCTGTTGGAGATGCTCTTAGCTTTAGTTTCTAGCGACACAATTTGGGAGGCTTATGGAAAATGCCCACTGTAAACTCTAGAGAACAGTCGAACTGAGACATTGTGACCACTAACTACGTGGGAGAATAATAGTCGACAATGAAACTCGGTTTAAGGCCCTGTCATTCCGAGAGTTATATGAATCCTTAGCCATTTTCAGAGCAAGATGCTCTTTGCCTCTATGGCCTACCGTAAGAGTAGCGGGTTAATTGAAAGATCCAACGGGCTCAAACCCAAGTCCCTTGCCAAGAATATCGCACACAAAGAAATTTGGGGCAAAAGAGCTCTCTCACGCCACCCAAAGAACAATGAGCACCACAAACACGAAGCCAACCCCATCGATATATCTCGTGTTGAGTATATAATCAATTGTTCAATTAAATTAATCTAAATATAAATAATGAGCATGACGTAAACAATGCTAATGGCATACTGAAACTCTATGATATAACCATGTACTAGAGAAATAGTAGAAATATCTACAGAAATCGCTAGTACGGCAGACATGCAAGTAATCAGGAGAGGATAAACGTGTACCCTCCAATAAGCCAGTTGGCCGTAGCAGCAACGGAGGCGGCGTCAGTGCTCATGGTGATGACGAAGGCGACGCGGACGTAGTTGATGCAGACGAACGGAGGCGAGCAGTCGCGTGGAAGACGCTTCCCAATAATCTAATCGCCCCTCTCCCGTACAGGATGTTAAGAGGTGGGGTTTCGGAGGCCTGCTCTCCCGGCAACCGTGTACGCGGTCGACGGGATGGGATCAGCGATGACAGCTACAGCGAGAGGAACGACAGTTGTGGCGCGTGCAGCAGGAGCGATCTGTTGTCTGTGTATCTTTTGGAGAGTAGCGACCTCTCTTATATGGACACAGAGGAGGAGGAGGAGGAGGCGAGAGGTCCAACAGAAACGCACACAATGAATCACAATGAATCCTGGTAACGTCCGTACTTAAGACAAAACGTTTCAGCTCATATTCATTTAACATTCATTTTCCATTAAGACAAAAACGTTTCAGTTGACCGCTCATATTCCATTCATGCGTGACAAAAAGAATATATCGGCTCGGCGAGATTCCCGCAACCCGCGGCGCGCGCGTCGCGTCGCGTCGTGGCGAGGCGGGTGGTGGAGGAGGAGGAGCGCGCGTGTGGAACGCCTCCCTTCACTTCACAACCAACACATATCTGTGGGAGCAGAGCTCACCTTATAAGTTGGTGTACATCTCTCCCAATTAGCCATGCGGGACTAAACTCCCACCACTTGCCATGACAACATGGGCCTTTAGGGATTTTCTGAAATTGTTAGATGGGCCTAAAGCCCACCCCAGTTTTTCAACATCTCGGTACAAAACCCTTGTGAAGCGGTCCATTTATGGCAAGGCGCAACTCACTTATAAAACTCTCAAGTGAGGCCACACAACTTCGCCCAACATGGTCTTGTCCGCAAGAAGGTCCTCGGCTCAAAGATGTAAGACAAATCCCAACTCAAGTGGGAGGGCCCCTTCTGTATCTCCACCTGGAGGATCAAGAATGGATAACCTAAAGGGGGTAACTAATGATGATGTGTGTCCTATATGCCTCGAGGTTCTTAGAGCATCTCCATTCGCCCCCACCCATAGCCCAACCAATAGCCCTATGGGGAGCACCGGACGAGCGCGTCTTTTCTAGCGTTAATGCGGCGAGCGCCTCTTTTCCAGACGGTGGCGTTAATGTGAGGCAGAGGATCCGCCAGCCGAAGTTAATGGGCGCCCCCGCTCTTACCAGCTATAAAGCGCGACACACCACACCTCTCCTCTCCACCTCATCTCCTCGGCCACCATTTTCCACCACCATCGCGACAAAGTGCCCAACACCGAAGGGCAGACCGTAGACCGCAACCGTCACCGGAAGGCGGCGCAACGAGGCGAGCTCCTCCCTGATACGTCTCCAACGTATCCATAATTTCTGCTGTTCCATGCTTATATTATACCATTTGCTACATGTTTTATATACACTTCGTATCACTTTTATGCATTTTCTGGGACTAACCTATTAACAAGATGCCACAGTGCCAGTTCCCTGTTTTCTGCTGTTTTTGGTTTCAGAAAGTTACTTCTGGAAATATTCTCGGAATTGCACGAAACAAAAGGCCAGTCCCTATTTTTCCAGCACGTACACGGAGTCCGAAGGAGAGACGAAGAGAGCCACGAGGTGGCCAAACCACAGGGCGCGGCTGGGCCCACAGCCGCGCCTGGTGGTTTGGGCCCCTCGGGGGTCCGCCGACATCGCCCCTTCGCCTATTTATTCCCCGAGACGCGAAAACCCTAAAACACCGAGCCTTTCATCCAGAACATATTCGCTGCCGCCGCCGTCGTCAACCCTAACTCGGGGGGTTTCTGAAGCTCTTCCCGGCACCCTGCCGGAGAGGGGAATCATCACCGGAGGGCTCTACATCGCCATGCCCGCCTCCGGAGTGATGCGTGAGTAGTTCATCCTTGGACTATGGGTCCATAGCAGTAGCTAGATGGTTGTCTTCTCCACTTGTGCCATCATGTTTAGATCTTGTGAGCTGCCTATCATGATCAAGATCATCTTATTGTAATGCTACATGTTGTGTTTGCTGGGATCTGACTTATATTGATACCTATGTGGAGCTGAATATTATATTATCATGTCTATGTCATTTGTGATCTTGCATGCTCTCCGTTACTTGTTGAAGCCTTGGCCAAGTGAATACTTGTAACTCCAAGAGGGGGTATTTATGCATGATAGTTGGGTTCAACCTCTATTTAACCTGGGATAGTGACAGCAAGTTCTAAGGTTGTAGATGTGTTGTTGCCACTAGGGGTAAAACAGCAATGCTTTATTCAAGGATGAATGTATTGTTTACATTACGCACATTACTTAATGCAATTGTCTGTTGCTTGCAACTTAATACTGGAAGGGGTACGGATGTTAACCGGAAAGTGGACTATTTAGGCATAGATGCATGCTGGATAGCGGTCTATGTACTTTGTCGTAATGCCCAAATGAATCTCATAGTAGACACCACAGCTCACACATGCATGTTATATGCACTTATCAATTGTCAATTGCCCAGCTGTAATTTGTTTACCCAGCATGTTAGTTATCTTATTGGAGAGACACCACTAGTGAACTGTGGACCCCGGTCCATTCTTTTACATCTGAAATACAATCTACTGCAATCATTGTTCTCTACTGTTTTATGCAAACAAACATCATTTCCATTCGATACGTTTAACCCTTTGTTTTCAGCAAGCCGGTGAGATTGACAACCTCACTGTTAAGTTGGGGCAAAGTAATTTGATTGTGTTGTGCAGGTTCCACGTTGGCACCGGAATCCCTGGTGTTGCGCCGCACTACACTCCTTCACCAACACCTTCGAAGCAAACCTCGTTTTCCTACTGGTTCGATTAAACCTTGGTTTCATACTGAGGGAAAACTTACTGCTGCACTCATCATACCTTCCTCTTGGGGTTCCCAACTGACGTGTGACGTACAAGCATTGTTTCTGGCACTATAACTAGAGCCACCAACACGTTTTCTGGCGCCGTTGCCGGGGAAAACCGAATTGCTTCTGCAAGGGGAGTCTCTCACACCCAATCTCTTTACTTTGTTATTTGTCTTGCTTAGTTTATTTTTATTTAGTTTGTTTGCTTCTTTATCAAAAACACAAAAAAATTAGTTACTTGTTTAATTCAGTTTGATTTTGTTTTTCAAAATGAATGCTCCTGAAGTTGAAGTTCGTTCTTTTAGGCAACTAGGAGGTGAAAATTTGAAAGATGCTTGGTATAGAATTAGTGATGCTCATCATAGATGTACTAAGAAACACTCTACCACTATCCTCCTTAGGAACTTTTATGTTGGTATCTCTAGTTGGTATAGGTATGTTCTAGACACTCTTACAGGTGGAAATTTCTTGGGTACTCCTGCTTTAGAAGCCTGTAATATTATTGAAAGTTTGGTAGGAACACCACCCACTAAAGATATTAAAGTTGAGATCACCTTGGAGGATGTTATAAATAAGTTAGACTCTATGGAGAATTTTTTCCAAATTTTCTTGATTGTATTGGTAAGACTAATGAATCAATAGCCACCATCAATGAAAGAATCACTGTTCTTGAGGATAATAATATCCATGACACCCAAAATCATAGAATTGATGAGTTAGAGGAAGCTATTGAAACCTTAAGTTCAACCTTTACTTCTCTTAAGTCTAAAAAGGAGAAAGTTTATGTGGGTAGAGAGCAAAAGTTTATGTATGTTCCTAAAGTGCCAAAACCAAAGACTCATTATGAGCTTAAAATTGATAAAACTTTTAGTACGGTTAAAGGTAATGAAACACCTCCAGGAACATCTAAGATACCCATTGTTACAAGCTGTGTGTTGGAAGAAGCTTTTGATGATTTGAATGATTTGCCACTTGACAACACTTGATTTTCACTTTCTGCGCCTAGCTGAAAGGCGTTAAAGAAAAGCGCTTATGGGAGACAACCCATCGTTTTTATTTGCTGTTATTTTTGTTTTCTTTGAGTCAAGGAGTTTTGTTACTTCTGTAGCAACTCCTTTGTATCTTTATTTTATCGCAATGTTGTGCCAAGTAAAGTTCTATATTGAAAGTTGATGCAAGATTTGGATTTCTGCGCAGTGACAGATTTTTAGCTGTCACGGATTTGAGCTTATCTCCCTGTAGAAAATTCAAAAAATTCTGAAAAATCACGCATATTCCTGAGATATGTACGCAACTTTCATTATTTTAGGCCAGATCCATCTGAGCAACTTAAGTGCCTCGAAAAAATTCGTCATTCCAGACTGTTCTGTTTTTGACAGATTCTGCCTTTTGTTTTGCATTCGCTCTTTTACTGTGTTTGTGTGGATTTCTTTGCTCCACAAAGCATTGGTGGCTGTAGCTAATGTCCAGAAGCTTTGGGATTGATTGTATCATTACAGAATATGAGAATTTTTGATTATGCACTAACCCTCTAATGAGAACTGTCTTGAGTTTGGTGTGAAGGAAGTTTTCAAGGATCAAGCGAGAAGGGTGATATTATGTGATCAAGAAGAGTGAAAAGCCTAAGCTTGGGGATGCCCCCGTGGTTCATCCCAACCATATTCAGAGAGACTCAAGCGTCTAAGCTTGGGGATGCCCTTTCTTCATCAACAAACTTATCAGGTCATCTCTAGTGAAACTATATTTTAATTCTTTCACATCTTATGCGCTTTACTTGGAGCGTCTGTGTGTTTTTATTTTTGTTTTTGTTTGAATAAATTCGGATCCTAGCAATCCTTGTGTGGGAGAGAGACACGCTCCGCTTTTTCATGTGAATACTCATGTTCTTCACTTATATTTGTTGAGTATTCTTAACTAGCTACTGCAGTGCTTTTAGCTCCTGTTTTTCATGCATCTCTTCGAGCTGTTAGCACTTGTTTATAAATACTCTCTTGCTGCATTATATTATCATTTGGAGAGTTTATGTTTAAATAAATTATTGGTGTTTGTTTGGAAGAAAGAAAATGCTACATGTAGTAGTTGGTATTGGAAAAGACATATGCATTCTTGTAGATCATTGTCTTTTTTGATTTGATGCTTTGCAATTGTTTTGAGCTCTCAAGTAGATCATGTTTAAGCTCTTGCATCATGTAGTTAAAGCCTAGTAGTGGAGAACTACCGTAGAGCTTGTTGAGACTTGGGATGCATATTTGTTCTCTCTAAGGTCTAGATATTTTCTGGTAAAATGTTTGAGCAACAAGGAAGACAGTGTAGAGTCTTATAATACTTGCAATATGTTTTTATGTGATTCTTGCTGTACCGGTTTATACTTGTGTTTGCTTCAAACAACCTTGCTAGCCTAAACTCTGTACTGAGAGGGAATGCTTCTCGTGCATCCAAAACTTGAGCCAAAACCCATGCCATTTGTGTCCACCATACCTACCTACTATGTGGTATTTCCTGCCATTCCAAGTAAATATTTCATGTGCTACCTTTAAACTATTCAAAACTTTATTACTCCTTATTTGTGTCAATGTTTTATAGCTCATGAGGAAGTATGTGGTGTTTTATCTTTCAATCTTGTCATTTACTTCTGACAGACTTTCACCTGGACTAGTGGCATATACATCCGCTTATCCAATAATTTGCAAAAAGAGCTGGCAACGGGGTGCCCAGCCCCAATTAATTACAACTTTCATTAATAATTCTCTTCACATGTTTTGCCCTGATTTATCAGTAAGCAACTTAATTTTGCAATAGACACTCCTCCATGGTATGTGAATGTTGGAAGGCACCCGAGGATTCGGTTAGCCATGGCTTGTGTAAGCAAAAGGTTGGGAGGAGTGTCATCTATAAAGAAACTAAAATACATGTGTAAACAAAAGAGAAGAGGGATGATCTACCTTGCTGGTAGAGATAACGTCCTTCATGGGAGCCGCTCTTTGAAAGTCTGGTTGACAAGGGGGTTAGAGTGCCCACTACCATTCGTTGACAACAACAAACACCTCTCAAATACTTATTTTGTGCTCTCTATATGCTTTCGAAAACTTAAAAAGCTCTAGCACATGATTTAATCCCTGCTTCCCTCTGCGAAGGGCCTATCTTTTACTTTATGTTGAGTCAGTTTACCTACTCCTTTCTATCTTAGAAGCAAACACTTGTGTCAACTTTGTGTGCATTGATTCTTACATATTTACTTATTGCACTTGTTATATTGCTTTATGTTGACAACTATCCATGAGATATACATGTTACAAGTTGAAAGCAATGCTGAAACTTAATCATCCTTTGTGTTGCTTCAATGCCTTTTACTTTGAATCTATTGCTTTATGAGTTACCTCTTATGCAAAACTTTTTGATGCTTGTCTTGAAAGTACTATTCATGAAAAGTTTTTGCTTATATGATTCATTGTTTACTCTTTATCTATTTGTTAGCAAACTATAGATCATTGCTTTGAGTCACTTCATTCATGACATGATTGTGTGAAAGCATGTCTCCTCAGAAATTATTTGTTGTTATCGTTTTACCTACTCGAGGACGAGTAGAACTAAGCTTGGGGATGCTTGATACGTCTCCAACGTATCCATAATTTCTGCTGTTCCATGCTTATATTATACCATTTGCTACATGTTTTATATACACTTCGTATCACTTTTATGCATTTTCTGGGACTAACCTATTAACAAGATGCCACAGTGCCAGTTCCCTGTTTTCTGCTGTTTTTGGTTTCAGAAAGTTACTTCTGGAAATATTCTCGGAATTGCACGAAACAAAAGGCCAGTCCCTATTTTTCCAGCACGTACACGGAGTCCGAAGGAGAGACGAAGAGAGCCACGAGGTGGCCAAACCACAGGGGCGCGGCTGGGCCCACCGCCGGCCTGGTGGTTTGGGCCCCTCGGGGGTCCGCCGACATCGCCCCTTCGCCTATTTATTCCCCGAGACGCGAAAACCCTAAAACACCGAGCCTTTCATCCAGAACATATTCGCTGCCGCCGCCGTCGTCAACCCTAACTCGGGGGGTTCTGAAGCTCTTCCCGGCACCCTGCCGGAGAGGGGAATCATCACCGGAGGGCTCTACATCGCCATGCCCGCCTCCGGAGTGATGCGTGAGTAGTTCATCCTTGGACTATGGGTCCATAGCAGTAGCTAGATGGTTGTCTTCTCCACTTGTGCCATCATGTTTAGATCTTGTGAGCTGCCTATCATGATCAAGATCATCTTATTGTAATGCTACATGTTGTGTTTGCTGGGATCTGACTTATATTGATACCTATGTGGAGCTGAATATTATATTATCATGTCTATGTCATTTGTGATCTTGCATGCTCTCCGTTACTTGTTGAAGCCTTGGCCACGTGAATACTTGTAACTCCAAGAGGGGGTATTTATGCATGATAGTTGGGTTCAACCTCTATTTAACCTGGGATAGTGACAGCAAGTTCTAAGGTTGTAGATGTGTTGTTGCCACTAGGGGTAAAACAGCAATGCTTTATTCAAGGATGAATGTATTGTTTACATTACGCACATTACTTAATGCAATTGTCTGTTGCTTGCAACTTAATACTGGAAGGGGTACGGATGTTAACCGGAAAGTGGACTATTTAGGCATAGATGCATGCTGGATAGCGGTCTATGTACTTTGTCGTAATGCCCAAATGAATCTCATAGTAGACACCACAGCTCACACATGCATGTTATATGCACTTATCAATTGTCAATTGCCCAGCTGTAATTTGTTTACCCAGCATGTTAGTTATCTTATTGGAGAGACACCACTAGTGAACTGTGGACCCCGGTCCATTCTTTTACATCTGAAATACAATCTACTGCAATCATTGTTCTCTACTGTTTTATGCAAACAAACATCATTCCATTCGATACGTTTAACCCTTTGTTTTCAGCAAGCCGGTGAGATTGACAACCTCACTGTTAAGTTGGGGCAAAGTAATTTGATTGTGTTGTGCAGGTTCCACGTTGGCACCGGAATCCCTGGTGTTGCGCCGCACTACACTCCTTCACCAACACCTTCGAAGCAAACCTCGTTTTCCTACTGGTCGATTAAACCTTGGTTTCATACTGAGGGAAAACTTACTGCTGCACTCATCATACCTTCCTCTTGGGGTTCCCAACTGACGTGTGACGTACAAACATTGTTTCTGGCACTACTTTCGGGTGACATGCTGGATAGCGATCCCGGGGTGGATTATTAGTCATAGATGCAGTTGGATAACGGTCCATGTATTTTGACGTAACACCCATATTAAATGAAACGGTGAACTTGGTGTCATGATAGTATTGTTATACGCCCATGCTTTGTCAATTGCCCAGCTGTAATTTGTTTACCCAACATGTTTATCTTTCGGAGAGACACCACTAGTGAACTGTGGACCCCGGTCCTATTTTCCTATATTGCTTACAACCGTTTTCATAGCTTTTCCTAGTCATTTGCTTGCTGGTCATTTTACTCTCATATTATTTTACACAGATATATTTAATCCTTTGTGTTCAGCAAGCCGGAGAGATTCACAACCTCTCTGTTTCATTGGGACAAAGTAGTTTATTTGTGACTGTGTGTAGGTCCATGTTAATCTCCTTGTGCCAGGGGAGGATACACCTTGTTAGAGCCTTCTCCAAGTGCTACTGGATTAATAACCTTGGTTTTGAAATCAAGGGAAATTGCTGCTATGCTAAATCATACCTTCCTCTTGGGGTTTCCTGCGAACGTGTGATCCACGCCATCAGGCACCTGTACCATCGATGAACACCTTCTTCTGACTATTCTTGCGCTGCTTGCCTCCGGCACCTGTACCTGCACCGCCGGGCTCCTGCCCGCACTGCAGGTGCCTAGCCTGCCGCCCCAATAATGTTTTTATTCAATGCAATGTCTTAGTTTGAATGAATTATCTTTAATTTGAATGCATCATCTTTAGTTTAAATGAAAATCCTTTAATTTTAAGTTCAAATTTTGTTACTATTGGGGTCGTGAGTAAGAAGTGACGCCACCCATAGGAGGCAACTTGCCTGGACGGCCCCAATAGCGCCCGTCCGACGCTGCTTTCGGACGTTGTATGGGGCCGCGTGTAGACATACTCTTACTAGGTTTGTGCCAGCCTGATCTTGCTCCCACTCCCTTGGATGGATTGCACCCGTGGTGGATTAGGATGTCGGAAACCTAGCCGACCAAGGCTGCCCCAAGATCCGATCGATCACTCTCCTTTTCTCCGGTCAATTTGGCTAGAAAGAAACGACCGGGTGTTCCATTCCAAAGTTAAATCGTCAGCACTGCTCCTGGATGCAATTATGCTTGAAGCGGATAAGTGGAAGAGAATGGGGTTTCTGTGAGGAGTATCATTTGTTTTGGTGGCTTAAGAACCGCTTGTGTAATTTCTATGGATTTGTATTTTGTTCTATCTCCTTCTATAAAGGAAAAGGCGCGATTTCTCGCGCGTTACTGAATTTTTTTGTTTCTGTGGGTGAATAAGATGAGTGAAAGTGCAACTATGTGAAACTATCTATGTGATGATATAAGATATTTGAACATGAAGGTTCTCAGAAAGATAAACATAAGTGACATAGATATGATAGAAATAATCGAAACACGCAAAAATGGAGATATATCTGGATGTTCACTTTGGAGGGGTGTTGGTTACAAAAAACGACTTGTGTCCTCGGGCTCCATCATACCGACGACGTTCAATCCAGCATTGGAGCGGAGCTCGAGAGGTTGTTCAGGAGTACGCACAAATGGTAGTCTGCGTTGGCGACAACTGAAAGATGGTGAATCTTGTGCTGAGTTTGTGTTTGGAGGCTGAACGATCTGGTTTCCTCCTTCAACAGTGTCGCGCAGGGGTGTCAGTTCTAGAGTTCGATGGTGTGTCCGGGGTGCTGCCCTGCTCTGATTCTTTCAACGGCAATTGTTGTGCCTTTGGCAAGCTACTTTGGAGGTCCAATGGCATGTCCAGAGTGCTACCCTAGTTCTCAGCAAGCAACTTTGGAGTTCCGTAAAGCTGCAGATCAGCGATGGAGCCGCGTCGACATCGGGTGAAGAGGTGATCCATCCACTTCCCCTTTGGTGGTTGCTACGATGCTGCCGAAGGAGAGGGATAGGCGTTGGTATCTTGCGTAGGTTTTTATTCGGACCGGATTGTATTTTTCTTGACCGATTCCTTTTAGTTGGAAGGACGATGTTTACGTGACTTGTAACTTGATATTTATTTTATAAACGAGACATGTATTACCAGGAAAAAAAAGGCCCCTCTTCTTCTTTTTGAGTCTCTTCCATGAGAAGTAAGAGCTCAGTCACTAGTAATAGATCTTAAGGTCACCTCAAAACCCTCACAAAATATGATATAAGGTGAGCTCAATCCACCTTACATTTTCGAAAAACCCATGGATGCTGGTTTTGTACTAATATAAGTAGAACATGAGGCAGAGAAAAGTGGCTAGAATTTTGTGACCTGGTTTCATATTATCACTAGTCTCCAATTTACACTGGCTTTTATTTTCCCACCTAAGTGGTTTGCAATTTGAATATTGTGTTGTCTACACAAGGTAGGCAAGATGCGATAAAGAATCAAGCTAAGCAACAACGTTTCTGGTTTTACACTTGTTATACGATCTGAATTCAAGATGTTCAACAATCGCTAGATAGTAGATATACAAATTCAAGCTCTTAACTTGACCATCAAAGTGGCCAACCCCGCAAATTACAAAGGCAGATAGAACAATAGGACAGCCAAAATGCGAAAGGATTCAGAGACAAGTGTTACTGAATATGACCCAAACCACAGATCGTCCAAAATAAGCCTGATTTGACAGTACGATTACTGAATATCATCAAGTCCAAACGATGTACGGTCAACATAGCATCAACAAACTGCTTAAATAATGTCATACAGGACAAGGTACTGAAACCCCAAAGCTTTCCCATAAGCTGAGTGAATGGGAGGTGGCTGGACGGAGGTAGTGACCCAGAAATGAAACCAAGCTGACTTCAAAGTTGCGCCAATTCAGCCTGAATCGTAGAGATGAAGAAGTTTTTTTTAAGCCGCATGGCAGCAGGTTCATCATACAAACGTAATTCGGAGCACTCCTCAACCTGGGATCTCCAGACTCAAACACCCCAGGAACTTAGCATGCCAGCAACATAACACATCTAAACCTCTCCACAGGCCTACTAAGCCAGAAAGAACAAGTTGGCTAAACTCCAGCTACGACAACTAAAATATCACAGTCCCGAAGTCATCATAATTTCTCCACTTTTCACAGATATTTCTCATGGAAAAGGATAGCTCAACAGCCTATTCTCTTCACACCAAGTGCCCACCCGTTGCTTCTGTTGAAAATCTCGTTTTCCACCCGAACCATTGCCAAAGCTCCATCACACTGCCTACTTCGAAGATCTTTCCCCTGCAATCCAGCCCAAGCGTTAATGTAAAAAGATACTTGAGATATAATCTTAATCGGGTCTACAGGAATAACATTCTTAAGCAAGCCCCATTCCTAATTTTCCATAACGTCCAAAGAACAGCTGAAATTCGTGAAGCAACTAATAACTTGTCTTTTTCCTACTAAAATTCATTGCCCAGCTACAAAGCTCATCCATGCTGAAATCCAAATGTACAAGCAACAATATCCCAAACGAATCTAGCAGTTGCACATTCAAAAAAATGATGACCTACAGTTTCCTTACAATGACAAAACCTACAGGTTTCATCTCCTAACCAGCCCTCCTGCTGAGATTATCTTTTGTCAGAATGCTATTTTTAGAAGCAAGCCAAAGAAAAACCTTAATTCTCAAATGAATTTTTGCCAGCCAAAAGACTTTGTAAGGTATCTTTACCTGGTGAGTTTTCAGAGCCAAATACATAGATTTAACTGAAAAAATTCCATTTTTCTCCAACAACCGGCTACAACTATCTATATTTTCATTCAGAGCTACATGTCTACATAAATCTTTTAACTCACCCCACTAGAGATGAAGAACTATCAGCTACAAAATTTGAACTGAAACGACAGAACTGTATGAACAAAATAGAAGAGCAACAGTAGTAGAAAATCCAACTGACTTGTGATCACTCCTATGTATTGTTTACTGATCAGAATTCAAACCCGGAAAGAACACTCCCTCACCTTTTCTCTTAAAGACCTTTCAGAAAGATTGCACCAATTCAGATAAACTGAAAATTACGGTACTAGGAAAACAGAACTAAAACAGATGAGGTATCTTCTAGAAATCAGATGAGTCCCCAAACAAAGTCGTCAATTGATTTTCTGCCTCAAGGCAGGGCTACGAGGTGCTTAACCAATTAACGACACAACGAACGACAATGTATAATCATATGCATGTTTGACACCAGTAATATCCTTTCTAGGTTTCTTTATCTTCTAGATAATACACGGGCACAGACTAGAGTGTATGAACCATGCAGCACTAATAGGGAAGTATCAAGTGTGTCATTATCTCTTATACCACAAGCGTATGTGTATATATAAAATCTCCAACCAACATAAATTGTGATCACGACTTCTATAACAGACTCAAATATTGGAATGACCTCCTCACACCTTGTTATTTCAGCACAATCACTTCAGTGTCCCTATATCTCGCAAAAAGAAATATCTATGACCATAAAAAACCTATAAAGGATGGAAATTTGTCCTTCCAAGTTCCAGTAGCCAACTCAAAAACTGATGCACACATACTTATGTATTATCCACATGCTGACATGCAACAAACTAATCTGCGCAAACATACGAAAAAACAAAAATGACACCATTAAGATTTAAGAGCAGAGGGTTATCTTATTAGTTACTGGAAATTCAGTATGCTTGAGCCAGAAGTTGTGAACGGAACTTCTAAAACAGACTTAAACATTGGAATGATCGCGTCCCACCTTGTCATTTTGAGCACAATCACTTCAGTATCCTACCTATCTTGCAAGAAGAAATCCGTATAACCATTTAAATCCTATAAAGGATGGAAATTTGTGCTTCCAAGTTCATGGAGCCTACTCTAAAGATAACTCACATACTCATATTATCATATGCACACCCAACAAACTAATCCAGGCAAAACAATTCTGCACAAAAATGACACCATTAAGAGTAAAGGGTTGTCTTACAAATTACCGGAAATTGAGTGCTCTGAAGCCAGGAACGCGGGCGGCCATGCCAGGAAGTAAGCGAACATGGGGTGCCCACATTCCTTGCCACGTTTTGTCGACATGCGCTCCATCTTGCCGGTGTCCATATGGAAGGAGAAGCGCCCGAATCCCCACGTATTGATGAACACCTTCCCTGTGCGACCAGCGTCCATGTCGCTGGGCCAGACGCATAGGGCCCTGAGCTTCGGGTCGATGGGCAGGTCACGCATCATGTCGCAGTTGCACAGCGCGAGCAAGGGGACGATTTTCCTCTCCAGAATCCAGCCGTTGTCGCTTCTTGGCGTACCCAGAGCTGCAGCTCCAAATCGGCGCTTCCCGCGAACCCACAGCTGCAGCTCCTTCTCGGCGTCGGTCACCATGCAAAGCCGCCCATCCGGCGTCTCCCCGATGCGGTAATTGGCGGTACCCAGCACGTCCGGCACCCGCAGGTAGGAGAACTTGACTGTGGAAGGGTCGAGCACGAGCAGGCGCATTGAGTGGCAGATGTGCCAGTAGATCTTCCCGGCGGCGTGTACGGCGCGTCCCTCGAACCAACAGGGGTCGAAATCGACCTGGACCTGCTCGTCCCGCGGGAGCGCGCGCCAGCGGCACTTGCCGTCGTCGACGGACGCGACGCAGGCGCGAGGGTGCCCTCCGTCGATGGCGAAGCAGACGGCCTCGAAGCAGAGCTTGCTGGGGTGCGTACGGAGAGAAGCGCGGAGCCCACGTAATGTCTCGAGCTGCGCCAGCGGCGGTCATCGGGCACCGTGTCGCGCGGCGGTGGCGAGAGGACCGTGCGGCGGCGGGTGGCCGGGTCGAGGACGAGGAAGCGGGGGAGGATCCCCTTGGGGGGCCTCTCGCTCGGTTCGAGAAGGAGGAGGCCTTGATGGGAGTCGTAGACGAGGAAGCCGGAGGCGTCCGGGGCGAAGTCGAGGGAGAGGCGCGGGGCGGAGGCGTCGAGGGGAGCGAACACGGCGGGGCAAGAGACAAGCTTGGGATCCCGGTCGGGGTACTTGGGAGGGACTTGGGTTGGGTGGAAGAAGTAGCCGAGGAGAGGAGGGGCGCGAGGGAGGCAGCTGGAGGCCAGGCGGCGCCAGCGGTGGGAGGCGAGGGCAGCACGGAGGAGGTCGGCGAGGGAGAGGCGGCGGAGAATGTCCGAGAGGACGAACTCGGGGAGGACATCGATCGAGGCTGTCTCCGCAGCCGCAGCCGCAGCCGCAGCCTGTGGCTCCCCCGGCGGTGGGGAAGGAGCCACCAAGGTGGAGGAAGACGTGGGTTTTCTTTTGGTCTTGCCTCTGCTCGTCCCCGTCATGGTTGGAGACGGAGGAGGGTTCTAGAAAGGGAGCAGACAGAAGACAGAGACAGCCTCGCCTCGCTTGGGCTCTGGCTATGCATCAAAGGAGCCTTCGTTGGGTTGGTGTTAACATCCCCTCAAATATCCATGGCAATTGTTTCTAGCAGCACAATTTTGGTGTAACGGAAAATGGCTCTGGAGAGAAGTCGAATTGAGACAATGTAGCTGTGCGCATGATTCATAAGTTTGAAAACAAAATCTAAGGACCTTTTTGGTTCAAAGTTCATTTTATCATTCCAATCCATACAAATTTCTTCCTATAGTCTCTTTGGTTCAAATGAATTAATTTTCCATCGCTTTCAATGGTTTTGCTTTGCTACACGAGGACGTATGTTGTTCAAAGGACTTTTCGGAGGTATCCAACCTATATGCATTTTTCCTATAGAGTCCTCTGGTTCAACAGAATGATTCGTCCAAAATTCATATGGAGTACTTTCCTGCAATGCAACTCTAGATTTAGCAGTCTGCAACAATGCAAAAAAAAAAGAAGGAAACGAATTTATACTCTGGTATAAACAAAAACATGTGTTGCATGAATTAGTAGGAGTTATTATGTTAACATTACGACTAAGCTTAGTCGTCAACGTACTAGCAACATCATATGTATACATCTCTATTCCAAACTATATGACATACCTCATAATATGTGGTCAAATTTTTCAATGAAAGAGAATGGAAGAACAAGACAACAAAGAAATGTCTACAGTGCAGCTTTATCTTAAGAACCTTCAAATTTTGCAATTGTTGGGTTCAGAATGGTAGAGACTCCAGAAAAATGAGAATACAAAACTTGGTACTGCAGAAAAAAATCTTTGGGTTTTAGAAGATTTTTCTTTATTTAAAATTATAATGTCAGCCATTTATGAGCAATACCATTGGGGAAACAATAAATATTCATAGAATAGAAAAACATAAATTATGTGTCATCTGAATTTTAGGAATTTTGAAAAACCCTAGTTACATATTTTGAGCCTTAGAGCTGCACAAATTACGCCAATCAACTTATCTGATAGTAATCAACAAGCCACATGTAATGTCAGCTTTGATTCTGCCGCGATAGGACATGAGGCGACTGACTTATAGCATTACGATTGAAATATGCACACTTGTCTTGTTTTTAATTTGTCCAAATACCAAGAATCCTTTGCCGACCATGTTTAAGGAGAACGTGTTGTTGTCCGCAACACATATGTGCTTCGGGGCCCATGTAAAGATCTACATGGAGTAGAACTCAGGGGGCACGCTCTTAGGTCTGTGTGTGCTTCGGGGCCATGTAAAGATCTACATGGAGTAGAATCAGGGGACATGCTCTTAGGTCCATGCGTGAGACCCGGTGGGCATGTCACAGATTTGATGGGTTAGCTAGCTTTTCTCTCCGCTACAATAGTGGCCAATGGGTGTGTACTATGCTAGGAATGGTTGGTGGGAATGATACGAGATTGTGTTTGAAAGTAACGAGTAGATTGTCTAGTTGGGGAGGTGTGAATAGGCTACAAACTTTACTTTTTCTTTTCAGGATTAGGCTTTGCTCAAATATAAGTTCTCTAGATTATGCAACTAGGTGAACAACCTATATGATAAGCAAGATACAAACTAGCAGGATATACTAAACAAGATAAGCTAGCAACAATAAGTAAAAGAAAGTTAAGAGATAACCATACAATGACGCGAAGAATTTTATCCCAAAGTTCACTTCACAAAGGAAGCAGAGCTTGCTGGGGTGCGTACGGGAGAGAAGCGCGGAGCCCACGTAGTGCCTCGAGCTGCGCCAGCGGCGGTCATCGGGCACCGTGTCGCGCGGCGGTGGCGAGAGGACCGTGCGGCGGCGGGTGGCCGGGTCGAGGACGAGGAAGCGGGGGAGGATCCCCTTGGGGGGCCTCTCGCTCGGTTCGAGAAGGAGGAGGCCTTGATGCGAGTCGTAGACGAGGAAGCCGGAGGCGTCCGGGGCGAAGTCGAGGGAGAGGCGCGGGGCGGAGGCGTCGAGGGGAGCGAACACGGCGGGGCAAGAGACAAGCTTGGGATCCCGGTCGGGGTACTTGGGAGGGACTTGGGTTGGGTGGAAGAAGTAGCCGAGGAGAGGAGGGGCGCGAGGGAGGCTGCTGGAGGCCAGGCGGCGCAAGCGGTGGGAGGCGAGGGCAGCACGGAGGAGGTCGGCGAGGGAGAGGCGGCGGAGAATGTCCGAGAGGACGAACTCGGGGAGGACATCGATCGAGGCTGTCTCCGCAGCCGCAGCCTGTGGCTCCACTGGCGGTGGGGAAGGAGCCACCAAGGTGGAGGAAGACGTGGGTTTTCTTTTGGTCTTGCCTCTGCTCGTCCCCGTCATGGTTGGAGATGGAGGAGGGTTCTAGAAAGGGAGCAGACAGAAGACAGAGACAGCCTCGCCTCGCTTGGGCTCTGGCTATGCATCAAAGGAGCCTTCGTTGGGTTGGTGTTAACATCCCCTCAAATATCCATGACAATTGTTTCTAGCAGCACAATTTTGGTGTACCGGAAAATGGCTCTGGAGAGAGGTCGAATTGAGACGATGTAGCTGTGCGCATGATTCATAAGTTTGAAAACAAAATCTAATGACCTTTTTGGTTCAAAGTTCATTTTATCATTCCAATCCATACAAATTTCTTCCTATAGTCTCTTTGGTTCAAATGAATGAATTCTCCATCGCTTTCAATGGTTTTGCTTTGCTACACGAGGACGTATGTTGTTCAAAGGACTTTTCGGAGGTATCCAATCTATATGCATTTTTCCTATAGAGTCCTCTGGTTCAACGGAATGATTCGTCCAAAATTCATATGGAGTACTTTTCTGCAATGCAACTCTAGATTTAGCAGTCTGGGTTCCGTGCGAGAGCTCTCCTCTCCCTCCCCTCCTTTGAGAGTCCACCGTCCGCCCTCAGTTCCGGCCTCTCCTGCCGCCGGCGCCTGGTCGGAGTGGAGATGGTTTAGGGTGCCGGCCCACTGTGTATAGTAGTAGTTTTAGGGTTTGTTATCCCGTCGTGGTGTCTGGCGTTATGTCTTCTCTCTCTCTCTCTCCCTCAACGAGGTTTCGCCCGCAGATTCGACCAGGCCGTGTCTGCGGGACAGCGGTGCTTGCTCTCCTTCCGGTGGTGCTCCGATGGATGGAGCCGTATGATGAGGGTAACGGCGCCGCGTCCTCCTTCCCTAATAAGCTTGAAGGGCGGCTTCTGGTTCTGGGAGTCGTTGTGCTTCTGCACTGGGTTGATCTGGGGCTGCCGAGCTCTTGTTCTCACCGTCGTGGTGACCGAGAGGACATAGCAGCTGCTCCTTTGACTCTTCCTGTTGCAGATGCGCGTTCGGAGCTGGTGCGCGCGACGATGCGTGCCGGCGGAGCTGTTTCGTCTCACGGAGATCCCAAGCCACGGCCTGGCACGGCCGAGGCTATCCATGGCAGAAGGCTCCACTCCGTGCTCTGGAGCACTTACCAGAGGTATTTCTTCCTCCTTTGCTGGAGGATCTTCGATCTCGGCGGGGGAGACTCCGACGCTGTCGTCCCAAGTGGCATGTTCCCGGTGATGACGGTGGCGCCCTGGCCTTGAGGTCCGTGGTTGCTGGCGGCGAAGACGAAGGACCTGATTGCGTTTCTTGTTTTAGTCACGAGGTCCTGTTTGTAATCCTGGAGGATGCGACTGTAATTTTCCTTTTCTTTGAGGACCTCTTTGTAACTTTGTATAAGCCGCATTAATGAAAGCTCCAGCCCCTCCGGGGCATCTCTTGTTAAAAAAAAGATTTAGCAGTCTGCAACAATGCAAAAAAAATGAAGGAAACGAATTTATACTCTGGTATAAACAAAAACATGTGTTGCATGAATTAGTAGGAGTTATTATGTTAACATTACGACTAAGCTTAGTCGACAACGTACTAGCAACATCATATGTATACATCTCTATTCCAAACTATATGACATACCTCATAATATGTGGCCAAACTTTTCAATGAAAGAGAATGGAAGAACAAGACAACAAAGAAATGTCTACAGTGCAGCTTTATCTTAAGAACCTTCAAATTTTGCAATTGTTGGGTTCAGAATGGCAGAGACTCCAGAAAAATGAGAATAAAAAACTTGGTACTGCAGAAAAAATCTTTGGGTTTTAGAAGATTTTTCTTTATTTGAAATTATAATGTCAGCCATTTATGAGCAATACCATTGAGGAAACAATAAATATTCATAGAATAGAAAAACATAATTATGTGTCATCTGAATTTTAGGAATTTTGAAAAACCCTAGTTACATATTTTGAGCCTTAGAGCTGCACAAATTACGCCAATCAACTTATCTGATAGTAATCAACAAGCCACATGTAATGTCAGCTTTGATTCTGCCACGATAGGACATGAGGCGACTGACTTATAGCATTACGATTGAAATATGCACACTTGTCGGAACCCAGTCGCGACCTTGGACACGGCTCTCTCCCCCGCACAGTAAAAGGAGAGGCGAACTTTTCCCCCACCGCTCGATCCAGCTCGCCGGCGGCGATCTGCCGGTTTCCCCTCCCTCCGCCGGCCGCTCCGGCGGCGGGAGGGTGGGGAAACCCAAGATCTCGCCTGTACATAGTCTAGGGTTGGGTGGTTTGCCGGCTGGTGGCGTCGAGGAGAGGATGGCGCGGCCAGATCGGTGTTTTGTGGAGGCGGAGATCCTCTCCGGTGGCGGTGCTCCGTGGAGTACGGCTACGGATCTGCTTCCCCTGGGGTGCTCGCGGCTCCGTAGAGCAGTGCTGCGCCTCTTCCCCGTCCCGGAGCTCGCGGTGCGGCGAATCCGGGTTGACGACTTCGATGGTGAAGGTGATGGCGTCCAGATCGAGGGCGACGACGACGATGCGAGGTGGAGGCTCTCTCGAGCCGAGTTCTCTCGACTTCCCGTCCGCCTGGGGACTCCTTCCGATCCAAGGCTGCTGTGGAGGAGCGGCGGCGGCGCGCCGTGGTACGTCTTCTTCGTCAACGGCGACCTCGAGATCTTGCAGGACTTATGTGTAATTTTCTTTGATCCTTCGGTGTTTCTGTAAGATTCTGGTGTTATCACTGGAACTATCTTCGCAAAAAAAAGAAATATGCACACTTGTCTTGTTTTTAATTTGTCCAAATACCAAGAGTCCTTTGCCGACCATGCTTAAGGAGAACGTGTTGTTGTCCGCAACACATATGTGCTTCGGGGCCCATGTAAAGATCTACATGGAGTAGAACTCAGGGGACACGCTCTTAGGTCTGTGTGTGCTTCGGGGCCATGTAAAGATCTACATGGAGTAGAATCAGGGGACATGCTCTTAGGTCCATGCGTGAGACCCGGTGGGCATGTCACAGATTTGATGGGTTAGCTAGCTTTTCTCTCCGCTACAATAGTGGCCAATGGGTGTGTACTATGCTAGGAATGGTTGGTGGGAATGATACGAGATTGTGTTTGAAAGTAACGAGTAGATTGTCTAGTTGGGGAGGTGTGAATAGGCAACTACAAACTTTACTTTTTCTTTTCAGGATTAGGCTTTGCTCAAATATAAGTTCTCTAGATTATGCAACTAGGTGAATAACCTATATGATAAGCAAGATACAAGCTAGCAGGATATACTAAACAAGATAAGCTAGCAACAATAAGTAAAAGAAAGTTAAGAGATAACCATACAATGACGCGAAGAATTTTATTCCAAAGTTCACTTCACAAAGGAAGCTAGTCTTCGTTGGAGCAGTGCGGAGTCACAACATGATCCCCGAATAGCCGTCAAATGGCACACCATATCTCCTTCATGCCCCCACCAATGTGGATTGACACGAGCCACTATATGTCATCCTTGAGGTCAGCACCCAAACCTTTACAAGGATGAGACACACTTCATAACTAAATTGGAGGCTCCCACCGAATTCCCGCGGCTCACAAATCCATAAGAATCACAAGGTCTAGGCACACATCTAAAACTCAATTGGAGGCTCTCGACTTGTCCCCACGGCTACCAAAGCGACGAAGACGACCACTTCCGTCTAGGGTTCCAACAAACCCAAGAGTAACAAGTTTCTCAATGGAATGGAGGGGGAAATCAAATTCCTTCGGTGAAAGATCTAGGTCAACTCTCCCAAGTCTTAGAAGGACAAGTTGTTTGAGTGGGTGAAGATATTCTAGTCGTGGTACCTTCCTCAAGTAAGAAGAATGCTTTATATAGTGTCAACAAAAATCTAGCCATCGCAGGAAACTTTACCCTGGATTCTCCGGCCTGGAGGCCCGGAGTCTCGGGCCCACGAGGGGCCCAAAGACTCTGGCCAGACCAAAAACTTCTCAAAGTCTTCGGCCATGCTCCAGACTGGGCACCAGAGACACACGCCAAGCGCTAGCAACTGAGCCAAAACTCCGAATATATTGGGTCGGAGTCTCCGGCTGCCTTGAGTCTAAAAACACCGGTATTTGCACGCTGGAGTCTCCGGCCTAGCAACAACGGAGTCCCCGAGCTGTTTCCAACAACCACTAGACTCTTTGGGGGACACTCTTCACCATTATTTTTCGGTGGATTATCTGGGTCCAAAAGTGTATCTATGTAGATAAATGATTTCCCAGACTTTCCATTGAGTAACTACTCTTCATAGTACGGTTGCCCTACGAATCAAATAAATATTAAATCTACGGGCCATCCTCTTTGATCTTTTCTCCTTTTTGAGCGATCAACCACCGTCTTGTGCATTTCATCAACTGTACCTATAGTACTTAAGCACACAGTAGGATTTCAATTATGTTGTTAACAAACACAGAAAACCAATTAGGAGAGAAATGCCCTTCCAGTGTTGTATGGATAAGGTGTACAACCTATTTAGTATAAAAAGTGAATGGTGATATCGGCCACTACTTTCGAACATTGAATTGTTTTAGGCAGGGTGACCTCATGTCTCCAGTCATGTTCAATTATTATCGCTGACAGTTAGCAATCTTCACTGAGAGAACCAAGGAGGATGGTCAGGTGGGTGGCCTTACCTGCACCTGGTGGTGGGTGGTAGGATTCCATCCTTCACTATGCAATGACATTGTCATCTTCATGCATCATGACATGGAAATGCGGTGAATATGAAGTTTTTTTTTTTACTTCTGGACAACTTTATGTTCTAAAGTTGAAATTTCATAAGAGAAATTTTTGGGTTTTGGTAAAGCCAAAGAGGCTCAAGACCAATATAAACAACTTCTTGGGTGTGAAGAGGGTATGTTCCATTCAGGTATCTTGGAATGTCCAATCATCATTGGAAACTTACGAGTAAGAAGTAGAATATAGTAGAAGACATAGTTGAGAGAAATTAATTAGTTGGAAGGGTAAATTGTTGTCCTATGCGGAACTTTATTCTTGATTAGTAGTACTCACCGGTTCACTGATGTTTACGATGTATGTTTTAAGTGCCTAAGGGGATACGCAAAAGAGTTACTATTACTGATCTCAATTCTTTGGCCAATGTCATGAGCATAAAAATTAGGTTAACAAAGTGGATTATTATATGCAGACCGAGAGATCAAGGGGGGCTCAAGGTTGAAAACCTTGAAATTAAAACAAGTGTTTACTCAACAAATGGTTGTTTAAAGTTTTTAATGAGGAGAATTTATGACAAAAGTTGCTCCGGAATATATCTTCATTCTATAATTATGTTACAGTTCACAAGAAAACCTACCGATTCTTCTTTTCTAGAAGGGCATTCTAAAAGAGGAGTTATTTAGTCGTGGGTTGTTATAGTCGAAACCAAATGTGTGTGTGTGGGGGGGGGGGGGGGGATTGTTGGCTTGGAGACACACCTCTAAGTGAGCTAAACTCAACGCTTTATAACATTGTGCAACGGAATCTTGCGCTTGCTGATGTGTTAAATGCAACCACATTACATGTTAGATTTCGATGTAGGGTTGCGCAACAGAAAACTAAAAATTCGCTTCTACGCAACGACCAAGATCTATCCATGAAGATGTAATCCACACAAGCGGTTAGATCTAGTACTTACAAACTGATGCATGTAAAATGCATACATGAACTTTGCACTTTATTTACTGATATTCCAATCATATTTGCATCATATAAGGGTTATATCAATGTTTTATCATGATTTTGGAAATATCTTAATGATTTCCTATTTTTATGAAATTAACCCTGCACAGGCAGAAAACCTAGTTTTGTATTTTAATGTTTCAAGGATCCAAACGTCGTCCAAATCACCTGCAAATTTAGGGGCGTCATTTTTTGGAAGGAAGAAGACCCGTGGGCGAAGGAAGCAAGCAAACGGAGTCCTGAGGCCCAAAAGGGGGTGGCCCACGCGGCCACAGTACCTGGCCGCGTGGGGCCCACTCTTTTGGCCCTCGTGGCTCCGTTGCCATCGATCTTTCCTCCACCGACTCCGTCTTGAACTAAAAACGCCTATAAAAAAGGTCCCCCGACGTTCTCTGGCGGGGGCGGCGTAGAAACACAAAACCACGAAACAGAGAGACAGAAGGCTGCCGCCGGAGTGATTTGTCATACTTTGAAGTATGATGTATGTGGGTACGGGATGGCCGATGTGACATGGCATAGGTATTGAGTGACACAGTACCGCCCAACCTCCTTTATCTGGGGGTAAAAAGAAAGAGTATGATGTGGGAGTGAGAGCAACCACGCTAGCCTTACGAGGGTGACCTAGCAACACAAATGAGTATTTCTTTCAACTATGTGTTTTAGGACTTATAGCCGTCATAAAAGCTACCATTAAAACATGACAATTGTGTGTACTTTATCTATAACATGATAATCACCATAGATGAGAGAGAGAGGATTAAGTGAACCATGAATCCATGTCCATTGTTCCTAGAAGAGAAAACCTTTGTCTTGTCCTCTTGCATTGAAGAGGATTGGGACACTTCTGCATTCTTGTTTGGATACATTAAAACTTCCATCCATTAAATCAACCACCTTGTTCTTTAAACTTGTTTAGTGCATAATCAACTAAAACTTGTGACACTTTAGTTGTAGGGAATAGATAACTTTTCCTTCTTGCTCCTGCGGATCGATACCTTACTTCCACATTGAGAGGTGCTACAGTGATCCCTTGCTCTTGGGGGTTATCAAGTACTTTTCTGGCGCCGTTGCCGGGGAGCGTAGCGCTTAAGTTTCTATTCTTGTGTGCACTAGACTAAGCTTGGGGAGGTTTCTTTATCTTGCAATCATCTAAGCTTGGGGAGGTTCTTTGACTTGTTTGATGATACTATGTCTCCTATTTATGATGATGAATATGATATTTTCAGTCCACCCACTATTGAGTATAAAGTTTATTGTGATTATGATATGCCTCCTATATATGATGATTACAATGATTATTATGAATGTTTTACTCCCACTATTCCTAATGAAACTGTTTATGCTTATGTGGAGAGTAATGATACTTTTATGCATATGGATCATGATAAGAATGTTTCATGTGATAGCTATATTGTTGAGTTTATCAATGATGCTACTGAAAGTTTTTATGAGAGAGGGAGACATGATTTCATATATCTCAAAAATATTAAGTCTTCTCTCTTTTTGTTGAAAATTTTGAAGTTGCACTTGCTTTGCCTTCCTATGCTAGTCACTTTGTGCTTTATTGATTTATTTTCTTACAAGATCCCAATGCATAGGAAGTGGGTTAGACTTAAATGTGTTTCATATTTTTCTCTTGATGCTCTCTTTTGCATTTCAATTCTTATTCCTATGTGAGCATCATTAAAACTATCAAGCCTAGCTATATGGCTATAAAGAAAGCGCTTTGCGGGAGGCAACCCGGTTATTTTTTGTGTGATTTTCTTTGTGTCCTCTTGCTGTACCAAGAGACTTTGTTTATAGTTTAGGTTCTGGAATTTTCAATAAAGTGCCAAGTTTTACCCTTTTTGGTTTGAAAAAGTTGCTTATAGCGTTCGGAGATTTTATTCCTGCACGAGTCAGTGCACGGTATGATTTTTAATTCTTATTCTGTAACTCCGAATGAGCTCATATTTGAACTGTAGTTGCAACTTTTCATCCTCTGTATGCATGAATTTTTCGGAATTTTTCGAGAAAGTTTGGTAGGGTAGAAAAATACGTTTTGCTGCTGCTGTTTTTCTGGACAGATTCTGTCCCATTTTGTTTGATGCATGCTTTGAGCTTTTAAGTTGAATTTTTTGATCCAATTGAGTTTATGAGTAGGCATACAACATTATACACTTTCTGGACATCTCATATGAATTTTTGTTCAAGGATTATATGCAGCAAGAACCTATTTGTTTATCACTATTAATGCACCCCACAGAAAAGAAATGGGAGAAACGGTGTTTTGAAGTTTTTTCACAGGGATTGGAGGAGATGCACCAAGAGCTATCCAAGGATGGTGAAGACCATAAGCTTGGGGATGTGAAGACAACCCCGCTGGACCTACACACTCTCGGTTTGCACACGTCCAACTTCTGTTTTTCGATCGAAACACTTTATCGCATAAACTTGGAGCGTCTTTTGTTTGTTTTTGTTTGATTTTTGTTTGAGAGACCACCACACTATCATTTATATATGAGAGAGCTACTGGAAATATGGGTTGAAATATGTTGGATGCTTTTATAAGATTGGGAAAAGGGATGTTTGAGTTGATTTTTAATGATACATATAGTTGCATGATTCATGAGCTTGTTTATGAGTAATAGTTTGCAAATTCTTTTTAAGAGCTATCACTTATTCATGTTTTGGTGCTGATTGTTATTTTACTTGTTTAACATGGATTAGTTAGTTCTATGGACACTCATGCATGCATCTAGATGGTCAACTTTCTCCCTTTTGCTAGCCCAAAAATTCCAACAAGTAAAAACTTGTTTCCAACACCTTCAACCAAAGTTATTCCAGTGAGTCCACCATATCTACCTATTAGCTTTATGCTATTCCGAGTATGTTTAACATGTTGTTTGTGTTATCTTACCTCTGAATGAAAATGTTTATGTTATTGATTGATGGAAAAAGTTGGTTATATAGCTCTCACGAACTTGATGCACAATTTCTTTTATTGCATAATAAAACATGACCCATTGTGATTAAGATTATGATGTTAGTGGCTTGATAAATGTTTGGGTTGGGAGTTAGCCCATATGTGCTGTCACATGGCAAGCTTTCAACATGCTCTTCATTCATTTAGTTGATATCATGTACTTTTGTTATGGATGCTTATCATGTGAAATAAATGTGGAATAAGAAGTTTAAATGAGTTTGTATAAATGGTTAGAGAGACGCCTGGGCCGCTAATCTAAGCCATGCATCATTCATGGTGGAAATTTACTTACATACTATGGTGAACCTTCTGTGATACACCTTACAATAAAAAGCTATTCCAATGGTAAATAAAAAGGGTGTTGAGATTGTTCATTTTGTTTGTTTGTCTTGTCATTTTGATATGGGCTTGTTCCATATCTTGGGACAAGAGGTACCCCAGTTGACGCTCTTGATGATACTATTATTACTTACAATGATATTTAACTTGAACTTGCTTTGTTTCCCAAGTTGAGTAACACATGGTGTAAGTACTTGTATTCAAGGGGCATGAGACATTCAACCTTTACTTTGTCAAGCACACTACTCATATTTGCTTTCACATTAAACTTAATCATTCAAGATGCTATGATAGGGGCAATGAGAGCTTGACACCAATGAATACCATATTGCAATCATTAACTTAAGTAGAAGAGTTTGGAAGTTGGATGAAACTTATGCATGCTTTACCTCTACTCACATATACATCTTTCCAAAGTGTCCACCTTATATTCAGATTTTCATCTACACTCTATGACCATGTAGGATGTTCTTACTTATCATTATGCATACATGTGTCCATATTACTTGCTTCTATGTTACACTTTGTGAACTATCAATGAACATCCTTGTCTTGAATACTTGATATCACTTCATAAACTATTTGCATATTGCTACTCCTTTGAAGAATGAATCATTTGACTTTATGTAGCAATTGTAATCATCTTTGATATCCATTGTTAGTATTAAATTGCAAAGTCCATGTTAGTTTTATCACCTTCATACTCGAGGACGAGCATGGGTTAAGCTTGGGGATGTTGATGCATGTAAAATGCATACATGAACTTTGCACTTTATTTACTCATATTCCAATCATATTTGCATCATATAAGGGTTATATCAATGTTTTATCATGATTTTGGAAATATCTTAATGATTTCCTATTTTTATGGAATTAACCCTGCACAGGCAGAAAACCCTAGTTTTGTATTTTAATGTTTCAGGGACCCAAACGTCGTCCAAATCACCTGCAAATTTAGGGGCGTCATTTTTTGGAAGGAAGAAGACCTGTGGGCGAAGGAAGCAAGCAAACGGAGGCCTGAGGCCCAAAAGGGGGTGGCCCACGCGGCCACAGTACCTGGCCGCGTGGGGCCCACTCTTTTGGCCCTCGTGGCTCCGTTGCCGTCGATCTTTCTCCACCGACTCCGTCTTGACCTAAAAACGCCTATAAAAAAGGTCCCCCGACGTTCTCTGGAAGGAGGCGGCGGAGAAACACAAAACCACGAAACAGAGAGACAGAAGGCTGCCGCCGGAGAAGATCGGAGGGGGGAAACGCCGCCGGAATCGCCTCCGGAGGGCTCCACCCCCCTCCGGCGTGTTCATCATCAACATCTACAGCAAGAACTTCTCCACCATCATCACCATGATGAAGGGGGAGTAGTCCACCCCCTGGACTAGGGTTTGTGGTGGTAACTTTTGTATCTCTCCTCTCTCTTGAGCTTCACTAATTAGTACCGTATGAGCTGCAAACATGATTACGGTCATCTATGTAATACCTTTGTGGTGAATATTGTGGTGTGAGATGATTTGTTATGCATTTACCGTTGTGTTGGAGCTTTTGTGATTTGTCATACTTTGAAGTATGATGTATGTGGGTACGGGATGGCCGATGTGACACGGCATAGGTATTGAGTGACACAGTACCGCCCAACATCCTTTATCTGGGGGTAAAAAGAAAGAGTATGATGTGGGAGTGAGAGCAACCACGCTAGCCTTACGAGGGTGACCTAGCAACACAAATGAGTATTTCTTTCAACTATGTGTTTTAGGACATATAGCCGTCATAAAAGCTACCATTAAAACATGACAATTGTGTGTACTTTATCTATAACATGATAATCACCATAGATGAGAGAGAGAGGATTAAGTGAACCATGAATCCATGTCCATTGTTCCTAGAAGAGAAAACCTTTGTCTTGTCCTCTTGCATTGAAGAGGATTGGGACACTTCTGCATTCTTGTTTGGATACATTAAAACTTCCATCCATTAAAATCAACCACCTTGTTCTTTAAACTTGTTTAGTGCATAATCAACTAAAACTTGTGACACTTTAGTTGTAGGGAATAGATAACTTTTCCTTCTTGCTCCTGCGGATCGATACCTTACTTTCACATTGAGAGGTGCTACAGTGATCCCTTGCTCTTGGGGGTTGTCACAAACACCATAGCGGAAGTTGGCGTTTGTTGATGACGTTGTCGGTGAAGCCTGATGAATATTCTCATGACTAAGCCTGGTGGTTAGGATGTCATTGATTCCCCGTTCAAAATTAAACGTATGATCTCTCTTCTACTATCCACGCGTTGAATGTGCCAATCAGTCAGTGTTTCGTTGTTCCAGAACTCGACACTAACGATGAGAGGCAACCTTTTAGCATAGTAGTAGTGATGATTAGATATATATGAGAAGTAGAGGGATTTCTCGACACATGAGATCTAGAGAGAGAGGAGAGGTCTGGCAGAGGACACCTCAAAACCCAAGACCAATTGTTGTGTCTCCCAATGAGAGAGGCTGTGGGTATATATAGTGGGAGGGGGGAGGACTTGCCTTGGGGAGGGAGTTCCCTTCCCTCCTTGGTGCACCGACCCTAGCCCTAGGGAAGGGTGCGACCGCTCCTCGTCATTCCCAATCGGAGTTGGGCTCGAGGCCCACTTGGATTAGGACTCGACCTTTTTCCTTTAATTATGGGACTTTCAGGAAAATCCATAAGAAATAATTAGGAAGCCTAGGAAGGCTAGTGCGCCGGCCTAGTTGAGCCCTAGGGCCCATGTGGCTAGCCTCACCATGTGTGTGCAGCCTAGGGCACCCAGTGCCCCCTTGCGACACTTCCCCCCTTCCCGGGTTTTCTCCGAAATTCTTCCGGGACCCTATATACCATTTAGATAAAATCATCAAAATTATCCAACGATGTAAGAAACATTTTCTAACACTTCGGTACATCTCAAGCCCGCCTATAAATATCCCGAATAGCATTCGGGTCCACTCCGGCATTATATGCCTGTCACAATAACTTCTCTGAAACATCTTCGATTGACATCGGAGTTGTTCCTGAGAGATCGGAATGATTTCCGACAACTCTCATAACCCACTACAACAACAAAACACTCTCAATAAAAGATTGACACACCTTAAATGTGTGACCCGAAAAGTTCGGCAATACAGAGACATGTCTGGAGTACCTTCCGAACAATAACCAACATTTGGAGCCATGGACACCCATGGTGGCTCCTGTGTATTCACGAAGAATGTAAGAACCTTTTGTGTTTCTCATTTACGCTAATCCCATTGCTAAATGATACCAATGATATCACGAGGTGAGACAATGTATACTATGTGATCAAACCTTTTGATCACTATAAATATAAAACTCGTGCCGATATCATTCTCTTTTCTCATTCATATCTCTCATATTCCTTGTGATAAATCACACTGTGTCTGGTTAGACATTGGTTGATATAAGTGATGCTGAGAGGGGCCAGAGTATGTATCTCTCCGTCACCTGGAGAAGTAAGTTCCCATTTTTTCTCAACTCCATTACACACTTAAAGATATACCCGATAATCACCGTTATAATCTCCTGTTAGAGTAGACGTTTGATGACGATCAAAGTATATTTGTTAAGTGTGTGGTCACTAGATGTTCTCATGGTATAGGGATGTAAGCAAATGAAAACTTCATAATCACTTTGATAACTTTAACAACAACGATTCATGTCTCTTAGCAAGATATAATTGGATATGTACATAGTCATTTCTTAAACATGCACAATTGCATGTTTTTAAGTTTTTACCGCATCAAATATATTGAATATAAGAAAACATATACAACATATATGTACAAGGGAATCATATATTTTATGTTTTAGTTGTGTTAGTTGAACCATGCACAGTTTACTGCCAGCCTTATCAATGAACCAATTTCCATTAATACATAATAAAACAGGCACATGTCAATAATATACATCTATTTAAAAAAGAAAAATAATCTATATATCAAAATAGATGAATAATAAAAAATTAGTCGGCACACGTGTGTGTGTTTGCACGCGCCAAATACGGTGATGTAGAATAGAAAATAGTGAATCTATTGTTCCGTATCTATATCAGCGTATTTTTCCTTCTTGTTTAGTTCATTTCTGAAAAAACATTTTCGCAAAAATTCACAGACAGATATCGTAATTCTAACAAGTGAGAAATTTCTCTAACCTCGTAAATACACCTTTTTATTTTGAGAAATAAAAAATCACTAAAGCTTGAGAGCCAAAATTAATAAACAGCCCTCCATGTTAGCGACTTGTGATTTGCATATTGCTCGCAGCTAACCTTAGTTCCTATGCCGAAGATAAGATACAAAAGCGATTAATTAAGAGCATTACTCGAGCTAAGCTGCAAGGTTGCCCGAATCCAAGACTACCTTGGAACGGTTGCCACGCCTGCAAATGGGAGCTACTATTTGACCGTCACACCACCAGGCAGATTACAGGGTAGGAATGGCAAACGATTATTCCATCAGAAATACTGCTCGCATTGGACAATTCTCGCTATAGTCGTGGAAAATCATATAGTCCCAGGGATTCTTAGATACACTATACCATATATCGGCAACATTGCTTCGATGGTCTAATACGGAACAATGTAACCAGTGTTTTTTTCAGATGACAAGGTAACAGAGGTAACCAGAGTTGAGTGGTGGGAAGCATTGCTTGGACAGTAACAGAGAATAAGATAGCAGTATCTAATAGCGACAGTAACCCGGAGTCGAAAGGGTGTGAGCTGACCCCTCCTACAAAAGATGTGCTGATACCTCGTCCTCGAAAGGATGACAAGGTAACAGAGGTAACCACATCCTACAAAAGATGTGCGTCTCGGCCAGCTTTGGTCCGGAGCTCTTCGGGTGGACATGGTGGCGGTGGAGCAGCTCGTTGGCTGCTGGGGCCGTGGTAGCCCGAGCGCGGTAGGCTGGTCGCCGGCGTGCGGCCGGCAGCGCCCTCCCGGCCCAGATCTGGGCCCTTAGGGCCCCATCTGGGTCTGGGCGGGCCGCCTTGGGCGTGGTGGCGGCTTCTCCGGTGGATTGAAGAGCAGAGGCTGGTGCAGGGGACGGCGGGGACGGTGGCGCGCTTGCTGCAGTGCGGCGGCAGGGACTTTACGGGCCCATGTCGGGCTCGGCCGGGCCAGTGAGGGCCTGGTGTGTCCCGGCTGCTGCATCCGGTCGGCTACCGCAGGTGGCGGTGGAGGTGGATCCCTCCCGCGTACTACTGTACTGTTTTTCCTTGCCGGTGCCCCTTCTTCTCGGTCTTCCCGACCTCGCATCATGGTTCACGGTGAGACGGCGATGATGATTGCAAGATCGTCGTGGCGTGTGCTGGTGGGTGGCAAGTCTGGTGGAGCACTATGGCGTATCCGGGGGTGTGGTTTCTTGGGGGTTGGGAGAAATCCCTGTCGGTCTCGACACCGACGCGGTGACGCCTACGGGTATCGCCGTCCTTCCTGAAGGGCGTCGGGTGTACCTCCTCCCATCCCCGATGATGTACCGGGGGAAACCCTAGGACGGGTACCAGGGGTAACCCTAGTCCCGGTTCGGGCAGCAGCGTCGTCGTCGATCACCTTCTTGGAGGTGCTGCTTGGTACGCGGAGCGTCGGAGTGCTAGGAGCGTGGTGGGATTCTCCGGAGGGCGTAGCGGTTGCGAGTCATCTTCGTTTTCGTCGAACCGCCTTTGTCGGCGTTGTTTCTTTTCTGTTTTTTTTTTGTTTCTTTTGGACTGGTTTGTGTTGTTTGCCCCAGCAGTGGTCTCGTTGTTGTATCGGTTGGTTGCTATATTAATATAGCGGGGCGCAAGCCTGTTTCGTAGTAGTGAAGTCACCACCCTGTTTCACATAAATGATAGAATTATCAAATAATTAGAATACTGTGAACAACTAAGAAGGGCAGTTGGTAAAAACCAAACTGATTTGTTACTAGAACTTTACGCTCGTGTACAGGGTGTTTAAAGTTTGAAACAGGCATGCATAGTCATTCTTCCAATATAAAGTTTTTCTTAACTGAAAGAGCATTGAGATTGCATAGATTCAGACCGTCAGATAGAGTGAGAAATGTATGAATTACGAGAAGAGTGCTGTATAAAATGTGCTGCTTGTTAAACTGAGAATTTTTGTACAGGTATGCAGCTATTCAGAACAAGTATGATGACTGCTGGTAGGATTTACAGATTTCCGAAAGGGCATTCAAACCTGAAGGTACTTCCACCAAAAAGTGCAGTTAACTACTAAAGAAACGATGGAGATCATATATATAGTAAAAGTTTCAGAGCAATAATTGTGTGCTTTAGGACCATTTGACCTTATCCTCTTCCCCTTCCGTCTACAGTAAAGGAGAGAGGCGATTTTTGAGCTCTTCTTCGTCGCTTCGCCGTGCTCGCCGCCGAATCGTGGGATTCCTCCCCTCTGCCGGCCGCTCCGGCGGCGGGA